>JAWNGG020000052.1:619681-1239362 GCA_036937485.2 Tetragonisca angustula | reverse complement strand
ATAGTTTTACGAGTGCAAGACCGATTCGAACATTATCTTATTCGTTAATTATCACAGAGGATACTCGGTGCTATTTTTGTATCTTTGCATTTTCGCAACATTTAAATTTTTCACGAGCGCATAAAAATTCTACGCTCTAGCAGATGATGCGAGCATTTCAAACTCAAGGGATGCAGATTTCTATGAGCCACTACATAAATTTGAATAATCTTTTTAATGCTTAAGTACCAAGCTACTACGGCCAAAATAAACAACAGATTTGCTGGATAATATTCAGCACGAAAATAATCTTCAAGTAAATTACGAGAATGAAATATTATTGGTCGTGTTAAATGATGCAGTGGGAGATACTAGATGGTAGATCTACCCAAATGGTTCATTGCTACAGCTATAAATTGCAAGTTTCATCCCAAGTATGGATCCAAGGAGCATAAATACTAACCTGCAATATACATATTTATAACTACCATTCTTTCCTTGATATATAACGACGCACGAAAGAAAGTTCAAGAGGTAAATGATAAGGAAAACGTAATGAGTAGATACATGAAACATAGAACAACTTACTCTCGCTAATGCGAAAAAAAATTTAATCTCTAATAAGTTAATAGATTATTCACACGTCGTGCATTAAATCTCCATAGTTTATTTCTTCTCCAAAAAAAAAAAAATCTAAATTTCTTAAAAATTGAGCAAAATTTATTTCCATTTATTTTGTTCATATCAATGATGGCAGAAGGCAGAGACAGCCTTTGAAGGCAGAAAATAACAAAACTGTCTCGAGGAGAATACATGAAAAATTCCACTATACCATTTCCACTGTTCTCGAAGATTATTTCTCTCGATTGTTCTTATTGAAACTGCAGTCGTTGAAATAACAAGGTTTAATAGTGGTTTTTTTGCGACAATGCAAACAGGTCATCTATTTATGTGTTTGAACCGCACGTAATGAAGGGGTTAACTAATTTATAGTTGCAAGTTAAACGTAAGGCAACGATGTTTGATAAGAATAAAGCAAGAGTAATTGACTCTACTCTCTCGCTACGTGAGATTCGTTTAGGTACGACATTTTTTATTTTGAATTTATCGAAGGAATAAGACAGAAAATCACGTCCCGAGAGGATTCTTATCACCCTCGCGCAACGAGCAAAGCTACGAGATACAAGTATAGGATACTGATTGATGAAAGAATCTAGTAATAAAAGATGAAAGAAAGTAACACGTCTTCCTTTTTTTCCACGATATTCTGTCGAACAATTTTTGGAATTTGGAATTAGAATTCTGAGAATCGGGACTTTCAGAATCAGAATTTCTTTAAATTTAGAATTTTTAGAAAGTAGTGGAATTTCAAGCATTTTAGAATTTTAGGATCGCGGTTTAAGAAATTTAAGATTTTCAGAGTTAAAATTTCTGGAATTTAGAATTTTTAGAATTTCCAACGCGAATGTTTCGATAATACTCAGAATTAAAAGTGTTGGAATTTGAAACTCTCAGAATTTCACGATCGCGGTTTGAAAAATTTCAGATTTTCAGTGTTAAAATTTCAGTGAGTTTAGAATTTCTGGCATTCCGATTTGATCGATTATCCAAGAAGAAAAATTATTCCTTCTACCGTGACGCAAAGTGAATTAAAAAAAAAAAAAAAGAAAAACGGAACGAAATTGGACAAAACGAAAAAGCTTGAAGCTTCTGTTGATTAATATAATTTTTACTCTAGCGCAACAAATTTTGTATCATTGAAAAAGCGGTACTGTACATTTATAACTAAATGTTCTATTTTGCTGTTACATTTCGTTTTGCTGAATACAGACGATCAAGTATACTCGGCGGTTTGTATAATTGTTCAATTTAATTTAAACTGAGTCTGCTACAGTTACAGTTTGCTGTGAAGATTAATTAATATTCTTACGGCGAAATATATTGCGTAACGTGGACAGATCAACGTAACGAAAAAAATATTGAAAAACGGAATTTGAAGAACAATCGCCGTGAAAACACCACTTTGGACGAACTGCCATTGCCATTATCCCCACAACACGATTTTTATCAACATCACGTTATTATATTACATTAATTCTACCTATTATATGTTTCGGAAGAAGAAACAGTGTTGTTCGATTTAAAAAAATTAGACGGCATTTGAATCGATATCTACTTGAAAAGAATTGTACAGTCATTTGAAATAATCATTTTTTACTTTCAGTTTTTCCAGACTTTCCGGAAAATATATTTTTCAGGCGTGAATTTCTTTTTCTTCCTCGTGAACACAGTCGCTTCTTCACTTCTTTCAAAGAACGAACCTTCGAATTTTCACAGAAATGCAACCGTTTAATGTACGAAAATAACACGGCTGGCAACGAGAAATATATTCGTATATTATTATCTATATTATTATAAAATAACTTCTCTGTGCTCCTCAAAGCGGGGATAGAGATTTCTAATGAAAGCAGAACGCAACTGCCCCGAAAACTGTAGGAATCTCGTCGAGAGAGAAAAGGATTTTTCGTAGAAAATAGGATTAGACAATTATCGTTTTCACGAACGGGGAAACAACAAAAATTACAATCCGTTATGAAATAATCCTAAAAATGGAGTTCTATTTGTCCATCGTTCGCCAGTACCTAATTCTTTTTTCCTTTTTTTGTATCTACTGAAAAAAACGAACTCTCGTTACTCGACTTGGTCTGGTTTCCACAAGGGGGCAAATTTCGAGCACGGAAGCTCGATGTTGCAGACGATCACAATGAACCATACGGTTCAATTAAACACATCGCAGTTCTAATCAACTTCTCTCTCTCTCTCTCTCTCTCTCGAATCGTTGACGTCTTAATCTTCCCGAAATAGAAAAGCCTAACTGGGAGGCTCGGGAGGCAACAAAAGACGGCGATGTCGGGGCCGTAAACGTACCGGCGGTAAAATTAAATTGCCTCCGATCAACCAGCCTCGCGTAAACTGCACGAGAAGGAATTTTTGTAAAGCAATTCGCCCCTTTCGTCTAACCCACCCCCTCCCACCACTTCCCACCTTTATTATCTTTCGTAAATAGCGAACTTTCCAATTTCCCGTTGCAATATATTTCGAGTATTGATTCGAACGGTTAGACGAAGCCTTCCAAGGGGAACGCAGAACTTTAAAAACGTTTTAAACCCCTCCATCAGGGGGTGTCGCGGGCTGAAATTGCCCTTTAAAGTACCACGCTTCTTTCCGCGGTTTTCTCTCTAGCGTAAGTAATGGCGTGATATGTTAAAAGTTTTATGAAAGTAGAGAGAGAGAGAGAGAGAGACGGCTGGCAATTGTTTGGGGGGAAAGGAGACGCTCCGTTTCACTCGGTGGACCATCGTAAGTTCGTTACTTATACTTAGATAATCTGGACGAGGTCGCACAATGAATTTTGCGATTTACGTGTATTTGAAAGGTTTGCTCATCGACGAGTGATCGTTGAGTAATTTGAGAGTGAAATGTATAAATGCACGTACTCCTTGATAAAAGAACAAAAACATTGGAATGTTAGATAACAGAGTAAAAAGGAAATGTTTTTTTTTTTTTGACTATCTCTTGAACGTTTTCTTACCAACTTAATTACACAACTTGGTTGATTAATTGCAGAAAGAATATAAATCGGCTGTCTGAAAGACGAAAACCATCGCGTTATTCCTAATATATATATTATATTATAACATAATACTTATATATATATATATATATAACCTATAGGTATTATATTATAACCTATATGTTATATATATATATATAGGTATGGCAAAAGTGAAAACAATACCCTGTCTATAATATTCATTTTCATTTCTGTTATATCTATCTGCGGATTTTCAAAATCAAAATTTTAAAGATACAAAAACACATACATTGTAAAATACTGAGAACAGAACACTTGTTGGAACATTTAACACACGAAACAAACTTCCGTTTTCGGGTTCTATTATTTAAGTTATTTTCATTAGAAAAAAAAAAAAAAAACAAAAATGCGAGTTTGCATGAAAAAAAAAAAATCTGGTTGTATCGACGTCGTCGCGAAATCGCGGAACATGTTGCAATTAATCGCACAGTGAAGCAAACGTGCGAGTTGGTACGTCTCGTCGTGGAATGAGAAATGCAAGCGTTTCTCGTTCTCGCTTGCGAAAGCTTGAAAGCGGAACAAATACGGCCGCGTGTTTCCGTGCAATTCGAGGATATACAAGTGTATATTCATCGCTGACAGAACACGGTCAATCGTTCCGTGCGTTAAACGTTAGGTGTTTCTCGGTGGTCGGAGTGCTGGGTGCTTGCTGCACAATAGCGAAAACAGTCGAACAAAAACCAACACACACACACACATACACAGAGAGAGAGAGAGAAAGGCGGAGAAAAGAGAAGCGATAAACAACAACGAGACAAGGAAAGCTAAAAATACAGAGAGAGAAATACAGAGATAACATCGATGATACATGGTATTCAAGTATTTCGGAACAAGAGGCTTGCTCCATTCACCAGACGTACCCACCCTCTTGGAGGTCGAGCCTCGGTGCCAGGCAGCAGAGCCGTGTACCTCGTCTGCGCCTCGGTGGGCAGAACGATATCGACGCTCTTCGACCGTATGCTCTGCTGAGGAACGGCCAGCGTATCGGCGTCCTCGCCGTGTCCATTCTTGTTATTGAAGCAAGAGTCCACGGACGCGGCCCGATCCCTTTTCAACTCCGGCACCGTCAGGAATATATCCCGCACCACGAACTTGCACTTGCTCGAGCCGACCTCGTGGCTCGCTTCCTCCTCGTCGTCCTCGTCGTCCGGCTTCTCCTCGTCCTCCGTCGAGCTGACCAGCGTCGGCAGTTCGGCCGGGTACGAGGTCAGAGCCTCCTGTCGAGCGAGTTTCGGCGAGGCGATCGACCGTCTGCGTTCCCTGCCGGGGAACAAACCGCCCCTCGCCTGACTGATGTCGGACATGTCGTCGTGCACCATCTCGGGGACGATCTCAGGGACAACGGCCGCTTCGGCGACAACGTCCGGCTCTTTCTCGGTGAACGTGGTTAACGTGACTCTGATCTCCGGGCTACCCTCGCTCCTGTCCAACAGCTCGAAGTCCTCGTCCTCCGAGGTGTCGTCCGCGTCGTCCGCCTCGTCGTCGAGATCCTCTCTCGACGACGGGTCATCCTCGTCTCTGCTCAGATAAAGACTCTTGTACTCTTCCACGCAGGCACAGTGGTAACAGCCCGAGACCTGAATCGTCGGCGTCTCAGGGCGTCGAATGCTGCCGAGGGACTGTTGACTGGAGGATGACCCACCTCCTCCGTAGCCTCGTTCAGCCACGTCGAAACTCTTTGATCTCTGGCCGCTCTGCAACTGCGGCACGCGGAGCGTCGCCGATCGCCTTCCGCGCGACGAGTCCTGCGACCTCGCCGGCGAGCACGAGGACGACGAGGAGGACGTGGTCCTGGTGGACCTCGCGTCCCTCACGTCGTCCTGTCGCTTCGCCTCCAACTGGATCTCGTCGAAGGAGGCCGACCTCACTTGCTTCGGTACCTCGAGGCTCGACTGCGACTTCATTTCCGCTCCCGTCGGGGTGCGCGACCTCTTGAAGGTTGAGCGGAGCCTCTGCATCCTCAGCTTGGCAGCTATCTGTTGTAACGCGACTCGTTCGCTCGTTCGGCGAACAAGCACAACTCGAACAATCTCCGCGTCCAACGGGACGACGAACCACCTCGCCCCTTGGCCAGTTCTTCCTCCTCCTCTTCGTCGTCGGTGGCAGCGGCGCCGCTCGAACCGCGATCAACCCGCTTCTGTACGATCGTCGTCTCGCTGGGAAGCTCGATGATCACGTCGTTGTACCTCGGCGACGAGGAAGCCGCTTCGAGCTGCCCGCGACCGCACCCTTCCACCACCTTCCACTTTGCTGCCGGTCTGCAGCCCATCATAAGTCACCTCGACAATCGTGTTCGGTCCCTACGCCCGAATCTCCGATTCTATTGTCCCGTGTAGCTTGCCCAATTTCTCTGTACTTGCCCCCGTTCAACCGTGGTTGTTCAAACGCTGATAGAATCGCTTCATCCACGGTCCATTTAGGGGGTATTTTGCTACAGTCAGTTGAAAACGAGTTTCGAAAGTTGCTGATACGAGATGGATATGGTTGATTGTCTTCTGCTTGCGAGGAGTTACGAGTATCACCACCGTGTGCGCACGATTTTCGTGGACAGACACGATACCCTGTTTCTCGAGTTATCGTTCGATTGCTCTTCGATCACGCACTGCCTCGAATTCGAGTTAATTTTCACTTTATCGTCCGGATGTTCGACAAAAAAAAAAAAAAAAGAAAAAAAGGAGAATCGATCGTGTACGATTTGTCAATTGGTCGTCGACGATTGTCAAGTCACTGCAGCCTTGGTCTTTTAGCGAAAGAATGCCCGATTAATCAACTACGGTCTCGAAGATGCGGACGCGAGTCGCAAGGTCTTTCGTACGATTCCACGCCGTTCGACGCTGGATCTATTTGCTAAAATTACATTCCGATCCGGGACACACATCCGACGCCACGTGGACACGGGCGTCCTCGATCCGGCGCAGCATTTGCAATTTAAAATCCTTTCCTTGGCCGACGGAATTTCCTCATCTCGAATTAAACGCACCACCTCCGACCTGCGGGCAGGATTACAACTTATAATTCAAGGTTGCGCCCCCTCTAATTTCTTCGACGATGATCAATCATCGGCTTGGACTTTGTGAACTTTGACAATTGCCGAACCTCACTCAACAGAAACTTCCAGAAATGTTTCCAATGCTCTTCAAACGCCAGAGGATAACAGATGATAACGCTCGCGTGCGTTGACCGCTGTGTCAGAAACACTTTCGAAAGAGGGTCTGTAGGACGACGTGATCAGAATCCCGATCGACGTTTCGCTACGCCACGGAACTAACAAGAGTTTCAACTAACAACAGTTCGACACTGCAACTTATCCCCTTCTTGTAAATCCTTCCACCGCTGAACAATCATGCCATTCATTCTCCCGTCGTTCTCTCTTTACGCGCTCATGTATTTTCTCTCTCAAAGCGTGCAGCGCTTCGAACCAATTGTCGTTAAACGCGTCCTCCGGTCGAAAAACGACGTTACGCCGTTCGATCGATCCCTCTGGCGAATATTAAACGTTACCATCGATCATTCAACGCGTTTGCCGAAACTTCGAAACGTCTGCGCCGATTCAACCACTTGCTCCCCCCGATTAAACGCTCCGGAATATCAACGTCCGCGCTGCGGTTGGTTTTTAATTATTCCAGCGATACCGAGTGATTCGGCTCGACCATCTGTCTGTCTGTCAATCGTCTGGTTTATCCTCGATTATCGAGCCGAAAATCGAGTCGCCGGTGATTCACTGGTGGCTTGGAAAGCGGCGGACGTTCTCGAGTTGGCAGACCGTCGACGAGCAGCAGCAACGGCGGCGGCATATTGGTCGTCGGCGCGTGAACCACAGTGCGAAGGTCACGCGTCACCGTTGAACCAGGAACCTGAGCGACGACCTCGGCCGAACCCGAACGCAGCCAGCACGTGAGGTCGTCAAACGTGAGGGCAGAAACGTGAGCTTTCGCCTCGCTTCGCCACTTTCGGCCCGCTGTCTCTCACGCTCGTTGAAACCCTCTCCTCTCGAGAGTGACTAGCAGCATCGATCGGTAGGCTGGCTTTCGCAGCTCGCCGCGACTTAAATTATCAGCGACGTGCCGGAACC
The DNA here is from genome assembly GCA_036937485.2 of Tetragonisca angustula. Classification (NCBI taxonomy): domain Eukaryota; kingdom Metazoa; phylum Arthropoda; class Insecta; order Hymenoptera; family Apidae; genus Tetragonisca; species Tetragonisca angustula. Next base: position 1,231,656 of record JAWNGG020000052.1, on the reverse strand, counting down.
GACGATCTGGACACAAGTTCAGGTGAGAAGTACCATTGCGTACGATCCAGATGTGGCACGAGGTAGGTCTTAAGTGATCTCCATTTCGCCTGCTGTTGTCAAACGTAACGTCGAATCAGCATCGGGAAACAGCTTGTTCTCTCTAAGATACGCTTCTTGATCGCGGTTGGAAAAAAGTGTAAACGACCAGAAAGAGAGAGAGAGAGAGAGAGAAGCGAAACTCCTCACCCTGTTGCCACTTGTCACACGACAGACCTCATGGTCCGCCTCGTGGTTTCGCCGTTCGAGTGCTCTCTGTCTCTCTTCACAAGCAAGAACAAAAATAAAAAAAAAAAAAAGAAAAGAAAAAAACGGAGGAAGAGGAAGAAAAGAACCGTACGAGTTCAATCTGCCGATTGAAATCTCGAGCACGCACCGCCGACACAACCTCGTCGAATCTGGCGCGTGCACGTGCGATCGTGCGACCACTCTGGAAAAACAGAAAGATCGAGAGAGAAAAAAATCGGTTCGCGTTCGAGTTCGTGTTCGTTCGTTCGACGCGTTGATCCTGACTCCGTTGCTCTCGGCGAAGGCGCGAGAACGACAACCGAGGAGCGGAACGACGTAGGGTGGGTGGGGTGGTCGGGAGGTGGCGCGAGAAAGGGGGGAGGAAATGCGTGTCCGCGGCGAGAAAAAGGAACGGAACGAACGAGTTACGCGGCGTAACGTGCCGTGAGACAGGGTAGACTGGTCGGACTAGTGACCAGGGCTCGGCGGATGCCGCGAGAGGCAAAGTGGGGGTTTAACACTGGGCTCTCCTCTCCGTCTAACCCTCGGCGTTACCCTCTTGCTCGCGTCCTCTCGCCGCCGCCGTCGGTCGGACATGCGCCCTCCGACCGGATCCCACCGTCTGTGTGTGCCCGTGTACACGGACACGCGGAACGGGGAACACCGACGGCACGAGGAGAACGACGAATTGGAGATTGCGCTACGTGGCCGGCTATCGGGGAAATATGTGACGCAGAGGAAGGGCAGACACGTGTGAAGCCGCCTCTCTCTTCTCTTTCGCTCCTCTTCTTCGCCCCGCCGGATATTTCGTGCTCGGCGTCCGGTTTTCGACTTTTTCCCTCTTTCTCTCTCTCTCGTTATTTCATTTTCTTTTTTTCCTCTTCCTCTCAACCCTCGATGGATTCTCGAGCTTCCGGAATCGGGGACGAACAGGCTTCTAATCGTCTCTCGTGGAGCTTCCTTGGTAATCCGATGGAATTGGTATGTACCGCGGACAGTTTGAGTAATTTCAACGATCCTTTGGAGGCTTTCGTTCGTCCTCGTTGGAATTTCTTCTTTTTCTTTTTTCTTTTTTTTTTTTTTTCAAGAGGACGAGGGAGACTCGAAGATTTTTTTGACGAGCGCTGGAGTGACGTGTCGCGCACGTCGAGAATTATTTCCCCCAAAATTGCAATGTTTTCGCAGTTTTAAGTACGTTTGAGTACAGCCCAGGCTAAACAAGTAATAAATTTATTACTTCTCAATCATTTCTATCCGGCGACAACAGCGACATCGTACTGACGAGTTTCAAAGAGTAAAGCGACGAATTATTGCGGTTTGGTCGCTCGTTATGGTCCGCAATCAGTTGCCAGCGCAAATGCGTAACACCAGTACTACCAAAGTGGTCGAAATGTATAATTTTCCAATCTATGATTTTTTTTAAATATTTTAGATATTTCATATATGGCACACTGCAGTCAATATAATTTTGACAATAATAATATTCTAATAATCTCAACCTCTTGCGCTGGAATGACGTGCCAGGCACGTCGAGAATTATTTCCCCTAAAATTGCAATGTTTTCGCAGTTTTAAGTACGTTTGAGTACTGCCCAGGCTAAACAAGTAATAAATTTATTACTTCTCAATCATTTCTATCCGGCGACAACAGCGACATCGTACTGACGAGTTTCAAAGAGTAAAGCGACGAATTATTGCGTACGGTTTGGTCGCTCGTTATGGTCCGCAATCAGTTGCCAGCGCAAGTGGTTAAACAAGCAGAGGTTGCTTAGGTGTGTCGAGGCATTAGGCGCTCGTAATTTGAAAAGTATCGCTTGTACCAATAATAAAATGTTGCTTCTCGCAAGTTCCATTTTTATTCTTCTTTTTTATCAGGTTTCGCGAATCTACTGCCTGACGTTGTTCCGACAAGAAAGTTTTGATCTTCAGTTTTACGTCGTATCAAAGGTATGTGACGTCGAAAATTCTTATCAATTCACAGTCTTATCAATTCCCCGGAGAGAAATGGTAAAAAATTACTTTCGTGCAAGAGTAGTCTCAAAAGCTCATATCATAAGAAATTCCAGTCGTCGAAAATTAATATATTTCGGACCTGGTATCCTTCGATATCCTCTGTTTGTCATTTGTCAGGCCAGCGTCTATAAATTATATTTCTACTTCTTCGAACTTCGGCTATAAATATATTAAACAAGCTTCTTCGACATCTCGTAGGACATGTAGAACGTCTTCGTTTCGCGAATATAAAATCCCTATCCGGATTCGATAAGAATCTCTTAATTCCTTCGAAGTTTTTTCGCTCGACAACTTCTTCCTGAAGGATGTCTCTTCGCGTTACGGCTCGTCGATCGAAATCTCTCCGATGTCTCGAACGTGCATACCTCGATCGCACGCAGGATTACGGCGTCATTTGCAGAAAACGATTGGAAGAGAAAGGGCGACCGGATACAGGATTATCGGCAAGATAACTCTTCCATACTCCACGGGATTCACGCGTCAACTTTTTCAAACGTGGAATCTTCCGCGGCACGTGGCTGGTTTATCAACTGGTAACCTTTCGCCACGGAGTGCTAATTTATTGTTAGCCTTAGTCGTGGGCACGTATCACTCAGCTAACGCTAAGCAACGCTATTCGATTCGCAAACAGGGCTTTGCATATATATTTTTTTCTAACGCGAGTCAAAAAAGAAAAACGTCACGGAACTGTGAACAAAATCTTTAAATACGAGGCGAAAAGGGAAAGTGTAAAAATTTCCACGAGAAACTGAGTTGACGCAGTAATAACGTAATCAATCGAGCATAGTTCTTCTATGATGCGATTACAAATACATCTGCTGCGTAAAGTAAAGAACATTTTTGTTGAGAAGATTGATATCGAACGAAAATTAAGAATTCTGAATTATTCCAGGAATTATTCATGCCGTACTCTCCATTAATTTGTGAAATTCGTGAATGCAAAATTTAATAGCCGATTAAAATGCGTTAAAATGATTAATTTAATACACAACGGGACAGAGATTCGGCTTTTATCCATCCGCGCAAGAAACGCATACGCATTTGCGAAAGGCACGTGAAAACTTTGCTAGAAAATACATAAACGGATAAAATATCGCCGGAGCATTCTTTCACATTGTCAGAGGGAAACACGAGCATCGTTAAAATGCTCGCGAAGTTCTTGTCGGGTCAAAGAAATCTCGTTACACGATCCATCCATCATAAATTAAACAGTGTTTCTTACCGATTACCAAAACCACCACGGCAAAAACAATAATCAGACGGATTATTCAACGTCGGTGAACGAAAGTCGAGCGTGGTGACTGAGTCGTACTGAAACGGTTGGAAATTCAACCATTTCTTCGTTTTCTTTCTTCTTCTCTCACGAAACGAACGAACAACTGTTCACACACTGTTTGCACGATGTTAAAAATACTCGCTGTCACTGCACAATGATCTCACGTTTCATCGTAATTCCCCGCGAAATTGAGCGTTCCCCCTCGATCGATAATTCATTTTTTCATTCATCGTTTCAGCAGGACAAAAAAAGTCACACGCTCGACCGAGTGAAAATGTTCGTTTTCGTCGTCTGGATTAGGTGACATCGACGCGAATAAAAGATACGGGCGGAAACGTTCTTTTTATCGAAGCGTCGTCAAACATGTCGAGATCAATGACGATTACTCGGCTGTAGCATTTTGTGCGAGAGGGATTAGTCTCGCGTGCTTCTTCTTTCTTTTTTCTTTTTTCTTTTTGTTTTTTCCTCGCCTGCATTATTCAAAGCGAAACGCTGTAGCCTCATTTCTATGCGGAATAATCGATACGACCGATTATCGTCGGGCAAGAATTTTCAGCTGACGCGGAAAGACCAGCTAACCCTCCCTTCGAAATAGAGAGCACGCACTTCCTTCTCGATGAGAAAGAAGAAAATTCGAACGTGGGTGAAAAAAAGGAGACGACATTTGCATTTCGCCACATTATCGTGCAAGACGAACTTTCTCGAGGAAAATGCATGTTCCGTGCGAAAATCATTCGAGACAACATTTTCGTGAAAGAAAATTGCACAACAATGAAGTTTGGAGCTTCTATAATACTTTTGAAATAATATAATATAATACTTCTATAATACTTCAAGACGTTTTTTTTTGTATCGTGTAACTGGCGAAAAAGTGGAGACATCTTTCTCCTTGTGAAATATTCACAAATTGTCACATCAATATGTAACAAATTATCGAAAACATTTTCTTCGTAACTGAATCTACGACAGATTCGAAGATTGAAGCTTCTCCTTTACAACGACCTAAAATTTCTTTTTTTCTCGCTTGAATACTAAATCCGGACGAGAGGATCGCAACACCTTCGTCGTTACGTTCGAAATTCAACAAAATAAGAAATTTCGCGAAAAAAAATAAATCGTGCATCAAGTTGCAGAGAGTCAAGTTCAATCTTCAAATCCACTGTAGAGTCACTCGTGAGAAAAATTTGAAAAATTAATCTCTCACTCTCTTTCCCCTTACAATTTACGTATTATGAAAATAGAGTGGACATCGGGTATCCATCTATCAACGTTTTATTATCTACACAGTGTTACAATTTCTCAGAGCGAAATGCTTGCAACTTGCATTTGCGCTTTCAATGGGAGAAAGGGTTGTTCCTTGGATCGTGTTCACGACGATCTCTGATGACTTTTTATCACTCTTATTCTCTCACGTTCTATGTTTCGTTCTCTTTAATCAAGTTGAAAATTCACGAGATAATTATCTGATGATATTTCTCGCATTCAGTTTGTAACGACAGAATTACCACGATGTTAAATATTTGAGAGCACACTTGGATTCGTAGATAAATTTTTACAAAAGAAACAAACTCACAAAGCAGCCAATAAATTTGGAAAACGATACTGCCCCGCCGTTTGATAATTTTCCGCGAGTTGTGAAACAAGGATCCACCGATGCATTAAACAAAAGCAAATCGGAGTGACCACGATGTTATAGTATCGAGTACAGAAGAAGATCACTCGTTTAAATTTCCTTTCTTTCTCTCGAGTGTCCTTTAAAATTCCAACGAAAGACGTACGATCATCGTGTCGTAGATATTTTACAACAACTCTTGACTTCTTTAAAAAATTATTTCCCATTATAAATTTCGTGAGCCGAAAGAAGCTGACTTAATACGTTCAAATTGATTCCTCTCTTCAAAATGTATCACCGTTATCAAAAAAAGAAAAAGAAAAAAAAACCGCGCACTTCAGCTTCGACACAAATCTGTTTTAATCCAAGCTTCATCACTACCGTTTCTTCTTTTTTTTTTTTTCTGTACGTGTCGCGCAATACAAAGACAACGCAGGAGAATACATGCGACCAACACGTGTTACAGAAGACATCGTGTTGGAGACACTTTACACGATGAAAACCGGGGAAAAATTGTTCCCTTCGATTCTCTTCGTGGATAAACAATTCTGAACACTACGTTGTTCAACACACTGTTCAAAAACCAATGTCAAAACTTGGCAAATCCAGCGAAACAAAAATCAATGTTGCGTAAGTTCTCTTTGTTCGAGCCATCTTTTGAACGATATACAAACTGATAATTTACAACTATACTTATATTAAACTATATATAATTTTTACTATAAATAATTTTAGATTCGTCCATGTGACCATTGGTAAGTTACTGAGAGCCAGTAAAAATTACTATCATTTTCTGTATGATATTTGTACGATATTTACTCGTTCGAAGAAAGGCGATTCGTGGTAAAATTTTGTCTCAGTAGATGTACTGACACCGCGTGATATTCATACTCCGAGTAAAGAAAAACTCAACTTACACGGGGCGAAAGATTGACCTAAATTGAAAACTAAAAACTAATCGATCAAGATTACCACAAGTATCATCGTCATAAGATCCAAAACTTTGCCATTCAATCTCTATCTCGTGCACTTTACTTGAAGAATATTTCACTTGCAAAGCATGTGCCTCAAATTGAACAAAAATTCAACAATATTAATTGTTTCCTGTTTCGCTTCACTTTTTCTCCTGTTCTTCTTTTTTTTTCGAGCTCTTGCCTCGTCCGTTCGAATCTTTTAATTGACGTGTCCCCCGTACGAACTCGTTAGGTATCTCAACATTAACGAACGAGTGTGTCACTGTCTATAGTGAGTGCGCGGATTGTTGCACGCCCCTGTCGCGCGTGCTATACGAGGGGTGCGTGAGAATTGGTAACGGGGTGGCATGCAAAATAGATGAAACAACGGCGTAGCCGCCGAGGAATCGCGTAGATGTAACGTTCGATTGTATTACGTATGCGCATAATTTACGTCCACCTCGGACATTTTTGCAAATATAAATCCCAGCGACTTCTTGGGAAAGCTCGCGTGCCGCGTGATTTGTGGATCGCTCGGATTATGACGTGGCCATTGTCGGACTCGTATACTCTGCTGAGTATATTAAAACGCACGAGAAGAAAGAGAAGCGAAATAAAGGGTGTTTCGCGTGAACGACTGGTGAAAACTTCGTTTTCGAGAGAGTCGACTTTGAAAATTTATACACTTGGAACTGAAACGAATTTGGGACCGAAGGAGGAAAACATAACGAGGGAGTTTATTCCATCTGTGAGGATGAAGCGCGAGATTTCCTCGTGAGGCGCCACTTTTCTTCGAGAAAACTAATTTAGAGTTAACGTGAAATTTAACGTGCAGTTGAGAATTAACGTGAAACTAAAGCGTGGACGTGCAATTCTCTTCGCAACGTGCTTCCTCCGTTCGTGAACATTAATTTCGAATTAATGTGAACAGCGTGGATGACAATTTTTTCCCTCTTCGTGAAAAATTAATTTAGAATCAACGTGGAAGTTTAATGTGAAAGGTTGAAGTCTCGAGGGCAATTTTTTCATAAGAAGCTCCCTCTTTCTCAAGAGAATTAATTTAGAATTAATGTGGAAAGTTGCTGAGACAATTCTTAATTCGTACTCTTCGTTTTCCCCGAGAACAAGGGAAATATTGTTGCTCTACGATTTTTTGAGAATTCCCAACGGGATACGTTGAGATTCAATTAGGTGGCGTGCACTTTTTCCTTTATTTCTGAAAATTTTCGATTGCAAGCGTTATCAGGGAGGAAATAATCAATACGCATTATCCCAGGTAATACGCAAATGTTTGGAGCGGTGAAATTTCACGAAAACGAGAGCGAGATGAAGCGGAATCGATAACGTGTTCCCACCGTGGAGAATGTTAATCGAAATTAGCCTCACCGTGCAACAGCTTTGAAGAAACTCTGCGCGATAGTTTTGAAAGGACAGTCCCAATTAAATTTATACCCGTTGTATGCGCGTGGCGCTTGGTTCCTTTTTTTTCCAAAAAAAAGTCGTGTTTCGAAATAATGGTGGACTTTTGCTTTCGCTGTACTGGACGTATCCATAGTGGAAAAACTGTGACTTTTTTTTTTTCTTTTGCGTAATTAACGAAATGCTTCCTTCTGCCGTTATTTGTCATTATCACTTGCACAGATTATTACGTAGACAATGGAGAAACGAAACGTATTTTAATAAAGTATTATAACAAAGATCAGTTTATTAATATTTCTCCGCGTATCGAAATACGAAACACGCGCGTCCAGTCAATTTTCAAATATTCAGAACGGACAGATATAAAGTTATCAATTCCAGTTCAGAGATAACAATCCGACATTTTGAATGAATAAAACGCGAATGACACTCTGCGCGAATTCGACGAGAGCTTCGACGAATTTCTAAAAGTTCATTCGAAATGTTCGGAAACCAAAACGAGAATTAACGCAGAATTAAGATGAAAAAGGAAATTAGCGAATGAAGATAAAGGTCAGATACAAACGAATTCGAGAATATGTTCGCGGGAAGACAACAAACCAATAATGAGTATCGCGCGTGATATTCGCAAACGCGGCGACGTGGATGCAAAGTGTGAACTCACATTTACAATGCGACTACGTGAGCTTCCGGTGCCGTTTAAATCGCGAGATTTAATTGCTGCACTATCGTGAAACGCAAACACGTACAGACGTAAAGTTTCGCTTATCTCGAAAATTTGAATCGTGTTCGCGCCATTACTGTTAATTTTTTATTTGAATTGTCACTCATACTAGTTAGGTCTAGCAATTCTTACTTAAATTACTTATTTGTCTGTAATTTAAATTAATTCTTATTTAAATTACTTATATACCTATAATTTAAATTCATTTTTATTTAAATTACTTGTCTATAATTTAAATTAATTCTTATTTAAATTACTTATTTATTTATAATTTAAATTAATTTTTATTTATTTAACTATAGTTTAAATTAATTCTTATGTAAATTATTTATTTATCTATAATTTAAATTAATTCTCACTTAAATTATTATTTCAATTATGCTCGTGCTGTTTCTATTGTTAGATTAATTTGAGAGAACATTGAAATGACGATCGAGCTTCTTGCAAAAACAAGAAAATAATATTAATTCTCTAATCAAGCTTTACGTTTAATTTTAAACGATTTTAAAATTATTACAATTATACAAGAATACTAATTAATAGAATTTCATATACTCGATTTAATTAAATATAGCATGTAAATGCTTTTTTACAGCCACTGTATTTAATTCCAATTCGATCATTTATAATAGCATTTCAGAGTTTGCTGTTAAATATAGAAAGAACTTGCGCCATTGCCACAGATGAAATTTATCAAAAGAGTCCAGAAAAGAATTTTTCAGACTCGAGGAAAACTGGACCTGGAGTCGATCGTACTCCAGCCGCATTTTCTATCATCGCCGATCGATTACGAATTTAAATCCTCGAAAGAATATTAGAAAATACAGTGCCGCAGAGAATGCTTTAATATCAGTTCCGTGAAAACACGCGCGACAGAATTTAATTTCACGAATTCCAGTTGCCGTCAGCGATAACAGACACCGACGGGGATCGTCTGACAACGGTGGATAACGGTGGCCAACATAAATAAAGAACGCGGTGCAATTATGATAATTGCGCTTCATTCGATTAACATTTACGGAAGAGCGTGCCCTCATAACTCGGCATAGTTCGGCTATTCGAACGTGGCGACCTGTATTATACCTATCCTGTTAGTTAATCTCGACGCGGGCTATTGTATTCGATACAACAGCGCAGGAAAAGCAAGGCACAATCGGACGGCGAAATTTGAAATTTCAGGCGAGCACGCGGCCCAAGCTTATTCCAAATGTCAAATCTCTCGGTATAATTTAACGAGAGACTGACAGCCCCGTTTAGACGTTTTCCTCGCGGATCTATCTGGCTAATTGGAACGATTCGAGTTGCACTCTCTGTTCTTCGCTACACGTTTCTCGATCGTTCTCGCTGTTGCGATCGAAGCTCGACAAATGAATAGACTAATCGCGTGATATTTCTTAGTTAAGGTAATTCTCATGCAGTTGCATATTTGAATATTTACATAACCAATGTCAATGTGTACTTCGATCGTTCTCCGATTCGTTACAATCAAGCTCGACAAGTAGAATTTTCAATTCTGAGCAGACGTCTGCTGACCTCTTGCGCTGAAATGACGCGCCAAAATTGCAAGTGATTCCCTCAGTTTTAAGTATATATTAAGTATAAGAGGCAAAACAAATAATAAATTTATTGATAATTTCTCGATAATCTCTATCCGGCGACAGTCGTGCCGACGATAGTTTCAAAGAGAAAGCGACGAACTATTGTATACGGCTTGGCCGCTCGTTATGGTCCGCAATCCAGTTGCAAGTGGTTAACAGAACGTTAGTTGAACTTCGACCCGATAAAAAATGAACTTTGCTTTCTGAACGTTCGATCGATATCAGCGATCAATTCCTAATTAGCCTGATTTAGAGAAAGAACTTAATCGCAAGTGTTTGAACGCGAAATTGAATAAAATTTGCTAGCACGACGCGCGAGGTGTAATTACTGATACGGCGTAGAAATCAGGTTTAACGCACACGCGTGTGTCTACATTTGCCGAGGTGACGAGCCTCGTAATTTCCATTCAAACGGAATCGAATCGAGCGATAAATCAATCGATTGAAAACAGTTCGGGCGGCCGTCGCGCCGAGATTACATTAAACACATCGATCGCCCGGGGTTTTACGATCATTTTCGCCTCTTTTGCCGAAATGTTCGGCCGATTCCAGCCAGGCCCTCTGTTTGATTCTCTCTTTGCGTCCGTGTAAATCCAGATCAGCGCGCATTGAAGAGCGCAATTCTGATCTTCCGTTTCTCTGCAAACGTCGAACAACAGGCGAAAAAAGCAAAAAAAAAAAAAAAGAGAGAGAGAGAGAGAAGAGCCGTAAATCGAATATAGTTTTCAATCATTCTCAACGATTCGGCAAACGGAAGTTTCGAACTCGAACGATCGTTAACTGCGTTTTTATTTGAGGAGAACTCGAATGAAAAAGCCAGTGAAACGTACACGACGAAAAAAATACGAAACGATCTTGAGGCTGACGATCGACTGGTCGACACTGGAACTACCAAAGTGATCAAAACGACCAATTTATATAATTTATATAATTTTCGTTAGACAACAATCGTAAAAATATGCGAATGAAAGCTTGTATCATAAAGTTTCTCTATTTTTTTTTTTTTTTTTTGTTGTCTTCTTCAAAATGTCTCCGATGGAAATTTTGTGCTTCGATCGTTGGTAGTCTTCCAGCGGAGAATTCGCGTTACACGATGGTGAGAAAAGAAAAAGAGTCGTTTGAAAGTTACTTCAAGGTTGATGTAACGTTTTATAAATATTTCCAGTTACAGTACACCGCGTTTCCCGCGGCACGAGTATCGAAGAAGTATCGGCTCGGGTTAGTTCGGGTGGAATCTTCACGCATCTCACGACGCAAAAATTGAAAATTTACGAGATTTGCGATTTATTTGACGCTCAGATGGAGATTCTATCACTACCTCCTCGCGGGGAATTATTTTCATTCGATTTTAAAGTTATTTCCAACGTTCTCGATGGATTCTGGCGACACGCAGCATTCACGTTGAAATGCCGAACCGTATCGTGCTTTTATCTTTAGCCACTCTCGTTCACACAAGTGCCCACTAGAGCGGGTTTCATACAAAATTATAATAATTGACCCAGATTGTCGAGGAACCGGTTGATAGATCGAAATTCGGCGCACGTTCAAATTAACGGCCAATAATGAATTAATAATTACATATCAGCTCTCGCGTTCCCTCGCGACTTCACGTTGAACTGAACAAAAATTTACCCACAAATTTCATCGAAATTTTCAATTGCGAAAATATTACGCGACTCAATAGTACGAATTATTAGTTGAAATATTAATTGAAACTGCGATTGGGAGGTTATAAATGTTAATGAGAAAAAAAAAACATTTCACTTTTTGTTACATCTATTCTTTACAGTACAAAGCTCTAAACGATTCTTGATTTTTCAAAAGTTTCAAGAACACCCTGATCGCTTTCGTTCTTTCTTCGTAAGTGCTCCACCACTCCCACGTATGCACGAGAATGTATATATGTATGTAGAAAAATATAGAGATCCTTTTAAGAAAAAGCATTGTGTTCATTGTTTTTTAACACAGTTTTAAAAGCTACAGTGGATAAAAGAATGGGAGGTTGAACTCGACGAAACGCTCAAGATTCAATGCTCGTTTGTCGTAGAAAAATAAAAAAGGTGGATAGAAACTTCACCTTAAATTTAATAATAGCTTCGGTTATCGCCATCGGAATCACTTATAGCTGTTATTAGACTCGTTGCATTGGAAATTGTTTCGACATTGAATCGTTACGTTCATTCGTCCATAAAACTTTGTAATAAAACTGGAAACTACTGAACGAGATACCAAGAAATTTACACCAAAGAGAATGAAAATGATAGATACGTGGCAAAATGTAAAAAGTAAGAGAAATTGAAACTTTTCATTCGTTTATTGGGCAAAAATCTACTCGAAACCCAAAAGATCGCGTCACAAGAGATCTATAAAATTGACGAAGAAATTTTGATTACTCTGACATAAATAATTGTACACTTAAAAAACGAAGTATAAAATATTTTTAGTGTTCACACTCTGAGTGTTCAATTCGTACAGATAATCTTACAATCGATGGCAGAATAATTGGTTTGCTTGTTAAACGTTTAAAAATGACAACGTACTATAGTATGCTGAATGAATATATCAAAAGGAGGAATGGATTTTTAAGTTTGTTACTTAAATTTGGTATTAAACTTTCAGACTTTTGGTAATTTTAAGCACTCAAAGGGCTTATACGCAATGTTCTTTGCTCGAAAAATTTTACAAACGAATGCTAATTAATCCAACGCAGCCCTCTATATGAAAGCGCATCACGTTTGATTATAATAACGTCATAGCTTATCACACCACTTTGTAATTTCAACGCAGTAATAACCATTAACGCGTTATTGGATCTTTCCAAGGCCAGAATTACCTTATAAGATTATTTTCGGTTTATTACTTTCATTTCTAAGGGAGGAAAAATATCGTTCATTTGCTTCAGAATAACAGAACGATATTTGAAACTAAGATCCTAAGATGCTTATTCTTGTCTCAATTGCGATACTTTGTGATTTTAAAATTTTACTAAAATTACCAACCGCGAATATACTCACATTTTGTCAAAATTTTATTAGCACTGAGTTGTAGTTAATCACCCCTTTTGAAATCCATCATGACGGTTATTGGACAGTTAATCGAACGAAAATTTCACACTGGGCCACGTGCAGTAAAGAACATAAAATGACCAAAGAGAGTGAAAAATTATTAATAATTTAAACTGATCGTACAATGATCTACTTGGTCTGATTTTAGAAGCGTGAAGCTTATCTTTGATAGCTTTGAAATTTCTACTTTTTTCTCGTAAATAAATCCACCGTCATTTTAAAGACTGAGGTTCACGACAATCCTTTAATTAAAATTTAATTAATTACCTATTTAATTTAATTACCAACGACAAAAATTCGAGAAATCTAACATTCCGCCATCTATCTCTAGTGTTCCAAGTTCGATAAATTGAGAGATAAAATCGTAAAGAGAAAATTTCAATCTTCAAAGCCATGGTGGATCCAAAGTCGCGGAAAAATGTTTTTAATGTTTTCATACACATTTGAATTGTATTTTTATTCTGAATTACTTTGAATTATTTTACATACGTATTTGACAATCTTCGAGAAAGAAGTATCCTCACTTTCTCATCAGAATCGTCTCAAAAAGGAACGAAGTCACAACTGCAAAAACAGAAATTTCACGCTCTAAAACAGAGCTGGCTAACTGGCGGCCCGCAGGGAGAGGGTAGCGATGCTGTGGAGGGGGTGACGCTAGCGATCAGGAAAGTAGGGACAAGGGCCACCAGTTAGCCGGCTCTGCTCTAAAATAAGACCAAGTGGCTCGTTATTTGATCCTCTTTCACAAAGTTATATCAGTTGAAATTATCGACAATCTTTCATTGTCATTGGCGCAGTTATGCTCTTCACTGGATGGCAGATAACGAGGTCCACATCCTTGACTCTCTCTACCTTAATGACTCTCAAATGTATTAGCCACTTATCCATGTTTTCCTTCAGCAACACGCACTGTTAGCTACTCGTCGATTTGCCGACACACTCGTGCCTTAGTGGTTCACAGTATTAACCAAACATTGGTTGGTCCACGACATCATCGGTAGTTCTCGACATCAGTCATATATCGGTTCGACCATGAAAGCTGGCGTGTAGCAAGCCTCGATGTTAACTTCAGAGAAGAGAATTCGTCCACGTATAAACACCTATGTGCGTATCTTACCGGTGCTATAATGGTAATCATTCGTCGATTCGTTCCATTCTACACGAAAATCTCGCTCATCCGCGAGATGTGTATAAATTTGTATGACCATACTCACGTCTTGACCAATTCGTAGTATACTGTTCATAGATGAATTAGACAATTCGAAATAATTTCGAAAATAATTTTTTTCTAAATTGTTTTGCACATAAAATTACTAGAGATACCCATAAGTAATATCGATTTTTTTCAAATTTATTTATAATTTATTGATATATATCCTAATAAAATATATTAACGTTTAATCGTAGATTAAAACTGTATTGATTCTCAAATAAAGTAAAAATTTGCACAATATCAAAAAAAAAAAAAAAAAAAAAAACGACATTACTCATGGGCACCTCTAATATTACAAAAATTCCTCTCCCTTTTCCCTACGTTTACAATATGTCAAAAACAACCCAACGACACAGAAACTCAATAAAAATATCACGGGAAATTTAATGCCGGGCATAAATAAAAATTAAAAAAAAAAAAAACCAAATGACATGTACATCGGACGCTTTAATCTCCCGAAAAAAAAGGAAAGAAAAAAAAAATTCTGAAATATTTTCTCCTGCTTGCCACACTTGCGAGAACGTACTAAAAATAACACACACACACACACAGGCCGATTCACTCTGTATACCTAATCAGTCCGGAACGCTTTTACCCCTATTACACTTTCATTAGCCCCCCAGCAATTACCCTGCACTCGCTTAGCCTCGCGTATCGCGATCGAAAATCTTTCGACGAACAGGGCGATCAATAATATTCCACTCCCTGTTTGCCAATGCGATTTTTCATTTCCCCTCGTTAATAAAGCAACCGCCGCGCCGTTCGTCAGACGATTCGTCCGACGTCTGAACGCGCGTACACACACACGCATGAGCATGAGGTGTGTGGAACACCGAAAACGTTTCTCGCGGCGAGCGAGCATAAATCGATTCCGTTCGTGTCCTCCTTCGCAATTGCGTCTAATCGAATATCTACGCGACTCTGACCGCCATTTGCGGCCACCGTGAAATAAAATTGTCCACGGCCTGGGCGGAGGCGTGTGCGGCGGGTGGTTGAGGAAAGAGAGAATTTGAAATTCGTCGGCGAGGCGGGTGAATTTTTGCGCTCGCATATCTTCGGTCGAAACTCGCGATTGGTTTTTAAATTGATACCGACTGCTGTCGATAGGGGGAAAAAAAAAAAAGAGAGAGAGAAAAATTCCAACACCCGGGAATCGGCTGAAAATTATATCGAGGTGTGCCGAGTGACAGCTATTTACTGGATACTCCGAGAGCTTTTCTACACTTTGCAACGCGATGTTTCTATGTTTCAAGCGTTCATTGTTGGGGAAGAAAAAAAAAGAAAAAGAAAAGGAAAAGACTGTAGAGAATACACGTTGCGATACTTGAGACCTAGGACTGCTGAAATCCAAAAGCGTATGCTCTTTTATTCATTAAAATTTGTGCCAATCATCGATCGATTTGATCTTTCGGGGAATTCTAATTTTTCACGTTCATGTTTCCGTGAAAGATTAAGTGAAAAAATTATGCAATTTCGATTCTAAGGTATTTCAATTTTCTTGACAGGCAGTGTATTCGTTTATTGATCAATAACTAATGTACCGTCTTATATATTATAGTAATTAATTTCTAAATAATTTCTCTCGCATTTCTAAATTAATTAGAAAGAAACAACGTAGCAGCATGTGAGTAATTAACTGGGTAAATGAAACAGAAATTTTAATTAACGTGAGGCTAAAAATTAATAGTCATTGTTTTACGTTAAATCATATATTGCATTAGTCATTGTTCTGTGTTAAATTATATTTCTATAAAAAAAATGCCTGATGATCTGTACGTTTCTCAGAAATACCGTGTTATTTTTCAAACGACAATTAATCGGTTTAAACTACGTTTGCACGAGGTACAGTTTAATCCGCCGCTTGTAATCTAGTTGGATTTAATCAATCGATATATAAATGTTGAACTAAATACGATGCACAAATACCACAGACTTTCAAATACCTATCTAACTGTATAATTTGTGGTTCCGTCCTTCAGATTATAAATAATCACGATTCTAAATTGTATCTTCAAACCACTTTCTATACAATTTCTACGAAAAATCTACCAGTTGTATGTAAAAATTGTTTAAAATATGTTTCTATTATTATACTTGGATTATTCTGCATTGACATCTTCTGTTACTGCCCTTTAATATCGTACAACTGTAAAAATATATTCCAAAGTTTTCCCTTTTTCTATCGAACACGTCGAACACATATGTTACACCCAACAACTGTGAAAATTCACACTAAAATTTCACCTTTCTTCCAAAATTTTTATAAAACTACATACAACAATTGCAAAGCCTCTCGCAAGAACTCTGCCCTTTTACTTTTACCATATGGGAAATTTGTTCAATTCTAAATATTCTGTAGTGTGAAAGTTTCGAATAATCAATTCCATGAATGCAGAAATTTTAAATAATTTAACAAATAAAAACTCCTAAAAATTAGAGTGTCATTTCTCTCGTTTGAATTTCTTATATGTTTCTTGCATGTAGATACCCCGTATAATTGAAAAGAAATTCTCAATAAAATTTCACCTATTTCCTAAAAAATTTCTATAAAACGTACGTAGTTGTTTCTCTCTGATTTTCACCATTTTCTAAATATTCTACAATGTTGAAAATTCTCAAGATAATTAATTTCAAGTAATTTAACAAATAAAAAAAATTCGCACTAAACTTTCTCCCATGTAGATACCTACAAATATTTATCTCAAACATTTCATCTTTTCCTTCCAAACACCCCATTATATACACGCAACATACACGCAACGCCCACCCCTCTGAAATCAAGTTTCAATTTCAAAAATCCCCACCAAGGTTTCATACTTTTTCCAAGCACCCTGCGAAGATCCACCCAGTAGATAGGTAGCTATTTCGCACCCCCGTTCAACGTTTCACCACTCGCGTTCCCATTCACACCCCCTGCCCATTCACGCATCCAGTGTCGTCAGAGCATCGTCAGAGGAGAAAATATATCGTCACGAACAGAATCACCGGGTTCTCTCCGTTCGGTTCTTTTCTCTCTTTCTCGCTTTCTTTCTTTCTTTTCCTCCCTCTCTCTCTCTCTCTCTCTCTCTCTCTCTCTGTTCCCTTTCTCCTCTTTGCCAACCTTTCCTCCGAATCATCATCGTCGGTCGGCGATTTCTTATCTTCGCGGCACCGTAAGTTCGTGCCCTCAGCGAAATGCACCCGTTGTCCCAGTTCCGGCGAGAATCCGAGCAACCTACAATGCACACGAGAAACACCGAGATGCTGTGATGTACTGTGAAAGCACTGGCGGCCCTCGAGGCACCGGGGCACACAACAGCCGTCTTTTCCTCCGACTAACATGCCGAATGTCCACGATCTCATTGTCTAAACTGTCGTCGTATCGGCGGGCCCGCGTGATTTATCCGCATCCTCCGCATCCATCGGCGAACGGGATGATTAAGGGACCGGCCGGAAGGGTTAAAGTGGCAACTCGCTGCTGAGAGAACTAATGACGTAAGGATAATGCGAGAATGGATGATGGAGCGCGTGTCAAGCTGAGAGAATGGCGTCGTTAAGGGGAGATGTATTGATGAAAAGTCGAGAGAAAATTTAGGAAGAAATCGTGCGTGGTGCGCTTTATGTTTCTTGTGATACTTCATTCGTTCGCATACGGGGTGGTCCAAAAGTCGCTTCCTACTAAAGTTAATCCGTGATTCTTCCGTTACATACTGTTTTTAATTTTTGAGAGAAATAATTTTTCAAAAATAATGAACGAATCGTGTCCCAATTTAAAATTAATAAAATTAGATTTTTTTTTATATTTTGACGTTTCGTTAGGATAGGTAGAAACTTTTGGCCCACCCGTGATTGAAGCTTCAATGTTGTTGAGCGATTAAGTGACAAACGTATTTGTTTTTGATAAAATAAGTCTCAAATTCTAATATACGCTTCTGTCATTAATTATCTCTAAAAAAAAAAAAAAAAAAAAACAAACTAGGAGAGGAATTTTATCCTGAAAGGGGAATCATCGAAAATTATTTACAAGACGAAAACTTCAATGATATCGAGTAAAGTTGAAAAATTCACTGCAAAATTATGCGTAATGAAACGTTCAGTAAAAGTTTAATAAAATAATTGAAAAAAAGAACGAGCGATCGTTCTAAAAGAGGAGACTTTGAATCTGTTCTAGATTCAATAACGAAGAAACATCTCTCGATGTTTTCACACATGACAATTTATAGCATTTCTGAGAAGAATATTTTTACTTACCCACCCGCTCTGCGCGATGCAAAAATATTTTAGAATCAAATGAACGACAGACTTTGGAAGCAAAGGTTTTCAACCCAAGTTTATCACTGTTCTTTCCTACGTAAAATAATGAATACGTAGAATTTATATAGTAAAATAGCACATATGTAGAATTTACGATATTATACATTAACGTGAGTCACTGTAACATGTACGAATCCCAATTCTCGTTCCCAAGTCCCAGAATTTCCCGATCCATCATGAAATCATTCGTACAAGATAATTGTCTAATCTCGCTGAATGTCCAATATTATCAAAAAAGAAAAAAGCTACGAACACCCGAAAAGAAACAACAAGTATCTACTCCTCTCCAAAAGACACTCGAGTATTCCACCACGATATATTCCTCAAACAGAACGAACGATTTCGTTTCTAGCGTTACGAACACGATACTTGCGTCTCGCTGATTAGCCCGTCCTCCGAATTAACCTCCGACTCGTTTCGTTCCGTGGATAATCGATCTCGCGGCGTTAACGACCTCCTCGACTCGGTTGCTTCTCGAAAATAAGAGGAGGAAACGGGAGAGAGAAAAGAAAAAAGAAAAAATAAAAGCGAGCAACAAAACTGGCAATCTATCGCGAGCCACGCGGATCTGGAGAGGAATGGAGAAGGTGTAACGATGATGAAAATTTCATCGAGGGGCAACGATAGAAATCGATAGATGGGGAAAAAGCGCGCGTAACGCCGCCTCCGTGGAAAATCCGATCCGATTATAACGGCGGAAGGTGTGTTCGCGTATTGTCGCGCCGATTCGTTATTTCAAGCCGGCGCTGTTTTTCCCCGTTCCCCGATCCTCCCCAAATCCACCACTCGAAGGATTGCCTCGAACGATTGGATTGAATTCGCTCGGCGAATTGATCGATATGCAAATGCTCTCCGATCTCGCGTGACGACATTATGCAAACTATCGAGAAGAGTACACAGAGAGAGAGAGACAGAGAGAGAGAGAGAGAGAGAGAATTGGGGATAATGAGAAATTATAATAGAAAATGAAGCGGCTTTTCGGGATGGCGGTTTCGAGAGACGGTTTACGAAGTTACGAATTCATGTAGAACGGTTTCAACCGAACGACGAATAACTGTAACGTTGTAACTGTCCCTCTGTGTAATCGCGCGATGACAAATTCGTTCCTGCCGGCAAACTCGATTTTGTTGACGATCCGGTCGAAATTTCAATATTGAATTTGGAGGTTTTCTTTTTTCTTTTTTTTTTCTTTTTTTTTTCTTTTTGGATGAGGATTTCAGATATTTGAATGAGTGGACCTTTTCAAACTTCGTTTCGCGAAACAAAATTGTACGACGATGGGACGGCTCGTTTTAAAGCCTGAAACCTTTACTTTAGCAAACCAAACCTAACCCAAACCTTGAGTTTTTTTTTTTTTTTTCAAAGATGTTTCTACATCATGGAGCATTTTACATTGTGTTTCTGTTGTCGAGAAACTTGTCAAAATTCAAACACCTTGAGAAGTTTTTTTCACGATTTTTCCTTTCCGTTATTTTATTAAACCTTGAACATCAGAGTTAAACGAGAAAAGACTCGAGAAATCTTAACACTCTGTCATTTTAGCCTAACGTTCAAAGTTTAATAAAATGGCGACAAAAAATCGTACAAGTTACAAGAAATTGCAAAGAGGAAACTTCAAGAGCGTGGTAGACCATCGTCGTGAAAAAAGAAAAAAATGTTTAACGTTACCAAAGGCGTTTGAATTTTTACAATTTTTCAAGAGCAAAAATATTCTTGCTTATCCACTTGTTACGTGAGAACGTCGTTGAAAGAAACTCATGTAGGGCTGTCAAACTCTAAAATGAAGCCAACGTAGGTTGTTGTGAAGTTGTAACAGTGTTTAAAATTTAAACAATTTTTCATCAAACGTGCGAGTACTTTTGTCCATCTCTGAGGAAAATTCTCACAATTTTTCTAGATATTCTGGAATATAAACAGAATAGGGGGAAGAAAAGTAGCGCAAACTTCTCAATCGTATTACTTGATAACTCAACGATTCATCATTTGATGGGGTGAGAATCATAACGATCCGAGCCGAAACTTTTACAACTCGAGTTGATAATATTTTTCAAGTGTCTCTCACATTTTCAGTTGGCCAGTGTTACACTATCGTTATAATTTTGTTTATTACTGAGAAATGGCAGTGCCTCGTCTTAGCTAAGAATGCAATGATGATAAACAGAAAACACAATTTCGATGTTTCGCGAGAAATATCATAAGAACGGCTTACACGCTACCATGATTTTCAATACTTCGTTTAGATCTAAAAGGTAGACAGCGACGAGTAACAAAGTTCACTTGCCTTTCTCAGTTAACATTTCAAATCTGACACCGAAACGACAAGTTGACAGCCAGGTCGAATGATTACTGGGTTCATTTACAATGCGATCTGCGCGCTACTTTAACTAGCGAGTGACTGCGAGATTATTACAAACTATACTTCGTTGTACCAGTTAAATTGAAATTTAACTTTGACGAACATATTTTATGACAAACGTATGTAGAAATACGCACGACACAGACAATATTCAGTAAACGCTGGAATTTTATTACAATTAATATTACAAAGGATGGATGATTACGCTAGAAAAGAGGGAAAAACGGCGAATATTGCGCTCTCCTGCGAGCAGAAATTGTGAAAAACACGCGTAATCCAGAAATGTAAACAGAAATGAAGTGGGAAAACAGAGAATATTCGCAGAAATTAAATGGATATTTTACGCTCGTGGATTCAAGCAAAAAGAGAGAGAAAAAAAAAGAAGGAAGAGAGGAAAAAAGCAAAGACACGTAAATGAGACTCGTTTTGCGTAGTTTTATCGTGCAGTTTACGATAAAACCCTGTGACTGTGTGCCCCGTTCCTCCAGGTTTCGCCCAAGCAAAGAAAGGCAAAAAATATCGATGGAAAAAATATTTCCCGTACGATACACACTCCGCGGGGAACATACGAGAGCAAAGGACAAACGCGAAACACGTTATTTCGCAAAGGAAACGCGTACAAAAGTACAAAATTCTACTTGAATGCCAGCGAAAAGAGAGAAAAAAGAAACAGAGAAATACATGGCAGAACGTTCCCCTCGTTTCTGATTCAGGAAAACACGTGAGAGAAGTGCAATTTGTTGTGCGTGCTCGTTTATCGTTCGAAGCACCTAAAAGAGAGAAATCCAAAATGGCGAATTAAAAAATTGTAACGAAAT
Source organism: Tetragonisca angustula (assembly GCA_036937485.2). NCBI lineage: Eukaryota > Metazoa > Arthropoda > Insecta > Hymenoptera > Apidae > Tetragonisca > Tetragonisca angustula. The sequence goes on along the minus strand of JAWNGG020000052.1, from coordinate 1,210,050 downwards.
AATCACAGAAACAATCGCGAAAAAATACATACGAGTGTGCTTTCAAACTACAAGCATGCCGACGTTCGTGATGAAACTTAAAAGAGAGAAGAAATTTAAAAAAAAAGAAACAAATATGGAAAAGAAGTCTTTTCACGACGTAGAGCTTCTTCCTTTGGTTCCGGCCGACGTTCAGAAACGAAGGGTCAGTAGTTTAAACGACATCGTTGAGTGAAAAAGCGTTGGCTCGTGGCCATAGATCAAACGACGCGAAAATCAAATGACGTTGTTCCAGGCTCACCGTGAATTTCAACGATAAAGGGGAGAGAAATAAGGGAGAAGTAAGAAGAGAAAAAAAAAGAAAAAAGAAAACACGATGAAAGCAGCGACGCAAAACTACTCGCGACGGTGTTGCTCGTGTAAAACTGTTGATACATGTTAACGAGAGGAAATTGTTTCGATGATCTCGAATTTTACGTCGCGTATCTTACTTGTTCGAGTTCGACTAATTTTGTTTTGAACGAGTTATAAGCGAAACTAGATCAATTCAAACGGAACTACGTCGAATTGGATTCCAGTGGATTTTCATGATTAGGTCAGAGTTAATTTTTAAATTAAACTTTTGATCGTGATCGAATTAGCTCTGGATACTAAATAAAAGATATCTTTTAGAACTTAACGTTACCATTAGAGTCATTGAAATTGACAAAGTAGATCCTATTTCGAACAATCGCCTATCGTCGTTCGTTCAGATACCTTTGCAATTGAACACTCGCGTTCTCGCGCATCGTTCCATTCCGGAAATTGATCTGAATCCATACGTACGCGGTAAAATCCGTTGGCAATCTCCATGTCCGAAAAAAAAAAATGAAAATACAGGAAAAGAAGTTTCATTAACCGATAACGGTCGACATTGGGGATTCGAACGATCCCAGAATACCTCGACTTCCCTCTCGCATTGGTTTTCACCTCGTGAATATTCATTCGAATTAACGTTCACACCGCCGGCAACTATTCTCCTTTGTTATTCAATAAACGTCGAAAAAGAGAAAAGAAAAAAAAAATCCCCAAACGTCACCGTTGGGACAAAGGTATTTCGGGTTCTTGTTCGAGCGATTTATTCGATAAAATGATCTTTCGCCAAACGGTGAAACGAAGATTCTCACGAAGAATTAAACGATTTCGAGATACAGTACGAGCTCGAACGAATTCAATACGTTTGAACGAACGGCATAAAAGTTTATACAAACGATCACAGGATACTTTGATATGTCACGAAAATTTATTGACTTTTGCATAAATTGCCCGCCCTGTAAAAACCTTTCTTCGCGCTATTATATTATTAGTGAAGTACTGTAAGCGCTGAACTATATATTATCAGGTAGAGTATCAATGAATTCTAGTCAAGTCACGTCTAGTGAATTGCAAGTCCGTTTGATGTAAAATTAAACAAAAGTTTCGAAAGAAGAATCCATAATTATAACTTGTGGACTTGAGACTTTCGTCAGGTAATCAGGTCTTTAATTGAACCAGAGCAGGCTAGCTGGCGGCCCTTGCCCCTACTATCCTGATCGCTGGCGCTACCCCTTCCACTTTCCCACTCTGTCGATTCCCCCACCAAGCAAGAGGGAGGGGGTAGCGCTAGCAAAAGTAGAGGCAACGGCTCGTGAGCCGCCAGTCAGCCCACTCTGAATTAACCTTCTAAGTACTAACGTCCGATATATCGTCATCTATGCAATATCTGAGAAAGCCGAATGTATTATTGCAAATAAATTATAATAAATTATTGCAAGATAACGTAGTCTTTATTTGATTTGATTAACTTTGAAAATATAGGAACTACAACAATTTGTATGAAAACATGTAAAATTAAACTTTGCCTGGCGATTTAAATCCGTCCACTAGCGAAGGGGAATTTAAATACCCCATCCTTAGAAGGTTAAACAATGATTTACGTGTTTTTATATATTTTATTTACTTTATATATTTTTTATTTTATTTTATATTAATTTACATATTTCACGAAATACATAAATTTCATCCTTTTTGATCGAATTTCCTTCGAAACAATCACTGTATATATATATATATATACACACACACACACACACACACACACATCATCATCGATTGCTCTTGAAAAAAGTGTTACATCCTTAACAGCCAAGAAAGAAGTGATACGAAACGTTTTGCACGATGCAGCCCGTGCTGAGAATGAGCACCCTCGTACATTCGAGACGACGAAACGAGTTCATGCATGTAACTGGTACACGCAGCGCGACCCCGGCTCGAATAAAATAAAAACTCGGCAACATGTTCGGCGAAACAAGAGCCGTAACAAAATTCGTTCTGACAAATGGAATTCCGCTGTACTTGTAATGAAAAATAGTCGTTATTAATTCGCTCGTACCGCGCGCATTAAAAGTTATTTGTCAAATAAGTAACTGCGAACTGGTCGAAAACGCTAAGCCCAGAGCGAGTGGAATTTCGTTCATAACGGCGAAAAAAAAGCTCGGGCTAGTTTCACACGCCGCGATGAAAATAATCGGGGAGTATTGCCTGTTCGTGGGACAATTGCGACTTTAACGTCTTTATTGACTCTACACCTTCACCGTGAACTCAGTCAGCCGTAAGAGTGTTACGATATTAAACGCGCCTGGTGTTTGTCCTCCAAATTTCTTCGTCAAACTGCCTTCAGCGCGTTTGATAATGTTCCACTAATGGAAGTGTTTAATAAAAGAAGCACCGCCAAGGTGAAACCGTTTCGTATGTCCATTAAAATCTCCATTATGAGATCCCCGTCGAGGAAAAGGGAGGAAAAGAAAAACAGAGTTCAACCATTGTGTCCATCCGTCGTGCCAGTTTCGCAACGTTGAAACGAATGTTCGCGCTCCATTTATGTTCAAATATCGGGACAATGTGCGAAAGATTCTACGATTATTTTTGTCGGAGCCAGTACCTGTCGAATCGAGAAATCGCGCGTGCCAGAAATCCCCCAAGTCTCGAGCAGCAATTTAAAAAAAATCATCGCTGCATTCCATCCAATTACCCACCTAATTAATTCTCAGTCAAGAGTAATTGATATCATAACGGGAATGAAAAATCCTGATACTTTTCGCGACCCTTGACCTATCGGCCGCGAAATGTGTGTGAGATCCGTGGCGAAAAGCAGTCGCGTTAATCTTGTTACCAATGGAGGTCAAGGAAGACTTGGTCTCGACACTGGTCGAATAAAAAAAACGACGAGAGGAAGGGAGTAGAAAACTGAGAAAGAAAGGCGGTTCGTGGAGGAGAGCCTCGTGGCGGTTCAGTAAGTTAAAGCGAAATTTAATTCCGCGAAAAAGTTTCGACGAGAGGAGACCGGAGAAAGACAAACACGAAGACAGACGTGTCCGGCCGGAAGCTACGAGCAGCCCCCTTCGTTCTCTCTTCTCTTCTTCTTCTCATTCTCCTTTTTTTCGGCCACTTCGAACCCGAGGTTTCCAATTCGAGGGGAAAGAATCTCTTAATGAGCGTGCTATTCACCAACGAAACGACTCGAATCCGATCTTGCTGGCTTTCACTGAAATTAATCTAGCCGCAATCGAGCGCTGTGCACGCTTCGTCGACGTTTCTTTAAATCTTAATGTCGCGTGCTGTAGCCCGCGACAGCGGGGAAACATCTTTCCCATGCTCGTTTTGACGTCTATCGATCGCTGCGATGCAAAGCAGAGTATATCTGTTGGTTCAGATTCGTTCGATTTGAAAAGGTCACGACGAGAGGTACTTTTCTCCTTTTATTTGCCGTTTAATTAATCGCTTTGTTTTCATTAATTCATTACTATCGATGTTACGAAGAATGTTTCGATTAAAAATATTTCATTTAAACCTTTACCTAATTAAATCTGCATGTAACTAACTTTCGTTTGTTGGATCGAGGATAAAATTAAGGGTACGATTAAAAGGGTAACATGTTGCGCAAATATATATAAATAAGCGTAATTTTATTACACCAGCGAAAGGAACGAAACTAGAAAAAGACTGCTATAGGCTTAATGTATTGTATAAAGATCATGAAAGACAATCCATCTATACAGTGATACACAATTGTAATGCAATTATAATATAATAATACAAATATATTATAATTGAAATTAAATTATACATTATAATTATTAATAGTATTGTTATTAACTAAATATGTTATTTATAATTATATCATTATATAATAATAATATTACTGTATATAATATAATAACAATAATAATATATATAAATATTATATTATATACAATAATAATACAATAATATATATAATAATTATATAAATATTATATTTATACATGTCATTATTATTAATAATTGTAGTTATTAACTAAACATGTTATTTATAATTATATCATTATATAATAATAATATTACTGTATATAATATAATAACAATAATAATATATATAAATATTATATTATATACAATAATAATACAATAATATATATAATAATTATATAAATATTATATTTATATATGTCATTATTATTAATAATTGTACTGTTATTAACTAAATATGTTATTTATAATTATATCATTACGTAATAATAATATTACTATATATAATATACTACAATGAATAAATATTATATTATATACAATTATATATATTATTATTATTAATAATATACATAAATATACATAAATTATTAATAACAATTATAATATAATAATCACTATACCTATAATAATATAATTCTTCCTATTTGCATCAGAGAATCCAACTATTATCTGACCAAATAGTTCGCACGCTACCATTCGCGATGAAAAAATGGAAAGAACATCTGCGTACGTCGTCTACGGAAATGATGGAAACACCAATACAACAGGAAAAGGTATAAACCATCAGAGAGAAAGGTTAAATTGAGTCAGCCGGAATCAGAGCTTCATCCACGAACGGTTTACCCGGCTGGAGTAATAGCAACTCGGACAGACAGGAATGAAAGGGACAAGAAAGCTTCCTTTTTGGCTGGCATTGTAAAGCTGCCGGCTGAGGAATCATTTTCACTCGAAGGGATCACAATGAGGAAGCGTGAAAGAAGATATGAAAGGTGAGCAAACCTGAGTATACCCGGCCCGTTGAAGAGCTGAAGGGCTCAATCAAAAAGCTGCGACCCATTTAGAGAGAATTCCAACTACCAGCTTTGTGCCTGCCACGTCGTCATTCCTCTGTATCTGCCGGACTTCAGCTAACGCCTCCCTCGTCGGACAAAGTGAACTCTCCTCGAAGCGCGAAATCATCACCGAGAACGTTTCTTTATGCCCACGTAAATAGGAAAAGCCTAGGCGAAAAACTGAACGAACGGATCGACGTAGCAGAAAATTACAACGTGGAGGATATATCTGTATTTAGAAACAGAGTGACTTCCTGGATACGCTCTCTCACGTAAGTACTTTACCACACTGGTCAAGTATCCGATTAATTGTAATTAAAAATATTGGTATCTTCCGGAAAAATGCACGACAAGGCACTTTAAAAAGCTCTTAAAAAGGAAAAAGACGAGCGAAACGTTTATATTTGTATAATATTTATTATATTTATTGTATCAATCTCGATTATTATTTTTCAATTTAAATAAATTTTTATCAATAAACAAAGAAATTAATCTAGAAAGAAAATTTCATTTGACCGTGGTTTTAATTTCTAAATTTGTACTACCGTTTTCTACTACGCCTTTCTTCTTTTTTTGATTAGATTATTATTTTTAATTTTTTGATATTGAAATCGCCTTATTATTAATGCCAACAATTTTTTATTTGAAATATTAAAATTCTTTCTCATACAATTAATATGATTTTATTGTTTCTATAATTTATAATATTACTTACGTTAATTATAGAATGAACAATAAGATATTTATATTAACGAAAGTACGCACTTCGATCCGAAATAATCCCATCGAAGTTGGACGAAATTATTAAACAATTAACGATCCCGCGTTTTCCAAAAATTCAAAGTTTATATTAATAGGTCGTTCCGTTTCATGAGTGAACATTCAATTAATATCCGTAAAATGATTAATCTCCAAGTTCCGGATATATGTATGTGAAAACGGCACGCTCCCGTTGTATGTACCGTGTCATTATTTATATTTCGTGGTCCATAAATCGAGAGTTAATTATACGTAAATATTCAACGAATTTTCAAATACGGGCTACCCTACCTCGAATCGAAATACCTTGCATATAAATAATTTTAATCTGCATATCTAATTTATCCTCGCGCGTGGAGAAAGCTGCAACCCCGCTTCTAGCACTCGTTCCATTTCTATCTGCTCTTGATAACGACAGAACCGCCATGCTCTACGAACGGAGGATCCTTCTAATATCAAAATGTCACGCGTGCAAAAACTTTGCTTTATTACCGGCAGGAACTTTAAAAAGTCCGTTTGTATTGGCTCCGTTACGCGATAAAACTTTGACGCCCAGGAGATAAAACGATATTGAAAAATGCGTAGTCTTCAATCAGTGATTCCGCTGTCACTGTCAATTCCAACTCTTTCTCGATGGCCAAAATTTACTGCGAGACATTTGCGAAAATTTAATTGGATTCGTGAAGCGTAATTCAATTATATTTCCGCCGAATATCATTATATATTAACTTGATGATTACGATGAATATTTATTCTTCTGTTACGAATTTGATGTCCAATGATTTTAGAACGAATCATCCCCCGTTGTCCACTGTCCATTTGCAAATTCTGATCTAGTCTTTCGATCAAATATTATTTTAATCAGTCTTGTAACATTGATATTACATTTTGTCGGTAATTTGAACTGTAGTAATTTTATATATATATATATATATATATATATATATATATTATTTTAATTAATCTTACGATCCTTCGTCACTGTACAATTCGATCGTCAACGATTTTAGAATAAACCATGTCCGTCCATTTATAAATCTGATACGTACAACCATGAGAGACCGGCGGAGATTGTTCGAAACAGTTTGTTGAAACACATTACACCGAAGATCCCGGTTAATCGTGGAAATTCTGGATCTCGTTGTCGTTAATTTGTTTATTCCGCTCGGTAACACCTCGCGTGATCGCTTCGAGGCTGCGTTGATTGCAAAACAGTTGAACCATTCGAAGCGTATCGAACGAAGATTAAGTGGGTGTGCACGCTTATTTCCAACAACGGAAATTTATGGACTCGGTAGAAACCGGAGTTGCAAGTAGGAGTGGTCGAAAGCGAATTTTCGAGTGGGACTCGCTAATTTTACAACGACACGCGATTCTGAACGTAACTCTTATTATTAGGCGAATTGTGTCGTTGATGCAGTACTCGCAGAACACACTCGTGAAAGGGACAGTTTTTTTTTTTTCTTTTTAAGTTACAGCTTCGTTCAATTAGTCTACGTAAGGTTGTAATTTATTGTGAAAAAAAGAAAGAACACAGCGCAAGCAAAAACAATTTTAATCAAGTGCTTTGTAACTGCAGTACGGTTTCACTCGCGTTAGCTGATGTGAATTACGTGTAATCTAAATAGCTGAATTTTTAATAATTGTTACGAACAAAGCTTAATGAACTGACTGTCACAGACAGTTTCAGTAATCCCCGCTTTTATGAATTATTTTTCTGCAGCATAATTTCTTGTTTCAAACGTCGTTCCCTCGTGCAATGCTTTCGTGCTCTCTGTCATTTTCAGTTTCAAATTTCACGAAATTTTACAAACTAATTCTAGTGATTCTAAACTAATTAAATCGAAACTGAAAGTACAAGTAAATTCAACACTGTACAATACTAAATTCACGTAGTGCTGTATTACAATTAGCACTTGAGAGATCGGTTCTTAGATTATACAGATGGAAGAAAAGGAAAACATCAGACCAGTGGTACAGCAGTATGATCGCGTAATAGATACTTCGTTTTAATAAATAATAAACTAAATTCGTTCGCGTAATGCACAGCTATTAGAGTAAGTGTCGTTCCACCAATGAATCACATAAATTAATCATGAAACACTTTTTACGTATAAAATCACGATGACGAAATAAATTACGTACTTCGAGAGATTGCAAAACCATACTACTGGCTGTCACGTTACCTACCGAGGGTACTATTAAAAATTATACTTAATAATAATAATAATAATTATACTTAATAATACTTAGCGCATCAAAATTGAAATTATCTAACATTTATTTGTTTGAAAATGCGTTTGACAATACATTAACCACAGTCACGTCGTGTAGATTAATCGTATCAATTAATATTTATGACATGGGCAAGTTGACATAGGTACGTAACGCGTTAAAAATAGCTCGAGATTTGCAAAAATGTTCAAAACAAATGCGCGCAACTTACAACTGAAGTCGATTTGACTTTTTGCGGATTAGAACAACCATTTTTTTCACAGTTCTGAAGTAAATATTTAACTAGTCGCAACGTTAATACGTGGAACACACGCGAACTATCGTTAGAATAAATCCATGATCCACGCTGCTCAAGTCTGGATAAAGGCAGTATCTGTTAAACAACCAATTTGTAGCAAATTGATATAAACTTTGATAGAAGCTTGTTATCTCTAACTGTACTGTGTTCGAAGGCAGGAATATTATTGACATTTTACTTTTATTATTTATTTATGCATATTATTGACTATTATTATACAGTTTATTTATTTATATTATATAATTAAAATATAATATAATTATTATATAATTTATTTATTTATATTATTGACATTTTTATCATATTGAATCAAGTAAATACCCATGTACATTTTACGTAGTTGATTCAAAGATATAACTATTCAAAGATGTAAATAATTGATTAACATTACTGTTGTATACATATAATAAGTTATACTATAGTAACTATATATATATAGTATAATAAGTCATACTAAAAAAATTAAATACTAAAAAGACTAATAAGTTATACTAGTAGACAAGTTACCATTCCTCTCCTACACACTAGTTGAAAAAAGTACATAGATTGCATCTTAAATTGAAATGGCAACTGGTCAAATTTTCAAGAACAGACAGACGAGATTCTACCCTAATTTCATCGCGTGAAAGCTTCGACAACCACAATCACGAATTATCATACGTTTTACGTAATTCGCAGTGCTTATAAATTCCAGCCTTGGATCATGTAATTCTCGAACGAAGTAGAGTGAACTTGAAACACTGCTCCGTCGACGCATAATCTATCGTATCACAACGAGAAACCATATTTTCGAGCTGCCTGTTATACATATATATATATATTCGAACCACCTACGTCATTATCCTGGAAGCAGGAGAGACGAAACAACCCAGCCATGTTCCAGTTATCGAACGACAAGACCTTCTCTCCGAATGATAAATTCATTTCAATTTGTTTTGTTAAATTAAAATGAGATTAGGTAATTAAATTAAAATCAATCAAAATGAAATCAAATTTAATTTGTTCCGTTGAATTGAAATAAATTAAAATAAAATCAGGTCGTATGTTTTAATGGGTAAGTTAAAACAAGATCGAATCCTTCTTTTTCTCCTCTTTGGTTATATTAAAATGAAGTCGAGAAACACAGAGGGAGCAGCTTTATCTTAAATAATGAGATGACATTTCAAAGTCATGATACTGTAGTTTCTGAATCCTGTGGAGGAAGACGTTTTACGAATGGATATCGGTATACATAATTCCAGCTTCAAATTTGCCGAACACCGAATTAATCTTCACCATTTGAAACGAGGGAAACTTCGCGTCGAAACCTCCGGCGAATTTTCACGAAGATTCGTAATATTCAAATGAAACTGTTCGCGCCACGCCTCGTAAGTTGACTCCCGAGAGCTCGTGCAAATTTATTCTAGTTTATCCGCGACGGTGGGCACCCGTTTGTCGCTAATGCTAGCGTAAACGTCGAACTTCCAAGACATTCTTTGCACGCTTGGAATCAACGGATGCAGCCACGGTGCACTGTGTTCTTGCTTTAAAGTCCATAATGGAACAACGTGTCAGTAGCTTTTTTTATTCTTCGAATAAAGTTAACAATTCAAAATTACGTCTTGACTTGCGAGTAATAAAAAATTATTGGAGAATTGCCTGATCACCAGATACTAAATTTAAAATCACTACAGTGCAGGCAATTCCGAAATAAAATAAAATGTTTAATCTCATATAACCCTGTAGTTTTTATACAACTTCTATTCATTTGTAAAATGTTAGTGACGATGAGCAATAATAGAGAATTTCAAAATAGAGGATAGAAAAAAATTGATAAATTTCAAAGATTGGACGTGTACAAAACAGACAATGTTGTAAATAATTCAGGCGAAAGGAGAAAGAAAAAGAAAGAGAAACACTCACTTGAAGCTCAACCCATAAACCTTGGGAGTTTCCGGCGAGGTTGAGGTGCACTTCAGACAATTAAACCAAGGTAGACAGTCGATGAACATTGTTCTGTGATTTTATGAGAATGAGCCGCTGTCAGATGGCAGTACACCCGTGCACTTTTCTTTTCACTCTTCTTCAGTGGCGCAGTTTCACTGGCTGTTGGTACGTCATTCACATTTTTACATTATACCACGCCATAAAGTGCATAGTTTTAAACTCGCACATACGAATTACCATTAAACGAATCTACTCTGAATGTTGAAAGAGAGTAGCAGTCCCCCGTCATAAATATTCAATTTTAATCATCTTGCAACGACACACGAAAAATATTCTGCCATCTGATACTTTCATGCCTCATCAATTTCGTTCAAAAGTATGCAAATACTATATTTATCATCGAGAATTAACATCGACGAAGATCTAGAGAAATCGGTGGAAATATAGACAGTGAGGATGAAAAAGTTTCGAAATGATATTACGAAATCGATACGAATAATTAAAGACGTTTCGACAGGTTTAGTTCTATTAAAAATTACCGCTCAATCAGTATCGAGCGTATATAAAGCTGCTTATCGGATCTGATAAGAATTGAAACATGACGTTCCACCAAACAGAAGCAAAACCAATATGTCAAAATATTTGCTGGAATATTCCTGGCTTGTTTGAATAAAATCGACATAAACTGTACGTTACGAGGTGGTCTTCCTTGACCCTCATAAGATATTCACTATTAGTTACTCAATGGCTTCTGAAAACATATACTTCTGACTTCGGTTCGTTTCAGTTTGGTCAAAATATTACTTAATTGAGAAATAAACACAGTATCTCTCACACTGAGATATTTTAAATAAAATTATATCACACGAACTATTATGAAATAATGATTAAACATTTTAGACTGTGCAAAGAAAATCAAAGATGGTAGAACCAGATGAAATCTCAATCTTCTTCAATTTTCGATGGAATATTTTATATAATGATATAATATTATATAATAATATTTTAGAATTCGCCAGATGTTACAGTAATCGGAGCGTATTCTTTAGAGAGATCGTTAGAAGACGAATTCTATTAAACAAAAATTCTATTAAACGTGTTAAAGGTTATGAAATTGGAAGTATGTCAATATATTGTCAACAATAACTTTTTTTAATAATACACGACATCTTTAATGCAATTGGCATTGGGTTGGTAATGCAAACGTTGTGTAAAGAAGAGAATCAACAAATTTTTTTTCTCCTGACATTTCCTTGCATTTGAATGAAACATGCGACATCAAGAGAACACTTATGTACGTTTAACGCTTTTTTTTATCGTTCACTGGGAGGAAAACAAAACACGTCATGTCATGCGATTAATACGTAAGATTCCAACTTCCAATCAGGACGTACTCTCCAATTTTCTGTGAATTGCGGCGACAGACGTTGCACGTGGAGACACAAGAAAAAAAAAAAGTACGTAGAATATAAATTGCAGTTTATATTATTCAAAACGTGAAATGCAAAACGATTTGAGCACGCAAAAAAAGGAGGAAAAGAAGGAAACGTGATGAAGAAATCACCGAGATCAAACGCGAATTGAACGAAGTTGTACACCTATTCGTTAAAGTTGAATTAACCGATTGCATAGCGTTCTGCGTGGAAATTATGCGTGTAACAGTGCGTTATAATATTCAATTTGAGAAGTTTGGCCTTCTATTAGCAAATCGATAATTTTATGCGGCCGATACGTCTGATTATTTCGAGTACATCGAGGTCTGTATATTCCTCAGGTAAGAATTACACGAGCTACTGATCTAAATATTTCAAGTCGCGTTCTGGTGAGTGGAGTCTTATTTTTCGAAGAGAGAGAGAGAAGAGGAATATTGCACAAAATCGTGCGTTTATGCGTTTTCAACCTGTTCCACTTTGGAAAATGATTACAAAACTTGAACAGTGAACACACAACGTGTAACTGTTTGTTAACGTGCAAGCGCAAAGTGATAAATTTCATCGAGTCTAAAAAAATTAATAAAAGCCTTCTACGTTGATTCACTCTTTTTTTTATTTACTCTTTTTTGTTTAACAAACAGAAGTTACGTACACAAGTAATAGTAAATTGAATTGAAATGTACTGGGAAAATGAAAGAAATCTTTCGCTTTAATGTGTTTTTTTTTCCAATAGAAATTGTGCGTTTTGAGTTCAATTAAATCTAAAAAATGATAGTAAATTGAATTCAAATAAATCTAGAAAAATGATTCTAGAAATTATGTGCGTGTGTGAATAATAATAAATCGAATTCAAATAAATGATAGTGTGTGAATAATAATAAATCGAATTCAGATAAATGATAGTGCGTGAGTAATAATAAATTGAATTCAACTAAATCTGGAAAATGATTCTAGAAATTGTGTGTGCGAATAATAATAAATCGAATTCAAATAAATGATAGTGCGTGAATAATAATAAATTGAATTCAAATAAATCTGGAAAATGATTCTAGAAATTGTGTGTGTGTGTGTATGTGTGTGAATAATAATAAATCGAATTCAAATAAATGTGTGTGAATAATAATAAATTGAATTCAACTAAATATAGAAAAGTAAAAGTAAATTGAATGCAAATGATTCTACAAAATCTTTAATTTCATATACATGTATGCGCACATACGGTGTTTGATAATAAATAACAGCTACGCGTACATGCGAGTAACAGCAAGCAGGATTAAGAGAAAATGAACATTTAAATAAGATTTTGAAGCACGCCGTTACTTATACGTGTGTTATAAAATTAATTGATTCAAGTACGTGGAGTGGCTTTCAGGGTTTTCAGTGAAACGAGACCCCCTAAGCGGCGAGGCTTTCTTGAATTACATACACCGAGGATAGTTGTTAATTAATCCACGGTTGTTCGCGCGAATTCACAACTTCCTTTATCCGGAAACGAAATCGTACATACCGTGAATATTACGATTTCCTCTCGACTTCAATTCATAATAATATCGGCTACTGTCCTTCCCAGCAAACGCGAGCTTCGTAAAAATTTCGCGAACGCATCGGACAAGAAATGTTTCCACGATCTTGCATATTTCACCTAAAACCGAGGGGATGGAATACAGCGGAGCACACGTCATACTTCGTAGAGGGAAAACAAATCTCTCGTGAAGCTGGTTACATTCTGAAACAGTGATTCCCAATCTTTTTCGAGTCGCGAGCCCGACTTTGTCATAACCACGTAATTCTGCTCCCGTTCGATGCAAAAATCGTCTCCAATGATGATCGTTCATTCCAAATTTTCAAATACATTGAGATATTCGCGAATAATTTGACGGCGGAACGTTTGAAAGATTTAAATACAAACGGTCAATTCCACTTGGCATACTTCTTTTTAAATATTCAGAATATTTAAATGCCCGAGCCACTCTACGTTGAACGTCGAACAAAACATTTAAATGCCACTCGTGTTTTAACGTCACCTACATATGGAAGTTTCATTTTGGTGAACTCGAACGAACAGGATTAAGTAACAATCTTTCATTTATCAAACCGAGCGTAGCCACGTTGAAATGAATGAAATCACCGAGAATCACAGTAATAAAATTCCCCGTAAGAACAATCACTAAATAATACGTAATAAGACAACTTTCAGGAGAGAACACTTTGCAAAAACTCCCTAAACTAAAACCACGATCGATAGATTGTTAATCTCGATTAATCAAAGAGGGCAAACAGACTGACCAAAGAGACAACGCGAGTAGCGTAACATCGAAAATTTCGATCGAATTCCAACTCGTGTAAAATCTAGAATCACCTAAAAGAGAATCTCCGTAAAATCAGTGGAAGAGGTTATAGAGTAACTGGACCACCTCGGGAATCCGAAAAATTCCAATCTAGAATAGATTTCAGTGGGGCCAGTGTGTTCGAGTGAGTCTCGGGCGTGAATATTCCCTCTTTGAAACCGAGATTCCGGGGTTCCGCCGCTCAAAGGACGTTTCATAAATTCGATTCGTTTCTCTTCACTCGCGAGGCAATACCAACGGCACCACTGTTTAGGAAACGCGTCTGTTCGCGCGTGAAATCGCCCGATTCACGAGCCGATCGATCGGAAACCGGGGGGGAACCGCGTGATCCACGGGATCGATCCACGTACTGCGGGTACGAGGCTTCAGGAGGAACGCTATAATGGACGTGTCTTCGTCTTTCTTTCCCGTTTGTTGTCTCTCACCGGTTCTCCCTCTCCTTTCAAGACTATATAAACAGAGGAGAGAGAGAGAGAGAGAGAGAGAGACCGGTACGGAACCGAGCGACTCGTTATGATCACGCGAACTCCTTTTGGTCGTCCTACGTGAAACAGCCCACTCAAACAGTTTCTGGCTGGCTCTGTTCTGTCTGCGAAGGACACGAGGAGAAACTGGATTAAGGTATGCAAAAGGTGTGTCGCGGTTTCAGGCTCCGATACGTACGTACTTTGAGATATTTTCTCTGCGATGCAATTTTTCTGTGTTTCGTTCGTCGTGGTAACTACGAGTCTAGACGAGTCTGCAAAAACGAAAAGAAAAATTTGGAGATCACGTAAAAGTCGTATTTTATGCCATGCAAATATCTTTCTGTTGTGAAATCTTCAGTTGACGAAAAGAGTTTGATACAAAGTTATGTAGAAATTTATTTCGGTATAAAATGGTTGTTTATGTATAGTTGAGATAAGAATTTTGTTTGTCGATGGTTACAAGATGAAGTTTAATACTATAATAACGTTACGTTTACACGCTAAACTCTCTAGGCTCGCAACTCACTGTATTCTCGCTGACCGCTCGAAACTCTTCGACTTCTTCCTCTCGTTTGCACAAACATTCGTCGTTCATACACACAAACGCCTCCATACCCTTAATATCTTAAGTGCTAGAGCTGAAGGGTTAGCAATAAACATTTCCAGGTGCCGGGCCTAACTTTCTCTACACGACTACAATTGTTGGGCACTGGAGAAAGTTCTGGGCCCTTTCCCAGAATTTGCCCGTCCCACAGTTGTAACGTAATCACTGCAATATGATAATTAAATTGATCCACTGGACCAAAGGTTTTGGACACTTTTAATGGAAAATGGCTAACACTGAATGGTCCAACATGTTCTCCGAGTTATTAAAGTTGGACAGAAAATGATACGATTCGTGTTAATTGTTAATCATTTCACTTTCGTGGAGTTTAAATTTGTAATTTCTTTTTTTCTTTTACGAATCAAAAAGGTGTTGCAAAACAACGATAACAAATGTTCACATCTTCTCGTTGAAAAGATTGATCGTGACCATGGCTATGAAACGGAGAGGAAATTTGAAACGTTGTGGATCAGAAGAATGATCGAGATTAATAAATGTTCTTACATAACGACCAGACTAAGCAAACACGCATAATCAAACGCAAACGCGTCAGGATTTCATTTACCATCGTGTTGCGATAAATCCACATTCTCGAATTCTGTAAACATCATCGGCGGAAACGCCGAGGCGGAATTTCTCAAGAGACCGCAAAGGGTATAACAAAGTTTACAAAACACGTCACTAACAATTACGCGTGCAAATTACTAATTCCGTATGAATGCACCTTGTGAACTTGCTTCAAAGCGCTTTCGAGAACTTCGGCGTGAAACAACACTCTGATGCCGAAATTTCGAGTACGAGTGAGAGACAAGAACAAAATAACGCGTGAACGTGAGAGGTCCTGAACAAAATTAGTTTAAAACTGTACTGTTTGAGCTCTCAGGTTCTTATTAAAAATTTGTTGAGAAGGATTTTTAAAATTCTTTTCAAAGAAGAAAAAGAAAAGAAAAGAAAATTCGTGAAACGCACCAGAGCTATTTATTAATTTGATACTCTAAATCACTAATTACACTAAACTGATTGGAACTGATTTATGTCGTAGTATAATTTATTGTCAAATGTATCTAAAAATAGTAATAATCTTCTTTAAATTAATTCTACTAATCCTGTAGTACATGCAGTAAGAGACAGATGCGTCAATTCCACTAACACTAACATGTATGACTGATGATTGAAAACAACTGACATAACCATCGCGCTGGCCTTTGAATGATTAAACAGTGTTGTCAGCATATTTCTTCAATGTATTCGCAACCGAGCACTACGCTAACGCAATATTTCGTCTAATATTTTCAAGTAATGTTTGTAACCAAAAGCACGTCCATAAAAAATGAAGCAAGATTCAATGACAATTCAATTTCGATCTATTCAACTATTTTAACGACATCAGCAATTAGAAATGCAAAACGTTAGTTCGTGGAAGTGATTAGTAGAAGTAAACGGTCAAAGTCTTTAGTCAAATTAAGGTAAACGTCAGACAGAAATTTGTAATAAGTACACGAAGATTCTTTTCAAACGTGTTTCGAATAATATTCGTTTGCCAATTCAATTTATTCGCGACCTCTTGTTGGAAAAAAGAAAAAGATGCGAAGACAAGCTTTATATTTATATTTGTAGAGAGAATAACGTGCATCTAAATAATGTGTACAAACTGAAAAGATAAGAAAAAAAATATAGACACAAAATTTTTCAATTTCAGGCTTCATTCTCCAGAAAATCGAGTTTGAAAATTTAAATCAAGTATACACGTGTGCCAACACAATTTTTAACGAAACATATCAAAGTCTACTTACTTAAAAATTGAACTTTTCTGTCGCGTCTAGAATTAGTTAGATTCGATAAATTTGATAAATTTATCAAGCTTGATTTTCTTTAAATTTTACTCTATATTTTCTTCTCGTTCTTCTCTGTAAGAAATTATTCGTTTGTACACATTAGCCTAACACAGCACCCCTCTAGAGATGAGACATTTGTAGTTTCAACTTTGTAAGTGAAATAATGATTCTTCAATGTCACGTGTCATATACAAATCTTACGAAACTCCTTCCAAACACAGAAACCAAACAAGAACCGCGAATGTTCGCGAAGTATTTGCCGATAAGTATACACTAATTGCCTTACGAACGTCGTTCAAGGCTGTTTCTGCTAAAGAAATATCGCAATTTGAAATGGCGCGCAAAAAAAAAGACACTTCAAACGAAATATTAACAAAAAGAGAATTCAGGCCTAACTTGGTTAAATAATAAACGATTATTAAAATTCACGTGCATCGAGGATTAACACTGACTAACATCGATTGACTTTTGCCCAGCAACAAACACTGTGATCAGTCACTTAATGTATTCAACAGGGTGACTATAAGGTCAGCGTTTTTTAAAAAATTCGCTTAATTTCGTCAAACGCATGAATATGTATACGTGAACTTTTCTCCGGCGTAATTTACGATCCTTTGGAGATTACTAAATTTGTTTGCTGCCCGTGTAATCGTGAGAGCCATGTGAACGTGACTGTCGAATATTCACGATCCTGATCTGTAAACATCCCAAATCATTCTGCTCGAAACAATATCCGATACCCGGTCGATTAAAATAAATTTCCTCTTCTCTCGTAAAATCGACATCAAAATTTACGATCCGACGAAAATATTTAAAAAAAACTCCTTAAAAATGCGTTACTCGTAGCTCTATGAATTTTATTAAAAATTATTGGAAAAAGATTATTGGAGAAGGAAATGAGTCTCGACCTGAACCTGTGCACTTTTGCGTAGAACAAAGTTCGAAATTTACAGGGCAAAAAAATGGAAATTTCCTTTATTGGAAAATTGGAGGAGCAAAGATCACGAGAGATCTTCTTGATACGAAAAAAAAAGGAAAAAGGAAAGAAAAAAACAAAATTATCGTTATTCGTTTTTTAGAAAAAATTCAAAGTGAACAATGTAAGTATGTTTCACAATGGTAGCCAATGAACAGGACATTACGTTCCACTAAAGTACATTTAATTGCAGTTCATGCGTTGCTAACTACGCAAGGTTGATGTATAAACAGATAAAGAGGTAGCCAACGTAATCCATCTGAAACACCTTCGTAACGTATAATTATTGTGCGCATATCGCCGACGCTATTATTAAACAATACGTACCAGACATTATTCCACCATTCTTACGCCGCACACTCGCGAACAATAAAATATCATTATCTGTATTTAAATGAAGCACAATCGAGCACAAGGTCGACGACTGTAGAATATCGTCGATTACGTTGTCGAATATTTTTTTTCAAACGCTTCTCCGACTGCTTCTAACCGCGAACGAACGATTTTCGAAAGTGCGAAGAAGATCAGTGCCAACTACATGGAACTTTGGAACGCGTGAATAAAAAATTTCGAAACGATCAAAGGGCATAGGTGAGAACGCAGAGCGAGCCGTTCTAGTCCAGAGAACAATAAATTTTCGCATACTATCAACCTTTCCACCAGTCCCCGATCATGCCAGCCATTTTTTTGCATTTTTACCGTGTCAGCACGATTTGACGCGTTCAAAGATTTGCTGATGTCGCCGCGAACAGTAGGTAAATGGCAGAACACATATCGCCGATCGAGAAAATAGAATCGCCATCATGTAGAGCGTGTGACGTAAGAATATCTTCTCGAGTGTAATTTAATTTGAATTTAATATCGTCCGATCGAATTATTTCTTCGACTGATCGTGGCTGTTCCGAAGAATTCAAGCGCCTGCTCCGATGAGAAAGCGGCTGCAACATTTATACATAGATTGTATTTGTTGGGAGAAAATTGAATACGAATTTGGAGCACGGTTTTCAATTAGCTCGATTTGTTGGAACCGCTTTCAAATGCTGAGAAAATGGAGATGGATTCTTCAATATTCTTTCGAGAGACACGAATATTTCATTCCCGAGACAAATATTAACTTTGCCGGTTCTCCTTCTCGTTTCTGGAGCGTTCGTGTATTTAAATTCACGCGGATGATAATTTATGCAAACGGCCGGACAAAGGGAGCGAAAAATGTTCTATAAATAAAGGGGTCGGTGAAATTAAGTTGGAGAAGATAGGTCAAGATAAAAACAAATGCAAATGAAAAATGCAAATCTGCCGTTACTTCGGAGAAATTCCTGATTTACGTGAAATTGTCTGAGTAACGTGTTATATGTAGATTATCGCTTTGGCATGCAGATGAGACTTCACCTCAAATGTCCTTTAAAAATTATTTTGCAATTCATTTCTATGTATCTGTGACATCGTAGAAGAACATAGAGAATATCACTAGAGAATAAATATTTTTCTCCCGTTGAAAATTCTATTTTCTTTCCTTTCCTTTTCTTTTCTTTTTTTTTTTTTTCTTCCTTTTCGTAAACAAACGAACGAATTTCTCGTCTTAGGCAACAAACTCTACAGAATATTTTATCTTCGGAGGGAATTCTACTTCAACTGTAACGAGTATCCACTGAAGCGCGGAACTTTTTCAAGAAAGTTTTCGAAAAAAAAAAAAAAAAAAAAAAAAAAAAAGAAAACGATTTCGACAAGTTTTCAAACGATCCCTTTCGGCGGGCGCGCAACGAGCATGAAAGTGAACTTCATCGTCGATGAATTAAATTATAAGCACGTAGCAGTCGAACGGGATGTTATCGCTCGAGGAGATTCGTATTCAAGTTCGTTTAAACGTTTCTGAAAGGGATCGCGTTTCAATTCCATTGGGAAGAAGAAAAAGTTTCGCTAAGAGAATGTAACTGGGCAAATGGAGGGGGATTGAAAGAAAAACGAGTGAATGAAAAGGGAACAGCGAGAGCGAGAACGGTCTGAAGCTAGGCCGAGAATACCTTGCAATGGAATCGCTAAAATACCATTGAGAGAGTCTGCGTGGTACGCGTACGGTGAATTGAGAAAGAAAAGAAAGAGAAAAAGAAAAAGAGAATAGAGAAGAGAAAAGAAACAAGAATGGCTTGAGCACGAAAGATAAAAATGTCGCTGAAACTCCGCCCCTCGATTCGGTTCAGACACTGACCAGGTGAAACTTGATTACCGCCAACAACAATAAGCGAATTTATCAAGAAAAACCGGCGGCAAACCGAGGAAAAAAAAACTTGTTGCGCCACCTGGCTCCGCGTAACGAGCAAATTTCTTTCCGAGCGTCACGTTCCAAGTCCGACGAAATAACGTTCGAAAGACAGTTCTTATTGTTAGAAGGATCGAAAGAACTTGAAGAACGCTTGAAAGTTGGCCAAGCGAAGGACTAACGGCACTTTTCGTCGCGATAGAAAGGTATTCTCGTGCAGCTAATCTCACGCGTGTCGAGAGATATTTATTCTCACCCTTCCTTGTCCTCGTCTCGATCCGTCTCTTCCTTATTGTCCTCGTCCGCCATCCTCCGAGTCGAGATAAGTTCCCTGCGACGATCGCGACGATCGAAAGGCTTTACGAGGAGGCAAGCATATTACGAGGTGACAAGTGAACAACAATCCGCCCGTTGGCGATGATTTGAACCGACTGTGATTCGCGACGATGAAAACAGACGGAAGAAAAATACGATATACCGGTGTGTGTGCTCTTGCCAATCCGGACTCACCATCAAATTTTGCTCAACTGGCTCACTCGAAGTAGCCCAAGGCATCGTTAACTGTTACGGCTTCCGAAATCCCGCAAGCACCCAATTCTATTTTGTATAATGCCATAATGCCATTAAGGGTGTTCTAGATCGCCCGTATTTTCCGCCTACGGTGTGTTACACACGGGATCGCGCGACGAAACGGAGTACGATCGTCGAAGAAAGGCGCCGAAGGGAACTAAAACGAGAGTAATCGTCGGCCATTTGTAATTTCCGGCGGAACGGAGGCCACGTTTGAATCGTACATACATTACGTTACGAACGTTGCATAAATGTTACTATTAATATTATCCTATTAGACTACGGTTATTTGTGCATTTAATCGGTATTGAATACAAATAAAAATATTCTTTAACTGGTGTTATCACGTCTGCAAGCCTTGCCGCAGTATATTTCCTTTTGAATTGAAACAGCAGTAAAATTCAGCAAGGAAAATTACTATTAATAGTATCGTAGCAATACCTATTAGACTACGGTTATTTGTGCATTTAATCGGTATTGAATACAAATAAAAATATTCTTTAACTGGTGTTATCACGTCTGCAAGCCTTGCCGCAGTATATTTTCTTTTGAATTGAAGCAGCAGTAAAATTCAGCAAGGAAAATTACTATTAATAGTATCGTAGCAATACCTATTAGACTACGGTTATTTGTGCATTTAATCGGTATTAAGTATAAATAAAAATATTCTTTAACTGGTGTTATCACGTCTGCAAGCCTTGCCGCAGTATATTTCCTTTTGAATTGAAACAGCAGTAAAATTCAGCAAGGAAAATTACTATTAATAGTATCGTAGCAATACCTATTAGACTACGGTTATTTGTGCATTTAATCGGTATTGAATACAAATAAAAATATTCTTTAACTGGTGTTATCACGTCTGCAAACCTTGCCGCAGTATATTTCCTTTTGAATCGAAACAGCAGTGAAATTCAACAGGGAAAATTAAATTCTTGATTATTATCTAACAAAGTCTTTACTATTATCTAATGAGTCAAGAGTAGAACATTAAGAGAATTGTCTGAAGTGTATCTACAAAGAAATTGATCAGATTAATTATCAACGTCGATCCTAGGGAAAAAAAAAAGAAAGAAAAAGTTTCAAGGTCCCGATACGAATGGCCTCTCGCAAAACGGAGAAAAGAAATTGGAAAAACGAAGGGGATTTATCTAAGAAAGATGGGCTTCCTCTAAAATGAACTGACATTTTAATCCCGCTCATGCAGGAACTTTAAAGGGATACCTGTCGACATTTCAGTGTACGTTACACTTTACGGATTTATTATATAGAAGAAAATTACAGTCTACGCCAGTCTGTAACTCCCGTTAAGAGAGGCATAATACCTGATGGAACTTCTGACGCAACGTCTGGCTGATGCAACCTCTCCGGGGAAAGTCGCGGCGAAATCTGACATTAGTTCCGAACTGTTTTAAATTTCTAACAGGATCAACGCGACTCGGTGATATTAAATAACCCAAATCTTTCATGTGCAGCTGCCTGAGGCACGGCCTTCGTGCTGGACTGACGTATGCACACGTATCTAACGTCAAATGTTTTGACACACGACGAATGCGAAAAGTTCGCGGCGACAAAAGGCTCCACCAGACGCGCGATTGCGAAAGGTAATTTTGCAGAAATAGCGCGGCGCAACTGCGTAATCTTGCTTTCATTTCCGTCCGGTCGTTAGCCATAAAGCTTGTGTATTTCTAAATGATTACGCCGAGCTGCAAAACTGGCACGTACATATGCGAAAAGCACGTAAAACACTCGGTGTATCGTTATCGCGATCCCATTGCGCTACGCACTGCTAACACAAGAAGGCTGCAATTTTATCTTATCGCGCGATTACGAGCACGCTAATGGCACTGCTCGCGGAATGATTTAATTGTCGGAGAACGATAGAAAACTATCGTTTTCCACGTCGCGCGGAACAACAAACACGGGATGTGGAATAATAAACAGAAATAGTGAATCGTTTCGAAACGCGTGGGTGATTTAAGAGGCCTTTGTGTCATGGAATTATTATTAGATCGTTTACTTAGCTAGTCCACGATCAAATATACTCGATGGTGTGAGTCTATTCGGGAAATGCAAACGTAACGAATTATGTTGCCCCATCTGTCACTGACTGGTTCGTGAGTATTCTTGAAACATGTGACGATACATGTTTAAATTCTAAAATTGAGGATCTTCGTGAAAAAAGAGACTCTGTGTGCTTATAGCTTATACCCACTCTGTATGTTATACTCACATGTACATATTTTCTAACCAAATGATTGAATTTCAATTTAGGCTTCGAAGCAAGAAGATCGTTGTAATTATCGAACGTTTCAAAGACTGTAATTAAATTATCCAACGCCGAGTTCGCAAGCTCGCTTCTTTCAGAAAGCTCCTCAATTTACCAAGTACTATATATATATGTATTTAACGATTAGCTCGAATTTCTCTCAGGCCACGCTGCTAAGGGTTCAACTAAAGAAATAATTGTAAATGGAGTAAGGTCAACTGGAACACCGGCACGGTAAGAGTTCTACTGACCTAGACTGGTCTAATCCCAGCTAGAACAACGTAGACTCGTTAAAAGTTGGGGAAAATCAATCAAGACCACGCTGACTCGGTTGAAGCCTCATCGATCCACCTAGATCTAATCCATGCCTAACCTGAACTCTCGAAGGATCTAAACCAGATCCAACTTGTAACGAGTTCCGGGAACACTTGCTGAGTTCAAACAGCACCGATTGACTTGGTACATACATGCCATGATGATTTCAAAGGGCTTTGAGGGATTAGCAAGATCTAATCTAATGGAAGACTCGTGTCCCGTGTACTTGCCTGTCAGATAATGCAAGCTTCGCCGGCCTCAAATTAATTTTAATGAATTTCGTGAAACGAATATCCACGATATCGAAAAACAATTCACTGAACTTTTTTGCGTAACGTAACATCCGAGTAATAAGAACAATGTCGAATAATAATTGGAATAGCATGAAATATATATAGCCATGCCTCCGTTAAAACCGCACAACTTTTGTGTTAAACAATTTTGCGCAAACAATTGGACGCATAATTTAAAAGTTATTTCTGGTGTGCAATGTTACGCGAATGTTGCCCTGTATATGAAACAACGTAATTACGTAAGATTTTGGCCAAGATAATTTTGTACGCCTTCAATTAAACTCTGAGAATTCCGATTGTTTCCAGCCTAATTAATAGGGCATAGGTTAATGGATATTCAATTGGATCGATATGATCTGCGAAGTGTTTGTAGGGATTATACAAGACCCGACGTTATGAGCTAGATTTTGACCAGGCCAACGAATCGATCAAGCTTTCCTATTTACATACATTATATCGAATGATTGATTCGCGCGGAAGCTTACAAATTATCGTAACGACGCGCATGTTAATTGTGATAATTATACATGTGTAAATTATTATAATAACAAACGGATAGAACAGCGAACATATGTGTAAGTTATAAATAGAGAAACCAAGGAAATGATGTTTGAGAGGCAAGTTGTACTTGTGAAAAATATACTTTTTACAAAAGTAAAAATTCTCTGTTACACTACTTATATTCTATGTTATCGTATTTTACATGGTAGAAACAAATAGAAATATACTTTTCACAGTTGGATAAAATTACATCTAACTATCTCTAGCTACTCGTTTCAATTATCTCTAAATTGCTTTGTTCGAAGATCGCGTTCCCCTAAATCAACCGCGGCTCTTGCCATTTTTACCATTATGTGTCATTACCGTGATAGACATCCTGTACTAGACTCTCAGGTACAGAGTCAAGACAATGAGACTCTATGCGTAAAGAACGCTATTCATTTCACTATTAACAGCACGTGTGACACTCTTGCTTACACGGATGCACCTCACTGACTTTGGCTTTATACATTCGCCTGACACGATCTGAATCGCGGCTATTGTGAAGACGTAACGAAGCGTCGCTTAAGTGACTTCTGATATTCCTCCTCCTCCCTCCCACCTCCTTCCAACCGATGCATTCTTGTTTAATTTCCTGCATGGAAAGCAACGGCCACCTGATGATATCGGGTCTCATTTTCTACGATCAACAGCGTGAAATATCCTTTCTATTAGATATCACCCGAGAAACGGACCAAAATCGTACTTCAATCATAGACAACGAATGAGAATGACGGAGAACGATTAATTGATCGTTCGATAAAGGATCGTTCGATCGAATAATAACGAATAAATTTCTGTTCGTACGGCGGTGAATTCATAACTTTAATCCCAACAGCGAAGCACATACGTAAATCGATTCGTAGAAACTTCAATTCGTGGCACTCGTATGTATTTCGTGCATTATTTTCTCATTAGTAAGAGAAACTTACGCGTGTATCGATCACAAAGGTCATTTATACATCCCATTAAAATAATAACGATTTTGATAACCATGTTCGGTTTACGTGTATAACCACTCCAGAGCCATTTTCTTCTATGAGAAAATTATTATGCACGAAATTCGAAGAAAACAATTAACTCTCGACATTACAAATATCAGTGATTCTAATTCTGATTCTGAACAAAATCATTAACTTTTAATTAATTCGTCAACTCTATTAATTTATTAATTTTATTATTTCAATTTAATTCATCAGTGTGACTTTACATACAATTGCACGAATATTTGGGCTCTTGGTATACTTGAGATAAAATTGATCATATGTTTGAAAATACAATCTGTTAACTATTCAAACAGAACGCTTACGTTCCAGACATTAGCCATCCTTTGTTAACGCAGAGACGCGCAATATATAACAGGAAATACGAATTCACGGCTCTTATGCATTATTACGCAACAATCTGCAATCAGTATGATATGGGGATAATCTCGAATTGTTTCAATTTGTATCACGGTACAACGCGTCGTGAACATTTAAATTCTTTGCTTCCCAACGTAAGCAATACATATAATATACACACATTTTCATGCACAACGATACAGAGTATAAGCCAGTACGAGTTGTATCATTCATAGGCTATTTTTAAACCGTCATCAAATTTAATTGATCTTTAATGGTATAATTGAGCTGACTTCCTATTTTGCATTTCATAGTGTATGTATTTTGCAATCATACCGTATGTTGTGTCATATTTGTCTACTAACAACCTTCTACACTAAAAATGTATACTATTAAAAAAAATTGTTAACAGTACAGTATTTATCTTCCAGCAATTAATTTTTGCTGTTTGGTTGAAAATAACAATAATTAAGAAATTAAAGGTATCTTATTCTTTAACATTTGCTTCCTAATGTAAGAAAAGGGAAGAAATTGTTCACGAAATATGATTTTAAGAAGCTCCATCAACCTTCATTATGCTTTTTCCTAGATTAAAAATTCTAAGAATGGAACAGAATGAAGCAACGTAGGATACAAAGAAGCTGAATACGAAAATTGAGAATATAAGAGCATCGTAAAGAATAATCTGAGATAAAAGCTTCTATCTCAACCTCAATTGGAAAGACAAGATAACGCGAGCTTTGATACAAATTCATGTACTGCATTTCACAGAGAGATATTTTCATCTCCAGTGAGAAAAGAAATACACATCTGATAGAAATAAAAATGTATGGAAGAGAAAAACTAAACTAACTGAACTAGAACGCCTAAAAACTTTTATTTAAAAGTATTTTAAACATCTTTGAATGGAAACGGTATTGTTTTTCTAAATTTTCTAACAGGCAAAAATAAAACTTTATTTATATGGACAATTTATAATTTGCCTTTCACACCTTAATAATTGTTAATAACATTACATAGTTTATCAATGAGAATTAAAGTAATTTACTTTGATATTCTTAGAATTCAATAAGTATGATTTTATCAGAACTTAATTACTACTTACTAATGAAAATTTAATTTACTAATGAAAATTTTTCAAGCTAAACATATATTAGTCTGTAGCTTGAGAAATAGTCTATAGTCTTTATTAAATAGAAATTCTTGGAGTCATTTACGAAATGCTATATAGATAATAGCTAATAACACCGATTGGACGTTAAAATTTTTGAAATTAACAAATTGAGACGCCAATAAACACGACTGACCAAGGAAACTAATTAATTAATTAATTTCTATTAATTAATTTCTCTATGAATCTAAACTGTATTTTTTCAGTTAACCATCTGTGTAAATATCTTATCCTTGTAACATTGAATAATGCATTTATTTTAATGTCATATGATGGTGCATTATAATGTAACTAGTCACTAGTAATCCTAAAATGGATGTGACTTTGAACATATAGTTTTCCCATTAAAATGATCTGAAATAAATTACAATGTATTAATCAAAATGAAATTTGATAAACATATCGAGTGCTGAACAATGTTACATAAAAAGAACAAAAATTATGAAATAATATTATGCCAAACATATTTATTTCTGTTACACGTTCTACACGTGACATTCTAAAAGCGAAGAGTGAATGTAAAGATGAAGTCACGGTCATAATGATAAACGCACGTCATGTCTAGTTTAACAGGTTTCAAACCTGTTCGTGACACTTTCCATAAAGTATCACTCGTTTGAAAATCATTCTAAACCTTTAAGAATAATAAAAAGTCATCATTTTCACGCGTATCGGCATTTTTAGCATCTCTGAGCATCCAAGTGAAAGTTCGTCAACAAGAAAATCCTAATTCCCCTAATTTGTCTTTATTCCCTTTATATTATCCTCGTCACGCTACCAATTATTCTCACGTTACAGTATGCCCGATTTCGTAATCGTTCTTATCGCGTGTTCCCTTGGTTATCGGGGAAATCGCGAATTAACACGAATCACCACGAAGTCCGTGCTCGGTCGTCCCTCGACAGAAATCGTCAATTTCCGCCGAGTTCCGGCTCTAGCACGAGGCGTCGTTTTCTGTCTCGACGAAACGAATCTTCAAACACTCGTCGAACGTGATGCAGACAACACACAAAGGTAATGCATACCCACGTAATTGTACCCAGCATTAGATCTGTCATATTCGGTTTATCGAAGGAGTTCGTTCGTATAACCGTACGTATTGCTTAATACTTACCTCATCGAGAGTGGTTCCGTTGTATCCAAGCCGCTCTGCAGTCAGCTTCTCATTCTTCCTTTCTTTTTCTCTCTGACAGCCAGCATTGTAGCCATGTGCACGCGAACGTGGCCGTTCTGCCGAACGATCACCGCCATGACACATCACAATTCCTCGTTACCGCGGCGAAACATACTTGATACTCCGAAACCGAAACGAACATTTCACGGCCTCACCAACACACGCACGACATCCAGCGGTATCTTTTTGGCAGCCGGCAACAGGTCGCGGTAGTCGTTATCCCGTAACACGCGTCGTCGTGTTATTGTTTATTGTTCAGTTCCACGGCGGTGTTGCGGCGTCGGTAGTGTCGGGTTCTTGCTCTATTTCCGTCCCCTCAGGTAGGAGAGGAGGGACAAACGTAGTCCGGCTCGGACGAACGCTTGGAGACACTATTTAACGAAGCTTAAGAACCGCTCGGCGAACTGAAAGAGAGGTGAAAAGAGAGAAAAAGAATAAGAGGCGACGGTCAGAAACAGAGAAAGAATGAGCGTAAAGGAGAGAAGAAATACAAGACTGGAGCCAGCGGCTACCATTATAAATAGTTGCGACCCACTAGCGATGGGAGTGATACTCCGTCCGCCAGGTGGAACAGCTGTAGATATCTCGAATTTCATTTCATCGATAAATCACGATAATTCAATAAATTTGCAATAAATACGAGAAATGAATGAGATTTCAGGCATGAAGCAAGCAGCTTAAAGTGTCAATTTTGTAGTATAGACGAGGTTTGTTTGAAACTATTCGAAACTGTGTCGTTCCCATCGCTATCGATCGAGTGAGCTAGAGTGAGATGAACGAAAGCAAACGAGAAAGAGAGAGAAACAAAATATATGAAGGGAAGTATGTACGTGAGGAGAAGAAAGATAGAAAACGTTTTCTCGTTCGCTTCTTTACCTCATGTTTTGCGTCATTGTTCCGTCACTGAGGTCTGCCTTGAATTTTAACGAAACGGTTGCGGTCCTAACGTGTAAATCTGCACGATTTCCTTTTGACAAACGACAATTGCCAATTTCGTAGCTCCATGCATTGTACTGCAATATGAGAATTATTGAAATAGATAACACCTATGCAATTAGCGAATTTATCAATCAATTTTATAATCAACGTCAACAAAATCACATGTTTATGAATATGCTCCATAACCAGCCATATTTATGAACGACGTATTTCGTGTTCATTAAAACGAAAGGATCGTTATAATTATTCGCATTCAAAACAGGCACACTTTTCCACAAAAAAAAAAAAAAAGAGATGAAACAAAATATGCACGTTACCTCAAAGTAGTTCTCCAAAACAATCCATTTCCGGAGTACTTTTGAATCTCGTATCAATTATTTTCAAGCTGCACGTCGATACAATAGTTGATCGTTGACACAACTGTGACACATAATAAAAACGCGAACACGATCCCCCATTGGCAAAAACAGTTACTTGACTCTTTTTCTCAACTCGAGTTCTCGATATATATCGAAATACATCTCTTTCAAAGATCGAACTTCCTAACGTACCAAAGTTCGCACGACATCTATCATTACACGCAGGTTCCGTATTACTTATTTTAGGGATCGTTTGTTGGCAGCACTTTGACGCTTCGTACCTGTTTATAAGTTTTGGCGCGAATCCGAAGTGTCGCGAGGGTTGCCGGGTATTTGCGAAACGGTCGTAAATCAGTTAATATATTTTTGTTTCGTTTTTAGCCGGTGCGTATGTTGTTACGTGTTTCTTGCGCGGTGTGAACATACGTTATCGATGAGAATCGACGAGTATAACAAGTATCACGAAGAAAAGCAGCGTGCGCGTGACCTCGTGTTAATCGTATCATCGTAATCATCGTTGCAGTCGTAATAAAGAAATACTCGAAGGAAAAGTCAAGAACGCTGGATAGAGATCGAGAGAAGAAAAATGCAGTGCTGCAGTAACTTTCGTAAATAAGCATAAATAACAGAGCCATCCGTATACGTCCTCTGCGAGAGTAAGGTTAGTGGAATGCTAAGACGACAGTTTTTCAACTCCTATACGTATGTATGTATGTATATATATATATATATAGTATGTATATAGGAATTTTAAAGAGAAGATTCCTATCATCGTTTTTGGAGAGGAGGGGGGGGGACTAGAAGATTTGCTAATAATAAAATTTACCGGTAAACGTAAAGGAAAAATCGAGCAATGATCAAGTGTTAATTGCCTTGAGTAATAAAAACACCATTGAAGTCTTGAATTCGGAACAGTTTCTTCCATAGGCCTCTTAATTTACAATCGTGATTACAAGTATCGGTGT
The DNA here is from genome assembly GCA_036937485.2 of Tetragonisca angustula. NCBI lineage: Eukaryota > Metazoa > Arthropoda > Insecta > Hymenoptera > Apidae > Tetragonisca > Tetragonisca angustula. The sequence continues at coordinate 1,179,857 of JAWNGG020000052.1, read as the reverse complement.
GCGTAACAAATCAAGGTCTCCTCCCGAAGGGCTGGGGAAGTTTTCCTCTGCGAAAATCTTACACGATAAACCTCTTCCTTTTTTTTTTATTTCAATAATGTGTGTGCGTGTATTTTCTTTTTGTACAATATAATAATAATAATAATTGTAGTAGCAATAAAAGTAGTAGAATAATAGTAATAGAAGTAGTAGTGGTAGAACAGCCAAGAGGTAGTAACGGCGCGTTTTATCTCGCCAGAATTCTCGCCATTGTAGGTTAGGCTCGTCGCGGAAATGTATAACGCGCAGATCGTTCGTTTTTTTCTCTCTCTTGTATCGTATTCCCCACGATCACTCCGATGTCGCAATAAAGGCTCGAAGGGGGAAACTACCTATAACGACGAGATTCTGGGAAAATGATTCGCCATTGTTGTCTCTAACTGTAGCCACGACTATGTATTCGATGGTTCGTAGGATGTTTCGACATTTCTTGGTGATCGATCGACTGAATCTTTGATTAAATGTTGCTGATCTTTCGAGAGAGGCGTCTATTCTTCCTCTTCTTCCTCCTCCTCTTCCTCCTCCTCCTCCTCTTCCTCTTCTTCTTCTTCCTCCTCCTCTTCTTCTTCCTCCTCTTCCTCCTCCTCTTCCTCAGCGTCACCGCCGCCCTCCTTCTTCTGACCCTCTTCTTCCTCCTCTTCTTCCTCCTCCTCCTCTTCCTCTTCTTCCTCGAATTGTGGCTCCTCGAGCTCCTCGTCCTCAGCCGCAGCCTTCACGTCTTCCTCGCCTTCCGGTGATTCGGGGTCTCCCGGTTTCTTGCCTGGCCTCTCGCCGAACCATTTCGGCAACTTCGCTGTTTTTTTTTTTTTTTTTTTTGAAGAAAAAGAGAATGATATGTATTGTGCAATCGACGATATTCAATATTCGTGGCGCGGGAATTTTTGAAAATATATACACGTCTCGATCGATGACAGCGAAGATTTGTTGGAAATTCTATTGTATATAAGAATATATTTCGAAGAATGTCTCCGAAGGATAGCATGTGAACAAAAAATGGGAATAAGATTCTAGAGCCGTGGAAAGCTACATTTCCCCACGCAAAAATAAACAAGGAATTAAATGTACAAGCATACGCTTTCAATTTTCTGAAAGGTTCTCCTCGCTTTTCATCGAACGAGGTCTTCTTCAACGTTGGCAAAATATACTTCACTCTCTGTAGCCATTGCAGTCTGTCCTAGTTTTTAGAAAATACTCTGTGTGCCTGGTCAGGTTTACTCTGCCTACTCGCGACTCGAGCAAACGCACACCAAGATACGTAACACAATAAACACGTGAGAGGCAATGAAATGCTCTTTGCATTTATTGTGCACCTTCATCCGTTTCATCTTACAATTCTGATGTACTCGGTAACTCTCTTTTTTACATACATGTATAACAACTCTTATTCGAATGTCATAACCAATAATTTCTCTTTTTTTCCATAAAAAGAAATTCTTAATACGATAAAGGAAACATTTCGGAATATAATTCTTTTTCATTAATCTTGAGAAACTTCAATTAAAAAACTACCGCATGAATAGCAGACTTTGATCCACAGTTCAAAAGAGATTTTCTTTTGAAATATTTTTAATAACACTTCCCAAAGAACTTTTTTAACAAAAAACTGAGTGTAACCTCTGTCCCAATATAGAAAGCTATTTTAACAAAGGTAAAGGAGCATGTTAAAACATAAATGATATAACTTTGAAAATAACCGCAATGATCTTCAAACCCACAGATATTCTTCTGAAGTATTTTATCCTTAAGAAGTTTATGAAAAGTTTGGTGTTGCGTTTGCTCGAAAATGAAGCTAGCATACATACTCTTCTGACGACCGAGGAATTGCTCCTTTTGTAGAGTCCATTGCTTCTCTATGGACTCCTTCTGCTGTTCGGTCAGACCCTGCAACATTAACGGACAAAATGGCATGCTAGGATATATCGTCACACGAGGGCAGGGGGGATGGGGCACTCGTCTGGACCCTTTACTCGGTTTTCGAAATATCGCTGTATAAATTCTTCCTATAACGTGCTTGGGACTTAATAATTAGCAGAACAAGTGAACGAGCCCTGGCATTACAGCGGAACTTGCTTCGTGTATACACATGTATGTACATGTTGAATATTCAAGTTAAACGACTAACAAATGAGCTACATATTGACCATCCGTTAGCTTACGTTAATTACATGACACAAATTCTTATACTCTCTTGTACAGACATTTTAATTAGTCACTCGACTTTCTGCAAAGAGTCTTTGATGGAGACGTGTCGATGTAATAAGAGTCTAAGGATGACTGATGTCTGGTGCTTTACGTTATCTTAAGAACGTAAAGAGGTAAAACTTGGAGCATAGAATGTTTTGTAGTAATTTTTTCACAAAACTTAATTGAAACGTGAAAAATGTTTGAGACACATTTGGTACTTAATAATCGTCATCTTGAAAAGATTAAAAAGAAAGAGAAAAATTGCATCGCAGAGTCTTTTGCTGAATAAGGGAAAATTAAAATGAATAATTCGCATCTGTCGAAAATATCTCGCGATCGATACCTGTGATTTCACGTGTTCCAAGATTCGTACGTGATCCTCTTGTTCGCGATTATTTTTACAGTCGTGTTTATGCTTACTTCGGTAATAAATTGTAAGGGAATGCGTTGAATTACGATCAATGAAGGGTGAAATGTGAGTATGTGCTTCGTTTTGTGGAACGAAAAAACACGGGCATAACAACATTTTTAACCGTCTCTCTGTGGTCTAGGTCTACTGTTTATTAAATGGTGTCCAACACGAATTAGAATGGGATCGTTTGAACGATCCCAGGGTAAACGAAGGGGGCAAGGGTTTCAACCAGCAACGCAAGCAACAAGGGTGGTACACTAACAGAGAGTTCGATAGGACTCACTTTTGGTACGCTTCATGAACTGTTCTGTTTTCTGTTTCCATAGTTTCTCGTTGTACTCCGCTAGAAGCGTGTCATAGCCCTGCGATTTAATCGACATTCTTCACTGATCATGTTCTCTCAAATCTTATCTCTCTACAACTATTTTCTTTTTTTTTTTTTTTTTTACGAGCTGTGTCGCTTTTTGTTTATCCTTGCTTCTTCGTCTCATATTTGATCAAGTACCATTGTAAGAAAAAAAGAAAAATCTCGTTTCCGTATAATCTTTCAAAAGATTTCGATTTGTATTTTGTATTATTGTATTAATAGATTTTAACCTATGGTAACACTTTCCGGATGCCATGCCTTTTTTTCATTTTCTTTTACCATTTCGATTACCACTATTGTTAGATTTTTGATACTTCCAATCGGGCCAAATTCATTTCAATCGTGTCATTCCGATCGGTAGCTGAGTATTTCGAAGAATCAGCGACTGATCGAATCTATGAAAAATATACTTACGCCTTCGAAGAGCTTCTTCTTATCGTCGTAAGACCTGGTATCCACTCGACGTTCATATTTGGAGGCGACTTGGATCTTGGGCTACACGAAAAAAAATAGTTGTACAGTGCTCGACAAACTTTCCCACGTGAACGTTTGTACATTTTTATTGTTTAATCGTGCCACTTACTGGATACTTGCCGGTAAGGGCTTCAGGATCAAGACCTTTCTTCAAAGCTTTGTGCCTCAATTGTTGCTTCTGACGTTCCTTTAATTCTTTAAGCTGCGGGGAAACAGGACAGTTATTCGAAACGTTTCTACGCTCGTTAATATAAAAGTATATAATATACATATACTGTGTGGATTCTACAGGTAAAAATGTGTCGAGAAGAAACAATAAAATTTCTTCATTGAAGCCCTCGTTTTCTGCGAAAATCGAGCCTGAAAAGTTATCTATTATACTTGAATTTGGCTAATTCCATATTGGACAGGCGAAAGGATATTCTAAGATATTCTAAAGTAAAATATAAGTAAAAAATGTGGGGTAAAATTTTTTTCGTTTTCAAGAAAATATACTTTGAACATGTTTCGTTAAAAGTTACCTCGAGCACACTGTGCACTTGATAAATTTTCAAACTCGTTTCTCTCGAAAAACGGAGGCTTTTATGATAAAATTTTATTCTTTCTTTTCGACAAACTTTTACGTGCAAAATCACCTCCCAGTCTTGTGGTTGACCACAAGTCGCGGAACATTCTGTACGTCAGAACGTATTTTCACTTACGTCGTAATCCTGGCGTTTCTGTCGCTCTTCAAGATCGTATTTCTCAGTTTCCAGCTTGACAATGGTGTCCCAGAGTTCATTAGCTTTGGATCGAAGCTTCTCAATGGAGAAGCCATCGATTTCCAAAGGTTTGATGCGAATGCTCAACGAGATTTTCTTCTCCTCCTCGAGCTGTTCTTTCGTCTTGTTGCGCTCCAGTTGCGCCGACGTAAGGTTACCCTTTTATCCAACAAAGAGGTACATTAATAACACTCCTATTGCGGTATTCTGTCGCGCGATACACCACGTAGTCTCGTTCGAGAACTCGAAGTTTTCTTTGTGAAAAAGATACGAACTGCTAGATCTTTCCTAGTGATCGTAAAGTTGGGGCCCTTCTTGTTCGCTTGATCTTTCATCGCCTGCATCATGGCCTGACGTTTCTTTTCCGATTCTTCCAACCGTCTGGATAAAGATATTGGATAATTTTTTTTTTTTTACATTCCAAACACGTCATTTATCTTGTCACGTAGATTGCGAACTTTTACGAATTCGTGGAAAATTGTGAAATATAAATGTGCACAAAATAGTGCACTTTCCACTCTTCGAAAATATAATTTTACATGAAAATTCGCAATCTATGAATATGTGTATATGTGAAATTTAGAGATAAACACGTACTTTCTCTTTTCCTCCATATCACGTTGTTTCTTCTCCTCTGAAAGTTTCAGAAAACATCAGCAAGTTTCCTCCAGAGAGGAAATCGTCTAATCCCCGCAAGCAACGTCAGAACGGGAAAAGAGTGATCGGGGTAAAATAAACTCACCGATTTCACGTTGGCGACGTTCCTCCTCCTCTTTCTTTTTCTGAGCCAATCTCTTCTCCTCGTCCGCGCGAGTGATCTTGCGCTTCGCTTGCTTCTCCTGCGAACAGAAAAAATCGACAGATCTGTGAATATACGTCGGAAGATACTTGCCTCTATACGATACGAAACATTTTTAAATTTCATTGTGTGTGTCTGTAATGAAACACGAGCGTCGTGCTTATGTTGCTAAACGAAAATGCAGCACATTGTTGCATTGCATTGCGTTCGATAATAAGCTCCGACATTAACTGGAATCATTTTTAACATACGTTATTAATCTCTCTTGCTAGATATACGTTTGCAGTAAATATCTCGCAACTTTTAGCTTTTTCACCAATGTAAACAAGAATGTTTTCTACAGTGCCCAAATGATTAACTGTTCAAGTAGTTTTACAATTATCACGAAGCGTATGCTTACAACAACTATACACTTTCAAATGATCATGACATTAAAGTGCCAATGAAATTTCAAGATATTTTACAACATGACAAAAGTGATCTAACGATAAGACTGTTTTATAAATGCGGACCTTCAATCTCTTCAGTTCCTCCTCTTCCTTGGCCCTCTGTTTCCGCCATTCTGCAATGTATTCCTTGAGCTGTTCGTCCAAGTCGCTTCTTTTCTGTTCTTGCCTCTGCGCGCAGCCGGCAAAACGAAGACAAAATGTAAATAAACGCTGGTACTAAATCAATCCCCGATATATATCGTCGACATCTTCGCAAGATCTTTCCCTCACCTTCATAAACTCGGGATTCTCCCCAGACTCCCTGATGTAGGCCGGAGCGAAAACAAAAGTAACTCTCTTTAGTTCCTGTCGCTCGTCCTCTGAGAGATCTCGCAAGATCTTCCAGAACTCCGATACGCCACTCTCACGTTCCACTTTCCACTATATATATTACATCCATTCTCTCTCGTGACGAATAATTCTCTTTTTTTTTTTTTTTTTTTAATTATATATTTTCGTCACTTTTTTTTTTTTTTTTTAGTTTTCTCTCGTCACACGTACACCACAACCAGACAAACAGACAGACGCGCACGCAACAAACGGACAGACGGACGAATGGACGGACAGACAGAAGAGAAAGTTGAAAAAGCGTGTGGAAAGAGAGAGAAGTGAATTAGGCGCGCGTGTGTAAGAAAGTGAAGTGTAGGCGAGGGGGCAGGGCCATTAATAAGTTTACAAGGGTTGAGGGAAACCGATGGGTTTGTTGCTGGAGGAGATCCATTAGACTCCTCGCGGAATTTGGAAAATTGGAAAATTGATGGGGGGAATTTTATCGAGAATTGCGCGGTCATTTGAATTTTTATTCAGCTACTCGCGGGAGTAAGGGCGAAAATTCAACGAAAGATATTGGGGATTGTTCTTCTTTGTGAAATCACCAAGTTGCAACGCCGATTATTGTAGAGACATAGCTTTCTGAATAGCACGGTACTTAAGTCCGACTTGCAACGAAAGACTTTTGTCAAGTAGAACGATATAATCTTTTTATTATCACAAGTAAGAATTATTATCACAGTAAGAATTTCTGTCTTTTGGTTTTTTGGTCATATTAGTGTGAGATATGTTACATAATAAACAAGATAAGATTTATTGACATTTTTCGATATAACGAGTGAAAGATCGATGGAAAAGATATTGGACGGTGGATGAGTAATGCTGAAAATAAAAAATAAACGCCATAGGGGAGCCGTTTTATCCAAATATTTGGAGACATTTCAAAATTCAGGGTATTCTCGAATGTGAAGACGCGGTATCGTTGATCAAATTACATCACGTGGATCGGGTCCAGGATAACTTTAAAATAAAGGAAGGATCTCTAATTTTAAAGATGATTCCGCCACGAGGGAAAATAGACGGCTGGTGGGTTTTTAGATCTCGACGATGGAGGAGACATACGGGATGTTTGGACACCGGGTGTTCAAGTTTTAATTTTTTTAGCTGGAAAAGAAGAAAGTGTAATTCAAAGCCGCTCGAGAACGAAGCGATCAAGCTGTTTTTTTTTTTTTTTTTTTTTTGTACAGGAAGCAATTCAGCAGGTTCGAAGAGAAAATTTCGACAGATTTGAACAGCGTACAACGAGAGCAAGAATACTTAAAGTTTTTTTTATCTGAAAATGATATGAAAATGAATCTATGCACTTCGACAAGATCTGTATATAATATTATATATATATATAGTTGTACATACGTGCAACTGTGTATCTGTAATAACATTACGTATATGTACAATTAAGCACAAGTAATAACGAACGACTTGTGAGTCTTGAAGATAATAATGTTCACGATGGGGGATGCATTATTTTGTCGAATAAAGGTCGATCTTTTTGCAACGTTACAAAGATGATGATAGAGGAGAGTCGGGAGAGAATTGGATAGCACAGAGAGTAATCTAGCCATTCACTCTTCTTCTCGTCAGACATTTTTTCCTCTTCTTTCCCAAACAACTCAAGTGCAAGCAACACACACGGTTCGCCGCCGTTATCAGCGTCATCACTGTCGTCATTCTCATTATCGATTATTATCCACAACGCCTTAGAAAGCCACAGTCGAAAGCCGAGGAGCTGGCCAATTTACATAAAAAGTCAAGTTCCGATGACGATCGTGTCATCGTCAGAGGTTGCTGAATCTGTCTGTGAAAGTCTGTCCTCTCGAAATACCGGAGAATCCAATGGTTGACAACGCTCAGTGCCCACTTTTGACACACGACATAAAAAAATGCATACCTCACTTAAGTTAATACGATTCGAAAATGTTCGTACACGTGGCACTGAACGTGTTGAAATCAACGGCCTCTAAAAGCGAGTCTCTCAAACTCAAGATTTTTGCAACATGTCGGAGACAAACGTTAACGTTCGGCGCGAGAGGTGTTCGCTTTGAAAAATGAAACTGACCGAGTGGGATCGTTTCCAAAAAGTTGCTCTCGGTCAGTTTGATCAGACGACTCGAAATACGACAATATAATAAACAGCATTCAACATCGTTGGCAGTGTAACGCGATGTTGCACAACCGTGTACATTATGAAACTGTCCGGCAAATTGACTCGCTTCGAAGTATCGCTCGAACATGTGAGAACATTCGTTGGCCTAGAGAGGATTCAGAAAAATTCAGCGACCTCGCCGATCTTTCTGCGACAATTGCTGCGGGTCGATTGATTATGGCGCAAAATCGAACGGTGATGATAGAGAGAAGAGAAAGGGGAGAAGACTGGGGGGATCGCCAAAAAGTGACAGAAACCACAAAAAGAAAAAAATAAAAAAAAAAAGACGGAAGAAAAACACGACTTTTTTTTTTTGGAGAACGCAGGTGACAAAAAAACACGACATCAAGGTTGGGTGAAACGTTTCAAACGAGACGAACAATGGTGAGAAAAATCGGTCTTCAGCAGACTCGTGGACACGTATGTATGTATGCACATAAGTGTACGCGTGTAACAGACACACGGTGATTATGTACAGAGACGTTAATTCGTGATTAATCAAAGAATGTAGAGAGACAAAAAGAAAAAACACGAGAAGAGGGGATAAAAGAGAGACAGATAGCTAGACAGAGAGAAACATGAGCTTGGTGGGGTTGCTTCGAACACTGATCACCAATTATTAGACCATATTTCACATCATGTTTTTTTGGCGGGATCGAGACTTCACGTTACGTACGTTAGTTAGGCACGTATGTCATACAATTGACAATTAAACATGTTGCTATTTTCTTCGTGGAAATACTATTCTAACGGAAGAGAAACGTATGAAACGTATAAAACACGGGGTTTCAATCGGAGAAAACAAACAAGTGGCAAATGAAACAAAAGGAATTTGTAGTTTTCAAGTTTCACAAAGTGATGGTGAATATTGAACGTACGTATACCTTCGTTGCGCATTTATTCACATTTTATTCTGAAAGGGAAGAGCAGACTTTTCTTCGAGACACTGTTTCTTATTCCTTTGCTATTGAAAGATACGAGAACGTTATTCTTTCGATTCAACTCCAGAGCACAAATCTCTTTACGCGTTCATCGTAAACAACGTGCATCGAATACGTCGATTACGAATCAAATGATTGAGAAAATTACAAAATTGTTGCGCGATAGTGATATTTGGATGTAAAATTGTAAATTTTGTCGTATCAGAGACAGAGTCTGTGTTCTAGAGTGAATCACACGCTCTCGGAAGTATTAATACCGAGGCTTGGCATAAAATAAACACCCGAGCTGACAATGGCTGTGCTTTTCCACCGAACCGTTTGTTCGTCAATTACGTTACATCACGTCGGAACGTGGTACATTCCGAACGGACAACACGCAGCTTTGGTATAAGAATAAACTGCATTACGTTATCGTACACATATTTATGAAACGTTTGGCAATCGTCCAGCCGACGCAGGTTATATTAGTTGCGCGCGCCCCTTATGCAACTGCCGCCCCATAATACGGTCAAGAGCCTTAAAGCTTAACTCTCCGATTGAACAACCACAAATTTATTTATTTATTAACAAATTTATTAACAACGTTGATGGTTCGTGCACGCGAAGTCAAGAGCCTCCGAGAGTGGACGTGGTGTTTTATATCGTCGAGCCTGTCTTTTAAACACGATAGAAATCTCCAACTTTAACTTTCACCAAGTCTTCTAATCGAATGTTTAAAATCTTCGAGCGAAAAACAATCGGTTCTTGAATCGGTTTCTCGTGAATGTGATAAAAATTTAAACGAAAGAACAGGCGTGCGAGAACACGGCTGATTAATTGTTGGTCAAGAACCTCTGCCAGAAATAAACTCTAATCGTCTGCGAGCATCTTTGAATATTTTTCACGAGAGGACAAGCGTCTCTGACAAAAGTCCTTTCACTTTTGAACCGAGTAAAGTATTTCTGTGTAAATTTTAACAAGAAGCACACTTTCCAGAATAGAATTTCAACTCATCGTAATCGCCGACGAATCGTTCGATTTCCAATCAGTTCGACTGAAAAACTCGCATCGAGCAACTCTCCTTCGTTCTTACAAATCATCGCTTAAAATCGTGTGTACTCGAGATAGACAGAATCCTGGTGACTGAATCTCTGAGAATCGAGGAAACAAACAAACTGCATCGTCTCGTTCCCGCCAAAAATTCGAAAAGAAGCGCGGACTTGTGAAAGGCCTTGTGGGTTGGGGGGGGGTTGGTTTGTGAGAGCGGCCGAAGAACAAAGAAAGTATTATTGACGTGTATAATAAACAACGTTCGAGAGTCAACTTACTTTTGGGACGCCCTACCCCTACAAAAAAAGAAAGGAAAGGCACATTAATAACAGTGGCAATTGTTGCGGCTTTCTTAACATCGGGACCGAAGTGGGCGGGGGGAGGGGGGGTGGGAGATCGTCGAAAAGACGATTCGCTCGGCTTACTGCCTCTTTCTCTAAGTTTAGCCTGTTTTCTTTTTTCTCTCTTTTTTTTTTTTTTTTTTTTTTTGCTTTCGCCTCGCGCGTTTCCGGTTCGATTAAAGTGCCTGAGAGAGAGAGAGAGAGAGAGAGAAGAGAGCGTGGCCGATCGGGCAAAGAACGGCGTCGTTAAAATTGACGACAGTCTGCCGCGTTCCATCCGCTTTTATTTCTCCTCGGTTCTTTTCCTCGTTTCTTTACGACGTCGTACGATAGGATGAGAGAGAGAGAGAGTGAGAGTGAGTGGGGTTTTTCGCTCGAGAGACAATCTCGGGAAGCGCGAATTTCAACGTCAGTTTCCATCGATTTCTCACGAACGACGTAAAAGAGGAGAACAGGCAGCCTACCGTCTCTTTCGTTCGATTGAGCTTGTCATACGTACGTGTGTTTGCGGTCCCGAGGAGGTACATGTGTGTGTGTTCGTGTAAAGAAAACAAAAAGAAAACCCTCTTCAAAGGCAGGGATGCGATAACAATTATGCGACAGACATGATACGCAGTAAAACACGAGTAAGTTAGGCGTGACGGGAGTTGGAATCCTCCCCCTCGACGCTGCTTGAAAAGTGAAACTCGGATGTTGATAATTCAATGGACACGAAGATTTTTCATTTTTCAACCTGATCATGAAAGTGGATATCGATAGCTGTGCAATACATGTCTGTATCTGTTCTATCAGTCAATTCGACGCGAGCTTGAATCTGCGACTCGAAAGAGAATCGAAACGGTACAGTATATCGTTTTGAAATTCGAATGTAAAACAAAGTACAATGATTTTTGTAATGCGTAACACCGCATTCGTCCGAAGCCACGTTTTCGACGAGTGAAGCGTACGTGATGTTCCAACAGGTAAAAATAAAAACGAGAAAAATTATTCCTTTGAAACGTTGCTTTCGTCATAGACTTTGGAGCAGCGAAAATGTTAATTTTCACAAAGTACACGTTCAGAGGTAAAATTTAGACAACTGTTTTCCACTTTTCAAGCATTCGTGCACGGTCATGCCTGGTTCGTTCAAAACGTGAAAACTGGTATCTCCGAGACGTAATTACACGTGAGAGGTATATCAAAACAGCTACGAAATAGACATACTTGTTCAACCATCGACACAGCAACACCGACACAACAACACCAAAGATAACAATGTGAAGACGGGCCAATCAACAGAGTGAAAAAAAAAAAACGAGGCTAGCATCTGTTGATTCCATTTCCGTTTGTTCGCAATAAATTCAACGATAACAACATTTCCGATAACCGTGAAACGAAAAGAAAAAAAAAAAATACGTGTACATATAATAACTGAAAAATCGAAAGAACGATTCTGTTACGAGAAAAACAGAGAGTGAAAAATATGAAAAACAATGGAAGCGAGAGGGGAGGGAGAGAGAAAAAAAATAACAGAACGTACACACACGGTTTTTTTCGAGAAAAAAAAAACAAAAAGATCATACTCTCCTTCTCGAAGAAGGAGAGAGACGTGTCTCGTACAGATCGACATTTACGAACAATAATTTCACGTGCAGACGAGTGAATAAAAAGCAGACGCGACACCGTCACGTTTCGCTAACGCTCGAGTGAAAGAGGCGATTTTTCATTGCCACCGCGACACGAGCAACGATATCGGATTATTTTAACGTTTAACTTGAAAATTCCATCCACTGGGCGAGATAAGTGGCTCTGTATGATTTCTCGACGGGGTTGGGAAAAAAATTTCGAGATGAAATTGCCAAGGTTGGAAAATCTTGACAAGAGAAAATAAAAAGAGAGAGAGAGAGAGAGAGAACAAGATGGTTCCGAGCGTACGAAGTAAATTCTTCGAAATTATGGTGGAAAAATTAATCATATCCATGATACGATGAAATTTCCTTTTGGAGAACAGCAAAGAGAGCGGGCAAAGAAAAGCAAACAGAGAAGAGCGATAACGATTAACGACGCTCCGAAGAAAGAGGTGATTTTTTCGCAAAAAAAAAAAAGAAAAAAAAAAAAAAGAAAAAAGAAAAAGAAAAGAACGATCGTCGATTATCGCGTAAACGAGAATGAAGAATTTCGCAAGAGAGCGTGTACGTTTCGTTGGGCAAAAAACGAACATCGACGAACAGAAAGCGTGAGAGTAGAGATACGATGGAGAGCCAGAGAGAAAAACATTGCTCTGGCAAGAAATAAAAAAAAAAAAAAAAAGAAAGAAAGAAAGTACAGAAAATACATGGCGTTTACACAACAGAGTGATACGTGAGAGCGAGATAGCAGACGAACAGGTATACTAAACTTTGATACAAGACGACAGCAACAACAACACCAACAGCAATAAGAACGGTTAGACGATTAACAAAGATAAAAAAAAAAAAAAGAAAAGAAAAGATGAAAGTGAGGGAGATAGACAGAAGAAAGTAGTAGAGCAAATAAACAGAGAAAGAGTGGAAAAGATACTAGAGAAAAAAAGAGAGAGAGAGAGAGAGAGAGAGACGAGAGAAGTGAACATTGCGAAAAATAGCTGCCTGTGAAACAAGATACAAGGCTGAAGACGTAAGAATTGCTGTGCGCATGGAAACTTACTCGATCTTCCTCTCCGGCTGCCTTTGATTTGTCAATTTGTCAATTCGCGCCGCGTTGGCCGTGTTCGGTCGATGATGATTGGCGGTTTTCGATCGATCGATCGGTTGGCAATTTTTTTTTTTTTTTTCGAATATTTTGTTCGTGCGTTTTATATTGCGGAGATATCGGCCGACGCAAGGTATGGATCGTTATCGACAGAGGGACACAGAGAAAAAAAAGAAAAAAACGCAGGTCATAAATCAATGTCAAATGACGTGATATAATGTCGTCGAAAAGAAATTAGGCGTCTACGAACTGGTGTGTCTGCTAACTAACTATCGTTTCCCGATAAGTCCGGAGGCTGATAATCGCTTGCTCTTTCTCCTCGATCTCGTAGTCTCTTTTTGAAGAGGAGTGTCGCGGACAACGCGTTTCTTCGTTTTCGATTCCCCGTCGTCGCGGGGACGAGATATACTTCCGGTTTTTGTCCGAGACGGTCCGACGTGTTTCTTCTAACGCGTCATCAACAAATGAAATTGTTTTACGTTGGACGAGCATGCTAGATGAAAGCGCCAGTTGGAAGAAAATGGTCGATTGGTGTCGCGCGAACCGGGGTGAAAAGAGAGAGAGAGACTCTCCGTCGACGCGAGAATTATAAATGTGCTCGTAACGGGGGAGAGAAATATCACGGTTCGCGGTTCCATGGGTTCTCGATCGGTCAGGCGATGAAACGACATCGGTGATTTAATATTCGACTCGTTCGGTTCGGAGATACCCCGGCGCCATTTGTCTGCTCTATTTTCGCGAGAGAAGCACGACTCGGTTCTAATTTTAACAATAGTTCGAGAGAGAGAGAGAGAGAGAGAAGGAGAGAGATCGCTCTCGGGCACGAGCGCGATTTTTCGATACAGCTTTTCTACTTTCGAATGTTCCATTCGCTGTATACGATGTATAAGTGGGGAGAACTCGTCGAAAATTGAAAATCCTTCGTCTGAATTGACTGACCGAAACGACGGGAATTTCGTTTCGTTTGATATCTGTCCGCCGATGTGGAAACAGACGTTTTATAACGGACGTGACGGAAGGTAATAATATTCGGGATGTTATGGCTACGATTTGATAATTGGGCGAAACGAAGCCAGTCATGAATATGAAAATACGCTGGCCTCGTATTGTTTTGCATTGCAATTGCGATCGCAAATTCTGCCTGCAGGCCGGACGAAAGATTGATTTTCGTTTCGTTATTTTTTTTTTTTTCTTTGCTGTTGTTTGTGTGAACCAAGGTTGTTTGCGAGAACAGTCCGTCCTATTTTTGTCAAAAGAAACACGTTTAAGTCTAATTCTGACTGGCTTCGTGTTTCACGAGCGAACGCAGCTGTTTAACGTTTCGATTCGTCGTACAGCCAGTCAATTGGCAAAGGAATCACCAATTTTCATAATTCTGTGTTACCCCGACCATCGATTAGCAAATAAATTTTAGATTGGCTTTAGCTTCAAAGTTTCGACGTTAATTTTGAAACGCATCGAGGAACGATCTCTCTAGAAACTACCAGAAACCCTTGAAAGTGATCCATAAGTAACAGACAAAAAGAAAGAAAGAAAGAAAAAAAAAAAGAAAGAGTCCCTAGTCCCTAGAGCACAATGAACGATCGTTCCGAATGGAAACGGGACGATCGCGGTTCGAAGGAATGCGATGCTCGGCTCGTTGGGAACCGTTGCACCGCCAAAGGAGTCTAGAATCTGTAATCGAAATCGGAAAACGACAACTACGACTCCCCTGCGGTGACTGCGCAGTGGTAGCAGACACCTAAACGCAGACACGCCTCTGGAACTTACTTCCTGGAATGAGAAAACGAGAGAACGTGGACGTTAGATGTATTTTCGTGCGCGAATCACCACGGGATTAAGGAATTACCAAGCAACACTTACGTTTCCTCGACCACCTCCTCCTCGCTGCTGTAAAACAGAAAATGGAAAACGGTATTTGTTAGTCACCGGGTACAGGTGAACAGAGGGGCGGGGTGGGGGTGAATGAACAATCAAAAGAAAATCGCTAGAACAAAAAATCGGGCTTTGGGTCAGGGGCACAGTCTCGTGTGGCTACGGGCTGGTGGTCTGTAACTGGATTACACGCTAGAAACGTTTTAATTGGAAATTTTCCTTACTTTTCACGCTGCTTTCCAACGTGTATCGCACGACAGATTGAAAGCGATGCAAAATGAAATGTCGACAATTTGAATTTAGTTCTCGAGCAGTATGCACGCGCATGTTGCAAGGATGTAATAAATTTTCACGACAGCAAATGGAATTTGGAATTTAGAGAAATGACGGAATTTTAGAACACCAAGTGAAAACTTTTTAAAGTATTTGACGCAATGTAACTTGAAAGAACTTGGAATATTGTCTCGTGTGGAAATATTTTGATTCGTAGCCTTTCGTATTGATTTGAACAAACAGACAGCGAAATGAATTTGTCGCAGACTTTGAACTCTGTTTGAATCTCCTCGTTTTCAAGAATAAACGAACACCCCTTCGGTCATGATTTCGCTCGCCGTGTGAATTCCGAATTTTATCTCAAGTTTCGACGACACTCCCGTTCAAAAATTCGAAGCATCCTTTGCTTCTTACTAATATCCAACAATACCACGAATAAAATAATTCTGTCGAACGTAAAGTAAGAAAACGACGTATTTTCAGCGTGCAATTCAACGATCTGTTCAACACAAAGACACGTGGGTGTGGTGGGTGAATGGGGGGGGGGGGGTTGTAAGGGTTGGTACTTGTACTTTCACAACAAAACTCTGAGGCGAGGGGGTGGGGGACATATCGAGATGAGAACGCATTAAACAACGATGGGAACGTGATACGAGCGCACAATTATCACGGAGAGAATTGTTCATCTTACGTGGACGAAATTTGTTTCGTCGATATGTATCGTTCATTGCGTGGCAACGATCAACATCAACAGAGGGGGGAGGGAGATGAAATCACGGTAAATCCTCGATTCACGGTGGCAATCTCAACCCGATGAGTCGCACCGAGAGCGTAACTAGAATTCAGCGACATTTTCTCGACCCTGCAAATCGCCACTAAGAAAGACTGTAGGTGCGTGATCTATCGACGACATGTTTCAGTGACGCTTCCGATGGGCTGTGCACATCTACCTGCTACCCCTTAACTTAAAGTTACGCCTCGCAACGGAGACATATCCTCGACATTCCCCGGTTGCCTCCCCACGAGAAACTTTTTCCCACCGATATTTCAAGCAACGTGCCTCGGCTCGTTTTTCAGGTAACGTTTGTCGATGCACGTGTATCTCTTGCGTAACGTTCCGCACCGTCTTCGATCAATCAATCGTCGGGACGCGTGCCATTTTCCTCGACGCCATTCCCTCGTTCGCGAATCATCGCACGGCGATCAACGAAAAGAAAAGAAAAAAAAAAAAAAAAAAAAGAAATGAAACTGAAAGAGTGAATCGAAGGACGCAACGGCGAGTGTCGAGGAGTTTCGACGGATCGACCCTTCAGGATATTCTCCTGGCCGGTTTTTGAATACTTACGAGTATTGCTCCTCGTCGTCAGACATGTTTGCTGGTGGTCACGGTACTGCAACACGCAAACAAACCGTCGATTAGCACAACGCGTAGCTGCTCGAACGCGAGTTTTCACACACCGGGGAAAAAAGAACGATCGAATCGTCTGCCTCCCGAGGGTTCGATCTCTCCCAAACGAACGGATCGATCGGTATCCTCGCGCGAAAATCGCAACAAAGTGTCCTACTGTCTTGCGTTCGTTGGTATCACACTCCGGATGGAGGGGGGGGGAGGGGGCGGAAAATCCTTTTTCCGGTGGGAAAAATGGCCGATTGAAAATCGGCGCGTGCCAGCGATTCGATCGTCCGATTCTCCGGACGCCAGATTGTACGTGGCTTCTCGCACGCTTTTCAATGAACAACGGGGCCGATAGATAAAAATGAAGAGAGCGTAAGAGAGAGAGAGAGAGAGAGAGAGAGAGAGAGACGAAGTTGAGCGTAAAATCGAACCTTGCTGCCGCGGGAAAGAGAAAGCTGGAAAAGAAAGGAAGAAGTCGAAGGGGCGAGACGATGCACCGGTGCAAAGGTAATCTGATATTCTGAGACGGGAAAGAGAGTGCCAGTTTGCTAACCCTGGCCGCAAGCTCGACGTCGCAAGCTCTATAAGGAGCCGTCCCCTTCTCTTCCTCGTCGCTCTAATTTTAGAGAACCGACTCTACTACTCTCTTCTCTCTCGCTTTATCTATCTCTTTCTCCCTTCCTTCCTTCCTTCCTTCGCTTATCGCCTTTCTCTTTCTCTCTCGCTCTCACTCCCCCGCCATTTTCCTTTCTTATCTTCTCGTTCGTTCGTTCGTTCGTTCGCCTCGTTCGCTCTCTCTATGGAAATTCCTCCGTATGCTCTTCGACCTCATCCTCGTTGTCTTCGTCGAACTCGCCGTTCCCATGCGCGAACAAACGCAGCCTCCATCGAAAAATCCTCGAAAATTGACAAAGTCTTTTTCACGTTTCTTTTCTGTCTTTTTCTTTCTTTCTTTCTTTCTTTTTCCTCCGTTGATAGTACTCGCACTCGCGGTCATTCCGAGCCTGGCGCCGAGAAATCGCGAATCAATCGGTTCGTGAGGGTATGGGCAATTTTTTGGATGAAATCCGGACGATGCTCGACGATGCTAATTTTGCAAATTGCTCGGCGTGGTGTTGCACACAGCGTCGCCAAACGTACGGACGCGTGGGAGTGAAAACAATGTTACATAATTACACGCGTCACGACAGAGTGTCTTGAAACGAGATATATTACGCCTGTTACGGGTACATTTATAGGCGGTGAGTTATCGCGGCGCCAACGCCGTTCTATATCCGTGCTTTTTGTTCCGTCCGTTCGACAAAAGTGGTAAAAAGTAACTCCGTCCCTCGCGTTTCAACGACTTTCAAACCATCAAGTATCAAATTGAAAAACTTGAGCTGAAAGCGTTGCCCCATTGCATCAAAGGTGGGAATTAACGTTTCAATTAACTAGCCTCAGTTTTATCGCGTCGAATTAACGCGAAAGAAAATTGACGATCGAAAATTGCACGATTGTTATGATTTTTCAACATATCGCCTCGTGTATAAATCACGTCTCTCCGCGAATTCATGCATCGAGCTATGTACTATCTGTCTGTTAAAGAGATTTTTCCGTTTATCCGAACAGAGATTGAAAAAGATTGAAATAAAGGTACAAGGATCAACGAAGAACGTCGTCGAGAAACTTGGAAAATCAAATTCCCATTCAGATATCCGTATCGGTATCGAATATTTGTTACGGGCTATTGTTACTCCGTGCTTTGTTCGCCGATCAACCGTCAGAATTCGTTACTTTGTTCGTCGGTTCGTCTGTTAAACTGAAAGCAACGTTCACGGTGCAACGGAGACGTCCTAAACCTCGATAACTAATTTCCGGAACGATCAACGAGTCACATAATAGCCGTCGAGTGAAAGCACCATCGAAAAAAGACAAACGGAAGGCGAGACGAAATTCCAACGGAGACCCGACCAGTTCTCCACCATGTTGCTTCAAATATCCTCCGGAAATTTGTTCAGTTATTCTCCACGAGAAAGAGAGAGAGAGAGAGAGAGAGAAAGAGACTTTCTGTTCAAAGTTTCCGGCGCGAGGTCAACGAGACACCCGATCTCCGGAATAGCAGCAGTTTCAGTAGATAAAGTCACAACATAGTCAGACACCACTTGCGCTCCAGCGGGCGGCGTTTGCTCGTAAATCCTCGCTGGTCTAGCAGATATCTCTGCTCGTTCGACGAGAGATTTACACAGAGCTTTCGGGACTATCCTTCGACCTGTTTACCGTCTCTGTACCAACCTGTCTATTACATCATATATGTACATGTATGTATCCAACTGGTATAGTCAAACTTCTTCCAACTCGAGAAAGCTCGATCGTCGAAACAAACTTGCCGCTTCACGTCCAAAAGGAGCTTGATCTCTGCCGTGGTCGTTTCACTTTCACACTCTTCCACATCCTCTTGCCTTGCCTTCTGTTTTCATTCGTGGCGCGCTTGAAATCGATCGACGAAACGGCAGTTTTCTCTCTCTCTCTCTCTCTCTCTCTCTCTCTCTGTCGATCGTGTCGCGTCACAGTAACTAACGCTAAAACTTTGATCCGTGAGCAAACGCTTCGCATTCACTGATTGTATCGTTGACCGACGTGCGAACGAACGAACGAACGAAGATCGAGTAGGAAAACGTTACCGTATCACTCGAGTATCAACCAAGTCAAACAAGTTGAAGCACACATCGGCAGAGAAGAGAAACAAAAAAAAAAAAAGGGAAAAAAAACTATGATGCTTGATTAAGAAACTTACACTCGAACGGCTGTGAATGTCTATGCGGCAATGTTGTACGGGTGAGTGGGAGGCTGTGTGTGTGTGTGTGTGTGTTTGTGTGTGTATGTGTGTGTATGTGTGTGTATGACGTGTGGTACGAGGGGTCTTCGCCTCGGGGCACCAGCCGAGCAAGAGATGAGTTCTCAAACAGGCACGCACGGAAGAGCTTTTGCCGGTGGAATGTGGAGTCCGCGACAGCTCGAGCGGCTCTGAAGTGCTGCGATCGGGGCCTGGACAGCACCAAGACTCGGTGCAAGACGATGCCTACACGGCGATCCGACGTTTGCCGGCTCGGGGATCCGCTCCCTTTCGTTTCCCGCTATTAATAGAAAGCAGATCCGAACACGCGTTCCGTGGGGCGCGAGCGTGATACGATCCTGGCACGCTACTATTTTCGTCCCTTCCACGTACGTACGCGTTGGACCCCGCTCTCTTTCCCACCCCCACACCCGTGGACCCCTCCGACCGTCTGTCTCTCCGCCCCCGCAAACACCTATGATCCGCCGACACGAATCATCGATGGAATCGAGTCAAGTTGGAAGGGATGTGCGAATTTTGAATAACTTGATTAGGAGCTGCGCTAGCCGCCGCCGGATTACACGCTTCTTCCTCGTCGTTTTTTCCCTCGCGTGCTTCCTGCCTTTTCTCTCCTTTCCCTTACGCTTTGAACTTTGCGAACGACGAACGACGTCTCTCACTCGGGTCGGATTGATCGTCGGTGAATTATACGAATGATGATTTGTGCTTGTTGCTTACACTTTCAGCAGCGAAGCTGAAAAGAGGTGCTCTTTGTTGGTTTGGCTATTGTCGAGTAACTTGATTTGGAAGCTTCGTCTGCCACGACAGATGATGCTTCTTCTTTTGTCAGTTTCCTTTTTTTTCTTTCATTCTGAAACGAAGGGTAGAGAGGCGTTCCTTGTTGGAGAATTGTTATTGTTGAATTGAGGTTCAAACATCGCCATTGTGGCTGTTGGCAGATGTTGCAAGATGTTGAGAAATTTGAGTAGATAGACGTTTGGTATTTTGGAGACATTGAGAATACCTTGAAACTTGACAGATCAATTTTTGAGCGTAATGGAATATCGTCTGACTAGCTAGGATACAATCTACTAGACTGAACTGGTCATAATACAAGTTGTGCGATGGAAATTTTTGAAAGATAAATTATAATTAAATATATCAATATTCAAATTAATGAAATTCCTACTCCAAAAAATTGGAAATTTCACAATTTAGTTAATAATCATACTAAAGTACCTTCAGTTGATAAACGCAATAAAAGACAGCTCTTTTAATGAATCACTATACATAGTTCAAAATGAACGAGGCAATACTCGCATATTTTTTTATCTACCATACCAGCAAGTAGTTCAATAATCAGCTGATTGTTACGCAAATATTTAACATTCTGATTCTAAAAACTCTGTCCCTCCAACTAACTTCAAAATGATTACCTACGGTTAACATTGAACGATTATTACCTACTGCAACTAGCATCCAATCAATTGTTCAATTGTCCACAATGAAATTAAAAAGTTATTGACACTGGAAGCGCCAATGCTGATCGGTTTGGCTTCCGAGAAATTGAACTCTTATTAAACGATTATTCGCCATTAGCGATTCAATGATTTAACAGAAAGCAGGCGATTCGACGATTTGCTTGATAAGCATCTGCTTCCCCCGTCGTTTCAAATTCTAAGAAATCTCTCGCGATTGAACGTTCTGAGATGCACGCCGAGACGGTAACAGCTTCGATTCGCAAAGACGGGACCTTCTCCCCGCCGTGATCCGCGGCCATTTAAAAATAGGAATTTATTCAAACGTCGTGTGGCAACCACTTGCGAACCTTTTCACGTTTTCTCTTTACCTTCGCCTCCGTTCTCCGGCTGGCGTAAAGGAAAGAGGGGAAACGAGAGGGTGTACGTTTAATGGCAGAGCGAAAAATCTTGAATCGGTAATTGTGCTCGCGCCTGACCGCGGGGGTGGGGGTAGAAGAAAGGGACGAAAGCTGGAAATTGCGGTGAATTAAAAACCGTTTTCACGAGAACGTTATTCGACGGAACTGTTTATCACGCGCGGCAAAAAGACGTAGCTTTTTCTCTCGGTCGTTTTCTGAAATATCCTCTTAAAAGGTTACTTTGAGTATGTGTGTGTGTACGTGCATGTTTGAGAAAGAGAACTGCGCGAAAGAGAAATATTCGTTGGACTTATCAGTGATGGAGAGATCAGTCTCTCGTATGTAAAAGGAACAATAGCTCCCTTGTGTAGAAATATTTAATAATATATATAATATAATATAATATAGAGGCAAGAAGATCTGACAAGTTTACTTTTGTTGAGCTTTTTAATTTTCTCATGCTACTTGATAACTTAGGCAAAGTGTCTTAGTGCAACCTGCAATTGGGAAAAGGGGCAGAGAAATATACGTCGAGAAAGTTTCATACAGAATTAAATTGACAAACGTTACGACTATCAGGCCGGTGGTTTTTTGACAATATTCGAGAGGATAAAAATACATATTTCATCTGAAAGCCAAATAGAAAAATATGCGATGTCGCTATAATATGAGATTAATTGACCCGACAATTGAATTTCAAAATTACTTCCATGAAACTCGAATGATGTATATTGCCCCTCCGGCCTCCAAATGTTATTGCAACCAATAAAAGCACGAGAATTTACGGACATAACGAATTCAAGCAAATAGCAAACAGAGAAATAACAGCGGAGAACTAGATCATCGAGTCAGAACGTGTGTACGTAACACGTTCCACGGTTTTCTACGATTTAAATTGCAAAACTGTAGAACAGGCAATCAGCAACACGATTGCGTTCCACAATTTGTTAGTTTTGCATTAATACGTACGTTTCAACCGATTGAAAATAATCACATTGCATGCGCTATCACGCATGGCATGTTTATTAATAAGCCCGCCATATTTCTCGCGAGAATTTACTCCAGGTATATTCACAATGCGTCACGAAATTATTTGAACGCCCATCGTAGAAAAATTCGACGTGTCGAGTGGATTGGACTTTCCACCTGATCCTAATTCACAATATTCGTGCGATAATTGTTTGCGTGTACTGCAGAAAAATTCATGTACTTTACGTAAAATCTTTCTTCAGTCTATTAACATTTTTTTGTTAGATACGAATCTCGCTCTGACAGTGCTGTATTCTCGATCGAATTTAAATGTACAGCAATGAATTCTCACTTTTCTTTTTTTCTTTTCAAAATTAAGAAGCATCTTTTACCACAATGATAATTTATGTACGAAAAAACACGGATAACTTTAATACTTGAAATTTTATTAAAATATTGCAATACATTACAATTGTTGTATTAAGTAGTTAATAATAATATAAATTAAAATATTTGAAAACATCTGTCTGAACAGGTACATGGAAAGTATTAAATTTATCCGTGCTCCTTCCAGAGCGAATATTATCTGTACTACAGATGCTAGAGCAGAAGCAGAGATATTCAGATAAATTTTTCCTCGAGCAAGTTATTTCTGATGCTGATATAGCTACATTATATCTGTCCCGTAGTCATTTCGCGTCCAATCTCACCACCAATGGGAAGTTTACTGCTCACTGGTCTGCATGGATATACTTACCGCTATAATATATTTACCCTCCGGCAAATAACAATATGAAGCTGGCAGCTCCTTTGCTGAAAGTAACCCGCGACGCACTTTGTGCACGCGAAATTAATGTAATTATTATTACTGGAATATTACGGTACGGTAATTTGTTCGTTGATAATGAGAAGACGACACAAAGACCATTAATGCTTTATCATCAAACGTTTTATTCAGAATGTTGAGACAGTGATTGATTGTGACTTTATCGTTCATTTTTTTTTTTATTATGTCTAGTATGGTGAAACAACGAGCAATATTCACATTTAGAATTCGTTAATTCACGATGAATTCTCACTATCTTTCTGATAGGACGAAAGGAAAAATATTTATTACGAAAGTAATTATCTTATCTTTCGTCGAAGGGTTAATAAAGAGATTTATGTCAGACGGAATAAAATTTTCTTCCCTCATTTGAAGGAGATATTATGAGATTTAACGGTGTAAAATGAAATTTCAAAGTCATAAAGAACATATTAAAGAGATGGAAAATTCAAATATGCGAGGCAAAAATGCGGGAACGTGCAAACGTGAGAATGTGCAAACGCGAGATTACGAAGGGGAAAAATAAAGATATGGATATAATTCCTGAAGGATGGTATAAAAAATTAGTATAATATTCTGCATGTTACTCAGTGGTTGTACAGTAACCGAGAAACAATTGCCAGGAATTCACATTTTGTTTAAATCTCTGCAATTTTATTACTGCACGAAGAAACGTTTATCTGTATATCTTCCAATAACTCTGCATTTATCTCTATATTCATAATTCAGTTCAAGATTATATTACAAAAAAGTCTTCAAGGACCTTTGTTAGATGAGATGTTAATTATTCACAGATAAAAAAATTACAAACATAACAAAAACATTTTAATTCTATATACACTCTTAAAAATCTCAAGACAAGTATACTATTTATTTATTTCAAAACTGGAGGAATGTTTCATATATCTTAAAAATCTGTAAAGTGTAGTTTAAAAGTTTGATTATCCACGATGCTGCACACGAGCTTGATTTTCAGTCTTATTTTTTCTCACAACTACATACGAACATTTATTTTACAAAATATTAAATATAGATCACAGACAAACATACTTCCCCTATTTCTCCCATCAATATTTTACACGCGTAATACGCTCGTATCAAAATGAGTCTTCAACCAGCCGTCTATCCCCAAAACAAATAGTACAGGAAAAGCGTCTAAAAGTCGAGCTCGAGCGAGGATGAAACATCTAGCAGTGACAGAGTCGCGAGTATACGAACTGCCACCACCGGCAGCTGTGTCCGTGAATAAAAAAAGCACAGCAAGGCGGCAGAGCGCAGCGTTTATGTTGTGAAAACGGGAGCAGCGTCCGTACCGACCAAATACGAGCCGCGATAAACCAATGTGGGTTGTGCCCCTCTGAGACCTTGGCGAAGGCGGCGGTGGCAGAGAGAGACGAGTCAAAGGAGGTGGCTACCTTATCAGAGGCAGTCTGGAGGCTTGAAACTTCGTCCGCGTTGCCGACGTCGGGCCACGAGGCGGCTCCATATATGGAGGGGGCCGTGCTAGGGAGAGGGTGCCGACGACGCTCGAGTATAAAGTTCCACGACGCTGACGACGCCGCTTCACACCACGCCAGAATCCTCGGCTCTGTCGGCTCTGCTGGCTATGCCCGCTCTCCCGACTATCGCTAATCAATCCGACTCGAGAAACTTGACATCCTCTCGCGTTTTAATGCGAATGTATGAATCTCGAAGATGAAGTCGAGTAGATGACGTTTCGTTCTATTAGTAACGAACGAAAAGTTTGTTACAAAGTGGATTGGATCGCATGGTATGAATTATTTTGCAGCTATAGTGCGAGACTTCGAACACGCAGCGAGATATATAAATCTCAATGGAGGCGGGACAGTTGGGAAGGGACATGATGTTGTTACAAAGATATAGTAATTGGAGTAATTTTAGTTTATCTTGCGAAAGGGGTTCATCAGAAAATAAATTTGATTTGATTTGACATGGTTGAGTCATTTCGAGATCTTAATGTGAAATTCCGGATATATATATATATACAGTCTCAAAGGTAGAATTGGAAAGGAATTTAATTATCTTAGTCTACTTTTATACAAAAAAAAGAACACTTTGTACAAGTAATTTCATTTGATTCGATGAAAGTTCCATTATAAAGTGGGTTTGATTTGAATAAATAATTGAATTCATCAACTCTATATGTATGACTTGGACGTCATTAATCGTTAACGCATTAATTATCTTCCGATGAAATAAATTGAATAGTTAAGTGCATTGCTATTTGGGTTTTATTTCGACCAAAATGATTGAATGGAATAACGAGTTTTTGCAGCGACGTAAAATTGAGTTGTGACATTGTATTACGAACAAAGTTGCGTTACGATAATTTATGTTGACATTGAAGAATTGGAAAATTTTTTATTTTAAATAAATTAAAACTGTTTTCTTTTTTTTTTTTTTTTACATAGGCCAACGATTTATTTTAAAAAGAATGCTGTAGTGTTCAGAATGTGTTTTGTAATTTTCAAAAACGAAAACAATATAATTTACGCAAATAGTTTTGGCATCAGCGTGAAATTACGCAATACCGAAAAAAAAGATTCTCTAAAACATTATGAGAATTCAGACATAGATTTCTTAATTATTTAATTTTGAATGTTATTTTAGAAAACAATCTAAAAGAATATTAAATATTTTATTAAATGTTATATTATATGTTACAAAATAAATGTTTAATAATAGTTGAGCGTTTCGTAATACATGATACAGTCTTCTAATACGTTTAAAGGATGCAGATATAAATTTCAAGTATTTGTATTACAGCGAAATCAAAATTATGCAGGTACAACGCGAAAATATTGTTAGAAAGTATTCTAATGTTTCATTTTTATTGAATTTACGTTATAAATATAAAACTTTCTTAGTGATGACGATGATCTTGATGATAATGATGTTCTTGATGGTGGTGATGTTCTTGATGATGATGATGTTCTTGATGGTGAGGATTAGACCTAATAATATTAGGTATAATTGGCTTTTTAAAAGGCCTATCTCTCCCACCAAATCTAAGCTGACCCGATCCCTTTTTGCCACCAAAACCACCACCTACAAAATTATAACAGATTTAAAATATGATGACACTTATTTTGCAGATATTACTACAATATCTAATTATTTACCAAGTCTCCTTGGTTTCCACCCATGCAAAGTACGTCCACATTCATAATCTATAAAAATTTGATGTCCCTTTAACGTAACATCAACACAGCGTCTAATGACTCTTGCAGCTTCATCTTCGCTTCTCATTTCAACAAATCCATAACCCTGAGATAACCCCGTTACAACATCAACTATAATTTTCACTGATACAACTTCGCCATATCTAGAAAAAAACTAAATTTATTAATGCTTGAAGTATATACATATGTTTGTAAAAATATAAAAGCAAAAGTATTATTATACCTCTTTTAAATCATGTTTGGTGATTTTTGAACCAAACCTCGCGACGAATAACGTTCTTTGTGGTTTTGATTTTAATCCACGAGGTGGTTCATAATGCGCTTGCATTGCACGACTAATAGCTTTATCATGTGGTTCTGTATCTGTACCATCAATACTTCCTGCTTTCAACGGATCATATTCTTTGGCGTAGGGACTCCAGTTCTGCAATACATTAGCCTAGAATATAAATACATTACGCTTTAAAATATATTGAAATATAACCTAATGAATATAATGGTTACGTATTCCCAACCGAAACCTAACCTTCAAAATTGTACGCGTTATTCAAACAGTATTTTAACATATAATACTTTTGTTTCAAAATATTTTTAAAAAGAAACGTGAAATTATTTTTATTTATAATGTATCATTTACCCACCATCTTTGGGAAAATAAATTACAACAGTGCACCACGTTACAAAGCAAAAGACTATTGTCACACGTCACATTCAAAAAGTTTCTACTTGTAATTATTCTTAATCAATATTTTCTAAAATCAGGAAAATAATAACATAATCTTTCCCACGACGTGACAAATACATATGACAATATTGAAAACAATTTCAGATTATACGATGTCGCCATCTGTATGCAATATCAGCAAGCAAATTTAAATGGCAAATTATTTGGCCAATCTCTCCGATCATCATTCCCATTTTTTAAAGACCCCCATTTATTGCAGACAATAAATTAGTTCAAAAGATTATATACACAATTGCACTAATTAAAACAGTTTCACTTTATTCTCACGAGATTATATCACGCGCTGAGTAGACTTATTCTATACTTTTTAACAAAGTAAATTGAAACTTAAAATTTACCTACTTTATTAAGAAAATCATATCAATATCTTCCCACGTCAAAAAAGAATTATTCTGTTAGAAAGAAAATTACAAATCAGTTCGAAAACTCTGAAATACATAAACTACTGTACAAACTATATAATCTAGTAATTTTTCATTCTTTACAAGCGACTGGCTTTTAAACATTGGTTGTTTTCAACCATCATTTTTATCTTTATTGTCGCTCTACCGAGTTTCGTTGAATTCGTCGAGTTATTTGACGGCTTTGTCCGCGCAACGAGCGAGAGAAGCAACAGCGATTGAGAACAGAAGATGTCGGATAACAGGTGGAACTACATCTATTAATATAATACAACATCGTGCTGCTTCGCGTCGTGCACGACACTGTAGAAGACTTTATTTAAAGGCACGGCTGGTGCGTTACATGCGCGTATTTACATAATACGAATTCCTATCTCGCGGAGGCCTCGTAAATTCACAATACACGGCGGCTGTTGGAATTTCGTGGCCGAACGCGTGTTATATTATCGACGTTGGCGTCAATGTCGACCTTTTTAGTATTTATTAATCGTGGCCAGAAACGAACACGCCGTGCACGTCGTACCAGAAATGCGGATTGTAAATTTACGACGGACGTAATTCATCACTCGTAACAACAAAGAGACAATTTAACGTCCAATTTAATTAATTAACGACAATTTAACGGCGCAACCAGACCTTACTTGAAAAATAATGTATATACATTACATGCATAATCGTTGTCAAAAATGTAAATAAAAGAATTGTAACGTCGTTTAATTTGATAGAATTACACGTTCATACGTGTTAATAATATAATAATGGAGTATTACGAAGTACTTACATCATTGAGACGTCGATTGATGCCAAAGCATGAATTAAAATGGAAAGAAATTGATCAAAAAATATATAGTTGAACTTATTTTAATTATAGCTATTCTAAATCTAAGAGAATTCAATCGAAATCCCTAGCATCCTAGTGAAAAGAGGCTTTCTAGTACATTTGAGAAGAAAATAAGTTTCAAGGGCTCTCACTGAAAAATTACCATAAATTAATCATTTAATATATAAGTATGTGCATTGATATAAGTTTCCCTTAAATTATATTTATATGTCTAATTGAAATTAACGAGAAATGAAGTTCTAACTGCGTTAATAAATAAATAAGCATCGCTACGCTCTACGTTTCATGTGTTGCATTCGTATACAAGTAAGAAAAGATATGTATAGCGAAGTGCGTTAAATAGTAACGATGAAAAGTATTGAAAAATTTCTTCGAATAATTATATATCTAGGCTTACAATCGTTTCTCGTACATTTTCCCAATGGAAATTATCCTCGCCGTGTTCAGTGTCATCTATAATACTGTGTCACAGTTTCCAAAATGTACAGTTCGAGGGAGATATTAATTAAATTCTAAAATTTCGGTGTCTAAGAAAAGGTTACTAGCGTCCAACGTCAATTCCATTGCACATGCGAATGGTTTGATCGTCACGTTATCTTAACAGAGACGCGAACTAGGGGAGAAGAGATAATACTTTACACGGTTACGTTAATGCAAGTATACTCGTCCAAGAGTCATCGCTCAGAAATCGTTTCTTCCGGGTCGTTAACTAAACTTAGAGATTAATTCGCTATCTAGAAACAATCTAGTAGCAGAGGACATCAAGCTAAATCTAAGTGGGCACCCATTCGTCTCAACGCCAGTATCGTGTTAACCGCCTTGATCCATCTCTTCTTGATGACGTACCGCTTTAATCTACTTTTACAAATCGGGTTCTCCAAAGCCACCTCCAGCCACCGGTGTTCCAAGAGTTGACCAGCGGATGGTCTCTTCCTGGAGCAAAATCGATCAAATTCCTGATTATTTTCAAGCAGATCGATCGATTACTTTAAAAGCGTGAAAAGCGAAAGTATTCGTATAGCGTAAAAGTGAAAGAGAAATATTTTTTATAGCATTAAATATATTTAATCGTAATATATGTAATCGTGTGTGTTGCACACAGACACTTTTAGAACGTTATACCAACGAAATCTGAGTCTATATTTTTCTCATAAGTGTACTTCTAGAGATTAACTTTCGTTTCGTATAGAAAATCATTACCGCAAGTATCTGTATATTGTATATAGTCACGTGTTAAACATAGCTCGTAATCTAGACAATATTTCTCTTTTTATTTCTACGCTTCAACTGTACGAAAACCACCATCTCTGGAAGTTATTGTACATTCCTTTTTACTTTGTTGCCAGCCAATTTTTTCGTTCCGTTAGTATCGTCGTGAGAAAGGGAATGTTTTCTGGATAGCAAAGAATCGATACACGTGTCGATTGTCGAAATATTTTAATAATCAATCGTTTCTCTTCCTTCGGTCGAATATAATAAACTTGACAACGCGAGCAATTCAGAACTCGCGTATTTACTTGAATTCGACACAAGTGAATTCAAATAAAATTGCACGCTCACTACAACAAACTTGTCTTGCTTCGTTCAGCGCTGCGCGCAAACGTTGAACGAGAAATGAAATCTTGCACTGCCCTGAGAACTTCGCAATAACGAATCATCCACGACGATTGTCGTAAGGAACAACAGGCAAATCCAACACACGTATAGTCCTCGATTTTACCGGCGAATCGTTTCAACGGTGTATCGAACTCGACACGGGCGAGCTAACGTTAGCAGCCGTGGACTTTTGTTGTTTCGATTGGAAATATTCCGCCAACGAGTTCATTGTCTTTCTAGCGACAGACTCTTCTCCGCACCAGTCAACGCTGACAGACTTGCGGCCAACGCCCGACGGCCTCGTGGCAACCTCTTCCCACTCGCCGAGCAAATGAAGCAACAGATCCTTGGTGTTAGCAGGTTCGTCCAGATTCAGGCTCTTGTGCAAATTACGAAGCCCAGAGATCCGTGGAACGTCTCTGCTGGTCTCGCCGAATTGTTTCACGCGTGGACGTCGCCACGGTGGCGTTAGGTCCATCTCGCCATCTTTCCTTGGTATTCTCTCGTCGCTCGTCGCGTCTTCCACCTTCTTCTCAAGAGACTGCGACCTGGTCGACTCGAAGGACTCCTCCTCTCTCTTCTGCCTCCCTGTCTTTCTCAACGAAGCGAACAGATTCCCAGCGTTCGTCTCGTACTTGTCGAAGCTACGACTACTGTGAAACGTGGTTCCGTTCAGCTTCCTGTGTCTCGCTATGCTCGACAGTTTCTCCGTGATTTCGTTGCACTCGCCGCTCTCAACAACCAAGCCGTTCCTCTTCTCGCGAGCCTCGTCCCTCTTCGCCTTCTCCTTCTCGTCTGGCTCGTTTCTCTTGCTACACCGTTCGCCGATCACCGAGTTGGTGGCAGTCTCCTCGTCGTTCGGTGTCTCGCACGCTCCCATGGCTATGGATCTCAGACGCTCCGACAGTTTGATTATCTCCTCGGCCAGGATGATCTGGCTGGCCGGGTCGCTCCGCGGCTTCTGCGTGGCGACGCTCTCCGAGGCTCTCCTCTCGTGACCGTAGCCGAAACTAGGCACCGTGAGGAACGTGCCGTGGCCGTCGCGTGGCGAGCTGTCCGTCGTTTCCGACAGCGTGCTGCAGATACTGGCGCAAGGCGACGGGCTCTGACCCCTCAACGACACCAACTCCTCGCGATCGCCCGTTGAACTCAGCTGCTGACCCAGCAAACACTGCGGAATATCTATCAGGTACGGACTGTCCGGATGCTCTCGCCAACGCTCCACGAACAGCCTCAGATTGTCTTTGGTCACGTCCAGCTCGTCCACGTTGCTCGTCCGCACTCGTGGGATTTGCACGCTTCGAGCCTGTGGCATCGTCGTTTCCTTCACCAGCCGCTGTTGCTGACTCGCTGGCTTCTTGGCCAGCCAACGATGCCCACTGCACTCCGCCGCCGACATACGTTTGCTGAAAGATTCGACAGCTTCTTCGTGAAGATGATCTCGCCAGCAGTTCTTTTTTTTTTTTTTTTTTTTTGGTCTCTCTTTCTTTGTTGCTTTCTCTCTCTCTCTTTCTCTTTCTCTCTCTTTCGCACACACACACACATGTACAATTTCTGAGTCTGTTTGAGTCGGCTGAGCTGAGAACACGCGGCTCAATCTACGTAGATTTCTCAGCGATAGGAGCGAATGGTTTGGCACGGTGGTGATGAGACGGAAACGCGCGAGGGACACGTGCGACGTTGTACAAACGTGTGTTCTCCCTTGAATGAAATTCGAGGCCGAGGGCCAGACTGGCGGAGAGCAAGAAGCTGCATGTACGATGCATTTCCGCTTCCTTGGTCGCTTTCGGTACTGGTATTGTTTAGAGGCAGCAGGATTCTGTCCGTGAAACGCAGCGAGAGCAATTCGGTTCTTCTTTTAGAAAGGAAGCTGAGAGAAACTTTGAGATTTTGATTTTTCTTTCTTTTTTTTTTTTTCTGATCCGTTGTAATGCAACTCGGGTGCTTACTTTGATTTTGAAGAAAGATAGATAGAAGCTAAATAGAATCCTTGGTTCTAGGTTGATCAAGACGTTTGGATGTTGTGATGGTTTGTTGGTTCTTTCACTTCGTGTGAAAAGCAACACGTCGAGAATGAAGAAAAACATGCTCGGGATTAATCAGACACAGAGGGAGAGAGAGAAAGAGTAACAGTGAAAGAGTTACGATAAAACCGTGGCCGTGACTGCCTAGATAACTGAGACAACTTTTTTCTTCTTTTTCTTTCAATATTTCACTTTGAATTCAATTTCAATGTCACAAGTTTAACATCATTCTTTGAAAATATAACAATGAAAATATCGTCAATCTAGTTAGATAGTTCTTCTTTATATATAAAGATTGACGAAAGATCGTGATCTTAACAGCTGTTATTTTATTGTCTAGAGTTAAACAAGATGTTACAATAAATTTTCTACATAGTGAGCGATTTATTCGTTAATTTCTAATTTGAGGTATGCCTCAGATGTGACGAGACTAAACTTCCCAGAGATTAACTAGAAATTCTAATATCGATTCAACCTGTCACACAGTTCATTTTTAATTTCTAATTTCTACGAACATTTATTCGATTGTACTTTATTTTTAATTTATTAATTTATGGCCAAAGTCAGCACAACGTCGATGTTCGATGCAGTCTTATATTATTCTTCTTTCTATATAGAACGCAAAAGAAAATTATTTGACCCTGACAGACGGTAGAAAAATGACGTTCCTTGGCGAGCAATATGCGCGTTTTGTTATCTGGACAGTCACGTTCATTAATAAATTCTGCAAACGGTGTCGGTGTTCGAGTTTGATTTTCGTCGATCGGGGGAACGCAGTCGATCGACGGCCGGATATTTCAGCATAAAATACGCGTCACGTTCAGCACGACGTAATACACTCGTCGGAAATAACAAACGATACGTACTCTTTGTCTTTGACCAGCAGACATCGAATAAAATCCTTCGCGTCTTCCGATATGTTGGTGAACGCGTCATGATCGAAGTCGTACTTGGCGATGGTCACGTTCGCCATCGTCTCGAGATCCGTGTCACCCATGAACGGCGACAAACCGGACAACCTGGAAATAAAAAATAAACGACTCTAACGACTGTACGTTTCGCTGTAATTTATGTTGGAAAGATTTTTAATCTGTCTTCGCGCGGAGAGAAACAAGCGAATTTCACTGGTACAATTTACGTTGCCGGAGCCGACAAATGTTAAAGTTTATGCTCTCCGGACTGTTAGGAAATAGAACTGTGGAATGCAAAACGCGTTTTACACGTTTCTCGTCGAACGTTGGCTCGTTTTAACGCTCGAAATAAAGATGGAATTTTTCTAATGTTCACGAAGACGTACGCAGTGCTGTCTATAAAGTAGACGAAGAATAAATGAGATTCGACGGTATAAGAAAACTTTAAATTTGAAAAGCTCAAATTAATTTAAAGTGTCTTTCTCTGCGAAATTTTTCCTAAAATCGACAATCACGTTTGTTATGTTACAGTCGCGTTTTGACTTCTTAAAAATTTCTCAAATATCTGTGCGCCTCTTCTTCCCACGTGGTAAAAATCACAAAGTTGTATAAAGCAAACGAAGGATCGAAGTTGAAGGGCAACTTACAATACGTAACAGATAACGCCTATGCTCCACATGTCGGTACCGTAACCAATCTGATCGAAATTTACGACTTCCGGCGCAACGAACTCCGGCGTGCCAAATAGAACTTGCAGCTTCTTCTTCGGATCGTACTCTCTCGCCAGGCCGAAGTCTATGATTTTAATTCTGTTGCCTTCCTTTGTCAGACATAATATGTTCTCAGGCTAGAAATAGTGAATCACATCGTTCATTAAGACAGTCTGTTCAAGCAACGCGCGATAGTGAAATTGTTGACGATCGTAGGAAAGGCAAACACACGTGTATAATAAAATACACATGTATAATTATTAAAATACAATTAATTAATAATTATAGTACAATTGCAAACACACGTATATAATAAAATTGAAAACTTCTCGCTTCGATAAATTACGAATAAATTGCCAAATATAAACGACAATTCGATTCCATTCGATGTCGCAAGCGACATTTTAACATGCAATTCACCTTTAAATCGAGATGCAAGATGTTCTGCCGGTGAATAAACTCCACACCCTCGCAGATCTGTCGCAGGAAAACGGCGCAACTGCGCTCGGTCAGCACGAAATCATCGTCTATCACCCTCTCGAATAGCTCGCCACCTTCGATCCTTGAACATGTAATATACGGAATAAACGAAATGAAATTTATACAAAATGATCGCAAGGTATCGAGAGTATCTTACAGTTCCAAAACCACGTGTATCTGTTTGCCGGTGTCGATGGCGTCGTAAAGTTGAATAAGTCGCGGATGCTGTAGCCGTCTCATGATCTCCACCTCTCGCTCCACCGCTCGTCGGTCCTCCTTTTTCGCCGTGTTCACCACCTTCGCGGCCAGCATCAGGCCGCTTACTTTCTCTTTACATCGATAAACGGTGCCAAATTTTCCTCTGCAAATAGGAACGATCGTGTTTTGCGCAGTCGACGTACAGTAAGATCCGAAGGAACTTTTATTCTAGACGATTTTGGTCTTCATTGTTAACGCCAGAACCGTGTATCAGATCCGTAGAAGCAAGAAGCATCTCTTTATTTTCGTACGTTTTCAAAATTGGAGTTTGCAGCTCTAGAGCTTAAACGACTGTCATACGTGTGTACGTGTACAGATACGTTTCGTGCGAGCAACTCGAGCATTTTTGCGTCCAACATAATTTACCAAATATCTTTCTATCAAAGTTCGATGTAATTTTCAAACTTTTTTAATTGATTTTTCGACGTCTGTTTAAACCTCGTCAAATTAACGTCATTAATGGTTTTTAGACAGATTTTAGAAATTATTAGGATTAGATTTAGCGATAGTGATGTATATTTAAAAAAAGAGAGAGATCAACTTCGATAAACTTTCCACTGAACTATTTCGACCACATCTGTTCTTTTCAACCATTAGCCAATTACAACAATTCACGGTTGATACTGCGCGAAATCGAACGTTATTCTCGACGAAAAAATATCTTGCCCCAGTGTAAACGTGTACAATCGCTTTTACTCGAAGCATAAACACACAGTTTGATGTAAATTGTTCGACAGACAGAGAACGCATTAGCTATTGCTGATGTACATTGTAATCAAGAACTCATTTCATTCGTTAAGAAAAATATGTATTTCTGTGTTTCTGTTGATTGTTTTACGATTTCATTTAAAGCAGAATTTCATTTAATGACGAAATTTCGGAGTATTTAACGAAAAATTTGACATTAGAATGAAACAAATATTCCCGCTGGAAACCTTGAAGATAGAGCGAGAAAAAAGAATATTTTCTTTCTTTGCAGCAGCAAGATGTATGAATGTAATAAATCGTAGCAACTGAAGAATATTTAAGCATGTGAAAGAACAGAACGAAAACACCTTGTTAATATTTCATTAAACGTCTCAAGACCAAGAACAGCAGTCTCATTTGTGAACTTTGACCTTGTTAACTCTTCACGTTCCATCTTATTTAAACAAGATATCTAATTCCCCTTTTTTTATTGCAATTTACACTATCGGTTAAAATACTTGATGTCTGAATTACCTTCTTCAATGAAATCAAACATTTCGAATTATTTCAATGAAACTTTGTTGATAAATTTGTTTTCATATAAAATTAGCATGATACGCAGAGTTTTTGAATCCTTTTAAGGCAATAGTATCACGTAAAAATTAACATGGCATTATTTCTGAGCACAAAGTCGTTCGTTCAAAGCAACATGTTACGAATCTTATGAAGGTCAGATAAATTTTGTCTAAAATTTTAGTACAAACTTTAGTAAAATTTTGGTCTAATATTTTGTACATGTATAGTCATCGATATCCGAGATCAAAGCAACATGTTACTAATCTTATGAAGGTCAGATAAATTTTGTCTAAAATTTTAGTACAAACTTTAGTAAAATTTTGGTCTAATATTTTGTACATGTATAGTCATCGATATCTGAGATCAAAGCAACATGTTACGAATCTTATGAAGGTCAGATAAATTTTGTCTAAAATTTTGGTACAAACTTTAGTAAAATTTTGGTTTAATATTTTGTACATGTATAGTCATCGATATCCGAGACCAAAGCAACATGTTACGAATCTTATGAAGGTCAGATAAATTTTGTCTAAAATTTTAGTACAAACTTTAGTAAAATTTTGGTCTAATATTTTGTACATGTATAGTCATCGATGTCCGAGAAAATCACGAATTCTGTACAGAAGCAAACAAGTGCCTCGGCACAAAATGAAAAGAACAGAAAAATTGCAAAAGAAATTCGCAAAATCGTGATGCTTATTATCTGAGGATCAATTACGCGCAGTTCCAACTGAAAAAGCTGCGGAATTTTAAATACAGTCAATTTGTAAAGTTCATGAAAGATGGAGACTTTCTCAAACAAGCGTGCAATTTCGTCCAATTCCGTGTTGTATCAGAATAAATCTCGTTTATGCACCTGCCATGGCCTGCAGATTTATCGTGCGCTGTTGTGCCAAGCAACGTCGAATCAAAATACCGCCGAATATCTCGAAATCCTTTTCAACTTTGGAGATTTTACTATTCGTATCTCGTCAAGGTGATTTCGCTATAAATATACAGAGGAGAACATGATTTATCCTATTCCTATTTATTCGTCCGTGTATCTAGGAATCTCGGTTCGACGCGGGCCGAATCGAAAATAATCTCGTTCGTGAACAGAAAAAGTTGCGTGGAAATAGAAATCGAGAGAAGTATAGGATCAAGGTGTGGCTTAGAGGCGTGATAAAATATGATGGTGCAACGTGGCTGTCACCAAGCCAAGTTAATGACTCAGCGAGTTTAGTAGAGCATACCATAGACACACAACGGGGTCGAAATTGCAAATTATCACAATGGAATGTTTGCCAGAAAATTCGGTGTGACGCTATGGCATGACTGCGTTTCAATCCTCGGATGATGACGGAATGTTTGAGCAGAGAGGGAGAATAATTGTACAATGACAAAACAAATAAAGTAAACTAAAAAGATGTTAGTAAATATAAGTTATACAATATAGGTAAATATATTAGTAAATATAAAGTTACAAAATATAAGTAAAAGTATTACCAAGTATAAAGTTATAAAATATAAGTAGAAACATTAGTGAATATAAGTAAAAATATTAGTAAATATAAAGTTATAAAACATAAGTAGAAATATTAGTGAATATAAGTTATAAAATATAAGTAAAAGTATTAGTAAATATAAGTGAAAATATATGTGAAGATATAAGTAAACAAAAAATATTAGTGGTATACCAGTAAACGAAATATAATAATTACACTGAATAGTCTAGGATATATTTGAAAATTTGAAAATATTAGCGACTTAAAATACTTAAACTATTACTTTTCTTCCTTTCTTTTTGCATCGTAAGACCTATGCCCTGTAACTGTTAATAAACAAATAAAATAGATGCAACAACAACCAAGAAGTACGTGACAGATTGTAAAAATTTCGAAATTTCAACGTGAGAGATAATCCGTAATTGCGAGTGGACTCGGCTCGGTTCGCAGATCGAGAAGATGTAATGACGATGCACGATCGAATTCATGGCTCAAGGGTGTAAGAGCGTCGGGATGCTAACATAAGCGACTCGGCGCACGAACGTCAGTCACCACGAAAAACGCATTATTTATAGACGTGCAAGGACCTTGATTACACTTGGAACTTGATGCAACGTCGACTCTTCGCATACCTTCGTTATCAAGCTGAACAGCACACTTCACGATTCGATTCAACGACCATCGAGAAGATATTTTTCGCCGGTGGATACGATTCGATGCGATGATCCGCGCGCTTATGTATAATATCGCTAGCTCTCGATGGAAAACGGCCAAATCGACGTACGATCGAGGAACGATGAAAACGCTTTCGGTTAATTGGAAAACATGATTTACGGTACAACTTGTTATTAGAGTCGTGCTCGATGACTCGCGATTCGTGGACGCTCTCTTGGAACACAGAGACAGAAATATCGAGTCATGAATGAAATGATTCCGTTGTAAAATGGCCAATGACTCAAAATCGTTGGAATTTCGAGACATAAATTGGTTTGGACAGTTTTCTGATTATCGAAGTGAGAATCAAGGCGCAGCACTTCAACAATTACGCTCTGTATTATACACGTTTGTATTTGGAATTTTCACATTTGCGTTATTTATTACACGAGGCTGTGTAGTAGCGAATTTCTTTAATAGAATTTAACTTAATTCCGAAATTTGATCGTGGAAATTAATATTGAACGACATTGCTAACACTCGAAGGATCAGTAAGGAATCGTGTAGAAACTCGATTCTTGAAACGACATCAACGTCTAGGTTTCCTACAGAGAGAATACAATTATTTTCTCGCAACGTGTAATAATCATTTATTTGTTGCGTCGTTTATTTACTTCGTGTCAATATTCCAATACATCTCGCCAACTATTATTTAACCCCAAATCAACAGTATCGCCTGTTGTGGATCACAGTGCAAATACAATGGAATCTTTTTCGCGAATAAAATTTAAAGCATCGTGATTCAGCTTCTCCAGAATAGTGGCAAACGTTAAGTCATCTGCGAGGAATTCTCGGTGCTGTTCGATCGAACGGCGATCGCTCAAAATTGACGGTTCACTAATAGTTCGTCATTGACATTCAGATCTTTACCTTTGGCACCGATCCATTCGTCAATACTTCGCGCCTGGTTGCCAATACACACAATCACCATTGTACGCCTCCCAATTAAAAATAAAAATCAACCTCCGTATCGATCCTGATTAAAAATAAACATCCACTCCGCTTCGAAGATCGCGAAGTGACGTTTCGAAATTTTAACAATCTCCTCGTAAGGCGAACGAACGTTGCCAATAATTATTCACACGATACATATTGATTCGAGGAGTATATAGACGATACTCGTCAAGAACAAACATTCCAACGATTTATTTCAATAAGTTTTACTGGCTCGTGAAAGGCGGCAGCCTTGCATGTAAAGACCATT
The DNA here is from genome assembly GCA_036937485.2 of Tetragonisca angustula. Lineage (NCBI taxonomy): Eukaryota > Metazoa > Arthropoda > Insecta > Hymenoptera > Apidae > Tetragonisca > Tetragonisca angustula. The sequence goes on along the minus strand of JAWNGG020000052.1, from coordinate 1,140,976 downwards.
CAGGTCCGAGTCTCATTCATAATGGCAGGCACGCATAGTAACTGAAAGATTACGATGTACACAAGACAGGAATACTACGCTCGCCGGAAGGAATAAACACGTCAAGGTTTCGAATTTTTCCCTTCCTCTTCCTCGATCTCTCTTTACGACGGAAAATTTATATATATATATTCTAGCTTTTCAAATATTTCTCCTCGATTCTCTTTACTTCTCAAATTGCTTTCGAATTGTTTTTTTTTTTTTTTTTTTTTGTTTTCTCTTCGAACCTTCTTCGGTCAGGCATCTAAATACATCATTTGCATTGAAAATTCTTCGAAAGTTCACATTGATTTAATTTTAAGGTTCTGGCATCTAGTTAATCAATTTTTGACCAGCGAAAAATAACAAGGAGATAGTTTCTAAACTGCTTACCTTGGTAAGATCACGAGAAATATTATAAGTGATTATTCTGATTAATATTCCAGTTTGCTAATTCTTGACTCAACGAATGGAAGAATCTTTTTAAGAGAAATATAATTTAGCTAACAGTTGTCGGTAATATGAGAGATTTTGCAAAAATCATTACAACGTGTTAAAAGTAACGTTAACCCTCAGTGCATTCCTTTTCCTCGTCATCTTTTCTACACAATCGTATTTCCCTGTCTACGAAGAAAATAAAAAAAATACATGCGCGATGCCTTCTCTCAATTTTATACTAAAAATTGTTTTCGAAACATTCGAGTGTTCTCTTTCATCAAAGCAGAGACAATCGGACGAAGAATTTACAGCAGAATCTGATACCGCGAAAGGAAAGCGTGAAGTTTCGACTTCACTGATCTTTGTCGAGCGAGCTGGTGTTCTGCCCTTCAGAACAGAAATTCCGTGTTCCTTGGAGCGTTCCTCGACGCCTGAGGCATGCATTAGAGTCTCGGGGCAGCTTGTATAATGATTGCGCAATGCTAGCACGCATATTGTGTCAAATTCAGAAACAGGCATGCCCGCCGACCCTGCGGCTCGCCGCGATATTTGCAACGATCGTGCCTCTACGTACATAAATTCGATCGCTGCGTGGCGAATAATTTTGCCCGGTTCAGTCCCGATCCAGCGAGCACGTAGAGAAACGCGCGCGATGAGAAATCATTGCCAATTGAACAATCGGATCGCTATTGTTCCGAATCGATCGCGACGATTCGATCTATGCACGTACGTTCTTGGCGCCATACGTTTGTTCGTTTGTCAACAATAAATAAAAATACACCCGAGTGTACGTGATCGATGGATATCGATGGTACCGATCACTTACCGTCCGATCTCCGATTGGATGTCGTAATGATCGTTGAATTCCACGCCACGGCGCACCGTCACATTCCGATAGGGAAAACTCGGCTCGATCTCTGTAAAACGTCATTTTTTCCATTTTTACAATAGACATCGAAGATTAATTGAAATTAATTAAAAGAAATCTGACAAAATAGTAAATTTTCGACCCACTGGATCGTGCTATGCTTTTATAGTGTTATTACACTCGTGGAAAATAACTTGAAAGGTCTTGATCAATATTAAATTTAGAAAATTAATCTTTTCCAAAAAATTATAAAATTAAATCTGTAACAATAATCGAGTTGCTATGTAATTATAACAGAAGTACTAGTGATTACAATAGGTGACTGATACAGTTAAAATAAGTTCACGTCGTGTCTTTGTATTTAATTTACTTTATACCAACTTTACAAAGACGAAGAAAAGGTATACTCTAATGTTATAAAGGGTAATTTCATTTCACGATCTCTGTTAACATCGGATCGCTAAAAAGATTGAAGCAATAGAAATACGCAACACACGCATAAATTTAATTAATTTATTCAATTTAAATCACCGACAGAGAGGAAATGTGAAGTTATTTAAAAGAGACGTCATAAATAGAAATAGTTCGAGCATTTAGCTGCATTTTAAACGAAGCGCGTGGGAATCGATCCAATTAACGTATGGAAAATTACTTCCTCCCAGCGTTCAATCGAAAATGAACTTTTGAATCGAGGAAACAACCGATTCGAAAATAAAATTTTATGAAGAGAGTCGACACGTGAATTTCGTGTGTGAAAGGTTTGTTGCTCGAATCGAAAGCTGATCGTGCTGAAACTTGACTCGAGTTCCGTTACCGACAGCAACAGTTCCGGTGACTGACTGCGTTCTTTTGCCAAGACAAAGATTCGTCGAGGACGATTCAACACGGCGATATTCAAAATGAAAACCAAATGGCGCCCTAATTATCTGTTTTCCAATGATCCTACAGGGGAACCTGGCCAACTCATCAACTCTGACATACAGGAAATGGTGCGCATATATCGAATTGTCTCGCGTATAAATTTAGCGATTTTTATATCTTGACCGTGGATCACGCGTAATATCTGAGCTGTTATGCACGACGTTTACGACTCTACTACGCAAAAAAACGATCGAAATTGAAATAAGAAGTTTTAATAGAAATGGCCATGAGTGCCAATAAAAATTTCAAATTCGAATTCGTACAAAATGATGAATTAAAAAGTCGTAAAAAGTCGTAAATTTCGTAAAATTGAGTTCAAGTACAAAATTGAATTAAACGTATATTTTTTTTTTATATGAACTTACGACTATGATCAATTATGACAAACGAATCTCCCAAAAGCCAAGTTGATTCACTTTATTTTTTCTAAATTTCTCAAGAAACAGACAGTTCGATTTCACGAATTTAATTGCCACAAGGAAGTGGTGGGTGCAAGATATAATATTAAAATGATATTTGTAATGTCTTTTTTTTTTTTGCTTTCCATTTTCCAATTTACAGAGTTGATGGTGTGTGGCTTCTGAATGACTGAGATATGCAAGTGCCGAGAGTTTCCTTTTCGTTTCGATACGAAATTCCTTTTCCACTTTGAACAATCGTCTCCTCGCATAGTTTCGTATCGGTCGCGACCTCATTTCGTCCTTTTGTACGAGACAGCTGGTCAGGAACATCCTAACCGTCGTGGCCTCGAACGATTTCGGGGTTCATCGAGACCGATCGTTGAAAAGAGATCGGAAAACAACCAACGACGCTCTATCGCCGTCCCAAATTCCAATGAATCACTGCATTTATTTAAAGAAAAACCACGCTCGAAACACGCTTCACTCGGATAAAAGTGAAATCACCACGATTGAAACTACCCTTCGTGATTTTTCGTAAAAAGTTTCAATTCACTTTCTTCCTATTTTGTAGAAACGAGCGTCTTTCGTATCACTGTCGTCTTCACGTACAACTGTGCTTAACACACATCAAACATTCACAGTTAGCCTCAGCATGGAATAAAATATGTATTAAAATATTTCTTCTAAGAGGGAACAACCTTCATAGTTAAAACCCTCGACGCCAATCTAATATACTTTACTTTAAAAATTTTATTTATTACCCTGTTCCAACGATCATTTTCATCGTTCACAAACAAACCGCGGTCGTTTTCGACATTCGACAATTTTAATTTTACACTTGACACTAAATCCTATCCAGTATACAGATAATATATCATTTGAAAGCCATAGATCTTTGTATCCATGTTCCAACAATCGTGTTCCATTCAACGTTTCACAAACAGACCGCGACGATCTTACGACAATTCTATATACTTGAAATCCTCGACGTCTATCCACGATCGTTCGACTTTTATTTAATTATTACTCTACACTGGAAAACCCTCGACATGTGTCCACCGTGTGTGCATAATGCATCGTGCTACCCGAACTTTATACATCTATATTCCAATCGTTGCCGTCAAACATTTCACAGACAAGCCACGACGGTGTTCGATGCGATCGTGAATGCATTCCGTAAACCTGGCACGCCGTTTGGTGTGTATCGAGAAATGCTTGGTCTCCCTTACCGCCCACCGGGTCAGTCTCGTCGACGCGTATCATCCTGTCAACTCGCGTTGGCTACCCTCCTCTAGTGCTTCGAGCCGCCGTTTCACACGCGGACGACGATCGCGCTCTCGATCTCTGTCTTCCTGCCGCTCGCCGATCCGGTGCACCCAAAAGGCAATTATTGACTATCGCGTTTGCGGTCTCTCGGGTGGCGAGTGCCCAGAGGCCGGCGGCTGGTGCCTCTTCTTCTCGGCTCGGACGGATTTAGATTTTCGGCGGACGCCGCGGATTCTGCTGGCGGGTCACGTGGCCAGTGGCGTTCCTCGACGCCCTCCTGCTCCGCCACCTTCGATCCACTTTGTTCCGACATCGAACGACTAACTTTTCCCTTCGACTAACTTTGTTACTGTATCAGTCAGTAGACATGAATTGATGAATAAATTTCGGAATGAACCATCTTCAGTTCCTACGAGCAATGTTACCGCTTCGTTCTGGATATACCATGTGAATGAATTTCGATATCGACGAATAAATTTCACTTGATGAATTCCAATCCAGTTGCAAGTTCCTAACGTGCTGCGAGTATCTTCTCTCTTTATTTCGATGAGTAGATTTTGATTTGACGAATCCTTCCAAAGTTTCGTTCGCCGCGTTATATATCTTTATTTTTGAACGATGTTACGTACGATGTTATGTACGAACAGGTCGGTGAATCTTGAGATTGAGGAGCAAGACTTTAGAAATAAAAGAATCGTTTGATGAATAAGTATTGTGAATGGATTTAATTGATCAAGGAAATGGATCCATGGCGCGCCAGTTGAGAACCACGTAAACGCAAGCGTCATGGGTATTGAGGTTTTAGGGTGAACCAATTTTAATTAACTAGACGAATATAGAGGTAATGGAAATTACACTTTCAAGTATGAATTTCTTTCAAAGAAAAGCATAAAAAGAATGAGCTAGCAGACACTTTTGAATGAGATATGAGTGTTTACTGAATGAGCTTTTTATTCATTCGTATTTTGTTTTTCTTTTTTATTCTGTCTTGACGTTGAACGTTTATTAAACATTAAGTTTTATCGAGTATTGCAAATATGGTGGACTCGAGTATTTGATAAACACATGTTGCAAACGTAAATGGGTTGTTGAATAAACAGAATGTTAAGCTACATCTGTTTCTACTTTGTTTGTGCATCGCACTCTTCTGCCTTGCAATTATAAGAAATAAAATTCTTGACTTTAGTACGACTTTGCCAGGAAACTTTTTAATAAATTGTAACTTTTAATAAATTTTCATATTTTCGGCAATGATAATGTGCAGTCTATAATTGTTACGAAACATATTTATTTTTTTCCCAGTTCTTAATTTTCCTGCGTATTAATTAATCGTAAATAGCTTTAAGCTTGAATCATCAATGTTGCGAATACTTAGATACTGCAGATCGCAAATGTTTACGCGAAAACGCAGAAAAGTATTTCTGAAATATCTAAAACCGAAAGATCTTGTTTCCTTTGTGCGCAAGATTCTATGGTCCCTGATTTTTACAAACTTATTTCAAAATTTTCAACATAAAGCAAATGGCATCGTATGATATTTAAAGAAAAAAAAATAAATAAATACAAATATAAATGAAAATTCCAATGCAAAGACTTATCTTTGCAATTGTCAATTGTCATTTGGATTTTAGAATTCAAAGTTGTCTGAAAACGCGATGGCATGAAAATCTGATTTGGCCCAATTGTGAGTTGAACTTCAGTGGCCTCGTTTTCTAAAGAGAAGACGCATGCCATCTCGGTTAGATTTACGTTCGTTCGTATGTATTATAACAATTTATTATAGTTAGCTCATGAAACTCGAAATGATATTTCTTTTCAAATCTTTGTCTGTAATGCCCAATTGCTTAGACGCATGCTGCAACGCCAGTAGCGACGTTTATTTTTAATTTTTAAGTCTGCACCTTCAACACTCGCTAAATTGCTTTTGGCAACGTTTAGACAATTTGTTTGACTGTCGCATTCCTGCTACGCTTATTCGTGAATTTTTCAATTATGAAACATTAATATACTCCGATCTTCAAGTAAATTGAGAAACTATATAACATACAGTTGAACATATTATCTTTGGTTATGTTTCAAAAATTATATATTAGACGCTACATACGTGAAATTTTTATTGTTTTATTTACTTAAATTTCATTTATAATTACATTTTTCAGAGATATAATGAATATAAAAATTTTGAAACTGTAAATAAAACATATGTAAAAAAAAACGTCTTCCGAAAAATGTTAATTATCAATGAATATGCATATACTTATTTATGTACGTGCTTAGTGGAATACAAGTGAGGAAACACTTTCTACAGTGCATATTATGTATGTATATATAATGTTGTATTTATAAACAAACTATACTGGTGGTAAACATAACCTCAAAGTTGCGTTTTTCAATAGTTCGATAAAATTATGTTGCGAATTAAATTGTGATGAATATTACAAAAATGGCAGGTAGTATGAGGCAATTAGAAGAAAGACAACTTCTAGCTGAAGTAACACGGATGCAATGGTCTCCGAAAATGGATCTTTTAGCAATTGCGAATGTAAAAGGTTAGATTTCTTAAGTAATAGGATTTAGTAAACTAAATCTTTTAGTTATTTAAATTACTATAATATTTCATAGCCAATATTAATTATTTGTATTTTAAATAAGATAATAAAAATCTAAAATTATTTCTTAATGATTATAAATGTAATAAATAATATTATATTTGTTAAAATGATTGTTGTAGGAGAAGTTACATTGCACAGATTAACATGGCAAAGAGTGTGGTTATTAAGTCCTCAAGAAGAATCTGATACTATAGTGAACCTAGCATGGAGACCAGATGGAAAACTTCTAGCAATTTGTTATGAAAGTTCTAAATTAGTGTGTCTTGTAGATATTGAAAATAAAAATATTATACATAGAATAAAATTGATGCTGCACAATGCAATTACATGCATGACATGGCTACCATTAGCAAATTTGGAAAGTGATACTTCATTAAATGGTAATAAAGCAAATATGCTACCAACTGGAGAATATCTTCCACCTTTACCTAGCTTAAACAGAAGTTTCGGTCAAGAACCAGAACGTAAAGAATTTTTATCTCAAACTTTGGACATACTTTTTGTAAGTATATGCTTTTAGGATATTGTCATCACTATAGGATATTTTAATCATTTATAAATAATTATACTTTTTTGTAGCTTGGCTTAGATGATGGAAATGTTGCAATGTATGTATTTGGAATGTTCTATTGTGGTACAATTTCTATTGGTCATGGCCAAATATTAGAAATTAATGGAGGAATTGATAAATTAATGTGGATCACATGGAAAGATAACAATGGCATTAAAGCAAGTAGATTATGTTGTCCACTGTTAGAACAAAGCACAGCATTTTTAAAGGTTTTTAGCTTGATATATTTTCAAATTTTGTTATAATAACTAAATTTCTATAAGATTTTTATCTAAATTTGAGGTAGCACAGGCTCAAGCTAATATTGAGTATTTGATGGATTATCTTTCGCGTACATTAATGGCAATATCTGAAGCATGGGAAACAATTCTTTTGGAAATGGACGAGAAGCTTGCGCGATACGCGGAAACAAATCCACCCGGTGGAGTTGCTGCAGATTTTTTAGAATTATTAATGATTGGTATACCTACGCAAAACTTAGAGAATTTTTTACTACGTGATTTAACTGAAAAGGGTTTGAAAAAGTTGGGACACAGTATTGAAATGTGTTATAGCAATATACAGGTACGATAGCAACAATTTTTGAAATTTGTTTATATCGTAACAATACATTATTATTTTGTAGAAACTAGTCTTAAAAAATTTAACTAGTGTTGGAATGGCCCTGGTATATCAATTAGCTGAAATGAGAGGAATGGTCAGATTAGGTGGTCCGTATGAATTACTGGGACTCACTGATGAAAGTATTATAACTAATGCTCTCCATGCATCAGAAGCTTTTCTAGCAAAATCTTCTGAAATTCAACAAGTGATAGATCACAGTATGCGTGACTATAAAGCCTTCTTCCGGTATGTTTAAAAATTCTTGTCTAATGTTTTCCCTATTTCAATTTTTCTATATCTTTATTTTAAGGTGGCTGTACGTCGCAATTTTAAGATTGTCAGATGAAAGAATACCATCTGAAGTAAGTCGTGTCAGCCAACAAGAGTTAACGTTTATCGCAGAATTTTTACGCGGTTTTGATAAAACTGAACCCGGTGTTGGAGGAAGAAAAGGAGTAAATTTGGAAAAGTTAGGACAATACTTACGACGAGAAAATTTACAAATTTGTTTAACTCCCGAAGGAAGCGAATGGGCTACCATGCTCGATGAAAACCATTGCCTTCGCGATCATCCGCTTATTGTGAAACAGGATCTTAATTATTCTTTATTGCAGTCTCATGCAAAATTGATTACTGCCATACATAATGTATTTCGTGAGTCTTATCAAGGCTTAGTTGAACATTTCACCATATCAAATATTGCTTTGTCACCATCTATAGGATTTACATCGTCACAAATTACAACAAACAATGATGGTTTGTTAGTAGCTACATGTGATGTAGATCATAAAATATTACGCTTGTTTAAAGTTGAGTGTTCATCCACGGAACCTATTTCTCTCAGTTTTAAATTGGCTACAATAGATACAGATCATAAAACAGGTTTGTTGTTTTAATATGAATGTGTCCAATAATTTAATTTTTAGAACTAATGTAACTTGTGTCTTTTACAGAATCTTATTCCAAAACATACTTAGATTGTACTGTAGTTGATTTACAATTTTACTCTAGTGAATATCTCAGTTTATTGTTACTTAATAAACATACGCACGCATCATACCTTGTACAGTTACCATTGAATAATGCTCGAATTTTTGGAAATCAAGATCAAAATGTACTTAGTTTAGTAGATCTTTTAGGTAACAGTTGGCCACGGCCTTTTCAAGGTATATCTGCTAAAAAAATAGCAGTTAGCGGTGCACGAAAAGTAGCCGCTGTTTTAAATGAAAATAATAGAAAAATAAGATTATTAGAAACGGAGGTGGAACCTGAAGAAGAGGATGATGAAGAAGACGAAGATGATGGAACTAATGATAGTATGTTAGATACTACTCATGGAATAACTGCAAGTTCTCAATAAACGTATGATTAAATTTAATCATTATTTATATATATATATACAAATATATATACAACATGTTACTTTCATCTGCAATTAGAAATGATTCTTTTACTTATGAAATGATCATTGCATTTTATATCTTCATAGCATAATTCCTAAACCACTGTATATGTACATAAGCGAATATGACTGTATATATGTGTGTATGTCTTTCGATGTATTATTTATACTGCACTTTTATTGCATCTACTATAAAAGAATTTTCATTGAATATATTACAAAATTATTTATTATTTTTGCATTTGTTTGAATACCCTTGGAAAATCAATATCAAGAGCTTCATTATCAATACCCCCTTCATCAATTGTTGGTATAGTTGGTGCAGGGCCAGTATAGACATTTGGTGTATACTTTGCAGGGGAATTTTCTCTTGATTCTTCCAAATCTAAAATAATTCATTTAATGAAAAATGAAATATGATCTTTTATTTTACATAGCAGTTGGACTTAAATATTTATATAATTACCAAAAAATCTGCGATTGCGTCTTCTTTTTGTTGTGATAATGAAAAGAACAATAGCTATAGCAACAACTATTACCATAACAGCAGCCATACCCCGTAATAAATTCGTCTATTTAAAAAAATAGAGTATTTAAAACATATAGTAAAAATATATTTATTATGTTAAAGTATTCGAATATAAAATATACCTCGAAATCATTTTCCCAAACATCTTCCCAATCTTTCTTAACTATTAATTCAACAACGTGAATATTAATAGCAGAATGATCTGATATACCTTTGGAAACACACTTATAGAAACCAGATTCAGCTGTTGATACACCCTGAAAACAATTTTTTTCTAACTTAAGAATGATAAAAAAAATTTCACAATTATTTACCTTTATGAAAAGTTTTCCTGTTAGCACTTCATAATTGTACTTGTTTTCATCCATTGGATTTCCAGGTCCAATAATGCGATTATCATCAGTAAGTTGCCAAAACATAAAACGATGATGATCATCACTGCTCAAACATGGAAGTTCAGCTAAATGGCCAGCTGGAACTTCTGTTACTGTAACTGAGCCTCCATCAGCTCCATTTTCCAATAATGATAATAATAAACATAGAAATATAAAATAAATCACATTCATCTGTAAAAGAGAATTGCAATAAGTCAAAAATCATTAATTGAATAAAGTTGGACAGAGTATGTATCTATTTATTTAAATATTAATAATAAGTTTAAATTATAAATTTTTATCTCTAAATCTAATTTTAGCATTAAAATTTTTGTAAAATTTATTGTTAATGTCATGTTACTTATTAATTATAAAAAAACATCTGATCATTCTACCTGTTGTACGTTACTATCCATCTTTGCAAATTCAAAAATTCAAATATATGAATGAATATATAATTGTTGTTGTCCACTTTATATGGTCATAACTTTCACTCACACAAAAATATTAAGTTGAAAGCAGTCAAAATATAAAAATACTATGTAACTGTTATAGAACTTGTATTACTATCAACTAAGCTAAGAAAAGGTTTTGTCTTGTAAGTACTGTATCCCACTAAACAACAATTACATTCCAATTCCACTGATCATTTCCAATGAAAAAATTTCAATGCAACTTGAAATGTGACAGATGGTTGTTGGAATAATTACATGCACAATACAAGCAAAGACACTTGTCAATGAACTATATTGCGTAACAGTAAAGGTAACTACATCAACTTTTTCTAGTGTTTCACTGTTATTTATTTATTTGTTTCCTATTTTAATAAATATATCAAGAAATATTATAGTCACTTTACTGTTTGCAAATGATGACAGTCATGAACTAATGAGGAAAGCTTCAATAATGAAGCTGGTATAGAGTTACTTATTTATATCTTTGTCCTATTCATCCTTGTGCAATAGAGTATTTATAGTATACTAGACTGGCATCTTGTGACTAACATATCTGAAAGTACACTTACATTTTAACTATTGAGAAAAAACTGATATGTAAGGTAAAACCTAATGTCAAGGAAGTTTTTATACATTGACACACACATATGAAATAGGATTCAAAGTTACTTAGAATGCATTCTTGAATTATCAGTTAATAAATTCAATAATTTATAGAATTCTTGGACATGAAAAATATAAATTGTTGTTTACAAATAAAATTAGCTAACATTAATAACAGTTACATTAAAAATAATTATTCATAATTTAACTTATATAAAATATGATAAATATTGCATACACTTATTGTAATATTTCCAAATCAATTGTGACTTAGCCATTGTTAATATCGATAATGATATATTAAATGTACAAAAACGTCAACTGCCAATGCTGGAAGAAGAATCCAAAATGGTGCCAAAACAACTTTTGCTGGTAAAAACCAATGTGGTGCTTCTAATTTCAAACATATTAAAATTTGGGCACTTAGTTTCATAAACACAGCTGTCATATACCATATCTGAAAAAAAACTGTTTTCAGTTTTCATAAAATGTAACAAAGTAACCAGTTTCATCAACATAAATAGTTACATCAAATTCATAGACTTTGCATATATATGCAACACATTTAGAAATTTATACTTATAAATTTTAATATCATGATTTATTTACCTAAAAGAAACTAATTAGTACTCACAGACAATTTGTCTCATTTAACAAATGTTACATATAATTTCACTTATAACATATACATGATGAATTAAACTTTCTTTAAATGAAATTTTTGCAGTAAATGGATACTGTATCTTTTATTTATTTATGTAATTAGGGGAATAACATATATAAATTGAAATACAAAGCTTCATAATCCTTTTATTAATAAATTATTCCATAACAATTTACATACAAGTAATAGTTTTTGATGAAACTGGATGTATGAAAAGAGAGTGTATTATATTTCTTTTAACTTAATTTAACTATATTTTGTCATTCAACTTACTTCCCAGCGTAAATTAATGACACGTCCATTTTTACAATGAGATATCATATTAAAAACAATATAAACCAAAAGTATGTGATCATACAACCACATTGGAATAAAAACAATGAACCAATTCCATTGTATTCTCTGATCGAGCCTCAAGACAAGTAGAATCAGAAAAATTAAAAGATTAAACCACGTGAATAGAGCACGATGCAATACTGCCATTGGCACATAAAATTAAACACGTTAAAAATCACGAGACAAACATGATTTTGAAACCATAGTCATTCGATGTTTACATCAATATTTGATACGCCATATAAGTACTTAACTAACCTATAAATTCAAACAATTTCGAAGATGTCGCTACTTACTAACAATAAATATATCAACACAACATAAACTAATATAAATATATTACATTATGAAACAACATAAAAAATTTATTATTACAGAATAAATTTTTTTTTAAATTTAATAAACATAAATAATATATAATAATAATAATAATATATAATAAATTTTATGTTTATTTTGCATTATATATATATATTTTTTTTTCTTTGAAATTTCTTTTCATACTGTAATTATTAATATATGAAGATATATAATTATATAAAGATACATTTATTCATATATTTATATAACAAAGTTACTCTTGCAATAATCTTAAAAATCATCATGTTTTCTACTCTTATCACGGATATATACATACATATATAATATGGATTACTATATTCATGAACAGACAAAACAAGATTATAATTGTCTTATTATATAACATTAATCTTTTAAAATAATTGTTGAAAAAAATATAGTATTATAAATTGAATATTCGTACATTTAGAAAAATGAGTAATTTGTCTATTGTTAAGAGTAATATAGTTGTTGAAGAGTAATATAAAATTGCCTAAGCAACTATGCTATGCTAGCTATGAATAAATTTTTATCAGGACTGCTTTATCATTCGATAGTAAATATCAGTCTTAAAAATTGTACAATCATTCAGTTAAGCAATAGATAGTTTAACGCATTATTCAACGAATTTTCATAGAGTAAATATTGATGTAGTTTAGAGTAAAGATTGATTTGTAATTGCAATATTTTCCTAAACGATTCTCATAATTAGAAATAAATTGAATGATATAAACGTAATTGTGAATATAATAGTGTAAATATTATCGTAGTTATTATGTCGGATAAAGAGAACCTTACATCAATTGGACCTAATGTGCGTATATTATATTTAATAACTTAAAATACTCATTTACATATAATATTTTCGTTTCGATTTGAAATTAATAAAGGACTAAATCGTTGTATCAAATTACGTAACCAAATGATTATATTCAGATAAATAACATGAAGTATGTACATGTAACTCTCATTAATGTAATTGTTTTAACGAATCTTTTATGTAAAATGTTTTATTGCCTAATTGAATTTACAAATTTCCTTTATATTCGCTATATCCGTTTTGTACAAGGAATAGAATGGGAGTATTAATAAATTTAAATTCGCGCAAATCTATAAATTTTTAATTTTTTCAAATGAATCTTATAGGCACGTCTATACATAAATGAATATATTTTTATTAAACTATTTGTAACGTACATATATGTGTACATTAAGGTTATACAACTTAAAAACTAAAAATGTACGAAAAATATTTATAATTGAATCATATTTGATATAATTCATGCTCCATGGTATTCATTTAATAAAAATGCTACTATTTATCTAATGCAATAATGTATAAACGGTATATGGAATCTTCAGGTTATGTCATACTTTATAGGAATTATGAAACATTTTTCGTTTGAAAAATCATATAAAGCCACATTTATTGTGTCATATAAATGTTACGCTTGTACATAATATCTCTAGTAACAACATACACATGTATCTATAAATACATTAGAATGGTAGAACTGTTCTTAGATCAAGGAAAATACATATCTATTTTAAAGGGTAGCGCCCTATATCTGACCCCATGTAAAAGCCGGCAGTTTCTCGAAGCGTGCGCATAAAAACTTCAGAAACCGGTGACTGGTGACAAATCAGACATTCTCTGTATTCTTTTCTAATACGAGTAATCTCCAACCGTTAGTACTTGCGAATTTTTTTTATTAATCCCCTCTATTTCTTCCTATGGTCAGGACCTTAGTCCTACTCTCTACGCTCTTTCGCTGAACTTCTAACCACGTGTAATTTAATTTACGATGTCAAATTTACGATCATTGGTAAGTAAAACTTAAATAAAAAAAAATTAAAGTTCCGAAAATATAACGAATATTGTTTATATTAATCAAAAATATCAAAGAAATAAGCCATGACATGTAACTGGTTTTCATTGTTCTTATGAATAACTTTGATAAATCAATTTCTCCTTTTCAAAATTTAGTTTATTATTGTTTTATTCTAGGTATTAGTTTCTAATTTATGTGAATAAAAGGAGCGATTTAATTGTGTAAATAAGATTGAAAGAGTTTGTGAAATGATGCGTAATTTGATTCAGTAAATTAATTGTTCAGAAGTTGAACTTTCCACCTATTGTTGTAGCAGGAACTCATAAATATTAATGATTTCGTGCTTCTATATGTATATAAAGATGACATTCAATAGATTAGTCACATTTTGAACTTTTGAACTTATTTATTTTGTTATTACTATCTTTTAAGTTGATACAGCATGGTTTAAACTAATTTCTTGTATAAATCAATAGATGGGAATTATAAATCTTGTAATTTTCATGTTTTTTTTCTTATTTTCTAGTTTGTACCAATATTGGCTGCTGTAGGAACCATAGCTGTAATAGGATTAGCTGTGAAATTCTACAAAAGTTGGAGCAGTAATAAACAAAAGAAATCTCCGATTTTATTAGTTGATCCAGTTGTAAAATATAGTTTACCATTAATAGAAAAAGACATAATAAGTCACGATACAAGAAAATTCAGATTTGCATTGCCTACTCCAGATCATGTATTAGGATTACCAGTTGGTCAGCATGTACATTTAACAGTGAAAATTGGAGAAGAAGTTGTTATACGTTCTTATACTCCTGTATCAAGTGATGATGATCATGGTTATGTAGATCTTGTCATTAAGGTAAATAATAAAATAAAATATGATATGTTATGCAATTCAATGTGAAAATCATAAATCAAATTATATATTTAGGTTTATTTTAAAAATGTACATCCAAAATTCCCAGAAGGAGGAAAATTGTCTCAGTACTTAGACAGTTTGAAAATCGGAGATACAGTTGATTTTAGGGGACCTTCTGGTCGACTTGTTTATAAAGGCCATGGGAATTTCTCTGTAAAACTTTTAAGAAAAAGTCCACCTGTAGAATATAATGTTAAAAAGGTATATATATTTAATTTATATAATCGTATTTTCTATTTATAAAATTTAAGTAGCAAATGTATTACTTTTTACATTGCAGATTGTAATGTTAGCTGGTGGAACAGGAATTACACCAATGTTGCAATTAATTCGTGCTATATTAAAGGATCCCACAGATCAAACTCAAGTTTCTCTACTTTATGCCAATCAAACAGAAAAAGATATATTACTTCGTGATGAATTAGATGAAATTGCAAAAAATCATCCTAACAAATTAAAACTTTGGTATACACTAGATACCGCTCTTGAAGGTTGGCCATATGACATTGGATACATAAGTTCTGATATGATAAAGCAAAATATGTTTCCTCCATCACCTGAGACAATAGTACTTATGTGTGGTCCACCTCCAATGATTAATTTTGCTTGTAATCCCAGTCTAGATAAACTCGCATATGATCCAATATTACGATTTGCTTATTGAAGTAACAAATTATTTTTGTCGCATTTAAATGTAGATTTTTGGTTTATTAGTGTTTCCTTATTCTAAAAGACAATGGTTTTAATTTTCTTAAAAATGTATCTCATTTTTGGTATGGATCTGTATTTATATGTTGGTGCAATGTACATGAGACTATACAAAACAGTATTCGTTACAATTGTACCATTAACAAAAAAATATTTTTAATTTTTTAATGTAATTCCATACTAATTATAAATGATATTTGTTTATTAAAATTTTGTATAAAGTACGTTGCTGGTGCAAAGCTTCAGTAAAGAAAATACAAATTGAAGATATGAAGCATTTATTAATGTTAAACCTATTGTACTGTTATAAAAAATGATTACAAAATGATGATTCCGATTGTTTCATAAATCCTTCTAATACTTTTCTTTCGAATAGCGATGTGAAATTAATAATATGAAATAGTATTACATACTATATAGCATTAAAGAAATAATTAGTATATTGATATCAGTTAGTATCTGTTTATTAACAAAATAGATAAAACTAAATTGTTCATTATTTAATTTTATAGTATGAAAGAAGCAGTGCGAATAATGCAGCAAATGGGCATTCGCGTAATTAACAACGGCCGCGATCTTTGACGCGCTTTCTGGGTGCAGCTCGCAAGATATCATCCACACGTAAAATCATTTCAGCTGCTTCTGCTGCGCTAACTAAAACTTGTCTCTTTACAGCCCACGATTCGGTTATTCCTAATTGTTTCATGCAACCTACTTTTCCTTGCTCCATATCTGTTAATGAAAGACGAAAGAAAAATTGATTATTGATGTTATTTTTAATAGTAATAACTGTAAAATTTATGAAGAAAATATATATACCGAGACCCATAGTATTTGCACCAGAATTATGCGCAGCTCTTAACTCGCTAATTAGTTGAGCTGAATCGTAACCAGCATTATCGGCAATAACAGTGGGTAATTGTTGTAATGCTCGAGCGAAAGATTCCATTGCAACTGCTTCCTTTCCAGGCGTAGAAGCGGCTGCTTTCATTACGGCACAAGCCATTATCATTTCACTACATCCTCCACCATAAACAATTCTCGATTCTCGCACAGTAGCTGACAATACGCAAAGCGCATCGTGCAAAGATCTCTCAGCTTCATCAAGAATTTGCTGAGTAGCACCTCTAATAATTACTGTACAAGCTTCTCCTAAGGGAACTCCAGAGAACCGTAATAGAGTATCTTCACCTATCATTATCTAGAAAAATTAATGATTTTTTAAAAACAGTAATTTATTAATTATAATTTGAATCAAATTCAGACATACCTGTTCAATGAGATCACATTTACCAAGTTTTACCATATCAGGATGATCAAAAGTACTAACAATTTCTCCACCAGTGACAAGAGCAAGTCGTTCAATACCGTCAAAGTCAGCATGCTCAATAGCCATAATATTAGCATCCGCAAATAATTGTTCTGGATAATTATAAATTAACTGTCTATTAATAAAAACGTTGCAGCCATGTTTTATGATTTTCTCAACTTTATCCTAAATTGAACGTATGATTAGAAATAATTAAATATAGTTCTTCTTATTAATTATCATTTTATATAATTACCTTCATTTTTTCCTTTTCTGCTGTTTCTAGTTCTGCAATTTTTGCCATTGAATCAACTCTGACTCTAGAGCCAAATACCTGTAAACCAATGTATCTATGACTTGGCAAATTAGAACTAATTATTAAAACCAACAACTTATATATTTCTTCTTTACCTTAATTTTATCTGTATCCATAGGAGTGTTTGCTATAAGTATTCGTGCATCAGTCACTCTTTGGGGTTGATGCACTCCGGGTTTTTTGTCTAGCAAAAAACCCTCATCAAGAAAAGAATCAGCTAAAGTTCCTCCACGTTTCTTAATTACTTGAATGGCTGATAAATTTCCAGATCCTTTCAAACGTAATACAGCATCTACTGCAAGCTTGCTAAAGTGTTCCTTGTGTTGGGATAGAATTTTTGAACTTAAAGTTGTACGGGCAATATTTAACAGATCTTCGCGGAAACGTTCAGGATCTGCAGAATTATCAGCTGCAGCATTTTTCAAAGCTTCTCTAGCTACATTGGTTGCATTCCTCCAGCCAGCAATTATGGTTTGTGGGTGAATCTTTTGATCAATCAATTTTTCTGCTTCTCTTAATAATTCGGCAGCTAAAATAATTAAAATCAAATGATAAAAAGTTTTATTTTGATTTTTATATTAATATATTATTATTAAAGAAATTAAAATAATTATACCAAGTACAGTTACAGAAGTAGTGCCATCGCCGACTTCATCATCTTGTACACGAGACATGTCCACTAAGATTTTAGCAGCAGGATTATCCACGCCAACATTCTTAAGAATAGTTGCTCCATCATTGGTAACTTGAACTTGTCCTGCAGATCTGCCATGAGCCACTAATACTTTGTCCATACCTTTAGGTCCAAGTGTAGATTTTACTAAATCACCAATGGCTATTGCTCCTACGAACAAACTTAGCCTGGCAATTTCTGCCTTTTCTTCTTCTGCTTCATTCTTGAGGATCCTGACAGGATTCAAAGAAACCTGCAAAACATTAAAATTTTTATAATTACTTTCATTATCGATTTTAGCAAAAACTTCCAATATATTGTAATTTATTCATGTCATGTAAATTATTATACTTATTTTTACATTAAACTTCTCGCATGTTCATTAATTTATTGTAACATAAAAAATCAGTCAAAATTTTATCAAACGAAAGAAATGTTTTTTAAGTTACAACTATCGTATAAACTATTATACTACTTTTAAGAAACAGTTTTTTTTTAATTTATAATAAAAAAAAAAAATTTATTGACACACGTGCGCCATTTGTCACATCCTTCTACAAAACCGGGTAATAAAAATTAACGTATCATTATTCCGATTTCTGGCGATATTGTAATAACATTATTTCACACATACATAAGAAACATAAAGATTAATTAATTACCATTGTGAATTACTGTTAAAGCGGTAGAACACAATTTATAATCGAATAACGTTTGTTCAACTCTACTGTAAAGCACAATTATGAGAAATTGTCGATCTGTAGGTGGCGCCTCCACTTGAAACGCCAAAGATGCATTTTCTTCACATATTCTGTTCTAACGTTTTTCTGATTGGTTCATATTAAAGACTGAAATTGTTTCAAACCAATGAAAAATGAGTTTGGATTGCTCGAAGAACAGAAATTGCTATGGAATTCTAGTGGAAGACACAGAGAACTTTCTGGTATAATGTTCATAAATAGATGGCGCATCTTGTGTCTAAACAACCGATCCGATTCTGAATTTAATTCCTTTTAAGGCTCGTAGAAGATACAAATTGACACATAGCAGTGACTTGTCATAACAGTGACTTGTCTATAATACGACACGAGTATACACTTAATTATAGTAAATTGGAATGGACATTGAAAGTACACTAAATATTACATATAAATTTATTTGTTACGTGAAAAAGAAATATTTCTCTTTATAGATTGAACGGACTGAAAGAGTTAATAGATAGAATGCATTTCAATTTTCAATAACTTCACGTCATAAAATATGATTATTATGAATGCAATGGGCTATTATATTCCTATTCACTTGGTTTGATTACTTCAATGTTATTATCAGTCTTGATCTGAGGTAATATTTTGGACTCTATAATTTCATTAAAAAGAAATTAAGAAATTAAATAAAACTGTATCTGTATATAAAGAAAAGTTTCCAAAATTCATTCTCTGCTAGGTGAAAAGTCGATTACAATCTCTATGATTACAGTTATCTGTGCACATGACACATGATGAAAGAGTTCCTAAATCTCTTATCGGAAATTTAAATTCCACCAACCAATTTGAACAGACGCGTGTTCGGTAGCGTGCACCTTTAAATAACGGTCTACAACCAGCTGTCCCCTATTTCATACGGATCTCCACGTACAATAGAGGTCCTACAGACCCTTTTGATGCTTTTATGGGACGCATAACTACAGACGTTCCCGTGCATATGGGACGTTCCCAAGACAATGCCATTGGACATCGATCGTTACAGAACAGAGACCTATCCTCGGGCACCAATAATAAACGAATGTGCCGATACATATCGATTATGACTTATCCAATGCTTCGAGAAGTGCATACATACTTGCATATCTCCTTATCATTTCTCTCTCAAGATGAAATGCAAGGAAGATGCGCGCGTAATAACAGGTTACACGCAAAATTAGCCTTGACATTCTAGCAAAGCTAATGTCTTCGCGTTTCAATCATTTTTCTTGCATTAATGTACAAATGTGAACACACACTGCATTCGCGTGTACATAGATAGTATACGAGTGCTGCATATGTAAAACACTAATCGAAGTCGCGCTTTCTTTTCGCTCGACGCAGTCATATAATTTCACTTTCAGTGAAATTTATCTTGTAAATTGCATTCGGTAAAAGTACGCATAGCTTCGTAATTGATTCTACGGTACAATTCGAGATATTAGGATAGTTTTTCGCGTGATGTAGTGTTATGAAGAATTTATGTATTGCGTTCAGAAGCTTGTCCGGAAGAATCCATTACTAACAAAATTCCAATGTGTGACATCACCGATTCACGAAATACTCACTAAAAGGAAGATCAAGACTAAAACTTGCCGCACTATACGCTTTGCTGTGAGCGATTTAAATCATAATTAGAATCTGTGGTCCATTTAAATATTTGCTCATAAACATCCAAGGTATTTAAAAATAAAAAAAAAAACTATAATCAATTAATTGTACGTAAAACGCATACAAGATACATGTATGTTATATAATTATCATATAATTTTTAATACGTTGTAATTATGCACAGCCTTCATATTATCATGTAAACGATAACAGATCTTCGAGAGTGCAGCCACCACTAACGCATGGTCAATTTTAAATGACTGATCCGCAAATATCAATCGAACTCGTAAAAGAATGTTAAATGAATCATACACGCATGCGGAACACTCATCAGTGGAAGCATTTCACGCAGATGTCTAGAGCGGCGCGTGCCCCTAGATCCGGTGGTAGTGGGAATGCCTCTTCAGCATGGGAGACCCCCACGTGTACACACATGTACACGGGAGCGATAGGGAGCCGGGTGTCACACCTGGCCCTTAAAAATAGCATTGGCGTGATTTCGTGACGTCGCTCGTGGCGCACATACTGCATCCGCACGATTGTAATCTCTCTTCGCCGAATGTTTGTGAACGGTCCTCTTTATTTAGCAAAGTCGATTTATAGAAAAAAACAATCATATCTAGAAATGAATGTAATTTCATTTTTAACGTGTGATTTTTTTTCTTTTCAATGTTTCAATGTTGCTTTTATTACTAATCATCGAAGTCGAAACATCTACGTTTAATTGCACTACGTTCGACAGAAATCAATCGAATGGACTTCCTACTGACACCAATGCATCGCCTGAATAGAGAATGCACCTTTGGCGGTTACTCATGAGCTACCGAAGTACATGGGGGTAACACGTACTGGTATGCACCCCTTGGAGGCGACAAAAGAGAAGGGGAGGAGCTCTATTTTCATACGAGTTGGCTTACGAGCTCGAGGCGGGAAGGGAGCGCGACTTATGGGACGAAGTCGGAAGCGACCCGATACGAGTCAGTCGTTCGCGAAGCACCAATACGTTTAGATCGATCGATCGATGTGTGCGTTTAATGGATCGTTGATTCGACACGATAAATTTCAAACAACATCGGTATCGTTGTACTCGTTGCAACATATTACACACAAATGCGCCAAGCAATGTGTAAAACCAAATTATTTAACAGTTTGGTGATGCCTCTTTAAAATTTATAATTAAATTCTCTGTCACTTAAAAGTTGATATTTCCATGTTTTTAGTACATGCAATAAATCGTGCAGTTTGCATGGGAATTGTTTCGAAAGTATAAGAAGAGAAGAAGCAAATTTTTAAGGAGAGGTGTAAAGGAAATAATTTTCGGTGCCAATGCGAGAAAACGATTGGATACTCCATGGGGGTTGCGATAGACACCATACGGTTCTCCGAGCACGCGACCTGTAGGAGGGTCGTCTCGCTCTGCTGAGTCGTGAAACCACCCCAGTGTGGCATCGCGTTGTTCCACTGCTCATCCTCGTTATTACCGCCAAACTTGAGGCACCTAGGCAGTATTCCTTGAGGCATCTTCATCAATTTTTACTTGAACGCCTAGTTCAACGCCGATTTACTTCATAAAAACAGATTAAGATCGTTGCGAAAGTTAGCCGAGGAAAGTGAATAGAGAAGATGAGCACGTTTAAGAGACATCAGAGCAAAGTGTTTTGGAACTACATGGCATCTCAGGATCTAGAAAGTCTGGGTGCTTTCGCCTCGAGGAACGATTTCGCTAAAGTCGAGCAAAATGTAGCATGCAATTTTGAAATAGCCGAGGAAGAAGCGGAGGAGTACTCGTCCAGCGTCAACGACACCAGCGACACAATCGACGGTGAAAATGTAACGGCGATTCGCGTCTGCCTGAACGAAAACGATGAACGACAATATTCTACGACGACGACGATAGACGAGGAAAATCTAATGACTCAAACGTAAGTGAAATTATTTCACAAATTATTTCACGACGAGGTGAAATCGGGACAAAATTTGTAATGCCGTGTATTTGCTCGAGCGTGTCGTTTGACTTGGCTATTATCGGTTCTTCCTTATCATGTTGACACACAATGCTACATTCATACCGTTACCTTTAATTACTTAAGTTTCACAACCATATGATAAGTTTTTAAGCGTTAAGATGTTTTACGAATGATTTTTATAACGTTGAGTCGTAGATGTGTCTGGGAGACATCAATGCCTTTAGTCTCGCATTCTAGACGATGATTTTAATTCTACATGATGGTACTTAATAAATTGAGCATTATTCAAGTGTTATGCTTCAATTTACCGTAGGTTTTTTTTTTTATATACTTTATATTCTTTCCTATATCTCTTTTATCTCGCAAATTTGTTAATTTTTACGTACGACTATTTGTATGATGTTACATTAACGTATGATTTTACATTTTATTATTTTTTACATTGGTATGTAATTTTTAGTTAATTTTCAATATTTAGTATTAGTCTGAGGTCGGTTAATTTTTAATTGAATTAATAACTTAGTCTAGTAAGAAATGCTAGAAAAATTGATTGCACTGATATTTAGTATCTTTAATCACCGTAGCACAAAGATTTTTGAAATTTTGTAGGGCTACAATGGAGATAAAGGACGAAGACAAAGAAAATGAGAACAATATCGTTCTGGCGAACAGATCGTGCAGTCCTTTGAGTCAAGATCTCCGAAGTCTGGATTCCGGTTTCTCCGATTCCGAACGATCGAATTGTTCCGAACTTTACGAGAACGAGACGCCTAGACGTCGAAGGAGACGAAAGCGAGTTAAGGACCGACGACATGGAATGCATTCGAGAATCGGTGCCGTTTGGTTGAAAGATGAGAGTATTCCAAATCCAACGTACACCTCTACTCCCAAGGACTGCAAAGTTTTACCTCGGAGTACGATGATCCTTAATGCGCATGAAGAACGAGGAATGTCAAGAACACGCAGGTAATTTAAATACAAAAAGTCTTTATAAAAAGAATCACGTAATTCCTATGATTAAGATCAGATACAATATAATGGACTGATCTGGTGTCTTACATACGAAAATTGTTTAGAATATTTTATTAACTATTCATATTAACTATTATTTATAAATATTTAACAAAAATTATTACAATAATTAATTGATAACTAACTTTTCGTATTAACTAACCACTCGTAAATATTTAACAAAAGTCATTCCTCCGTATATTTATTCTGCACATATATTAACACTTGTTCTATGTATGTATATATATGATAAATACTGATGTTTATATCTTATATTATAGGTAAATATTTATGAAAATTATTGCATAAAATTTTCAAATTAGTTATCTATTTTCCATAGCAGAGTAATTCAGAGTCGTTCAAATCCGACATTCTAATCATTATCGAGAAGAAAGTGAGAAAAAAATGTACAGTACACAAATCTAATTTCAGTCGCTTTCTATGCTATAATTATTTCAAGCTCAGAAAATGTGTTTGTCTGATACATGATTTGATCGATAAAGGGCCATGAAATTAAGGGGTCTCATACCAAAGAGCATTATCTCTGAGAGCAAGCCGCGCCTTGTTTGAATCGATAAGGTATGAAGGATGTATGTTTTAAGAACATGAATCGTCACGATAAATGTCCCTTGAGTGAGCCAAGCGATAGGAATGCAACACGTAAGGCACTTCCCATGTTATTCTTTTGGTTGTTTCGTAAACTTCCATTTACCCCTGTGCAATGGCGGAACACTGTGAGCTTGTGTATGTACGTACATATTGTGGATCGGTCGTCAATCTATAGGTACATTGGAAGTAGCGCAACTCATCGCCGGGAATATTAAATACTCATTATACAAGATGCATAGCGACGAAAACGACTTAGCTAGTGTTTGATTTATGACACGAAACCTAATGAGCAAGATTTCTGCATAATTTAGCAATTTTGATAAGATACGAATGCTCGAAGGAAGACAGGAAATAATGGTGTTTCATGCTACAAAGGAATAGATATTGGGGAATTAATTTTTCGCTTTACACTGAATTAAGAAATATTGAAAACGGAAATATTAAATTGTCATGCACGCCACTAATGATGTGATATTCTACTGAAATATGCGTACGATTATAATAATTATCACATTTGTATTGTAATCAGACTGTTTACGCACGTATGGAAAATTTAAATATGTCAGGATATGTAAAAATATTCGCATTTCTCTGTCATATCATAAATAAACAAATCTCTATTTCTTTTGAAAGTTTTTGAAAGTTTGCAATTTACTTATAATTTTCTTTTCAGTTATGATATCATGATCATATCAAAATTTCTTCTTTCCTTTTTTTTTTATTAAAAAGTGTGTTGAAACAATTTTTAATGATTGAATTTGACGGTTTGTATGATTGCATGATTAATATTCACGGAAGTGGATGATAAAATTAATGTGAGACGTGTTCTGTAATGTGAATCAACATTTCCTACTGAATCGTATGTGATCCGAACAACGCAAATAGGACGAGTGGGAAAATACCGCGATATATCGTCAATTAACATCGATTAATATACATTCGAACATATATGTACCACGCAAATTAAACTCACAATCAGTGTCTAGTTCGATCCGGTATTTGGAGCAATTTGTAGAATCCGTTTTAACAGCGGGAAGCAAACGACGATCGATTTACATATTTCCTTAGAAACTCTTACATAACATTAATACTTGAATTGATCTATGAATCTAATAGACTGTCTTTTCTTTTTTAGTGTCTAAAACAACGAAAAGCACATGAAAACATTTCATTGCAGAATATCAGCAACCATTTTGATTTATTTAACAATTTTACTTTTAGCAAGCAGTATAAGATGCAAATAATGTGACGAACGTATCAATAATTCCAATAGAGAATCTATTTTTTAAATAAACTAGAAGCAATCACACGACAAAGGCAAAAATAGCTACAGAATTTATTATATTCAAATATTTTGTTTATTATTTTGTCCAAGAAGAGCTCGTCTAAATCTTCATTTTCTCTTGCCAAGTTCACAAAACGTTCGTCCTCTAAAATATACTCAGTCACGTGGAAGTGAGCCACGTAATTCTTACATTTGCTTCTTTTTAGAATCGTTCGACTTCTATTTTATTTCAATCATCATGAATGAAATATAGAAAATCATCTCAAGAACTTGAAGGCTTTAGCCAGATCTAGCATAGAATCATTGTGGATTCATGTCTAGGAGATCCACGCGTTTCTTTCGACACCCTGTAGATGTACGCGCGTACGGTACGTGATTCAATGCAACGTGCTACACGAGGAATACCTAAATGAAGGAACGACGTGGTTTGAGTCAACCACGGCCCCGGTGTGTCCTGGTGCGACGACAGCAAATGTACGAAGAATTCCATCCACCGTATGAATCGTGTGCAGGTGATGGCGTGCAGCTTAGTCAAAGAAATGGGATTAGTCATCGTTGTCCATGAGAGAACGATTCTGGTTCCGGAGCTGACCGATTAGTCAGCTTTTTGCGCTATAATATATCCGTTCCTTCGACGATCTCTGTTTGTTCCACGACGGAATCCGTGCACCTAGTCATGCAGATTGGATAGTGATTAGGCCTTAACTATGTCGCGACGACAGTAGCCAAGACTGTTGTCTTGTTATGGCACGATTAAGGTACCGTAGATTCTCCGTACGATCTGGGCCATCTGTGATCTAACATTTTCATGCTGTTTGTCGGAAGTTCATGTTTTTGAGTTGAGTGAGGATGCTGTTCGATTGTTGGAGTAAGATGGAAAAAGGATACATTTGAGATATAGTATGTTTCTGGATGAACGCAGTGTGATCTTGGAGCTAAGACTCTTTGTTATTCTGACCATTACTGAAAATGAAATTTTTATTAAGGAAAACCTGATGTCTGTTGGAAAAACGAGAAAATACCTGTAAGATTTTTTTCGAATGTCCCGATTACTGGAAGAAAAATGAAATAACACAATTTTTACATAACATTTTATTGAATACAAGTTGAATTTATTAAATTGAAAGCTCTTGGAAAAGAAAACACAAATATAAGAAAACGGTATAAAAGTTTGTGAACAAAAGCAGCTATAGTAATTTTTTAAAAAGATGACAGATAAACATAATTGTTTGTGTCGTTACATCATAAATTCGTGAGCATGGTGGAATTTGACCGATATTAAGAGCATTAATGAAAAGTAAGCGCGTATTTAATACGTTACGTAACATACTAAACGACATACTTAGACAGAAATTGGTTCCTCTTTCGATGAATCACTGTGGGAACGAAGATCAATGACTTTTCATGATATAAGATAAAACAAATCTGCGAGATGAATCGGTGTTGCATAAATTTCATGGTATACGATCATCGAATATAATTTTCTATGCTATTGTAACTGTTGAGATAAGAAATACGATATTTTCTCAAAGGATGAAATGCTTTAAACTTCTAAAGAGATAAATATAAAACAATAATAGTTACCTTGATACATATATATCAATTATATCTTTTCTAAACATATAGTTTGAGTTTTTGTACTCTAAAAAAAATTAATTAGAAATCAGGTTTCAAACATTTAGACAAATCAGTATATATTTTCTATTTATATAGTATAAAGCTATCACAATAATGGGTAGCTTGATGAATGATAAAACTGTTTGATTAAACAGTTATTTAATTGTCTTGAACAGTGTACACTCTTTCTCTTAATCGTTGTAAGACGAGACAATTGATACGAGTTACTTGAATTGGCTATTAAATTTTTTTCTGGATTTGGAGCTGTTATTAACAACTATTTTTTTATTACATTTGTAACTTTCATTGAAGATGAACACTCTATTAATCTTTTACAGAACGGAAGACGATCAAGTAGATGTGTCGAAAATTCCGCCATCTGTTTCCTTGGAAGACGAGTGTCTTGGGGACTTTTTGTACGCGGCTGAACCACCGGAAGATGCGGTGTCACCAAGAAGCGCAAACTCGTCGATAGCGACTAATTTTTCAGAGACAGAATCATCGTACAGGTCTCTCCTACATTCCAGAACTTACAGACAATCCTCATCGGTGAGAGCGTGGTTAAGCGATCTTGCAATGGAACCTGACAACGAGTGTGGTAACACTCTTCAAAGCAAAGCTCTGCCGCGACGGAAACATCGCAAAATTTTAAACGAAAAAGACGAAATGAATGATTTGAAAAATCTGTCGACTCTAGCTACGGCTGCTGCAAATAAACTATTTGTTAGAGCTGAACAATTCGATCGCCATTATCAATATATCTTTAAGTAAGTGTGTTTAAGGATAGTTCAAAACTTTGAATATAGATCGTCGAGTCGAGAAAACATTGACAACTTACGATATTAATGATAATGACAAATCATATTTTCGCAGTAAAGTGTCGCATTTAGAAAGCGGCAGATCGGAGCAGCAACTTCTATGTGCCATAGAGGACGACGCTTTCTCCCTGCTTTCGGAGTTGGGTGCACCGCCTCCGCGTAGAATTCAGCAAACTAGCTTGAAAGCAATATTAGCACAGTTGGAAAACATGAAGAATTACGTTGACAGTGCTGTAGATACCCGTTTGGACTTTTATATCGAAGTAAGGTTTAATTCTCATTGCATAATACATATGCACATATACCGCGAAATAATTAACAATGAAAAAATATATATATGATAATGTATATTAAAAATCAATATTATTTTACAGAGGATAGTCAGAGGATTGGAAGAAGCGCCAAAAGATGATATTATGTTAGCTAGAGGAACACTAGCGGCTTTAACTGCTTTAGGTTTAGTAGGACCTCGAGCAGGAAATAGCATTACGAGATGTTCAGGTATCAGAGCGCTTTTGACATCCTTAATCACGGCTGGAAGAACTTCGGTAGATTTTGTGGCAGCCTCTTTACGTGCATTAGCGAGCGTATGTTGTTCCGCTATGGCGATAAATCAATTTGTCAAGGATGGTGGTCCAGAAATATTGACGGACATATTAGCAGCAGAAAATACATCTGAGAAAGAGAAAACGGAAGCAACGGCATTGCTTGTGCAGATCACCGCACCCTGGGTCAATGGTTTGGGTCTGCCTCATCTGGAACCTTTTGCGAAGGATTTAATACCACCCTTAAATCATCTAGTCGAAAATACTAACTGTGGTCAAACTTTATTGCTAGCTGCAGCCGCGTTTAATAACCTGTCAAAATCCAGAAAATGTGCATTTATGATATTGAAACACAATACGGTTAAGAAATTGCTAAGAACTGTGAAAAAATCAGCTGGCAGAAATGTTTGGTTAATGGAACAGGTAGCAGCTCTTATTAGTGAGCTAGCACGTATACCTGAGGCTCGGACACAACTGGCGGAAATCCGTGCCTCTATTGCGCTAGTTTCCTTTCTTAGAATGCGACCTCCTGGCTTAGAAGACGCATATAGACGTTTAGAAATGACTGCTGCTGCAGCGCTTACAAGACTATGCGTAGATCCAGAGATTGCAAGGCAAGTAGTTGCTGTCGGAGGCGCAGATTGTCTTCCATCTTATAAGGCTGAAGATCTTTTAACCGAAGACGAGGATCAAATCGAAGCTGGATTATTAAAATACACGAAGTCCTTAAGAAAGGCATGTAAAAGAGCTGCAAAACAAATTGACATCGCGAAGGCCAGTGATTATAGTACTTTGAGTTAAGATTAATATGAAATATTAAAGTGTATATATGTCGAACATATAATATCACATAAGAAAAAAAATTTTATATTTATATATTTGTAAAATAATGTAAAATAATGACACTATACATATAAATATATATTTTTATTATAGTTAAAATTATAAAAAATACTGATAAAAATAGTACATCTCCTTTCAATGTAACTAGGTACATACTTATAATAACATTCATAATTCTAAAGTAGTTAAAATCAAATTCTACAAATGATATAATTTGAATTGTCCTTATCATTATCTTTTAATTTAATTTATTTTTACTCAGTTTTCAATATTGATCGTATAGATTGTTTATTGTTCATTCTTTAAATGACTTTTGTGAAATATGTCTATAGTTGTTTCAGAACAAGGTCTCAGTTCAAGATCACAAGCACCTAATACGAACTTTCCATTAGGTGCTTTAAAGTAGTCCAAACCACGACCGATTTTAATTATCCAACCATTGCTAAACCTGAAATAAAAATATACATATAACAAATAAAAGAAATTTTATCATTATATATTATATTTTATAAAACTGCAATACGAATAAAATAAAATAATTTGATAAATATAGTTTATATTCTTACATTATTTGTCTATCATGTAAGGTATCAGAAAAATTAAATTCGAAAGAAATAAGGTGACATGATAGACTTTGTTTCAATTCTTCTAGTCTTGCTATCTGATTCTTCTTATCTTCTGGATCAACAGTTGTAACTAAAGATATTTTAGATAATGCATGACATTTCCTCACAGCCAGTTCACATAGTCTTACTAAATTTTGACACTAAAATACAACGTTAATTCAAGATATATTGATATGCAACTTACAAACTAAACTGAAATTAAATACCTGATGAAACGCTCTTATGTAGGGATCCTCAATGTGAATATATGTAACTGTTGCATCTAAAAATCTTCCAAAGATAGTACTATAACCATGTCCTGTACTACCTGTTTCAATTTTGATTAATTCTCTGTATGTCCCACATGCTTTTTGCTTTTCAACCAAATTCTTTATCTTTTCTGCTCTGTCTAGGTATTGTGATGCCCGGGTAGCAAAATGTTTTTGCTTTGCTTGGTCTTTTGTTTCTACATGTTATATTAATAATCTGTTAATTAATGTAAAGGCTTGTAATATATAAAACTATGTATGATATGCACTTAAATTTTTTATTATAATATTTAAAAGGAATTAACGTTTCTCATAATAGTAAAAATAATAATAAGAATGTTAACTGAAATAAAATAGTAATAACGCCAACTAAATATTACCTTTCATAGAATCAAGAAGTATTTGTACACCTTCTTGATATAACACTAAAGCCATTGTATACTGTTTATTATTATCCATTTCTACCGCTCGTTTTAGAATCGAAGCTGCCGCACTTTCCATTGTGTATATATGTTAAACGATTTATTAAATTATCTTTCCAGAGACAATTATGTACATTTAAAATGTATTACACATTTTCAATATTTGGATAACTTCTGAACCATTTGGTCATTTAAAAAATGTGTCAAACACATGATCTGTTGTACATACGTAGGAGATTGTAAACAATAAAAAGAAGATACTTGATACGTCATAAATTTTCAATAACAAATAATCGTGACTTTTTTTCTTTTGATACTTTTTATTATTCATTATCAGAATAAGATAATTTTATACGAAGAATTCTCATACAGATTTTATATTGTTGCTAACAATAATTAACACATTAGATGGATAGAAAATAAATATTTACTTACTTGTTATTCATTTAATAAGATGTAAAATATAAAATCTCTCTTGCAGTTTGTTCATTATTATTGCATATTTGAAATATTATCGATTCTCGAATATATCGAAAGTTGTGTCGATTAATACTTGTGCATCAATGCAACAAAATAATGGCGCTCGAAAATATTGCAATTCTAACCTAACATTTAGCTAGTCGACCTATGTCAAGTTGGTGTAATTTAAACAAAATGCAAAATTAATTAGAATTTACTTTCATTTGTGTGAATTCTTTGAATATCATTTTTAAATAATTTGTAGGACAAACCTGAGATAGTTATTAGAAATTGTCTGAATACAGGTTTTTAACCGAAATGTAATAATGGTCTCTCAACAGCATCGTGCTACTTGAACTATGTATCAATTCGTGCGCGAAATTTTGAATAGAAAAAACGTACGTATAAAAACTACCGTTGATAGTCGAAACAGTATATTACTTTTCTACACAGTATATTCTATACTATATTTTTAAATATGACACATTATTAAAATATTAAAATTTGCATAGTAGTCTTTTTTCGAATTAAAAATCTAATATAAAAACGTATAATTTTTTAATATCATTTATACTATTTATTAAATAAATTTGTTCAATAGAAATATTTTTTAATTAAGAATTATTCCAAAAAATTGTTTATAATTATATTACTAATTGAATTTCTTTTTTTTAGGTGTACAATAAGGATAAACGTAAAAATTGATATATTTTATGTAAATTATAATTTTTGCAATGAAATCTACCAAAAACAGTGGAACTGGCTCCTTATGGGGAGAATTGCCAGCAAGAGAGACTTTAAAACAAGAAGTAATAACTCCAGATATTATAGAAAATATTTGGAGACAAGTTATAGAGGAATCAAATAACCTTGATTGTGATTTTCAAGTAGATAGACACATTGAGTATGTATAATGTATATTTATAATTTAAATCTTGCTTGATATGCAGCTTTTTTTTTCTTTACTTGCAGATTACCTATGGGAAATCTTCATGTATTAAATACTATAAATCTTCATCAGCAGCTAAGGATGATGGTAATGATGTAAAATAATTAGTTATAATAATTATATGAGTTATATTTTTTCATTAATGATTATTAGGAAGAAGGAATGGTACTTGGAAATATGACAACAATTGAAGCTCATGATTTGCCAGAAAAAAAAGAAACCTCAAATTCATTTCAGTTTTCACCTGTACAACAAGAAAGGTATTAAAATTTATATGTGTAAACTTATTTAAGTATGTGTAAATTTATATGTATAAATAGTAATAATATTTTTATTTTAGAAATGTATTTAAAGATGCTTCTACAATACACTATCTCACACCAGAGGCAGCTCGGTCTATATTGAAACATGCAATCATTACTCTTTTGGCGCACATTGGATTTGAAAAGTCTTCAAATATAGCCATAGAAACACTTACAGATATTGCAGATCATTTTCTAAGAAGAATGACACTTTTGATGAAAGCAGCATATGAACAAAGAGATCATGGTTTTCCGGTAAAAAGAATATCAAATTACTCTTTATAAAAATAAGAAATTTGAAAAATATTTGTGTATTCTTTATTTTTATAGGA
The DNA here is from genome assembly GCA_036937485.2 of Tetragonisca angustula. Classification (NCBI taxonomy): domain Eukaryota; kingdom Metazoa; phylum Arthropoda; class Insecta; order Hymenoptera; family Apidae; genus Tetragonisca; species Tetragonisca angustula. The sequence continues at coordinate 1,108,432 of JAWNGG020000052.1, read as the reverse complement.
TATACTAGAAAGGGTATTAGTGGAAACAGGTGTTGGTGGAGTAGCTGCGCTTTATGATTATTATCAAGAATATGTGTTGAAATATGAAGAGAATATGAAAAGAAAGGTTGAAACAATGATGGAAAAACAGAGGCAACTTGAACTTAATGCTTATAGTTCTAAGTATTTAACTGTATTGAGTAGCTGCAATGTTTCTGAAGAAGAAACCTTTCAGTTTTTTAAATTATTTGTCTAATTTATAGGATGGTTCTAGATGAAGCAGCTAATAAATTACAATTTGAGGAACTTGATGAATTCGGAAATGTTTATCGAGAAGTGCCAACCCTTCAACTGTTAGATCCTGAAATGGGCTTCCCTCCTAGCCTTGATGCTGGCTTTCAAATGTTATATAGTCTCGAACAAGATGAGTAAGTTATTTTTATAAATATTAATTTTTATAAATTATAATTTATATATTGTAATTATAATGTGTTACAATTACACCGTCATTGATTATAGATTAAATAACCTGGAAGTAGAAGAAGAAGAAGTAAATGTAAGCGACTCTCCGAATACTGGACAACGACCTGATACATCAAATGATAAAAAAAGATCTTGATATGCTTTTAAATTGTGACGTACATGATTTGAAATTTTATTTTTGTTTCGTGAAAAAAAAATTTGTAACAAATTCTTAATATTGCTAATATCTCTAAAATATAGTAATATAATGTATTATTAAATCAATAAGAAAGCTCAACACAGATAAAGATATTTAACAAATTTATATCGCATGTTAAATATTTAAAAATAATTTGTAATTAAGTCATATTCTTATATTAAAAATAATTAATATACTCGTTATTTTTTCGAACTTGAAATAACAAGCTTCTATTAAATTAATTGCTTCAAATTGTAAGCAAGCGACCTCTACGTACTACAATATGCTATCGCCACGCGTCCCAGAATACTGCGCGAGGCCATTGACAACACGTCAAAAATGGCAGATCCAGCACCTAGCAAAAGTGATATTGAGGAAATTTTTAAAAGACTACGAGCTATTCCGACAAATAAGGTTTGGTCTTTCATTTATTAATTTACTATATGACATTGAAAATTGAAAATTATATAAAAACACAGAATATTTGACCTGAAATAATTTTAAAACATTAACATCATATTTTTATTCCCAACCTGTAATTTTCCTAGAATCTTTTGTTTCATAATGACGCACATTGCAAAGCATGCTAATTTATATTTAAAAAATATTAGTTCATAATTCTGGCATATTAGATCATCAATTAAATTTATGACTTATAATTGAACAATTAATCAAATATTGTTATAATATATATTTTACTATAGTATTGTGATTCTTTATAGACATGTTTCGATTGCAATGCAAAAAATCCAGCGTGGTCCAGTGTGACATACGGTGTCTTCCTATGCATCGACTGCTCTGCAGTTCATCGAGGATTAGGGGTTCACTTGACATTTGTTCGATCTACTCAACTTGATACAAATTGGACTTGGTTGCAATTGAGGAACATGCAACTTGGTGGAAATGCAAATGCTGTTAGTAAAGCTTAAAGATAACTATTATTAGAATAAGTTTAGTATCATTTTATTAAATACTTAAAATTATTTGATAATAATGTAGCTTGAAATAGATTTTTATTATAATTTCCAGAGAAAATATTTTGCACAACACAATTGTACAACAACTGATGCTCAGCAAAAGTATAATTCACGTGCTGCTATGCAATATAGAGAAAAATTGGCACAGGCATCTGTTCAAGCAATGAAACGTTATGGAACAAAGGTAAGATTTATATTCTTGTGCATGTGTATATGCACCATAAAGAACATACAGTTCAGTTAAATATTTTATAACTACAAATATGATAATTATAGGTTTTTCTTCCTTCAACAAAAAATAAGACAATGGTGAGCTGTAGAACTACTTTTACAAAAGCATCATCAAATTACTAATACTTGCTTAAAAATTTATTTTCAAAGATAGCATTGTGAAGATTGATACATTATTTTTATATTCAGTTACTAATAGTTACAAAAGCATATGCACTATTTTTTCAAAATTATTCATATATCATTGTATGTTCTATTTTATTTGTTACACCAATAGATTTATTTGAGGTTATTTCCATTATATGACTAATATGTGTGTATCTTACGTAAAATACAGCATCATAAAAAAGGAAAAAGAGAATTATATTTAAAAGTATTTTTAAAGTAATTAACTTTTCATAAAGTCGTGCTTTATTGTAGCTGCATCTAGATGATGGTCCAGCATCAACAGTTGAAGAGCAAGGTGAAGTTGATTTTTTTAAAGAACATGAAAATACTGAAGTGTATCATAATCAATCTTCAGTGCATGCTGAGGGAAATTCAGTTCCTGCTTCTAATTCCATATCAAACAATGAGGACAAAAGTAATCAAAAAGATAGCTTAGAAACTGCTACTAACTCTTTAGGACCTACTGTTAAGTTATCTGAGTCTACCTCAAATTTGGTATCTGAAAGGAAACCTACTATAGGCATCAGAAAGATTCAAAATAAACGAAGTGGTGTATGTATACAAATGATTCTTTATTTATTCATTATTTATGTTGAACATATTTTAATGACTTTTTTCATTTTGACTTTTGTAATACAATCTTAAAATACTAATACATTTTCAATTAAAATGGTTTTATTAATCATTATATTTTTTATAGTTGGGAAAGAAAGCTGGTGGATTGGGTGCTCAAAGAGTTAAAACAAATTTTGATGAATTAGAAAGAAGTGTTGCTGAAGCTAATAAAGAATCACAGGAAAAGAATCAACAAGAAAATACAAAAGAAGAACAAGAAGAAATTGCTACTCGACTTGCTTATCGCTATGAAAAAAATTTAAGTGAACAAGCTAAGAAGATAGAACAGAGAACAAAAAAATTAGATCCTGTCAAAGCAACACAAGCAGAACGTCTCGGCATGGGATTCAATACACGAAGGTAATGTTTATATTTAATTTGTACGTTTGCATAGATATAAAATACTGTTATTTAAGCGAAGAATTATGATTTATGATAATGTAATGTGTACAATTAAAGTATATATAATTTATAGTGGTGCAAGTCACTCCGCACTTGGCGATATGCGAACAATAACACAGGAAACATCATCAAAGACTATAACTGCTTCTGAACCAAGGCCGAGAGATGTTGATATTGAACGAGATCTTTTTATTAGTTTAGACGAATTTTATGCGGCCTTATCAACCCCATACAGTAGCAATACCAACAACAAATCTCGCAACGAGGAAGTCATTGTTATTGCAGAGCCAGAACCACCAAAACGAGTAGCTCCATCGAGCAAACCAAATAATATTAAGAATGATAGTAAAGCAGTAGTAGAAGGAGAAGCACAAAAGAAATTTGGTAGTGCTAAGGCTATTAGTTCAGATCAGTATTTTCAGGACAGCAAAGATGATGATTCTGTGAGTTGGCATTATATGTTAATATTTCTACTATGTTTTATTTTTCTATTTAAAATAAAATTTAAATCATTAATTACAGTGGGAACGTAAAAGCAATTTGCGACGTTTTGAAGGTTCATCTAGTATTTCATCAGCTGATTATTTTGGCACAGGAAGTTCTACAGCAACATCCCCCACGTCTTCTTTGTCAATGCGTCTTAGTGGTGGGAGAGCTGGAGTCGATTTAGATGATGTTAGAGAAAGCGTACGTCAGGGAGTAAATAAGGTCGCAGACAGAATAAGTTCTCTTGCCAATGCGGCTGTTTCTTCTTTACAAGACCGTTATGGACTTTGAATGAAAATTTACTGCATTTTACTAAAATTGTTACTAAACTTATATTTGGACACTTCCTGTCCATTGTTTGAAATTGTAAATAAAAACTTATAATTCAATTTATGTAAGTTGCTTTTTAAAATTATGAATAAGACAAGTTGATAATTACAATGAAAGATTAAGTACTATTGATGTAAAGTCAATTTTTTTTTTTAAGAGATCTGTGTTCATAAAACTTAAAACAATGGAAGTTCATAAAAAAGCTTAGCAAATTTTATAAATTTTGACATGCTAAAGCATGACGTTGTGATATAAAATTAAATACAAAGAATTTTAGATAATTGACAAAATAATAAATTATATCAATATTATACAACTAATTTGCACTAATGGACTCCTTGCAGCGTGAAATTAAATGAGAATATGGTTTTCCATGAAGAAGGCATACAAGAACAACTGTCATATTATCGCAACCAGTGCCCATTAAGGCATCTGGTGCAAGGCAATGTTTCATAAGCTCTTCACAAATTTCTTCAGGATCCATTGTATCTTGTTCTTCTCCTGCTCCAAATTTCGATTGGACTAAACGTGTTCTTATAAAATTGACTACTTCATTACTCGTCATTACATCCCAAATACCATCACAAGCCAATACAACAAATTCCCAATCCTCTGTTATATGAAATTCTTGAACTTCAGGAAAAGCTATAAATACATAGTCATATGTATTAATTTTTCGTTTAGAAATTTAATATTGTTATTTATTATTTGTTACCAGTTACGATTTGTTCTTGTGGTGGTTTACGTTCATTTCGTTTGAACATAAAATCGCCCAAAGCACGGGATAGTGCTAATTGACCATTGACTCTGTTAAATTCAACCCAGCCACCGGCAGCTTCGATCCTTTCTCGTTCGTCTTTTAATGTAGGTTTATGATCGCGACTAAGCGGAACAGCATTACCATTAATACTTGCTACTGCCCTACTATCACCTGCATTTGCCTGTAAAGATAAATTAATAAGAGCAACAACGAAAGAAAGGAAAACATGTAGATTAGAAACAACTTACACTATATATAACATTGTCCTTTATAAGAAGCGCTATAACAGTAGTTCCTGCTTGTTCATCTTTAAGTACTGCGTCATTTTGCATTGCTTTATCTAATTCCAAAAAGCCCTGTTGTATAGCTTGAACAATGTTACCAGCTTTGTATTCACTTCTTCCAGTTATGTATTCATGAAGATGTTTTCCAGCATATTGTGCCATTGCTGCACCTGTTAATGTTTATTTATCACTTTGAGCATGGAAAAAATTATATAGTTAGACTTATTTACTATAACTTCCTATTTACAGTAACAATAATAGAACCTGAAATTTTCTTTTGAAACATATTTTTTCTATTCAAATTGATGTTTCATGTGTAATATTATATAATAGAATATCTTTGACTTGTAATATAAAAAATTATGGTTTGATATCGTTCTCACCTCCATGACCATCATATACTGCAAAAAATGCAGTACCAGGATCATCAGGCAATGAAAGTATATGAACATGACAATCTTCCATCTTTATACGCCATCCTTGCATGCAAGAACTCCCAACTCGATAGTTTGAGTTTCTACAGCATGCTAATTTCTTAGCTGTCACAGGCTCACTGAGTGTTTGACCCATTATTTTTCTGAAGATTCTGATATTATTTATAACATATTGTTATTTAGTTGAAATATAAATTACATAACTTTTGAATAATAGAATCTGAACTCAAACATTTGTAAAATGATATTTTATTAAATATATCTCTTTTGAAATTTTAATTATTGATTTATTTACACGTATCAGAGTTAATTGTTTTTCATAGTTATAATCGTTTTATTATATTTTCTTTTCGATTATATTTAATTTTAAAAATAAGCAATTATTATTTTTGTTAGTGCTATGTTTAGCACTATCCTGGCGCAAAATGTCTTTTCATCATGAATGCGCACCGTAATTTCCGTTGTTCATACAAAAACTCAATATGTATATCTTGTATTATTACAATATTAAATTACACTATTATTTAATACAAAACTAAAAATCTAACGTCAAACATCAAAGATGATCTAACCTCTTGCAGAATTTTATACGCATCGCATCTTCCACGATTCAAGATTACAGATACGTCCTTTAAAAATAATGTTTTTGCGCTTATATATCACAATCTAGAATTAGCTCGTGTTCTATTTATGTAATCTTAATTTGACATCGGATCTCACCTTCATATGCTGTCAAACGAACATAGGTAAATCTAACCTTTCTTCATCTATTACTCGTTTCGCAAGATTTTTTGCAAAATATATGATATCATATAGCTTTGATGATACTGAAGCTTAATGACATTAGTTACGTGCCCAGCCATGCAAAAGCTCACTGTCAATTACTACTAAAAAAATTATTCAAAAATCTAATTCGTCTAAAACATATCAACAACTGATTACTCGTTGATTGGCAGCAATCATGTCGAACAGTGTGAATGACACATATGGTGGTGTATGAACATTAATATTTTAACGAGAAAAAGTATTTTGTATGTAACATGTGTAAAATATTTGATGAATTTGTTATTACAGTTAAGTTAAAATAGTAAATATTACAAAAGAAGATTATTATTATTATTATTATTATTATAGTAATAATAGTAATAATAGTTAAGGTTATAGTAAGATTAGAGTAATAATAGTTAAGGTAATAGTAATAAATAATAATAGTAATAACTAGTAATAAATTAAGGTAATAGAATATGTATATAAGTAAAATATAAACATGTATGTATATGTTACATGTTACAAATATTTACAAGCACTTAATATGTTTATTAATAATAAGTATAATTATATTTCATGTACAACTTATTTTTAGGAATATTCTGAAAAAAATAATTCATAATGGGACATAATCTAAATTCAGAATCTGAAAGTACTTTGTCTGAATCTGATAACATAATAAAAGACACTGACGTTGTTGTTGAAATAAAAAAAGATGAAAAGCCATATAAATGCACTTATGGGTGCAATTTATCTTTTCGTAAACCATCGAGATTAAAAAGACATATAAGATTTCATACAGGGGAGGTAATGGTTGTATCTTATGCATACACATATATGTTTCTTAATTTAATTTAGATATGATTTATGTATTTGTAGAGAAATTACAAATGCACTTATCCAGAATGCAATAAAGCTTACACTAATAACTGTCATTTGAAACGGCATATGGAAACCCATAGTCTAATGAAGAAGGTGTATATGTAAGTAAATCTTCTTTTTTACAAGAATATTTTATTAACTTTAATTTGATTTAAGGTGTCCAGAATGTTCAATATATATTAGTAATCAACATAACTTGAAACGTCACTATAACACTATGCATAGGAATTATAATAAATTGACTTGCAAAGAATGTAATTTGACTTTTGTCAAAAAGTATCAGTTAGAGATACATATGGCAGAACATAATCCAGTTGTGTATAAGTGTAGTGAATGCGATAAAAGTTTTGAAAATCTTAAAAAATTTAAAAAACATAAATCATATCATGAAAAAGGAGGTAAACAATATCCATGTAGTGTATCAGGATGTAATGAAGTTTTTAAAAAATGGCTGCTTCTTTGTGCCCACATGAAAACCCAGCATGTATCTGGTAAATATTAATTTTTAAATTTTACTCCTTTTTTTTGTAAATGAAGATTAAAATGAAGATTAAATTGGTGTAGTTTTATTTTCAGATTATAAATGCACGGAATGTGGAAAAACGTTTTTAAACAAAAGCCATGTAAGAATTCATTCTCAAGTTCACAAGGAAGATAGACCTGTTATACCTTGTCCATACAAAAAATGCCCCCGTAGTTATTACTTTAAAAGTAATTTAACTCATCATATACGGACTTATCATCTTGGGGAGAAATATGAATGTGATATATGCAAAATCAAGATTGGAACAAAACAAAGATTAGCGCAACACATTCAAGTACTACACTTGTCTGAAAATAAAATAAAAGAGATCAAAAAGAAGTCACAGCGTAATAAACGAAAAGATATTGGTGTAGTAAAAAGAAGCGCAGTATCCAAAATAGTTGGAATTGCCTTGCCGCCAAAAGTAGAAAAGATGGTATTAAAAAGAGAAGGACATATAGAATACTTAGAAGAGTTAAAACAAAATCAATTGATTTAGATTGTTATTGATCTTTGTCTGCAATATGAAACTTTTAAATGAAATAATTATTTTACATTTTATCATCTACTTTTCATTTTTTTTACTTCTCTTTGACTATGTTATATATTGATACTAAATGTAACATGTAATTTGCTTTATTTAACTAAATGATTTTAAGAAAATATAAGTTTTAAAAAAATTATTTGTTCTTGTTTTTTAAAATTACTTAAAAGATAGTAAAGAAAGACAGAGTTCAGAATTTGAAAATGATTAAACAGTTGAATTCTTTAACTTTAAAGCAATTAATTTACTTCATATAATTTATAATTAAATTTAGTTTTATGATATTATTTGAGCGACTGTTCTTTGTAAATATGCATGAATTTTACAGGTCAAGTGGGATATTTAAAAAAACTTGAGTATCTAATGTTAAAGACGGAATCGTAGGAATTTATGAATTAATCACCTTAATTAATTTTTTTGTAACTGAAAATTTGCCCGCGTTTTTGGGGATTTAAATGCTAGGGTCGCATAGCAGCGAAGCAATGGAACTAATGATATTGCTGTTCTTGCAGCAAAGATTCCTTAGTCATTGACTAAAGATAGAATAGATCAGGCATCAAAAGAGATGTCCCAGAGTCTGAAATATCAGGAAAAGAATCACTGGTCACGTGCACACCGACGAGGTATATGAATAGACCTAGCACCTTACGGGGTTTCGTGGACGGTGATTTGAAATAACGACATAGTAAAAAATCACTGGATTTTTAGCGCACTCTACGTATAAACAACGGTGAATTGGGGAATTATATCAAGTAAAACGATCGAGATTGGTCAAGTAATGAATGCGGTAGAAATATGATTTTTGAAACCCATTATATCGTTGTCAAACTTTCAATACCGAAATGTATTGAAGCTAGTAACTAACCGAAATCATTTTGCTACATATGTATGTACACGTCAGGAAGAGCTCTATCCATGTTTTACGGATTTATCACGACATTTAAATATATAATAAATTAAAATCTTTAAATTATAAATAATATAGTACAAATAACATTTATTTAAATTATTTTTATATTATAAATATTTAACATGGAAATAATATTTAGAGATCGTCGATATCGATGAGTAAGTGATTCGTTTTCAAGTTCACAAACTAACGTTTGCAAACAAAGCGAAATTTCAAAATTTCGAAAATTCCGATTACAACTTTTCGAAAATTTTTCACAACAAAGTGTGTTTACATAAAAAAAAATAAACAAACATAGGAAACCAAAACAAACAATAAAAAAAATGTAAATAAACATTGGAAACCAAAATAAACAGAGCAATATTTGCAAACAAAGCGAAATTTCAAAGTTTTCGAGATTTCGATTGCAAATTTTCAAAAATTTTTCAAAACAAAGTGTGTTTACATCAAAAAAATGTAAACAAACATTGGAAATCAAAACAAACAATCAAAAAAATGTAAATAAACATTGGAAACCAAAATAAACAGAGCAATGTTTGCAAACAAAGCGAAATTTCGAAGTTTTCGAAATTGCGATGCATACTTACCTATACTTACCTATACTAACCCAGTACCCATGGATTATCCACAAATGTTAGAAATGATTTCATACTAATTCACTTAAAAGTAAGTTAACATACAAATACTTACCCATACTTACGCAGTATGAACTGTACACACGTGTTGTAGATGATTTCATTGCATAATAGATCACTTAATGCACTACAATTGAAACATACATATATACATATATATCAAAAACTTTGAAATTTTTCTTTGTTTGCGAAATTGGTTTGTTTATTTACATTTTTTGATGTAAATAAACTTTGTTTCCAAAAGCTGGTCCATTTATTTTGGTTTCCGATGTTTATTTACATTTTTTTGGTGTAAACACACTTTGTTGTGAAAAGTTTTCGAAAATTTGCAAGTGGTATTTGCATTAATGAAGGAATGTAACGATTTATAAGAAAACTGGGATAAAGAATTTATATTTATTTAGTTGAATTATATATCTGATTATCTATATTTTTGATTTTATATTTTTTCTGATTATTTAAAAAATTATTTATATTTATTAGAAATGGAAGATTATTTATATTTATTATAAATAGAAGATTATTAGTGGTTAATATAAATAATCAGTTATATAATTCAAATAAATAAATATAAAATTTTAAATAAATTTTTTATCCCAATTTTCATCAATCGTTGTTTTAAATCGTTATATTCTTTCATTGATGATGGAATGTACTGAAACGTTCAACTCAATAAATAATTCTCGAAACAGATGTGGCAATACTGTCCATATTTTTAAATTTTAATTTTCATCAATAGTAGCACTGCAGTGGAAAATTTGCTTAAATCGGTACGACATTATGTGACTCGAAAATGGTTAAGGGGTCCTGTAACCCCGGAATTTTGGCCGAAAAAATATATTCTATGCTAGGTCTATTCATTTACCTCGACTGTGTCACTAGACAGACGAGGTCACCTATACCAAGTAAAATGATACGTATATGATATATATGATCATATATGATCATATATCTCGTCTGTGGTCAGGTCTATCCTAGTTAGTCAATAGTTGCATTAAAAATTGAGATGAGAATAAGCTATGTGCTGCCATCTATTAATACCGACTTGAACGAACATGACACTGCTTCTTTAACATACCTATAAATGACAGCATCTGCGCAAATAAGAAAAATGATAACGCTACGCGACGTTTTTTTTTATCTCTTCCTTTCTACATATTTCTTTATCTATAAATCGGGCAAATTTTCAATTATAAAAGAAAATTAATTAAGGGGATTAATTCAGGAACTTTTACAATTCCGTCCTTCGAATTAAACTCTCAACTTTCTTTTTACATCTTGTATGATCTACATGCATGCATAAAGATTTACAAATTCTGTTTTATAGATTAAGAAACTTATTGGAATAAAATTGACCGTAGATGTAGTTGAAAGTATTAGCATTAAATTACATATGCAAAGAATGTACATTTATCGCGTGAAAACGTGAAATTTATTATATTTTACAATTTCAACGTTGGGCCATTCGATCTGTTGGATGGAACTTGTAACTTTTCGTTTAATTTATTCTTATCGTTGAGTAGGATTTATAAATTATCAGCAATTAATCATGGACTGAATGAAATGCATGAAAGAAACTAAAAGTCTAATTTATAAAATGAAGTTACAAAAGCAATCTTCATTCCCGTTAATGATGTATACAGATAAAAAATTATTTAGCACGAAATTCTGTAATTGGTTTTGCGATTATAACACATCCTGATCTATGCTGTTATTTATACTATTTTCACGGAAGAATTTAATTTCAATCTGAAACATGAAATCGCTGTTGCTTTTAGATAACGGTAATTGATGAAAAGATCTTCATCGTCTGTGATTGCACTTAATGTTAAATTTTCTTTTATTTGTATGTATTATTCTTGTCATTTACAGTATTCTTCACGATTTATTATACAATTAATAAAAGTGTTCGTTTATAATAAAAAATTGTATTTAAAAGTTTCCCTCGTAAAATAACAATTAATTCAATCTCTTCGAAATCGAATCATCAGTGTTTGTATCCCACCATAATAATATTTAGTCCTCGCAATCATCGTTCCAGATGTAAACTACGCTCTGTTCAAATCTTGGGTCTCATTCACATAACTGAAATACAGCAGAGTCCACGTGTAATCAATTGTTTTTCAAGTATATTTCTTGCCTCTCTCCTATAAACTGTATCATACAAAGGATTATAATCGTTTAACGAATTGATATAAATATAAATATATTTTTATGTAAATACAAAAACAATTAAAGAAACACTCCATCGTCAAGATCGTAAAATTGAAGTTTCCATCTCTCGAGATTTCTTTATAGTAAAATATCAATGCGTATTCTAAGCAATCGATACTCACATCATCCGAATAAAACTGATTGTTTATTCATTATTGTTTCAATGTGTTCGAACGGTCGAATCACTACGATTCGAATAGTAAATTGCATTCTCTTTTGAAAGATATTCAGATCCTGATATAATTCCAATTGATTCCAGTTCCACAGTTCCGCGTTTCTCTTCTCGTTTTCATCAGTTTGGAAAGCTAAAATAACGATACAGGTACTCATTCAGGTAGCAGATTTATTTTATTTTATCTCACATTTGTACTGATGCAATGTTATTCGGATAGTGTGAATATCTAAGTACGAATACCCGTATCGTCCCGCGAGATTCGGGACTACGCTTACACTATCAGAAGCACGCGTAAAGAGTTTACACAATATAACCATGTGAAAAATATTTTTCCTTTCAACTCTCTGTTCACTGCAAGAAAAGAATCATGACAACAGAATGTTAATCAACCGAACTTCCTTGCCAACGGAAACACTTCCTCCGAGTGAGCGATTATCATTATACATTCGGTATGTAATAGTAACTTTCGCGATGCTGTGTCGCACGTTTTGTTTTGTACGCCCTTCGCATTGTCGGCCGTTAAACAAAACGTCTCGAAACCGATTTCCAACTTCAAAAACAATCGTTCTGAAATCGTTCTTACGTTGTTGATCGTTCGAAACGATAGTTCCAACGCTCGAAATACATTTTCACCATATGCGCGACGACGAATGAGCGGAAATACGAAAGAAGGAAGCCACCGAATGTCAACGACTATGAGACTGTACGTTCTCTAATTGCCTACGAATAACTCTAACACACATACAAGATCTTCTGTTTTTATTCACTTACGCTATCGTTTTACCAGCAGCGTTCGCTAAAAGAGATTCAAGCTGAACCGTATTACGATTGGGATAATTTCGTTCCGATTGTCTCGGCTCGTTTGCTTCTTCTTCTTCTTCTTCTTTTTTTCTTCTTTTCTTTTCACTCTCTCGATCGTAAAACGATCTTAGGTACACGATAATTGAAATAATACGGTTTGTGGCCATTCGTGCCAGGATCGTTCGTAATTTTCCACATTTCACAGTTTTCATGTTTCTAGTAAAACTGAACGGTCTGAGGCAATTTAATAATCGGTTTTATTAACTGCTGAAGTCCTCACGTACACGCACGTTGCAAAAGTACATTGTGTCTCTTCGACTCGAGTTTCTCTTTCCTCTGTCATACTGCAGATTACTTTCGCGGAAATATTCGATCGCATATTCCTTTTTATAACCGATGCACATTGCCAGTGGTTGATTATTCGTCACGTGTAATAATTGCGCCGCTCTCGCACCAGATATTCAGTGATAATAAACAATAAGACATCACGTACGTACGTGAGACTTTAATGATTAATAAAACTTGCGATTAAACTTCGTTCAAGCTCTTCAATTTTACTAAAAAGAAAGTTATACAAAACATCGAAAACTCCGAGTGGTCCTGATTCAATGGCTGGAAGTTTTATACCTTGTTATCGCGTTGATCGTCGACCGAGTCCATTTGAGTGCAGAGAATATTTATGTCGCACGTTTGAATTATGGATCTTAGAACGCGTGGAACGTGTTTTTTTTTTTGGGAGCCACTGGGTGAAATGAAGGATTCGAGACAGAAAGAAACGTCGCCTTTATTTCTTTTCTTTTCTTTTTTTTTTCTTTTTGTTTCAAACACTATTTAAAAAGTTTATCAACTGATACCGATCGAATTAACAGTGAACGATTTTGTCAATGCACAGCCGGACGTTGTTCAATTACCGTCCAACAGCTGTTCTCATAACGAAAGAAACGTGAGAAGCGTTTCCCGTGCTTTTTCGTATTTCTCGTTCGAGCATCGGACTCTGCACTCAAATGGTCGAGCACTCTGTCGTTCGACAAACGTTGTCCGAGTATTTTAACTCTCTGCCATCTAGCCTGTCACTTTCCTCTTTCCATTTGTTCTTGTCGATCGCGACGATTCGTTGCCAAACGAATTTTACGTTACGAGACGTTCTATCGGCAGCGTGAACTTTGGGATGAAACATCGGTTTCTAAAGAGCTTACAAAAATACGATCGATACGCGCGCACTTGCAAAGAGCTAAAGTGGACAAACCTTTGTCTTACAGGGAGAAATATAAAATATCGATCGATTATTGCAACGGTATATATATATATATATACATATATGTACGATAGAGATATACACACCTTCTCAAAAGTCTCAGGACGCTTCTCACTTTTTTATTAGTCTCATTTCATTTTTACAATAGTCAGTATATTCGTCGTGGATAATCAAACTTTTTCAATTTGTACGTACACTTCGTACAATTATAATATCGGTAACATAATCGTTGATATTGTTACTGCTGCGCGAATTCTCTGTCTCGTGTGAAGTATCGTTTAATTTTTTTCTAGTTTCGAGAAAACGAATTCCACGTTAGAATTCCAAGACTTTTCAGAACGAGGGTGTATACATTTTGTTTCTTCATTTGCTCGTGCATCCGTTTGATCGCTCGATGCGTTTGAACGAACAGCATGACAACGATCGTCATTCTCCGTTGTATCTCCTTTTCGGATTTCAATCTCACTTTTTCAATTCGGCGAATTGAACTTCGCTTCTATTTTCTTTTCCCCGTTTGCTCAAACTCTTTGCGTTCGTCGAGCCAGCGATCGCTTGATTTCATCTCGAACCAAATGTCAGGTGTAGTCATTCTTTTATACTTCGCGTTGTGCCAGATATTCATTAGAGATGGGATCAAATCCAAATATCGTCAGAGTTCAGCGTTCAAGCTTTCATTCTTGTAAATGTCGAAAGTAAAAGATGTTTCAGCGAGTGCAACTTGCGACGTGTACACTTTTACATCGTGCAAGCTAGCTTTCGAACCTTTGTAAATCAGATTTCTACGGGAAGTGAAGGGCGGGGTAAAATTTCAGCAGAGGAACAGAGAAACGTGCTCGGTCCGAAAAATTTCGGACGCAATTTTCCCACCGTGAAAAGTTTCGAGTACTACTTTTGAACTTTACACTCCAAACTCTATTCGACTCTACCTGGAAGTAATCATTTTTCGTTTTCATTTCCTGAAGCTACTCACGAGACACGAGAACTATCACTCGCTAAATTCGTTCAGGTCGAGTACACTTGGAGATACACTCGCGAATGACACACGAATTCACTCGTCAAAGAGTTTGACGCTGTTTGCGAGGTGCTCGATCTCATCTCTAACACTCGTAACGGAACAGGAGCGTGTATTAATCGAACGAATAAATTAATGCAGGCCGTTTGACGGGAAGAGACAGGGTATCAGATGAATTGGTCATCGGATGAAACGATACTGACGCGATTAAGTACGAAGTCGTGGGCGAGGCGATTGTACAAAATGAGCGAAACAAACGTTTAATGAATATCCGTGAAAATGGAAAATACAACGGTGAACGTATCGTGACCGCAAGCGACGACAATAATCGCGTATTTATCGAATCTCCAATAGCAAACAACGTTGCACGCCGTGTACGAAGTTCATTTTAATTCATCTCTGCTCGGAACTGTTATATTCGTAGTTAGAGACTGCTGTATTAAAATTAGTGTCTTTCGCTTTTTTTTTAGAAAAATATTTTCCACGCTCTTATGTGTGTGTGTGTGTGTGTGTGTGTGTGTGTGTGTCTGGGTAGTTAACGTTCTGAATTAAAACGTGAATGTTTCCTCTGAAAGTTCATGCGTTCCACTGCTTTCGATATCTTTGAGCACGAATGAATTAAAACATCCCGCAACGGCGAAAATCATTCTCCGTCCTCTTCTTTGGGAATTGTTACTGTTCAAGTATGTTTCACGATTAAACAAACACGTATCATTGCCGTGGCCTGATCAAACGAACCAACGTTTCCCAATTTATAAAACTCCGTTGCGAGGAACTGGAAGATTTCAGCTTAGAGAACAGTAAGCAGACATTACAGAGGCAGTTCACGAGAGAGAGTGCACGAGATTTTCTTTGTATTATACATATATCTTTCTATAATTGTGAAAAATTGTCGATTAGGAAACATCGAGCGAGAGGCCAATCGGCGAAAATGAAAAGAATTGGGAAACGCTGTGCGAGAAGTGGCATCCTGTTAACTACAGCTTGCGTCAGTTACATTTCCTGTTCAGCATCGATCATCGGACACCACCGTGTTGATCACGTGAGGGTGGGAGAGTGTGTGATTGGAGTCGGCTGAAAAGTCTGTGCGATGTTACGACGAAAACGACGAAAATGTTGTGTGTATACGTTACTTAACTGTCACATGTCATGCGAGTGTACACGTAAGTACGGCAGGAGAAGAACGTGTGAATTGCGCGTGAAATTAGATGTCCGTGGTGAACGCGAAATGAGCGAGCATGAGCGTATCACGTTATTGCGTTGTGCGTCGTTAGGACGCAATTATAGATGAAGGGGCCATATTATTATGCAGAGAGAAAGAGAGAGAGAGATAAAGAGAGAGAAAGTAGAAAGAGATTAACAAATAAATATAATTACACGTACATCGCGCGCTTGAGCGTGCACGCATTAAACCTAATCTCTAACAAATCGATATCGTTTTTCTTTCTTTCTTTTTTATAAAACAATTAAAATGAAACATTTGTACTTTAGCAGTATAGAGCAGTCGTTTTGTCGTACTTATTTACCTTAATATCATTATCGTCGTTTATATTATTTTATACATATATATGTAATATTATTATTTTTTTTCTTTTTTTTTTTTTTCTTGCTTTCAAAGAACAATTCCCGCCTTGGCACGCCGTCATCCATCGTCGTCGGTCATTTTAATCACTTCGATATATATCGTGCTATACGTTGGACGATCCATAAATCGCGAGACGCGACGACAAAAAGGAAAAAAAAAAAGAAAAGAAAAGAGTAAAATCACGTGGAGATGTTCTCGCGTCGGACGTACGACGATTTGACTCCGAGTGACTTGACCATCCGCAATCCGGACGTGTGTTTGACTCTAGAAGCTGTCGATTTCGATTATTCTCGCGCTTCCTCGCGAGAGATTTCAATTTCAATTAATTTCAATTGGTATCTTTATAGAGCCGTGAGTCGTCTCACATCCGGCCGTGGATGTACACACTTCGTTCTTCGCTGTTCTCGCGATTTATAAAAACACCCCGTATAGGTACAGTATGCAGTCGATATCTCGCCTATATAAAAAAGAAGAGTATGTATAATATACGTGATACAGCGTACGCAACGAGATGCACGCTTGAGCTCAACTTATCTATAAATATACAATCATAGAATCAATATCAAACAAAATCATGATTATTGCAGTGTCCTGTTTTACGGGCGGAATATATGTATATATCTTCTTTACGTTAGCGTTCCCAAATATTCATGCGCAAAGAAATTGCCAGACATGTTCGTAAACTGACGTACGTAACTGTTAAACGCAAACGCTCATGTAAATATGAGTAGTCGATATAATATCAAAGTAATAAAATAATAATAATAATAATAATAGATAACCATATTGAATACGATATTATAGTTCGAATAATGTTAATAATAACGGTACATTGATTACGCAACGATTCCCACCAGTATTATGTACAGATATTATAGCACCATGACCGAAATCTCGAGGTTAAAAAATAGCGTATTACACTTTTAAGAGGTTAAAACGAGATGGGAACGGGGGAGAAACGGAAGTGAGAAGAGAGGAGAGGGGTGGGAGTGGGGGGAGGGTGATCTTGCGCTTCGGTCGGAACACGAGATGAGGGAACGACGAAGAATAATAATAAGAAGAGGGGGATGTGACGCTCTGGAGTAAACCAATGTTACCTCAATTGTCAATCTTATTAGCTTTTTGATTATGCCAGTCAATCACTTGTCCATCGAGTCTCGATAAAATAACAATTTACAAGAGCAAGCGAATTCAAAGGCTCGTCCCATCACATTCAGACCGATACGTTTCTTACAGCAGATTGTTACGCGTGATTTAACTATCCTTCGCGTACTACGTTATTGCCAGTTTTTTTGGACAGCAGGGAACTGGCGAGGATGAAGATTGACCAGCGTGATCGACTAATCGTTACATTACATTAATATCGTTATTTAAGTATTTGGCCGTTTCAATTAACGTGTTTCCAACAACATCGTTCACGCATTGCTAAACTCGGCGAATAAGTCGCGGCGACTAGAAATTTTGAAAATGGAAAACAAAACAGAACGAATCGCAGAAATTCAGATATATATATATATATATATATATATATATATCACAGGAGGAAAATGTCGCAACCTTTTCTCTCTTCGTTTTCGTTTTCTAGTTTAATAGTCAGAGATGATTAGGACAGCCACTAAGTCGATTCGAATTACAGAATTTATGTACACATAAAAGTTCTCATTACATTATACATGTCGTATCGAGTGACTTGACTTCTTCTTCTCTCTTTTTTTTTCTTTTTTTCTTTACTCTATACATTTTATTGAAATTTTCCTCCATTACGTGTCTCGCGACGAAGAGGACAAGATGGTTGTAATAATTTAAAAAGTATTTAAGCACGACTCGCTTGCACGCGCTTTCCTCTTCTATTACATCTTTTGGCGCAGATCTGTCTTGGTAGATGGTAAGGGAGCCGAGAGAGGCATTGTTGCTCTCACTCTTGTCAGGGCATAGTTAGAATTGGGGGGGGGGGGAAGAAAAGAATATTATAATATTGCGTAAATTTTGTTACCTCAGTAGGTTGAAAAATGGCCTACCATTGTAGATCTACGCTCATTCGACGATAATGCGTTTAATAACTATTTCTTCTTGCATATAGATTTATAATCTTTATATATATATATATATTTTAATATATATATAGACTCATATTTATATTATATTAAACGATGATATCCCTTCTTTGTTCAATATATTAATTAGGTATGATATGTTTATTCACAACTTGATGTGAGCGCTTAGAGTTGGAATTTACTTCCTTCCTTCTAGTTATCGTGAAGATAGTCTTCTTTCACATTGTCTTCCCCTTTCTTTTCTTTTTTTTTCTTGTTCAGCGACAGTGATATACCGACGATATATTATATTTAATTTAAGTACGACGCTAGATAAAACATTAATTTCTCTAATAGATAAACTTACATTTTCATCATTTCTCACAATGAATATATAATATATACAGCGGTGGCTGAAAGAAAAATTAAAACTTCATATTCTCGTACATTTGCATTAATTACATATTTTATACTAATATTTGTATAACTGATTTGTGAAATTCCCACGCGCTGATATGTAGATGTTCATTTATTTGTAAAGTTTATTTATACATGCGATAATAATACGACGAAATATTATAAATTATCCATAAATTAACGTCGTAAAATTGATGATATGACAAATCGAATCAAATCAAAAGGAAAGTTTTGAAAACATTGTATCCCAAGTATTCATAAAATATATTTGTGAGATCAAATCGATCATATTTATATTACTGTATCTAATAAATCTTACACTCCTCAAATAAAATATATCTCTTTCTTCATCTCTATACTATATAATTATCTGTTTCGTTCCTCCTCAAACCGTCTATATCCTCGTACTATACTGTGATCCATGTTTATAAAATATAGTTCCTTCTTAATAAATTATACCGTTCAACGTTTCGCCCTTTAAATGTTCTTTCATCCACCACTGTACATATAAATATGTATATGTATATTAATTACATATCGATACACATTACATGCTAGTCATTGTCAGAGAATTATTAGTGTTCAAGAGTTCGAAGATTCAAACATGCTCACTTCAGGATATAACAATCGGAAAACGATTTTCGGCCGTGGATCGATATAACAAATACAACAGTTCAACGCAACAAGTATATTATATTATCATTAACATAACGTTCAACACCTTTTCATTTTTCCCCTTTGTTTCTTCCTTCCATTTTCCCCTTTTTTCCTCATTTTCTTCCTCCTTTTCTTCTTCTTTCGCATTTTTTCGCACGCGAGATATTTGTTCACTGAAAAATCTTACGTCGACAATTTTTGTAAAGCCTCAACGAAAGGACAACCTCGAACGTGTTAACTCTCCGTTTCCGCGGGAAACACCCTGAAGCGACGCAACAATATCTATAAAGGTAATTCGCTATGCTACTTGTCAAGTAATAAAAATAGAGATTGCATAGATTGAGATTCGTAGCGGATGCATCTAGATAGATACGTCCTATAAAGATTTCCTTTCTTGAGCTTCTTTTATATAGCGTGAAACTTTTTTTTTTCCTTTTTACTTTTGTTTATGTATATATAAGTGTGTAAGTGCGTGTAAGTTGTACGCGCATGCATTCGTCCACGTTGCGGCTGGCAGCATGCGTGTATCATTTTACATGCACGTATCACCATATTTATTTATTTATTTATTTATTTATTTATTTATTTCCCTTCGCGAACGGTGCAGCTTATTCATTGAGTTCACAGTTTTCACATTGGAGTGGACGACGGAAACGGTATTTCTCGCGTCGATTGCATGAAAAAAATACGATATTACGTTCTCGATATGTCTACAAGTTCGACGTTGCGTTACATGGTACATACGCAGGCGATTCTGTGAAATTTCTCCGTTTCACTGTTACCTCGACAGGTCGTTGCACACACCGTCTCGCTCGTCTCGTTCGAACTGACTTTGTTCGTACGAATCCTCGATTAGCCAAACGTGAAATGACTCTGCTCGAAGAATTAATTTAACTGGATAAAAACCGCAATAATAAACGTGCCTTGTACAGTGATCACGGCATTTTGTGCTATATCTTATCGGCGCGACGCGTGTTCGATCACTGCGCCGCTTTATTGCAATCAACGATATGCGCGAGACCGTCGTTACTTGATTCCCTTCGTTCGCCGAGTAGTCTGAGTATTTAAAATGCTTTCGGTTGGAACAGTGAATAATACTCCCCCCACCCTCTCTGTTTCACACTCTCTGTCTACCCTTGCACAATCGAAGGAGGCTAATCGTCGTTAGTAATTACATCTCGAAGAAAGAGTATTTTTCCCTTTTTTTTTTTTTAAATCTAGTAACTTTTTAAAAGTTATCCATTCGTCGTATATACATATACATACATACATACATACATATATATGTATATATATACGTAATTATCGATTGTACAGCTATCTTTAATCGAATAAATCTTCTTCTCCCCCGTGTATCGCGTCAAGAGTGTTCTCGATCGGCAATCCGTACTCTTTGCCGTCCTGCTGGTCCGCGCGAAGAGCACGCGATGGCGAAAAGTCAGAGCGCTCCGTCTCGCCTTTGCCAGATCCCTCGTCGGGCGCGTTTTCCAAGAGTCGAATCGAATCGAATCAGTCGTCTGTCACGTCGTCACCGCCAACCAGCGAAAAACAGAAATCGTCACCAAGGTCTCCAAGCTGCGTTTGTGCGATGAACACCGGCAATTAGAAAAGACTCATCCGGCAGGGCCGTTCGTTCATTCGTTCGTTCTCGTCGAATTAACTCGATGTACTCTGAAACATTCTTCAAAGACGGGAGGGTCGCCATTAAAATTCCCCGCTATCGCGTTGAATTGCAAATCGAAGCGAAGCTGAGGGCCGTGGATGAAAATGCAAACGTGGATTTATGGAGTGCGAGCTCGCCGAGTGGATATCACGCTCCGGCGAAATTGGAGGAACAAAGACGTTCCGAAATTGTTCGAGATTCGTGGCGTCTCGAACGTTCGCGCCTGCACTTTCTCAGATATCGACGGGAATTTAATTTATGGTAGTTAAAAATTTCCTTGACAAAGATAATTACTACTGGCGACGAAACACGCGAGAAAGTTTAGCTTTGATCGCGCCGGCTCGGAAAATGTCGAATTATGCGCTTATAGAGCTTTGCTTCTGGGCGGTGGCGAAACTAGGGCAAACAGCAGCTACTTTGCGCCGTGCGCAATTGTTTCAAGTGAAAATTCGCAAAATTTTATCTACGTATATAACTCGACACCATGCTGTATTATATATCGTTAGACGATGAAATACATGTAAACGCTAACAACTGATAAAATAACAATGTTAAAATTGTAGAGATTGTAGGAATATTCATGAAATGTCCAAACCACGAAGAATTGATACGTTAACAAGACACAAGACAGCAATGAAAAATTATGGATAAATTGTAGATATTTTATCAGAGGGTTTTAACCACGTTGCGCTGGCAACTGATTGCGGACCATAACGAGCGACCGAACCGTATGCAATAAATCGCCCTTCTTTTTCAGGATGGGAATTATTAATAAACTTATCATTCGTTTTGCCTCGGTTATACTGTTATACAAATATACTATTATACAAAAACTGAGAAAATATTGTAATTTTGGGGCAAAAAGAAAAAAAAAAAAAAAAATTCTCGACGCGCGTGGCACGTCGTTCCCAGCGCAAGAGGCTTAAACGACACAAAGGGTGTGTGATAATCACCTCTTCACTGAAGATCTTCCTCGCACTTAGGAATGTCGAATATCTCGGCGAACAGCGGTGGCAATTTGAGCTTGGTCCAGTTCCTTCTGAACCAGTCGAGGAGGTTCGCGTGTCTGGCGCCCAGGGCCCTTAACTCCGGTATCCTTTGTGAGACGCTCGAGACACCGGAACAACCACCCGCGGATGTTGCCTCGCCGGAAACCGTGTGATTTCGCAACGCCTGCACCTTCAGCGCCTCCAGCAGACGATCCTGAAGCCTCTGCACCGCTTTCACGTCGTTCAGACCCGGCCTCTCGCCCAGAAGAACGGCACCGGAGAAAAGGCCCAATTCGGTGTCCGATAGTTGGTGGGCGTTCAAGGCCGATGCGAATTGCATCAAAGCGGACACAAAGTCTGGCTGTTTTTCGTTTCGTATTCGTCGATTAATCGATTGTTGCCTCGCTTGTTCTCCGGTTTTTTTTTTTTTTTTTTTGTCATTGCGATTGTTACGGGACGACAAGATATTTCGCGAAAGTTGTTTCACGTATGAAAAGTTCGTAGAATATGTTCTTTCAAGTTTGGATGAAACTGTTTGTTTCCCTTTCTCGCTTCGAAATCGCGTAACGAGTCATTTATGTCGAAGGACCGATAACACAGCTTATCGAATGCCAACGAAGCTCAAAAGCAAACCAATCTTTCCAAACCTTTCCGATCTTTCTACGATCCTTTCGCTCGCGCTCGCGTGATTCATTTAGTGGACCGGAGTATGTTCCTTGCTTACCTCGTACATCAATTCCATTTGTTGCCTAGTGATATAAGTACCATCCTCGAATGTCATCGAGCTGTCAGTGGTCATCTTTGAGATATGGCTGAGCCAGACTTCAAAGAAACCGACCTTAATCAGGATCAGTTGATCGTCCTGCGAAAGATCACAAAATCCTGGCACCCTTTTCGCAAACTCCACCACCCTTTGCACCGATGGCGTTATCCTGGTGGCGAATTGTTGCCAAAGCCAGATCCTCTGTGATTCAACTGTTTCAGCTGTCGAGGATGCCGCCTCTGGGTCCTCTGGACTGGCGGGCTGCGAAGAAGTACTCGCCTAATCAGCAGGATTATAAAAGAAACAGGCGTTGCTGCCAGTTCCAGTTCCACCGTGTCATTCTAATATAGTAGCCAAATAATTAGAAGCGGACACGACGCTTGGCACAATTATAAACTGACGACGTGATTCCTTGTCATCTCTTATCGATTCTTTTCAAAGAAAAAAAAGATTACGACTTTATTGAAATTATTTCTTGTCCAACGTTTTGCTTTTCAGTAATTCAACACTAGAACCATCAAACTGGTCAAAACGAGCAATTCTGTAACGTTATTTATGGAAATTTTGTACACTTATAACAGTGTATATTCAGTCTGAAAATAATGATCAATGAGTGATTTTTAATAAAATGTGTCAATAGGAGTCGATGTTCTTTATCGTATTGTAACACGATTTATTATCTAACTCGGTAGTTCTGCAAGTGTTAAATTTAACGAAAATTCTAAATTTTGGCAAAACTTTCTAACATTCTCAATTCTCATTGAAGTTCTTAAATCTTCGATTCTAAGCTTTAGTCAAATTTACATAAAATTTTCTTCAACCGGCGATCCAATAATTTGAAGCGACTGTTGCCGCAATCATAAGAATCTGTTATCTCTTCTTCAATGTGTTGAGATTTATCGAACTCTACGCATCGTCGTGTCCGCCGCTAACGTGTCCGTGCCTCAGCAGCTTCCTCCACGAAATTTCCAGCAGACTCACCGGTATTATCATCGGTTTCCGGACGATGCCCCTCGTTGACTCCTCGGTGAAGCCACAGTGAGCGTGGTGCGCCTGAGATACTTGAAGTATCACGTCGTAAACCGCCAACTGTTTCACGTCCGCGTCTGACTGATCCGCCTCCACCACCGCAGCCGGCGGCACGCACGCTATAGCGTTCTGTGCCTGGTTGTTGTTGTTGTTGTTTTGACTGTTGGTGTTGTTGTTGTTGTTATTGTTGTTGTTGTTGCTGGTGGTGGTGTTGTTGTTGTTATTGTTGCCACCAGCAGGGGACGTGAGCTGTTGCACGTCGGTGGTGGTGGTGGTCGTCGTGGTGGTCGGCACTGTGTCTTCGGGGCCGCGTTCTCTCGAACGTTTCGGCACCCTGCCGTACCTAACGGCTAAAATGAAGGGAACGGATCATTCGACCGAGCCAAAGACAGTGCAAAATTGCTAATTTTCAGAGGCAGTGACTTTAGAATTCCATCCGAGGCAGTGACTTTAGAATTTAATTCCAGCCAAGGCAGTGACCTTGGAATTTAAATAAATAAAGAAAATCTAAATATCTTTATTTATTTAGAATTTAAATAAATAAAGTAAATCTAAATATATTTATTTGGAATTTAAATAAATAAAGTAAATCCAAATATATTTATTTGGAATTTAAATAAATAAAGTAAATCTATATATATTTATTTGGAATTTAAATAAATAAAGTAAATCCAAATATATTTATTTAGAATTTAAATAAATAAAGTAAATCTAAATCTAAATTAATAAATAAATTCGCTGGTTTTTAAGAATAAGTGGTCTTAGAATGTTAATTGTTAATTTTCATATGTTCAAAGAGCAATTGTTGACTTTTAGAGACAGTGATTTTAGAATCTAAATAAACAGAGTCGTTGGTTTCTAAGAATAAGGGATTTTAGAATGTTAATTGTTAATTTTCATAAATTCATAGAGCAATCGTTGATTTTAAAAGACAGTGATTTTCGAATTGAATTGTTCAGTTTTAAGAGTAAAAGGTAGAGATTTGTTTCAAAGAACATTTCCATAGGGAAGCTAAAATGCAATTGTTGATTTTAGGTTTAGAATGTAACCGTTGATTTTCAAAGGCTAGAGTATAAACGATTTTCGTAGAGGATGGATTTAAAACACAATTGTTGATTTTCAAAGGCAGTGATCTTAATTATTTCATACAACGGTCCAAATAAAAAGTCATTGTCATTGAAAATCCAATTTTCGTGAAATCTGTTATATTGTTATATTGACAGCGAGAGAAGTTTATCGACGACGAACCTTTTCCAATAAATTCGAAGTATCTAATTTGGTCGATTTAACTCAGTTATACAGCAATCGTTATTGGTTTAAATAAATCAAGGTTGGACAGAGTTAAATTTGAAACCGAAGTTAACACCAAAGTTAAAACATTCAATACCTTTTAAATTGACAGCCAAATTAATATGTAAACAGCGACGTCAATATTCTCCAATATTCTCTATTAGTTCCCAAAAATATACACGTCAGTACAATAACTTGGAATGTAAATAGACTGAACAAAATTTATCTCGATTTGAAAAAAACCTACTGCAATAAAATTACAAAGGAAAGTCCGTGGAATCGTATTAAAATCGTTAAAAATTATTTTGAGACGTAAATGAAAAAAAACACCGTATAAGTTCTTCTTCAAAGTTAAATTATATGGCTCAAAGAAACTGTATGTCTTAAAATTCTATTCGAGAAAATCAGACTGCTTCACGTGCACCGATCTAATGTATTTCTAGACGTTCTACACACACACACACACACACACACACATGGCATACGCAACATCGTGCTAACATTCTGCCTCAAAAGCGATTTTCGTATTTACGAAAGATTAATATTTTACACGATGCTCGAGAGAATTACTCCGGACAACACAGGGCGCGAAGGTTTCGGGGCCAGCTTTATCCCGGTTACATCCGCTTCTTAAGCGGATCACAAGACTAGCGGAGGCTTATTACGATTTCGCTCGACAATACGAAACCGGCAACCGCCCGACGGTTTTCCTATTATACACCCACCGCATATTGCGCGATGAAACTTTGACGTTTAATTATGTACGCAACTTCGTTTTCAGTTTACTTTACCATCCGCCCTCGCTACTCGACGGATGCCAGAAATTCCCCGGAAACTGAAAGACGCGCGCCCGGTACATAAAGAGTCGTGCCGCGCTGCAAATAAATTCGAACCTCGAGGTTGCAACTAATCGGTCGCGGCAAATAACTCGGACATCAACTTGCGTCTCATTATGTGTTCAACCTTGTTTCGATTTCATTAAAAAAATTACTTTCACGCGAAATCGATGACAATCGAACGAAGTTGACGGTAATAATAATCTCGCAGCGAGTTGATTTTCATAATTGGAGTGGATCATTGGTGGTTATTTTAATATATTTGACTGTATTTTATATTATAGGATTATGAGATTTTATAGTACTATAGTATTATAGTATAGATATTAGTGTATTATAGCATTATATATATAACACATGCTATAATATACTACAATATAGATATTATAGTATTTTACTACAATATACTATAGTTGGTTGATATATGGTTAATAGTACTAATTAATATATAGTTAATATACATAGTGTTTTATATTATAATATACTATAATACAGATATTATAGTATTTTATAGTATTTTATACTATAATATACTATAGCTAGTTGATATATAGCTAATAATACTATACTAGTTAATATACAGTTAATATATATGGTGTTTTATATTATGATATACTATAATATAAATATTATAGTATTTTATAGTATTGTATACTATAATATATTATAGTTAGTTGATATGTAGTTAATAATACTATAGTTAATACATAGTTAACATATATAGTGTTTTATATTATAATATACTATAATATAGATATTATAGTATAGATATCAGTAGATATTTTACTATTTTACATTATAAGATTATTAACGATTTATTCTATGATAGAATATAAATATAATTTCTCTAGAATGCGATTACACTATACAAATATCATACCAGTTTAAAGTTAATGAATAATTTCGTAGGATTAGTAATCTTCTTAATTGCAGTTATTGGACCACTAATGATACACTTTGTATTGTATTTTATATAAAAGATAAATTGTATTTCACGTAAAAGATTGTTAATGATTAATGATTTATTCTCATTTATTATCATAGAGTGTGATTATGTCATGTCATGATTTACTTTATGACAGAACGTGGTAATACCATAAATATGATGTCGGTTTGAGAGTTTACTACAGCGAATGAGAAAATATAAAACTGTCAGGGGAACTTCGCGTATACATGTGAATTTAAATATAGTATGTCAGAATCGATAAATAGATATCTTCAAATCGATCAATATTTAATTCTGTTATCACTAAACTTCATCAAATAAATTGAAGATAGATTTTTAAATCAAGAGAACTTCAAAATAAGAATACGAACATTTGTAAAATGTTTATGCTAAAAATGGATATAGTTTCACGAAATTGTACCACGTAAACGTTTTAGGAAAATATTCTCGAAGATTTTCGAACATTACAGTGCAAGTGCTCCTAAAATGAAGTTTAACAACTTATATTTACTGTTAAATCATTTTTTTCTTTTTACCTCCGTTAAGTTCTCAGTGTATAATTAACAAACCAAACCGAAACAAAACAAAATTTGCACAACCGATCGGGCTGAAACGAGTTAATTAAATTCCACTGACACGTCTCCCGCGTTAAATTGAAATTTATGATGTTAATACATCGTGTACAGGATAAGTGGATACTTGTTGAGCGTTTAGATTTATTATTACATGCGGTGTATTAATAAATTTGCGGCACGTCATGTGCATGCGTGTCATCATTTCTAGAAATAAATCGACATTTCGAATTATCTACGTGCCGTTAATAATTATTACTACTGCAATAATAATAATAATTCAGAAGACCTATTTGAAGTTTCGTTGTTATAGTTTTTGGAGAATAACGAAGAAGATGTGAAAGAAATTACGATCGTATGAAAATGTAATTGAAAATTGAAGAAAGAATAAATATATTTTCTTTTACAAAGTGAACAATAGCCGTATGTTATTATAAAAGTATTAATAAATATCATTGTTTCGATATGCCCTCATAGATTTTTCTTTGTACGATTCAAGCGATTTAAGAGAGTAAGTACTTGTGTAAATGGTCACTTACAATCCCTGGACATGCCGACAGCTAGGCACTTCTTGAATCTGCAGTACTGGCAGCGATTCCGACTTATTCTGATGACCAAACAGTTGCCGTCCTTCAGGCACCTGTATTCTATTTGCTTTTGAATACTTCTCCTGAAGAAGCCCTGGAGAAAAGGGAGAAATGGCACTTAGTACATTCACACGCATTGTCGACGCTTCGAGGGAAGGGAAAATGTCAGAATATTAGAGAGGAACGTCAGAAGTGAAAATTTGCAGAAACCGTTTCTAATTTGGTGTAAAAAAAAAGAAAGAAAAAAAAAGATACTGTAATAAAAATGAAAGAACTCAGCATTTCAAAATACAAAATCCAAATCCCAAATTAATTTCTTTCCCCGAATTTCGTTGTGATCCTTCTCTTAATCCCTTCGAAAGAGTTTCAAGCGAAATAACGCTTGTCTTGCGAATCCTTGACACATTTATTACTTCCTTATGTACTTTACTCGGCTGATATCGCGAAGTATAGCGGGGCAATAAAAGTTTCATCTGTGTCAACCAATATAAGTTACCAGCATCCACGCTCGACGGTTTTCCAAGTTTCCTCGCTTTCCTAACGCCGCGGCTCATTACTACAAAATGTGGCATCGAAACCAAATTGACGAACAGTCAACAACCAAAGATTTCACAGACAGACGACGTCGCGAGCTTTCAACTAGCATCCCTTTGCTTTCCATCGTTCGTCAACTTCGTTCGTCTGCAAGTTCGTTCACCCCAATTAACATGAATTTCAACACTCGACATTTGTCTATACTGTTCGATCTTTTCCTGCAACAGTTTCGCCTCTCGAACGATCGTGTAACAAGTGTCCAACGTTTCGGATACCACCGATATCAACGAGCAATCTCTGAGAGAGAGAGAGAGAGAGAGAGAGAGAGAGAGAGAGAAAATTGCTGACAAATATTAACGCGTGGAGACAGCGGCGGAAAAGTTCAAAGCGATTATAGGGTTGCATCAAAGGCTGCTCGAGCGTCGAATAGCCTCGATTCCATCGGTCTCCTTCGGCGTCTTCCGAGGGAAAGAGAAATCCCTTTTCATCGCGCGATATTGCTTCGACAAATCCAACAAACGTTATGGTCGAGCCGGCCTCGTTGAAAATTGAACGTCCGCGATTTCTCTGTCTCGGGCGATACGCCGTTGGTAAATCCCATTCGTTTCGAACCGGATGCTGTGTCATACGATGTGAGATAATATAAAAATAAGAGACGGCCACTTGGGAAATTCTTTCGGATTGCTTTCGAGTTTCGCGAACGTCTCTCATCGTCTATCGTTGGGCGCAACGTTGCCCCTACTTTTCCTGTTCGTTCCGCTTCTATTCGCTGAAATTAAGCGAAAATGTGAAGAAATTGCTCACTCTTAGCTGGTTGTCAGCGAGGACTATGACGATTTGTGTTTGGAGTTTTGTAATCTAATCTTTGTAATACACTCTAATCTTTTGTAATTTAAAACTTTAGAGTTTTGTAATCTAATCGAATTTTGGTAGTAATCTCCATCACAGAGAATGGAAAATGTATTTAAAAATAAAATTTTAATAATACACATTATCACAGTCTGTAACCTAACTTAACTCTGAGGATTAATATATTAATATTTGAGAGTTTTTCGTATTATAATATTAATACGGGAAAATATTACAATACAATACAAATTGTTGTTTGGTATCCTTATCATTTATTTAATTTCTATTTATTATTTTTGGCACAGTTTCAAGATTATTTCGTTTCGCATAGTTTAATGATTCTTTGAAAGTTGTTAATTTCGTAATTACACGGATCTAGTTGCGCGACATTGATCTTCGAGTGATCAACGATTTCCAACCTGGTTGGTCAATTTCATTCAGATACGGTCGGTATGGTAAGGGATTATGGTACAGAGGATAATCGATAGTTGAGAGTGAAAGCTTGCCGATGCATCGCTGAGTGACTGAGAGAAGTCTGAGAGGCATGGCTCAATGGTCGGGATCGATCTAGCCTTCAAGGATACCGAATATACCAGCGCGATCGGCGATTAATTTCCTCAGGTCACAGGACTGGATTTAGGGATCGTAAAAGTGTCGTTCGCGGAGAAAAACGATAGGGAAAAAACGAGCCTTCTAAAACGGCAAGATAGTCCCGTACAACCATTACCGGCGCCACTTCTGCCGCCCCCGACGTCCCTCATTGATTTACGACGATCGATCCGTTTATCGCCTTTATGTAAACGGCAAATAAAGCGAACTGAACGGTCGCATACACGGAAACATAACGCGAATTTATGCCGTGTTAATCCATCGAGGAACAACGACGCTTCCCAGCAAATAATTTATTATTCCTTTTTTTTTTTTTTTTTATTACTTTTGTCACGGTTTTCGTCCACGCTGTTGACACTCGCTTACCTTTATCTTGGAATTGGAAGACTGAGCTACGATGGTTTCATTTTTTTAACAAGTAATTGTCACAGATGCCCGCGGTAGAATATTGCGACACGATTCTAAAAATGACAAATTTATATATAAGGTGATAAAACTGATGTAAAATTGGTACGTTTTAGTTTTCCAACTCTATTGCCTGACGAGATAGAATTTTCAATGTTTGTGTAAGTATTTAAACAGTAAATGTATGTACTGGTGTGTATAATCAATATGCAATGATCCTAAAACTGATGTGGTAAAATTGGTATTTTTAGTTGTTCAATTCTGCTGCTTGACGAGATAGAATTTTCAATGTTCGTGTAAGTATTTAAACAGTAAATGTATGTACTAGTGTGTATAATCAATATGCAATGATTCTAAAACTGAGGTGGTAAAATTGGTATTTTTAGTTATCCAACTTGTTCGATTTGACGACATTTTTCAAAGTTCATATATAAGTAATGATGTTTAAACAGTAAATGTATATAGCAGTACATACAGCTCATAGTAAATTACATTACAATATGTAAATTAAATTTACAGATTTATTTGCTGATTCTACAAGAAGATATTCCTTAAAGGTTTTTCTTGTAGAAATTATTCATACTTGATGAATGATAAAAAAAAATTTATAATACTACGTATTATAATAGCTCAGCGAGAGAAGCTAAATTGGTGATAAAATTAACGAACCTGGATTTCTAATTTTAACGGCATTGTTTTGCAACTTTTATGTTCGACGATTTATTTTATAGATATTTTCGAGATCGATTAGTACAAATTGAAAACAAGCAAACACTCATAATTGTAAAAGCAAATTGATTCGATACGAGAGAAATTAAATTCGATATGTGTACACGTGTATTTGTGATTATATTATTAATTATTAGGAACAGATTTGATCAATCAAATGACCCTCATGGGTTTAAAATCATCATTCAGAAACAATAGTAACAATATACGGAATACAGTAACATAAAAGTTTACAAGAAAGTGTTAACAACCTACTAAACATTATATTCTTTACGTTGAAACGACACCAATCTGTCCTGACATATTTATTCGCAATATTACTTTTTTAAACACACGATGTTCATTTCTCTTACCATTTATCTCTCAAACTTCTTTTTATCATATCTTTGAAAAATGTCGCATCTTTCGCTCCCCGTTTCGTTTCAGCGAGAATTTCTTATCCATTCGAGCTATTTTCTTCCCGATCGACTTCGTACCCTAATACGGACACACAAGAGCCAGTCTCGATGAAAGTACTTTGCGAACGTTCGCCGTACCATGCATCTGCAACGATACTTACGAGATAACTGTTCGTACAATTTCTCCTCAGTGTTATAGTTCGGCCATTATCCATTCTGACAAACCACGTACGAGTCCTTACACGAGTTCTGTCGACCATCGACAATCGGGGAATTTTCGAAAGTTGCAAGAGTTGCGGAAGAGTTATCGAGCTGATTTTCGCTTTCGGAGAAAGTGCAAGAAATCAGCGGCAGATAATGCAGGCTTTCCTAATTCTCTGAGCGTGCACGTGCAGCAGCACGTTATTGCAAGCGAAATCTGAGCGTAATTAATTTGAACGCCGAGGTCGTTCTGCAAGTTCAGCCTTTTGCTTTTCATTTCCGAGTTCGATCACCGTTTGTATGAGATTCGAATTATCGGCCTCTTCCTGACGAATTTCTCAGATTAACTCGCAGTCAATTTTTCTTTTTTTTTTGGAACATTTCTTTTTTTTTTTTGTTAGCACACGTGTAGTTCAGTTCAGCGTTTCACAATTGTTTCTCGTCGTGGATGACACGTTCGTAATATGAATTTTTAAGAATCTAGTATGGAACATTATAAAGGCACGAACAGGAAACGTGATTTTTAACTTGTCAACTCTTGTGGAAATTAATTCGATTTAATTTAATTTATGAAATTCAATTTAATTCATTAATTTATGAAAATTAATTAGTTGCACGGGGAATCAATTAACTTTGCGTGAGATTTCTGACGGAGGACGACAGAAACGCAAACAGTGGTATTTTGTTACAATGCTGGGTGGAATTATTATTCGACAGATATTACGTGACGTGTTTCTTTCGCGGTGAATTATTCTAGAATTCATATTTGTTTTATTCGATAGAAAGTATTAATGAAAACATGGGCAACTACTAATATTCAGAAATATACTCGCTATATATTTCAATTCAGGCGAAGCTGTGCTTTTAAAAATGAAGCCTTGTATTTTCAAAAAATCCAATGGAAACGCCTCGATTTACTTTTTCCACGTATACGTACCAAATAATAGAATGTTCGCCGGAACAGTGGAGTGCACGAATCACGGGTAGGTTTGTCTTTCGAAATTAATTTCCTCGTTATACGGTATCATATAATTGCTTCCCCTTTTTCCAAATAAAAAGGTATCGCTTCCAATCAATCTGTCGGACAGAGCGATTCCTAAAAAATTCTGAACGAAGCGCACCGGTTTGTTGAAATATTTCGTATAAATTTTCCAATTAATCTGCAGCAGGTACCGTTAAATACCGAATTGCAGATGGAATGAAGAGGAAAAAAAAAGAAAAAAATGTGAAAAACGAGATCGTGCGATTCGAAACGGAAATTTTTTTGACTCGAGGTATGTTCATTGTAAGGTATATAGTTTTTAATATCTCCTTCGCAAAAAGATAGTACGAATTCTTATTCGCTTAAAGATAATCTCTTTGTCATTCGTTCAAATAGAAATACCAAAGGAAATGAAAAGAAAAGTAATTATTAGTAATTATCAATTTCTTCGTATTTTCTTTTTTCATTACTTAAAAGAAATTTGTTTAAAAATAATATAATAATGATAATTTCATATTGATATAAAATAATAATTTAAAAAAAAAATTATATTATTTAAAAAAAGGAAAAAAGAAAGTGCACTGAACGTGCGCGCGAAATTTGAAGCAAAGTTCAAAGTATCACGGAAAAATTTTTATAAAATCCAAAGGAGAAATATAGCTTTAGAAGCTTTCGATAGCTTTTGCCACTAATTATTATGTGGACTGAGAATATTTTTGTTGGAATTTAACGAACGAAGGACCAAACACAATTGACTGAATTTTCCCATACAAAGGTATACGCGCTACATACTTCAAACTGCAATATATACCACAAGAAAATAGAGGGAAACACGTATAATAGAATGTCTCGTTAATAAGGTTGTACGATGTATCCTGGAGAATGCATCTTCTCGACGCTTGTTCGAAAAGAAACGTCGTCGAGTATCGATCGAGCAGAGGGAGAATTTTCAAATCGGTGCCAGCTGATGCTGAATTATTTCCGTGCGAGACTTTTTTTTCTCCTCTCTTCGACATCGTATCTATCTATCTAGGTCAACGAAGCAATGCATAATTCAATTTTATTTTCCATCTTGGTCGAATGTCGACATTGGACCGATATCCACGAGATATCGTATTTTTCCCCCTCTCAAGAAAAAGCGGAAAAAATATTATTTCCACGGGAAGGAACGCGAATCGCGAGCCGCTTGCGAGGTATAATGTACATCTCGAATCGATCGAATGAGAATCGACTGTGACGCCCGGTTACAAGCGAGATCATCTTTTTCTCTCTTTCTGCGAAGATTCATCGGATTAGCGAGTGACGTTCGTCGTTCTTGCACGCAGCCATTTTAATTGGGAACAATACTGAGAATCGATTTGAAATTTCTATTTGGAGAAAATTGAATTAAGTCAATTTGGCAGGTAGACATCAGAAAAGTGGGAATTTAGAAATTCACAGAGCCGACAATTTGAATTGAGTTGATTTGAACGAACACGAACATGTAGGAATTAAAGAAGTTAATTAAAGTTAACAAGTTAAAGAATTCACAGAGAAATTATAATTACAATGTTTAAAATTGCAATATTTAAAAAATTACAATATTTAGCCACAGTAAAAGAAGAAGTTAAAAAATTCGCAGAGCCGATAATTTCTGTTTCATGTGAATTTCACACATTAGCAAGAAACGAACAATATCGAAGATACAGACTTCCGACTATTTGAGAAGTGTTAAATTAAATTAACTCGAGGAGTAAAAGTTAAAAAGTTAAAATTAAAAAATTCACGAAACCGATGATGTTCTTAAGTTTAACTTGAATTTAAATATTTGTAGAAGTCGATGGGAATTTTTTATACGAAATCCTCGATAGTTTAAATAGAAAAAGAAGGAGCTTCGTTTTGGAGCAGGATGGAAAATGTTATGTCACTGCGAATCGCTACATGGAATTATCGGTTTAAGTTTCTGTCCTTGAGATCTTTTTTAAGCTTTCATCCTCGCCTTTCGAATCGGCGAACTTCTTTTTATCTTTGCAATGTTTAAGCTTCGAAAATCTTTCGAGCGTTTCGAGCTGATCGAGTCTTCCTCTCTTTTTCTTTTTTTCAATTCCTCGAAGTTTTCTCAAAGTTTCTGAATGTTTCACACACTCGCAGTTGCCTGAATCTTTAAAGAATCATCGAGAACGTTCTGAATCTGTCGAACCTATAAAAATCTTCAAACCCTCGAACCTTCGAATCCCTACTTTCAAATCTTCCTCCAAGTCTCTCAAATTCAATCCCTCAGAAGTTCTTAACCATTAAAAATCGTGTTTAAAAACTTTTCCCACTCCCCCTGAGTTTCAAACTTTCGAAACTTTCGATATTTCGATCACTTGAAAGCTACTCAATCTCTTTAAATTACTAAGAATCTATTTTACCCTGGATGTCAATGATCGTTCATACATACACAACTGTACCTTCGAGATATGTTACGATATCAAGTGAAGAAAAATTAAAAAAAAGAAAGAAAGAAAATTAATTAAATTGAAAAATAATTAGCATTCTATGATGACCAATATATTTTGTATGCATAATAAATATATTTTATATTTTATATAATTTGTATGTAAACCAACATTTTGTATGTATACAGTTATACAGAAACTTAATTAATATGTCCAATTAAGAAGAAACCAAAATTTTGAAAAATTAGTACTTTCTTTAACTCGTTAAAAGTTTCAAATATTTTCTCATATATATATATAAAGGAAAAATCACTTTTTATTACGATTGGAAAGAAGATCGGAAAACAATTGCTCTCGCAATGAAACCCAAAACTTTCCTCCCAATTAATTCTCAATTTCTCACATCCCCGTGTACAGAAACTCTCAACAATGGTTGAAGTTTCATCCCGATGCTCTCAATGTACGTACGTGTTCCCCGTCTATTTATACGGAGCAGAGAAGCAGAATGCAGAAGCTGTATAAAAAAAAAAAAAAGAAATCATCTCGCTGCAAAACAAATTGCTGCAAGATAGACGAGGAACGGAAGGAGCCTAATCGAAAAGAAAAGTTAAATCCCCCTCAAATCCCACACACCCCATGAAACATTCGAAACTGAATAATCTGCGAGTCTGTTGGCCCTGTCCAACTGGTTTCTAGACCGACTTAATTGTAACCGATGTGCACGCGGAACGTAATATACCGGGCGTGACACACGCGCGCACACGCTCACGTTCACGTTCACGTGGATACACGCACGTTCGTGCGGGGTTGGCTCGAAAATTAACCGAGGGTCGGTGAGGGGCTGTGTTCCGGCTGTGAGTCGGGGTTGACCTCGTTGCCGCGGCCAACGGGACGACGGGTCTCGTTTAATAAGCGACGTATTATGATTAATGCGCTCGGCGTACAAATGACGTACGAGAAGTTTCGTAGTCGTGCGACGCCACGTAGGATACGGCCACCTCGCGCAGCCAACTCCAACCTCTTTATCGTGTTTACAAAAGAGGCCAACCGGCCGATGGCTGGTCGAGATTAACGCCAGATAATTAATAAAACTCGCCTAAAAAAATCGTTCCAAACGCAACCGAAAGTAGAATCGATTCGAAACCCGTTTCCACTCCCCACCTCGGTCATTCTCTTTCCAGCTGTTTCACTGTGAAAGTGTCAAGAACGAATCAAAAAATTGTTGACTTTTATTGTTAATGAACTGACGACACTTTTTCTGTGTGAACTTTTCTGCTTATATTGTCTCGATTCCTTTTTTCTTTGCACAGAGTGCATATATATATATATATATATACTTTAGATATATACTTTAGATAGATACTTTAGAAAAATTAATAGACATAAATATATATAGATACTTTATATTATAATTGTATAAATATACATATATATATATATAGATATACTTTAGAAAAATTAATATATATATAAATATATATAGATACTTTGTATTATAAATGTATAAATATACACACACACATATATATATATATATATATAGATACTTTAGAAAAATTAATATATATAAATATATATATTAATATAAATAGATACTTAAGAAAAATAAATATATATAGATACTTTATATTATAATTGTATAAATATACATATGTATAGAGAGAGACTTTAGAAAAATTAATATATATAAATATATATAGATTAATATATACAGATACTTTATATTACAATTGTATAAACATATATATACAGATACTTTAGAAAAATTAATTCATCTATTAAGAAACCGACAGATAAGTATTATATTTTAAACGTTAACAGAATTATCGTTACGACAATTATCGCGTTTGGTACCAATTCGTTATCCATTTATTCCCGAGAGAGCAGGTATTAATTATAACGATCGATATATTAATTCAACGTTTCGTATATATCCGTGCAGTAATTCAATGTTTGCTGTATTTGTTATATTAATTCGTCGTATTAACCCTTCAACCGCCCCCCCCCCGCAACTTTCATATTTTTCTACACGAAATCGTGGCTATTTATTATCGAGGAGATTAATCGCCACGTAGAAAGGGGAAAATTGAAATTAACAGAATAATTATCTGTTTATGTAGAAATTCGAAGATGTGAAAATACGCATCAGAACGCATCCATGTCTGTATAATTTACGAACGAAGGAGCTGAGGAGGGCGATCCAGATTCGACGACGTCGCCCGGAAATGAAAGTTAAACCAGAGTGAATAGGTCGGAATAATTTATATCGTGGGAATTAATTCGATGAGTTGACGAGCGCGTTTCCGAGATATATAACCAGCAGATTCGATGAAAATCGTATTGAAATTGATAGGTGGTTCGAGTGGTTGAAAAGTTGATTCGATTGGATTGGTTATCGAGTTGTGTGTGTTTCTCTCTGATTTAAGCACGAATGTATGCACCCTGGTTACGTGTGTAATTGCACGCCTGTATATTTACAGCTTGTTAGATACTTTATGTTTTCTATTCCAACGATTTTAAGGTGAACGTTTCGAACGAAGCACATCTTTCTTAACTTCAATTAATTAACGTCAAATTTTTGTTTAAATCTCGCTTCTTCTTTTGAATTTATTATAGTTCCTAATTAGCAACTAAAAATTATTCTTTTATCCGAATAGAGGAGTGGTTTTAAACGTACAAATTAATTTCGAAGATTATATAATTACGTACGATGATATAACTTCGTTTTATTTCTTCTTCGACTTTGCATTTGTATTTTCTATCTTGTACTGCACATCACATTTATGTGCAAATAAGGAACATATTTCATCTCATTTGCAACCTAAAAATATACTTTCAGATTAATCGTTCATTCGTTTAAGAAAGTATCCGATCTCACATTACAACCGACAATCATCGATTGAAATCGAATCCTGTACTATACGCCTCACGTTACGATTTGTATAAAATCCATGCTTTTTTTTTTTTATACATTTCAGACGTCTCGCCTCTCGTCGAATATTTCGATCGTGGAGGTAATTGAATAACGATGCAATCAATATAATTCGAATCGTCTAAAACTCGGTCGAATTTTCCACCCTGGGGTTCCATTTTGCAAATTGCACGCCAAAGTATCGGCAATTCGGCTCGTACGCGATCGATCTCCGATACTCGCGCAGGCTATTTTCGGCGCGACAATTTTATCACGATCGTGATTTATTTTTTGCCCCCGTTGGTCGAATTATT
Source organism: Tetragonisca angustula (assembly GCA_036937485.2). NCBI lineage: Eukaryota > Metazoa > Arthropoda > Insecta > Hymenoptera > Apidae > Tetragonisca > Tetragonisca angustula. Next base: position 1,069,667 of record JAWNGG020000052.1, on the reverse strand, counting down.
AATCGCCGATTTCATCCCCCTCGCTCGATCGCGGCGTCCCAATCTCAACTTCGATCGTTACTTCAGCAACGCGCGTTCCACGTGCTGCACGGAAACTTGTTTTCTTCGATATAAAGACCGTTCGGATGCGTTCAAAGGGTTATTTCATCCTGGGGAGAAAAAAAAACTTGTCGAACGGTCGAAGGTGATAAAATTATGTCGTCGAATCTATTATTAGCGGGGAAAAATGTCGCCTCGGGAAGGGAAGGAAGGACAGGTGCTACCAACGCTGCGCTGCACAGTTCATCCAGAACGAAAACGATGTTTTTAAAATATTCAACGCGAGAGATGTGAAATACGTGGGAGACGGAGGGTAAAAATAACAGGCGGGGTGGATTTTTTTTTTAATTTATTTCATTCAGGTTATCTCATTCAGTGATTAATTTAAATTTTGACGTAAATAAATAACCGCATTGCCCTCCGCAACTGGAATTTTCCACATTTGCAAGAATGAAAATTGTATCGTCGTCTGCAGTTTCTAATTCTCCCAATTCCCATAATGCATTTCAAGCTTGTGAATCCTTGCGACTAAAATCTCCAACTATTTCTGTATGAAAAAGATTCTCATACGGTCCATCAAAAATTATTACACGTTCATTATGAATAAACTGGGATACAGACGCGTTATTATTTTTGAAATGATTTCGCGGATGAGCGCTAAGCACGACGTAACAATGGCGGCGTATCATTTACGAAACGCACACAATATTTGATTGGCAGGCTCTTTTATCCACGATCAGATCTGAATCATTCACCTTGAGTTAGTTAATTTCAAAATCAATAACGGCTAACATGTTACATGCATGTTTAATGTCATAATCTATAATCAACTGGAAAGTTTGTCGTATTCAAACAATGTTCCGTGTAAGCGGAGCGGTGCACTGTGTGTATTTTGTGCCGTGGAAATTTAACTCTTTGGAGGCTGTCGTCATTTCGCAAAGTATTGTATAAAGTTACACAGTAGATAGGAAATTTTCTCGAATTTCCTTATTATAGTATTTACAATACCGGGGACGAAACAAAAGATAATTAATTATTTGAAAGCAAGTGTATCTTGAGGGTTGCTTCATAATGTATGTTAATCTTTCGACGAATAGAATTCTTTTCCATGAAAGTTTACTTACTCGTACTGTTAAATTGCACCGTTTCTTTCAATTCACGTTAATCTGAATGATATTCGAGTTCAACTGCTCGAGTAACGAAATACCAGAAAAAGTGAATCTCGAATCACAGATTTGAAAAATAATTAGTTGCCTTTCGCGTCATACTTTTGGAAAATAAATAATTCTTTTAGAAAATACATTAACAATTGCGTTAAGTGCTCGATGATATTCAAGATGCGAAATTCATAGCGCTATATTTTATACTTCATCCGAGTCTTTCTCACGTTACAGTGTAAATACTATCCAAGTGAAGATCACTTTGAGAAGAAACATCGCGGTGAAGTTACGTTAAAACGAATTTCACCGAAATCCACTTTCGCTTCTTTCACGCTGACATTCAACAAACGAATCCAAAAAAAGTAGAAAACTCTGTTAAATTTTACACTCGCTACGTTGTTATATAAATTTGTCAACTGAAACAGAAGGTGTCAAAAATTAAATATAAATTAAAGTAAGAAAGGAAAAAAAGCAGAAAATATACAAATCGTTAGTTCGAGTGTATGTGTGTGTGTCTTTTTTCTTTTTTAGACAGAAACGATGAATCGATGTTATTGAACTAAAGCAGAAGTTTGTGAAGCGTTCGTTCTCGAGGCTATTTCAGAATGTAGTCAAGTAGTATTAATGCCCAAGTATTTCATTAGAATCGAATGATGTCACCAAAGTCGACGAGTGAACCGACATGTATACGTTGCTTATGTTATTTTTGTACACTCTTAGAAATCGTCGACGAGTAATTGAATTTTTCTCTCTTTATCGTGTCGCTTTAAAGTTTCAAGTTTGAATTACATTTAACAGAAAATATCGACCATTCATTTTTTCAGCTGTTTTGACAGCTCGTTTATTACGTTTTCAACACTACTTCTTCAATAGTAAACGAAACGAGAGACTACTTCAGGAATTTTCAGGAATTTTATTCTCACATAATGAACTTTCGTATTCGTCGATGTGTCAAACATGTCCCCCCCCCTCCAATTATTTTTTTATTCGAACTTGAATTACTGTTAAATTTTTAACGTCGCGTGGAAAATTTTATCATTATCTTTTTAACCCCTTTGGAATTTAATATATTCTGACCAGAGATTTAAATCTTCTTTGCGGCGATCAGTAGTGAATGAAGAGTGTAACACTAACTTCATCAACCACAAGTACATTTATTATTTAGCCAGTCGACATATCGTTAAAATTTACTAAAATACCATAAATCACACATAACAATTTTGCGCCTACTTCGTCAATTCCAGAAAAAAATCTCAACTCGACATTCTTTTCAAAACATTTAAAGAACTAATTCAATCTAATTTATCGTTCTCCATTTATCTACTCTCGATATCTTAACAATAGAAGTACATTTAAAGTCGAATCGATTGAAAGTACACGTACGTGCAATAGAAAAACGAAAGAGAAAGAGAAAGAGAGAGAAAGAGGGGGGGGGGAGGAGGACGAATGAGAAAAAAACAACAGAAACGATAAGTGACAGGGTTGAAGAGCCCTCTAGGCCTTGCCACTCCGACAATGCATCAGAGTAACGAAGCAACGAAATAATGGAAGAGACTCGTAGGCGTGCTTCAACTGTCTGTTCATTTTATCAGCGAACGGTATCGGTTTATTGGTCTGCTAACGATGATATTAATTAATCGAACTTGCTCGTAACGATGCGTTCCATCGACATCGATGCATGGCCGTCGGCCGATATCCTGAAACAGTCGGATAGAAGGCGGCCAGTTGCTGAACAATTGATAATACTATTTTGAGTGATCTCGGTTCGTTATTAGAATCGACGCGTTCCATTGTGTGTTAGTTTGCAGCTCGAACAGCGTCGGAACCTAACTGCCAAATAATAAAACCCTCTTCCGGTTTGCAGGGTGAATATAAGCGAACGTACAGGGCGAGCTGATGCGACGTTATGCCACTCATATGTAGATAATGCTTTCAGCGGATTTCTACATATGAGTATTTTTTATAAAATATAAATAATGGGAGTATTTTTTATAAAATACAAGTAATACGAGTATTTTTTATAAAATACAAATAATGGGAGTATTTTTTATAAAATACAAATAATACGAGTATTTTTTATAAAATACAAATAATGGGAGTATTTTTTATAAAATACAAGTAATACGAGTATTTTTTATAAAATACAAATAATGGGAATATTTTTTATAAAATACAAGTAATACGAGTATTTTTTATAAAATACAAATAATGGGGGTTGCGTAGTAAAAATTATAAAGAGAACCCCGCTGTATTCTATAAATTCGTTTCATCTAAAAATCATGGTGAGAACTCCGCTATGGCGTATAAATTTCATAAACTCTTCCTTCTATGAGAGATTTTTACAAGAGCACAAAAACTTGCAAAAATATATAAATATAAATTGCTTGTAAAGCGTTGTATGACGTATTAAAAAGATTGCGAAATAATTAATTTATTGTCTTTTCTCTTTTCTCGAAACACGAGATGACGTCGCGTTGAGTTGTTCAAATGCAACTTGTAACTTGTTTGACTGTTGCGATTCGACAGGAATTCTTCTCTTTTCAAGAAGTAAGATTAAATTAGAAATGTTCGAACTTGTGTTAATTGAAAGTTCTTACTCAGCACTCGACACTTTCCTCAAATTACAGTTTCTCGCGTGAGGATTCGAAAAAATTGGAAATTTTCGAGATGTCGAAAGCGTTTCTCTACATTTCTATAACCGGGTCAATGAGAAAGAAAAAGAGAAAGAGAAACGTTTCCTCTCGGGAGATGTCTGAATGATTTATAAAACGTATTATCATTATTTCAATTAACGCGAAATAATTATTAAAACGTACAAAAACTTTGATCGATACCAAAAAGAAAAGAAAGAAAACTTAACATCTAAAAAATTCATCTTGTAGCTAACGGCTACGTGTCTACTTACGTTTGCAACTATTACGTCACGAATTAAAAAATAGACTGCAATCAATCGTAGTCATTTTGCTCTGTAAGCGAACGAAGAAATTCCAGTTATAATGGACTGGTGCCAGCGGGATCCGGATTAATTTTCGTTGGTGATTCGTGATCGATAACGTTTGCTCGCGTTTACACCGGGGAATATAGTACGTGCGAATTTTCAACGTTAATACCACGCGTCACCATTTTCGGCGAGCTTGAATCGCAGCCCGTAATTGGATCGGGCTTTCCATCGCATTAGGAAATAATAATAAGTATTTTATTCCGATAACGAGCCTGCTAATATCCAAATGGACGCAATGCCGTTATGGCCGTCGGTTATTTACGACTTGATATATTAAACATTGGCTCGCAATTTCGCAAACGTGTTTCGCCCGGTTTCCGCCAACGTGAAAACGAAAATGTGTACGATATTTATTCCACGTGAAACATTCAACGAAATAACAATACCGTTTTTCATATCGCGAACCCGCGAAAATAATTATTCCGAGGAAAGGTTCGTTGTTCGGCCTATTTGTTTCGTTACAACGCAATATTATTTGAATTAAACAGTTCGCTGAATATAAATGTGAGAACAGAACAGAAAAATACAGAGTTCAATAAATCTTCCAAACGTGGTGTTGTTCAAAAGAACGATCTTGCAAATGCGAGACGGAATTTTCCAGCTTGACCTACGCGCTTTTAATTACCACTTGGAATATTTGTGTATCTCTGTCACGTCGTGTGTTGTTAAAAATTCCAAGGATGCAAAATTTCACGAATAATATTTAAATTTAATTTTCAAATACAGATAATAAATTATAAAATTTTCTCGATAATCAATTAATATTAAAATCATAATTTGAAAAATATTTTTACTATGTAATATAAAAAAATTTATGGGACAGACTATAAACTTATTATATTACGCAGTAAAAATATTTTTCAAATTACGATTTTAATATTAATCAATCACTGAGGAAATTTATTATTTATATTTGAGAATTAAATTTAAATATTATTTAAACTCTGCGAAAATTTACGAGAAGTCGATCTGAAATTTATAAGTCCTTTGTTTCGCTCGACTCCACGAACGATTCAATATTTCCTTTTTCCTTTTCGAAGAAATCTTACATAATATCGAATGTATCGTCAAAATTCTTAAGAGTTAATACAAAAGTACAATTAAATCGAAAAGAGGGTGTTCGACGTGCGCGTGAAACGTACATCGAATGTTCAAAAAAGAAACAAAAAAGCAAACGTGATTAATTCGCTGAAACTAGAATCCAGACCAAAGAACTTCGACAGAAACGAGACGGTCAGTGGAACGATGCGTGATAAATCGGACGTAAAAGAGGCGGGCGCTCGCTGCCAGTAGAAAGGCTTAAATTTAATCGGGCAAGACGCAGGGGAGCGTTCAACCTCCGCGAAATGCGTTTAACTGGGGCGGGGGGGGGGGGGACTGGAAATTGGAAACGCGGCATTACACGTGAATTCAAAGCATCGCAGCCAGCCTGATTAATTAATTTTCGTTTCGTACTTGCAATCGGTATTATTCCGATCAACCGGTCAAATTATTACAATAAGGACGCGACCGGGTTCAAGCCTGCGATTAATTCACCGTTTGATAATCACGCTGTGGCAAAGTGTTCTGAAAAACTGACTGGAAATACTGTGTTGAAAATATTGACGAAACAGCCAGCATTCACATTAAACGCGCGTGCAAACGTTTTGTTCCGAGCAACTTTCCGTCGAATGCAAACATTCACTCGTCGATCAATCGTTGCGTGTGCCGTGGAACACGTTTGAAAAACACATCTGAATGCATCTATCTATCTCACGTTTCACATTTCCTATTTTTTCGCTAAACAGCAATATTTTGAAAAATTCAGCGCTGTCTATGTGTTAATAAAACTGTATTTTAATTTAATTTCGGCGATAAATGTTAGGCAAGGAGTTATTATAATTCTTGAAAACTTGCTTCGGTCGATAATTGTTATATAATTATGTATCATTCGTATTATAATTGTATATAATTATATATATGATATATGTCTCATTTATAAGTATTACAATTATTTATCATTATCACATGTATAATTATATATCAATTATATATCATTCGAATATCGACATGCTCGTCTTAATAAATTATATTGTAAAACTTTGATTTATCCATTGTCTTATTCATTCTCATCTTCAAGCATGAAAGTGTTAAAATACTACGCGCTAAACATTTTTCAGACAGAAGGATCTTGATACTGTTCCACAGAGAATAAAAGAATCGCACCAGTTAATAAAAAGATACTGGAGCCTATCTAAAAAGCATACCAACGACCTCGGAATCTCGTTAAAGAATAACCTCGAGAGGAAATCCTTTTCGTCATTACACGCGTTTCTTGAAACAACGTAACTTTATCCTACGAAGACTTTTCACAACAACCGCGTGTACGACAGATACTCAAACCATCTCTCGTTTACCTTTTAATCCACCCTATATATATTAAAACCCATCATTAATCACAAAGTGACCCGAGAAACAGAGAGAGAGAGAGAGAGAGAGAAAGAACCAACACGAGCGTATCTACAATGTTTTTCTCCTGCGATCCTCATTTTGACGATAAATGGAAAAAAAAATTGTTAGATCGATCGGAATAAACGAAGTACAGTAGCGGCGGTCGTTACACGGTCAGACACGGTGAATTATATTTTTTTTTCGCGGAATTGCTTTAATGGACCCTGTTATTGGAACAGCTATTGGAAATTGTTTAACCGGAGAAATAGTATATTCGTTGTAATAATAGATTCTTTATTTTTTTTTTTTTTTTGTCAGGTTCGATCTTTTCGCTGGAATTTATGGAACGAGGAAATACGCTCGCTATACTCTTTGACATTTATTTATTTATTTCTCTCTTTTTTCATTCATACACCGGGCACAGATAAATGGCGAATGAATTTCACTTCGAACGTTGAGGTTCCAACGAACAAAGCCTGCGTTTGCGCTTCGTTTAGTGTCGTGAATATACTTGGCCATCGATTCTTTGACACTGTCTAGACTGCGTGGAAAAATTTATAGAATTTGAAAATTCACAGAAACAGAGAATCACGGGATGATCAATGACTGTACCCAGTCCATTTGTTTCGAATACTTGTGTTCACCAGTGTTTGCTACATGCCACTTTTTGACGAACTTTTGACAAACAAGGACAAATGCAAATGGAAATAAATTCGAAGGAAAATCAATCAGACTTAAAAAAATTTGTCCAAAGTCTTTGTCGTTTGTTTTCCATCTTTTTATTACAGTTAGAAAGTAATTACAATTTATAATTAATTTAGAAAACAAATTACTACAGATATTAGAAGATATTAAAAGATTTTTATTCTCTGCGTTGAAATCAATATTTTCCTTTTAAATCACTTTCCAACTATGAACGAAAGAAGAGAAGAATTCGACAGACTGTGCAAATTCAATTAATAGAAGCTGAAAACAACGTTCCGGAAAGTACTTCACAATTGCTGAAACTATCAAGTTAGCTTCAGCTCGGACAACTATTTTATTTCAATTCTCCAGTTCAATCAATAGTCTCGTTCTAATTTCCCCGTTATTCGAAGATACCTCGACTTGACCTTCGATTTCACGATGTGCAGTTTCCTTGTGAAATCCGACTTGTGAAATCGTTACGCGAGAAAAGCGGCAAAAAAGGCGAGAAACGGAAGTGCACTCGTTTCCTAGCCAGGAAATTAGTTTCGTCGTATTGCAAACGTGTTCTGTGTATGTACCTGCGTGTACACTGTTATACAGTCGTAACTAAATATCATAATAATCAGATTGCAAATTTTTGTACATTTATAAAAAATTTATACGAAATATTTGAAGCTACGAGCTATTCAATATTTTTGATGAGATGATTAAAAGTAGCATTTTACGCATTGTTATAAACGTTACAAAAAATACTACAATTTGCATATTTTATGTATCTCATCGTTATGTGCAATTTTTCGCTTTAAAGTTTCCTATGAACGCGCGAAAATACACATTAATAATCTCCGTTTGAAAGGAAAGAAAGAATTACAGCGTTTCGTCAGTTAGGCACCAGAAACCATATTTAATTAAAGACCTCACGTTTAGTAATTACTAAAGTCATTAGCATCATAGTTACACTACTAAAGCCATGAATTGTAAATTATAAATCGTTTCGTTTCATTGTTCAGTCTCTATAATAATTACCTGTATAATCGTCTATAGTCAGACATATAAAGGAGGAGGGGAAAAGACTGAAGAAGAAGCAGCAAGACAATACCAAAGAAAAAGCAATAGTAGAAGACAGTAGAAAGTTTTTTTTTTCGCCTTTTGTTTTTACTTTTTACGCTTACTTTTACTTATAGTTCCTACAAAAAGATGAGCAAAAGACAAATTAGACCCACAAGACGTAGACACTAAGGATTAGCTATAGAAGTAGAAATAAGAAAGACGTAAACTCATTGTAAACCGGAAGCCATCCGAGCCGCCTAGGCAAGGATTATATATAAATAATCGTCTGTAATAATCAAGCTGATGCAAACGAAATAAAGTGAAATCGGTCAATCAATAACATCCATCCAGTTTCCATTTACATTCGTGAGGACACAAATAACAAACATCCACAATTGTTGCACCGATTCAACATTTTATCATGCATTTCATTACTCGATTTGACAAGCACTGGTATTTATTTCTAAAATCACTCGGAATTGTCACCACGCTGCAAAGATATTGTCGTGCCGGTTCAACGTTTCGTTCTTACACATAAAAAAAAAAAAAAAAAAAAAAAAGAAAAGAAAAAAATTACATCACGATTCAAAGACGTTCGATCTCGAGATCCCTGATCTTCGAGTTGGGTCATCGTTGCACAACAGCAAAATCAGCGACATGTGCACGGCGTGTATCGCCGCGAGCGCGAGAATGTACCAATTCACCGTTAACCATGGCCTCGGGGCTTCCGTGTTTCAATCTGAGCGGAGGAGTACCCGGCGGATGTGTATCTCGTGGCAAGATTAAGGCACGTACACACATCGTGCCGAGCCCCGGCCCTCCGGAGAGCACTTCCTCACGGGGAGATGCGCTCCGCCGGGAAATACGAAACGAATCAACGATTTCTCTGAATCGCTACATTTCCCCCGCTTCCCCGCCCACCGTCATTCCTGTCCCTCTTTACTAGACGCCAGAGAGATTCGCCGATGAACGTCCGGGAGAATTTTCGTCTCGTTGGAATGTCGCTGGAAATTGGAACTATCGGGGAAAAATGAACGCCACGTTTGCCGATTTTGTTTTCCAAATACGCGAATGTTTATTTGCAAAAGTTCTTCTCAATGTGTGTATGTCCCTTCTTTTTCTATTATTATTATTATTGTCTCTGCGAATTTTACGTGACACGATTATTTTCTTAAAGTTAACTTATTTTTCACGGAAGAATCGAGTTCTTTCGAGATATATTTTTTTCTCTTTTTTTTTTTGTGGTAAGATTATCGTGTTTTAGAATTATTTACTTTAATTTAGAATTAGAGAAACGCGTGTGACATTGCTTTTATAAAAATAATAATTTAAGAATAATGAGACGAGAGGGTAGATATGAAATGTTATTTAAGTTGGCGATGGCTGGGTGTTCCGAGTGTGATCGATAATTAAAAAATATTGTACGTAATGCTATTTTTAATGTGAGTGTACGGGGTGAGTCACGCAATCGAGAATGCGTTCAGGTAATGCTCACGTTGTTAGGACTGTGGAATGGCAAAGAAAACTGTTACGGCGCGATAGTATTCAACGAATAAAATAAAAAGCTAAAATGAAAGCTAAAATAAAAGCTCTCTCTCCGTATAAATAACACTTTGCAACTGTTTAAATTTTCAAAAACACTCAAATTGACGTTTCAGCGGAAAACCCTTTGACGATGCAATTGTAGAATTGTAAAGAATTTAGAGTAAACTCTCAAAATTTCTGTCATCACGTATTGAAAAATAAAAAAAAAAAAAAAAAAGATAAAATAAAATATACACACATTTCCAATCCTGCACAGAACATTTGACAAGTTGACAATTTTTCTGAAAATTCAAAATCACTGGACAAAGTTCGCAAATCGAATAGACTGTCAAAGAAACGACGTAGGAAGGCTGGAAAGGTGGGTGACGTGATATAATAGCGACACGACGACGAAACGACTGCTACCTACTGTTAACAATTACTGATATCACCGGTGGTATTCCCTCTCCGTTTCTCGCAAAGGCTTCTATTACGCTGGCTTATTAAACGTAATTCAGCGGTGTCAACAGTCGCGTGTTTGCGGTTGGAATTTCCTTGAAACGGAATTGAGAAACGACGTGCAAGGATGAGAAAAAGCAACGACAAGATAACGATGTTATAAACGATAGGACAGGGAACGACCGTGGTCTCAACTTTAACTGACTGAGTGCGTTCAGCGTTCAACTAGGAGGCAGGAATTCAAATTTTCCAGATGATCCCTGTCCGCTATGAAATTATATGCTCGTCCGCGTTGCACGCACGATGGAGGAACACTCTCGGTCTTTCCACTTAATGCATTCCTGTGTGTCACTCGTTATTAACCCCTTCGCGGCGCAACCGAGAGACACTCAGGCTCAAGCTGTCGAATATATAGTAATGTAAATATCTTAAATGTCATCGTTACACATGTGTATTTTTATCGACGGCACGGTATACGCGATATACGATATAAAAACATACAGGGTGTTCGTTAATAACATTTAACACGCAAGATTATTTATTTTGAGCTCCATAGTGTAAATGTTGGATTATACGCAAGAGGTATTGAAAGTATGCATAACAACGAGGAAACGAAATAATTTATTTTAAATGTCTAATATTTTGTTACACTATCAAAGGGTTGAACAGCAATTCTTCGTAGCTAGATAAGAACGTTCTAATCCAACTAACAAATGTCGAAGAAAATATTTTTTATTTTATTTCAAATTTTGAAGAGAAAGAAATTTATGCAATAGTAGATTCTAATAGTAGAAAATTATTGAAATTGACTTGGTACCTGGAACGAAATCAATGTGAAATGCAACGTGTCATTTGATTACCAGTGAAACTGACTGCAAATGCCGATGAAACGTCAAGATACATTTTCTAGAATCTAATACAGCTCTTAAATCTGATAAAAATGACAAATAATTGAAAGATGCATTGGATCAACTGCTAGGCTATCGAGAGATTGCAAAATGCAAATATCCTTGTTGTTAGCGAAAGATGAAATGACCCAACTGAAGCTTCACTTACACAGGAAGTATGAAAGAACCTTGAAATTATCGACTACCCAGCGACATTGACACTGATTATCACTTAAAGATCGCCCAAAGCCTTCCTCTATTATTATCTAGATTATCCGACCAATTAAAACACCGTGTCTAATGAAAACCAATTTCTAAAAGAGAATCAAGAACACTCTAAATATCCCCGAAATTCTTGCCATAAGTATTCTAACGTGTTAAAACCTCTTTATACACGACGTACGAAAAAATATACATGCACACATGATCTCTCATAAACATTAATCGCACCGTGTATTATCACACGTACCATGAAACTAGAACAAAATTTTCTTTCTCGTCTGATTAATTGTAAATGAACTTCTATTGCACGAAAGCGAAACCATAGGTGGTAAAGAGAAAATCAGCGAACTTCTATTACATCACTTCAGTACGTGACACGTGAGAATCATAAACGTAAGAAATAAACAATTACGCAGCGAGAGATGCGTCAAGTCAGAGTATACGTACCAGTATCCTTCTTTCGTTGAGGGAAATCGAAGGAGCAAAAGGAAATGAGAAAAAAAGAAAAGAAAAATGGAATGAAACACACAAGAAGAAAGAAAGAAAGAAAAACTCTCGTAAAACGCGTATTGTGAATCGTACGGTCGCGAACGTAATGAAATATTATTGCAACGCCTAGGAGGACGTTAACGATCCACCCAGTGGCCGATGGTCTCGCGATCATCGATTTCTTTCGCAAACCGTCGATGGCAGGGGGAGGGGGCAATATCGTTTTCCCGTGATATAGTCGCGATCGACCAACGATCGCCAACGTTAATTACAGTCGAACGTTGGTCAAGATGTATGACGCGGGCGATTAATAGCGATCCCGGACAATGCTCAATTTACGACTCGTAGGAGACAACGCTTTTAACGACATTGATACGTCGTCGCGAGTATTGCTCGATGGAATGCAGCATTCGACCGTGTCTCGTAGAATGGACACACACATAGCGTGGATTATTGTTTATGGCGATTGTCCGCGACAGACTCAAGTGGATCAAGTTTCCCTTTTGTTCTACATCTTTCGCAAGGGGAAATAATAGAGAGTGAAATAAGCTCGATTCCACGAAGTGAGTTACACGTTCGAGGTATCAAGCTCCGAGATTTATCGCGCACGTGCATTCGAATATTTAGTTTTTTGAATATTTCTCGAGTCCTCCGAGCTTTTCGAAATATCCAGGATTTAAAATTCATTGAATCTCTTCCAAACTTCCAAACGTTTTCGAGCCATTTCGTGTCGTTTCAATTTCCAAAAACATTCAAATCCCCGAATTATTTCGAGTTCTCGTATATATTTAGCCATTCGTCGAATGGCAGAGTTATATATCTCATTTATTACTAGTAAATAGTTGTCTTTAACACGCAAAAAGGAGGAATAGAACGTTGCAATAAAGTTGTAAAAACAAGTGCAAAACCTGGTGTTCGCCAAAAGAAAAAAAAAAAAGCACGAGAATATATCGGGCCGCCCCGAATCTTCGAATCCAGGTTTAACGAGGGATGCTTTTTGTCGAGGCGAGCACGCCTGGTAAAGTCTAATAAAATACGAGCGATCATAGGCGTCGTATCTTGTCGGCTATAAATTCGCTTCTTCGTGTCGATTTATTGCTCGCTCTCTCTCTCTCTCTCTCTCTCTCAGTCCGTTCGAAAGTCGATCGCAACGAGCGTTCCTCCCTTCCGAAACATCGCCTCCGCGAAGAAGAAGAGAAAACGAGGGAAAGTGGTCGTTGACGCAGCAAATGAAGATAGAGAAAAAGATAAGAAATGAAGAAAAATAGACAAATGATGAAAATGTTATTAACGGGGATAAGCGTAGACACATTGTGCGTTAGAAAGAAAGACATAGAAGTGAAAAGCAGCGATGTAGAAAAAAAAAGGAAAATATACAAGTACGTGGAAGCAGAGAAAGAGAATGTTGAGAATAAAGAAAAGGGATAGAAAATAAAAAAGAACGGAGATGTAGAAATTTTAGAGAAGAATGAAAATGATAGAAGATGTAGGAAGAAAAGCAAGGGGGGAGAGAGCGATCGAAAGTAGTCGATACCAGTAATGGACAGACATATACGGACGAGTCGAAGCGGATCCCGCGCGAATTATACGTGGAGATAAAGAAAAATCTGTGACATGTAATTATGTTTCACGGCGTAGAAAGTTTGGTGAAAAGCCAAGGATTTCTCACGTTGCATCCTCGATGTATTACACGCATCACGTGTTTATCTAATTCGTTATTTGTTTTACCAATCTTTAGAGGTGTGCGAGAGCCCGAAATATCGGGTCGGGCCGGGAACACTAAATTTTTTTCAGGACGGGTACCCGAAAATTTTGAGATTCTCGAATTTATCGGGAAAGAGTTGGGATTTGGGAAAGGATTGGGAACAAGCTTAAATAATTCGTTAAAGCCCACGCCTTCAACTATATCGAAAGGTCGCAGATCTAGAACCATCGTTCGAGCAATTCCTTCTGTTATATCTTTTGGTTTGACAATCTTTCGCGTATCATTTTGTACATGCGACAAATTTTATATCGATTCAGTTTCTTTTCTAGTACATGTGCTAATGTTTGAATGCATATGTTTCAAATGGCGTAACAAACCAGTAGTATTTGCATACCTAGTTTTAAATTCATAGTGACAATGCGTGCGTTCCGTCTTTGTATCATCTTTTTCTTGTAAATGTTCCCAAACAGAGCTTCTCTTTGCACGATATCTTCTGCACTAGTTCCTGCTACCACAACTTTACTCTCACTATCACTCGACATTCTTTTTAAAGATTTTTAATCTTTATTAAATTCACGCAGATTTTGAAATATACGTCTGAACTTGCCGAATTTCTCAACGATACTGCTCGACAGCGTACATAATATCCAAGTAATAAGCATGCAGTCACACGTTTGTATACATCGGGCCACACGATTCTTAGAATCCGTGGTTCCAATAACTTTACTGGCAGAAGAAATCGAACTGTGTATTTACATATTTTCTCGGGGAATCTCGAAATTTTCGGATTCTCGCACACCCCTGCCAATCTTCTATTTATGTATTACTTTACACTCAAGATATTGTCGTTTGTTTCTGCAAACGTTAGAATTTGAACAACCAACAACTAACATCCAACAATTTCTCGAATTTCGGTTCTTTCAAATCCTCGAGTGTCCAAACTGTCAAATTTCCAAAATTTCAAAGCTCTTAAACTTCGGAATTTCAAAGCTTTCGAGGTCCCAAAGTTCCGAAGCTCCGAGTTTCTCCTCATTTCCAAATTTCCAAACTTTCAGACTCGCAAATACGCAAATTCCCAAATGTCCAAGTGACAAATTTCTCAGTTCTTCAAATCTCTAAATCAACTCAAATATCTCTATATGTTTTTTCAAGAAATTCTACATTCTATTAATACACAGAATATGACAGTTTTCATATTTTCCAACTGTTTGAATTCCAAATTTCCAAACTTCTGAATTTCCAGATTTTCCAAAGGGATTCCAAACTTTTCGAGATCGTTCGAAGATTCGACAACAGTTTTACGAACGGTGTACTTGGTCATACTCACTTTGCAACCCTCGCAGCTGGTCACGCCGTAGTGATAACCGCTCGCCTTGTCACCGCAAACTCTACAGGCCACGAAACTCTTCGCGGGCGTCGAACTGTTCGAATCGGCAGCCGCGTAGTGTTGTTCTGGAAAAGAAAACAGACAAACAAATTATGCGACTTGGTCGTCATCCGTGGAACTGGGTAAAACGTTCCAGCAAACCTATCTCAATTCTCTCGCAGATGCAACTCGCGATCGCGAAGCATAAAAACAAGCTTGCGTGTCAAACTGTGTCACGATGTCACGAATTGAACGCAAATAGAAAACCACAGCCTTGATTATCCATTATTTAAAATAATATTAGCACCACGTTTGGTATTCATCGCGTTTACCAGTACAGTCAGATTAAATGGTTTGTCACATTAACGTGATGTTATTGCTAGACTGCGGATTTTTATGCATTTTTTGTAGGAAACTTAATCCTTTGCACTCGACTTGCGAAAGTTTAAACAAATAATAATATCCTGGGTGGAGAGTCATTATTTTTCCAGAGATTGAAACTGTGTATCGTTAACTATTGTATATTGTACAATACTTGTTCTAACGATACACGTCGACGATTGCTTTGAATGATTCATTAGAAATACATATTAGGTTGCTTTAAATTATATATTAGAAATACATATTACATTGCTTTAAATTATATATTAGAAATACATGTTAGAAAGATATAATCAACAAAATTTCGCGTCGAATATCCATTTGAATGATTATTTTCAATACGTCTTATTTGAAGTGATGCTCCGTAAATTTACAACAAACGATTAAAACAGACGATGCAAAAGTCGAGGGCAAAGGGTTAAATAAGTGCAGTGCAGCACAATACACGTAAAAATATACGAAATATCCAAAATGTTATAATAAAATGGCAGAAAAAATTTTTATTCAATTTCTATTGTAATTGTGTTTCTAAAAATATGCATAGAAACTTACACTCTGGTCGTTATCTTCGAACTATGATACAATTGTCATTTCCTACCTATCGCGCTATCATTTCATTTTCGTTTTACACATATAGATACGAGAAATATGAATTTCCAGAAAAATGGGGATAAGAAACATCGTGCAAATCCCGTCAACCGTTCCGTGAACATGCGAGCCTCAACGTCGAGTTTTCACATGATCATCGCCGATCTTCCTTCTTTCTAACGACCAAAAAACGAGCATCGAGCGCGTGGATGTAACGGAATCGCGTCTCGATGGAAACGGTCACGCGTAGACAGACACGAGAGGGAAAAAGGGCGGCTGTCGTTTCTAGCCAAATGGAGTCGAACGTCGGCGAAACAGAGAGAGAGAGAGAGAGAGAGAGAGACTAACGTAGGAAAAGTCAGAGGTGCAAACAGAATGGGAGAAAAGACGGAGAAGCAGATTTTTAATCAAATGGAATTATTGACAAATTGGGGACAAGCAGAGTGAAATACGAGGAGAGGAGAGACGATGGAACAGCAAGGAGACGAAATTCTAAAATAATTCGATCGTCTCGGTGATAAAATAAAATTCCAACATTCGAGGTATTGATCGAGCTGACCGGCAGAGGCAGAGCCACAAAAATATCGAAAATCAGACGGGCGACGGAAATAAGGATGGGTAGGAATCAAGGATGAAGAGAGAGAGAGAGAGAGAGAGAGCAATCGATGCTGTCAAATTTAGACGTCGAGTCGAATGTAGACAAAAATATACGGGAACAGAAGGGACCGCTGTCAAGCAACGGGAATAAATAAAAGGAAGAAACAACCACTGATGGGGAGGAAAAACGCAAGGGGGTGTTATCAACTAAATTTAGACATCAAACCGCGCAGGAGGCAAGAAACATCCGAGAATCGAGCGATCAAAGATGAGGAGTAAAGATTCGGGGAAAGAAGCCAACTGAAGTGAGCGAAGAACAGAAAGGGGGAAACTATCCATCAATTCCACCCGAGCGGATCGAACAAAGACACGGCGAAAGGAGACCAAAAAAAAAAAAAAAAGGAAAAAAGAAAAAAAACGAGAAAAGAGAAGCAGAGAAATGTCTGAGCGTCCGGCCAGACGAAAAATAAGAAGAGCTTAAGAAGCGGGGATTAAAGGAAGAGGAGGAAAACGAGGAACAAAAGTGGACGAAGAAGCACGAGGAAGGGAGGGCGGCGTAATGGTAGGGCGAACGGTGGCACGAGAGAGCCACGTTCGTCCGGGACACGGGCTGGTTCTTCCATTGGACGAGGAGCAGGCCCCCGGTTGCATCCATAATGCAACGACGACCGGGGACGCCACCGAGGAAGGGAAAAGGTTGCTCCTGCTGGCGCGAGCCTCGCTCAGCCGCACGTTCTGCGGTGGTTCGTGTAACGGAAAGCCCGCGTCACCGTTACAGAAACAGAGAGAGAGAGAGAAAAAGAGTACACAGCGGGGCACACAGCCTAGGAAGAACAGGCAAGAGCCAACAGGAGGCAGAACGAGCTGAACGAGACGAGCGGGGCGAGAATGGGAGAGGAGGAGGAGAACGCGAAAGAAAAAGGAAGAGGAAAAAGGCGAAACGGGGCCGTCCGCAAAGGGAGTGTGCACAGGGAACCGTATAGGAGTAGTCCGCAACATTATATATACCGTTGGAACTCTCGTGAAACCCCTGCCAGAAGACGAGTCGTTACGTGGCCAAGGAGTTAGACGGAGACGGATGGATATAGGTAGATGGACAGGAGAGAGAGAGAGAGAGAGGAGAAGAAGCAACGACGATGACAAGGATAGGAGAATTACAGCGTGCAAAAGAAGAACGACGAGAGAGAGAGAGCAAGGGAGGAGAGCGTAGTTGATTGTAGCATCTGGAAAACGCTAGCGGGGCCCGATCTCTCGGACTTGTACGGCCACCGATGCGATTTTATGACGGCTGCAACCGTGTTCCGCCATCGAACGGTACCGAACCTCTCGTCTCCCGCCAAGATCATCGTCGAGGACTCTCCGACGACGAGTGTGACTAGGGCGATGGCCCTAACAGAGCCATGTTTAAATTAGCCTACGATTTAGTAGCAGTTCAACGCGTTCAACTTAGGATTTTCTTCGTTTACAATGAAACACTGCAAGTACCCATCCCCCCCCCTCCCCACCCCTACACATGACCAAAATATTACAATCCCTCGTTGTATAATAAATAGCCTCATAGCTACAGCAAAAATTAGCGCTATTATTAATGTAGCAATGAGTGCAAGTAGAAAATTTCTATCTTACGATTGCGCGTGCTACAGGGCTGAAGTCTTTAATCTAAAGATGATACAAAAATACTGCTTTTACGCGTTATGCTTTTCGTACACGTGTAAATATTGCATATACTGGCGCAAAAAAAAAAAAAAAAAAACACTGCAAGTTGTTCCTCCGACGATTAATAAAGAGGGCAATAATTTACAATGAGGGGGTGAAGGGTGCTGCCACTTTCGAAATGTACGCGCACACTGTAAACACACGTGTATTTTTGTACAAAATAAGAGAATCGTCGGGACGATGAAATCAAACGTGACGAGCAAGTATAAATAAATTAACGAATATATATATATATATGTATGTATGTATCGAGAGAAATCGGTATTGCGGTTCCGCGGTGCCTACGCAATAATTCACAACGTCGTGACGCAATGCAAAACATTTATGCTGTGAAAAATTTGCATAGCCGTGAGGCAACAATTCACAACGTTGTGACGTTGTGTTAAAATTCGCGTAAAGTTGCAAAACCAAAAAAAAAAAAAAAAAAAAAAAAAAATAATAAACGATCTATCTATCCGTACACTATCGAAGCTCCTTGAAACCCGTGAAAATCACGAATTTCGCCGTTTCCTTGCACTGATCTGGTTAGCTGTTTCGGTGTTAAACGATCGAAGGGACGAGGAACGCTGGCCTCGCGCGTTCGCACGCCGATACATTGTAATTTATCGCGGACGGTCTGTAATTTTCCAGGGACGAAGGCGGAAGTGAACGCGCCGCGCCGCGCACGTAATGACGTGCACAGGCAGCCGCGCTCCGCTGCACCGGCGAACCGAAGTTTTTCGGTGCTTCTTCATGGGAATTCGTTAAGGCGTACCGTATTAACGACAGCCTTAAACGGCCGTGCACGAATAAATTTCCCCCGCGTACCCAACTTCTTTCTTTCTTCTTTCTCTTTTTTTCTTTTTTCTCTTTTCCTTATCGAGCTCGTTCCCGTCTTCGAGCACCGAGAGATTCATCGCGGCAAGGTGCGCTCCACCGTATGCAAATTCGGAACGCGAAACGACGCCGTCGTATTTTCCGCCGTCGCACGTTGTTCACTTCGCTTTTCCCTTCGATCTTTCGCCGTTTGAACTCGTCCTCTCTGCCTCGAGAAGAAAGGAAGGATTCATTTTGCTGAATTTATTTTCCATTCGAGAGAGAGGCTGATCCCGTTTCTGGCCTATTTATTCGGGGAGTGGAGACAGACTCACTCGAAAATCGGCACCATGATCAGGCATTCCTGGTTCTAAATTAAATGCGAGATTTGAATTGAATTTCCAAATTACGAGGACAATTGGTACAATTGTTGAATCATATTGAAACGAAGATAACACATCTCAGAAGTTATGTCTCCGCTTCAAGAATTCGTCGATCGAGCACGTTATGAATAGGTAATGAACATTTGCAATTAAAAGAACTAAATTCTGCTAACTCTCAAAGCAGTTTAAATATATTCGAGGCACTTTCTTAAGGTACAAGCTACTATGCTTTGAATCTGTTGGAGAACCAATTTTACAAGAGCGTACAATCGTGTTTCGAAACGGCCGAAAAATGGCTGTGTCGACTGCTGTTGGAAGTACAATCGGCTATATGAACTACTGTCAAAAAAAGAGTAAAATGCGGAGCGAAAAACAATATTTTTCGAAAAAACAAATCTCTCCGGTTTCCTTAGTCATGTTCATGTTGCTGAAATTGAAATACACATAAAACTGTGGTCGTATTTTGTTGTTGTAACCGTTGAACTGCGAATTTTTACTTGCGTACAGTTTAAATCTACGAAAATGCACTAGAAACACAAAAACCTATAGAATACACGAAACACATACGATTTTTACTAGATAAAGCAAACTTTTGTTGAAATGTCATTCCACTGAGAAAACGTACTGTATAAAAATACAAAGTTGCGTAAACGTACTCGAAAATCTATGAAAGTGGATTTACAGATAAAAAGGAAAACAAACTTCCGTCGAAGTGTCATTCCCTCATCGAAACCTACGCGCGTACATAAAAATATGAGATCACGCAAACGCAAGGAAAAAATGTAAAAGAAAAAAATCTGTAAAATGTAGTTTAGCAATTTAAACATTTATTGAAATTTCATTCACCCACGTGGAACGTACAACAGCGCGCAAAAATTGCGAAATTACGTAAACGTCCGCTAACAAGCTTTCCTGGCCAAGGTTTTTCGCGAGTGGCCACCCTTACTGCTGGTTTTACTGGGTGAAATATTCGCCGTGTGTTCGGCGGCCACGTACAGAACGTCCATCAATCCGAGGTACTCCCGCGAGGAGAAAGTTCGTTCGGTCGAGCGGAATTTATAAGCAGAAATAGAAATTGTGCCTCTGTTCCGCGGAATATTGCCGAAGGCTCGGGGTGGTAAGTGAAATGTTAAGAGCTGCACGATTACGAAGCGAATATACGGCCAGCAATAAAAGATTTACGATCGCGATACAACCGACTACACAACCGTGAAAGTTGACGGGAGAAACCGCGAAGAGCGGTAGATAAGACGCCGCGCGACTCGTCGTACGTTCCATCGACCGTAATCGGGCAAGTTTTATCTTTGATATGATCTTTCGACTCGCCGCGGAAACGATCGTTTCCGCAATGAATATAATTGTAGAACGATATACAGGCCGACATCAAAATACATTCTTTTTATTTACTATTAACCTCTTGCGTTGAAAACGACAAGATTTTCTCAGTTTCAAATATATTTAAATACCTAGTAACCCTAAGTATATTTAAGTACATACTATTTTAAGTATACTTAACGTAGGCAAAACAAATGATAAGTTTATTACTTGTTAACAATTTCTGTCTCGGTGATATCGTACCGACGAGCTCAAAGGAAGAAGAAAGCGACGAATTATTGTATACGATTCGGTCACTCGTTATGGTCCGCAGTTAGCCAGAGGTTAATATTAGTGACTTTTACAGTGCGGCATTCTTTGTACGTAGAAAACGTTGTACGTTCAGATAAAAATATCCTTCTATAAAAAATCTTGCAATTATTCGAGTTAATCAATTCGATTGCTATAATTTCAGTTTGATGAGATCCGACGAGAGAGATGTTATTAACATGAAAATTTGCGAATTACTTTTTTCCTGACCATCTCCAGTAATTTTGATATTAAACTCGATCAGTGCCTTCAATTTCACTTTCAAGCTGACGATCTGCAGATTTTTCAATGCGTTGTCAAATTTTCAAAATGTGGACGATACCTCGGAATTAGTGAGTGAAACGCGTGCCGTTTTCAATCGTCTTTCGTTAATTTAAAACGCTGTTCTACCGATCCAACACCGAAATTGATTTTTCTCTTGAATTGAAATAAAACGCTTCTGAACATTTTTCGTGCATCCGTGCTGCCCAATGACTCGTAACTTGCTTCAAATAATTCGAAACGAATAAGACGAACAACGAATCTCGATCGCTTCTCACGTTGCACGTGAATCCGGCGTACGAGCCCAGTGGTGTTTCCAACAGTTGAAAAACAGAAGACGGGAGGACCCGTTACTCCGTTTCCGTTCTTCTCGTGGCAAAAACTTTTGCCGTTGCAACGGGGACCAGGGGGCAACGTGCTAACTTCTTTCACGGTTTCGTCCAGCGATCGATTGGCACTCGGAGAAATTTATCCTTCATTTTGTAGCGAATGATCTTGCAAACAGCTATCAACCTTCATCAAGCTCTCATCTCGAGCTAGTTGGATCGCAGACTGGCGTTTCACTTGCAATAATCGAAGCCTGCGCGAAGATAGAACACCAGTGGGATGCAACAAGACAAATTTGTCTGTCGGTCGATTCATACGTGTTGAAATACGCGTGAAACACGCATTCATACGTGTTCAAATTAATGCCGTGATTTCTTTTTTCGTTTAATTGGCGTGCAATAAAGTAATTAATTTGCAGTTGCTCCAAAATGTAAATTTTTAAAGGAGAAATTTTATACGTGATAATGTTATATCATGTTTTATAATAATTTCGTAAGATCTTTGTATCAGATATATTGTTTTGTTTAATTTACATATTAATTTTATGTTAGAAATTGCTTTCAAGTTTTCGTACGAGAATGAAGTGAAAATTAAAACGTTGATGAAAGAAGAACGAAAATTTACTTCGAATGCCAACTATGTTAAAAATAGATATTAACTGTTGCGCGAGGCATAATTTTTTGTAAGTTTTGACAATTACTTATATCAAAATACTTTTTCTATTAAATATCATAAAATATAGATATTCATACGTTCTTAAAGTGCTCTCTTTAAATGGCACTCTCTTCTTCAAGTTCATTAATATTGGATCTAACGTTTAATGACATGATTCTATTCAGCAGAATTCTCATCTCAGATTGCACGTTCTACACATTAGCAAGTTTCATGAGAAATAAAATGTATCAAAGTGTATTTAACGATTTAATTTCTCTCGTAAGTTGAGTGTGAATCTTCTGAAATATACTTCAAATCACGTTTAATAAACCAAGCTTCGCTATATTTTACACGAGAATCAGAGAAACGAGAAACAGCTGAATTTCTAATACAGTCACTTTGAAATTAACTTTTAAATTTCCAATATAGTTGCTTCCAATAAATCAGACTCTATTATGAAATTCATACAGAAAGTATTGGTACACTCGATCAAAAATTGTCGATACTTTGAACTCCTGTAACTTTATAAAAAAGAAACGTACAAGAGGGAAATTTCAATCTACAAAACTACAATTGAATTTAATTACGAAAAAAAGAAACGTCTTTTTCTCAACAATCCTAAGGAGGTTTGAATTTGCAAAATTTTCAAAAACGAGAAGTATCTTTAAAAACACGAAAAAAAATTTCTCACAATTAAATTCATCTAAGTCGATCGATTGAAGTGTTCTTTTCAGAACGATTCTCTTTCTCCCACAAAAGAGTTGTAAGAACTTGGAGCGTCGAGAATTTTTTTTACTTCCCTAGAAAGACGAGGACCACTCACGTGAGGAGGAAGCTCACGTCTCGCGTCAACCGGCAATTTTCGTCATCGATCGTTCGAGCGAGATATTATTTTCCCGGGGCGCGCATACGCGATGTTAGCAAACATCGAGGCACCGAAGGAGTTTCCCTTCGTCGAAGACGCGATACATAAATTTCGCGAGAGTACTTGCATATATTCAAGCGGCGCTTTGAGCCGCCGCGTTCAAAAGCTTGCTCGGAAGCCAGCCAGCAAAGCAAGCTCCCACTTTTCTCGTTTTCCTTGCGCACCTTCATCTGCGCGTTCGTTCCGTCCTTTCTCCCTTGTTTCGTTCATGATCTCCGGCGTCCCTGCATCCTCGAACTAGGTCGTCGTCGTACACGGAACCAGCGAACTTTGATCCTTTTCAACGAGACTGTCAATCCGTCGTACGTTTGCAGTTTGTGTACTTGTGGTAACGAATATCGTCCGACGACTCTTACTCGCGTAATTGTTAACCCTCGCGTAGCCGACACCGGGTCACCGTTGACCCAGAACTTGATGCTATAAGCAATGATAAAAAATATGCCAAATGTTGACGATTTATACGCAATAAAACACAATAACGTTGTGTGTACGCATGAATAAAAAATGTGTTTGTAAAATTTTACATTTTGTAAACAAACTCCTCTCCCTCCCCCATGGTATAAACGTTATTAGATAACATCCTGTACCAAAAAATTAGATGCGAAGCAAGTACGGTAAAAATTAGAGAGAACAAAATTTTCAGTTGGTTGATAAGCTGTAAGATTACCATTTGTCGAATTTTGTCGCCAGAATTTATTCTCTGTAAATTGAAAAATAATCTTTCAAGTTGTTTGTGTTCTCGAAACGAACGAGCGAAGATTTCTTAGAAGAAAGAGTACTTGCGCATATTCCAACGATGATTTTACACTTTACTTAAATACTAGTCACGCAGAAATGTTGCCAAATGACAAAACGATTGGAAAAAACAATTATGAACAGAATGGTTTCATCGAACATGATCGCACGTCCAGTTGACACAGTGGAGAATGTTTATAAAAAGAGTCTACGAACAATACGTTACGTTCTCTTATGATCGTGCATAACGTAACTGGAGGGCTGGATTAGACTTCGACTTTGAAAAGAAATTTCCACGTTACGTGAGAATGACGGATAAACAATCAGCGGATTCTGACTCGAGAGGCAAATCGTGGAAAATATTATATTGAAACACGGAGCGGCATGATTGACGGTGGGTGTAACCGGCGGACAGGCAAGAAAAGCCAGACAGGATTTCCTGGCTGCAGATCAACGCCTCGTTACATTCTTATTCATTACATAATATTTACGGCGAATTAGATGCAGAAACGTAACGTTAATGCGATAAATTCCGATCGGGCCGATATGATTGCACTTTCACGAGCCAGTCTCTAAACACGTTCGACATTATACAATTTGGTATTACGTGTGTCGGCGATTACGTGAGTGGAATATCTCTGCGGCTTAATTTCTGCGGCGGAGATTCCCATCCAGGTGTCAAAGAAATTTGTTTGTTTCAGAGAACTTTTCTAACAAATCTCGCGCGTACAAAGCGAAGAAATTATGTCTCTGTTATCTCAAACGAGGAATGAGAATATTCTTCGAAGAATTACAAGATCGAGAGAAAGTGTGTAACATGAAAATATACAATGGAAGATTAGATTTCAATATTAGATTGTTCAATTATTTATTCTGAAGTAATTTATTCTAAAATTCTCCTTGAAATGAGAATAAAGTTGAAAAATAATTTCCTGATGAATGAAGACGCACGATGGAAGAGATGTGGAGATCAACTTTAGATTTTCAAAAAAAATGTTCAATTATCATTAGTTGTGTTCAAGTTCGATGAAATAGTTAAATATCTTAAAATTTGCTTGAAATTTATTTTAGAAAATAAAACTGGTCTCCAGATTTCCCATTGCATCTTTACTATGCTGTCCCCGCTATCGTTACGATTTTTTTTTAACAAGCTTCAACGCGCAACATTTTCGTTTATCATTTCTTGCAATAAACAAAAGATACTTCAATGGTACAGTATCCTTACTCTCATCAGATTCGAATAATCAAATGGGAAGAATTTTCATCGTTCACGAGAAAAAGTTCCACTTCCACGTGTGGCAATTAGTTCAACAATAGGCAAATTTGGCAAGAGCAATTATAACTAGACGAGCAATTATAATTAGATTGCCGTTTCAGCGTTACGTGTTCCAATATCTAATGGATTGCGCATTTAGATTGCGTTTTCACGTACAACGTGAGCTATAGAACATTTGACAAAGGTACATAATTTTGAGCTAAAACGGGGTTCCGGTTCGAACGGTTGCAGCACTTCCGACAAACACGCGCGCGTATATTTACGCGCAGAAATCGGCCGCATCTTCTTCGGTGCGCGCATAATTCATCAAAATTCTACGCTGAACTAACACAAATATCCCCCAAATAAACGACCTAGACGTTAGATATAAATTCCCTCAGCTTCTACAATTCAACCTCTTCCTTTTCTTTTTACTTTTTCAAACATGATAAAATTAACACGTTTGGTATAGCAGAAAGCGAATTTTTTAAATGAAAAATATCTTCAACTGTTATAAAAATATAAGAGAAAATTTTCACGTCGCGTCGCTTTTACTGAGAGGCAAATCTTCGATCGAGAAAATTTCAGTCTGTTGATCGGTCCTTGTTTCGTTTAATGAAAAAAACACAATCGAACAAGTTGACACTAATTTCAAACTCCACCCTCAACGTTCTGCATACGTTGCACAAACGCGTAAGTACATCATCGTCGAGAAACGATCTCACCCCCCTTGAATCAGCAGTTACAGGTCGAATAATCAAAATCAAAATATTGTATCAGGGTGTCGACATCGGTGAGTCCTGTCCGCATTGAACAGGGAAATAAACCTGAAATTATTAATCGAAGGTTCAAGCGAGGCTTGCGAGGCGTTGAACGTCGACTTTTCGCTTCGAACGCTGGCTCGTTTTAATGCATATTCGATGTCGAGTGGCCCGGTACACACATCGATTCGCCGTCGTCCCAACGTGTAATGTCAACGATTCGTTCGTATGTTTACCAGCGCCGGAAACTGCTGTATTCTTGCGAGCACCAGCTGCTTCCTGAACGTAGAAACCCGTTCCAGCAAGTGTAACTCTTCCCGTGTGAACGCGCAACTTTTGTTGAGAGGAGCGTGGCTTTCAGGGAAGTTTCCTCTCCGGTGTTGGAGTCAGTTCGTTTAACACGTGCTATTGAATTTTTTCAACGTGGCTCGTTATTTCCGACAAAGTTCCCAAAAGTTTGCCAATTCTTACGAAAGATCCTTTCAATTTTCGAAATTGAAGTTACCGCCGATTGAAGTTGATTTATTAAATTTTTAACCATCTTCTCTCTCAATTTTGGGGATGGCTCTTCTGCTTGGTGTTGATTTTGAGCTTTCGAATAGATTGAATCTTTTCTATTTCGAAGTGTCACGCACGTCGAGAGTTTTTCGTTGCAAAATTGTATAATTGTATTTTCTCAGTTTTAAGTATATTTAAGTGAAAACAAATAATAAATTTGTTACTTCTCCAGTGATATCATACCGACGAGTTCAAAAAGAAGGCGACGATTTATCGTATACGGTCGCTCGTTATGGTCCGCAATCAGTTGCCAGCGCAAGTGGTTAACACCAGTACTATCAAAATGGTCGAAATGTATAATTTTCCAATCTATAATTTTTTAGATACTTTAGATATTTTATATGTGGCACACTACAGCCAATATAATTTTGACACTAATAATATTCTAGTGATATTGACTTCTTGCGCTGGAATGACGTGTCACGCACGTCGAGAGTTTTTTGTTGCAAAATTGCATAATAATATTTTCCCAGTTCCAAGTATATTTACAAATGGGCGAAACAAGTAATAAATTTATTACTTCTCCAGTGATATTATACCGACGAGTTCAAAAAGGCGACGATTTATCGTATACGATCGTTCGTTATGGTCCGCAATCAGTTGCCAGCGCAAATGGGTTAAACTCACAATTTTGCGTTTTGTAAGTTTGGCCTTATTTTTTCCCCACTTTGAAATTGCACGATTGAAGCCTCGTTTCCTCCCGATTGAGTCTGACTTTTTAAACTTGCAGTTGATTGATTTCATTTCAGCATAACTGTTACCGAACGCCAGTCTGACTGTGAATCTGAATCTACTAATCACTAGATTGATACTCGTACGCACACACCAACGAATATCATTTTGAAGCACTTATAACTTTTTAATGTAACCACGAATTTCATCATTGTATGTTCTACATCAAAATTTAAGCATTTCGATCCGGAATGTCCGTACGGGCTAATTTATTAATCAAGATGAATAATTAGTACCGGATAATAGTCGGAATGGAAGATGATTGATCAATGATTCAAATAATAATAATTGAAGTAATGAAGTAGGAAGTTACAGCCGTATCAATTACACGGACATTGACTTCGCTGTGCTCAATTATCCATACACGTATTCGATATCGCTTTATGTTTTAAACATCGAGCGTTACCTGTTAATTCATATAGAATCAATTTTAAGCCTTGACTGGCATCATTGGATAATGGAAGTCATAAATTGAGGTTCAAGTCAGGTTTCATAGGTTCCAATTGAATTAGGTTTAATAAATCTGCAATAAAATTTGTGTTTAAATTAAATTCAGATTTCACACCCACTTTGCATTTTGTGACTTTCTAGCAATTCGTTTACTAATTTTCATCAAAGAGAATACAAGATACAAACTAACACGATCGAATGTTTAAACGACCGAATAAAAATTACTATAGTCATCTGTGAGCTCGAGAGTTAAAGTCAACTTGGATTGAAATGCAAGTCTCTGTACGAAAGTTAAGAAACCTAAATATTTCGTTCGTCTTCGAATGATAGGCATCGTTTGCCACGAGTGATATCACGAGCGCCGTTTTAATTATCGTGGAATTCTCGTGACGCGATTACGCAACGAGAAGTGAAAGTCGCTCGATATTTGAGAACGCGGGGCGCGGTGCACTGAGACGTCGAGATTTCTCGCAGAGGTTCGACCTCTTCGTCGTCTCCCGCCCGAAACGGCAAAGCGGAAGTGAAACGAAATGAGATTCTGCCGCAGCGAGATCCAGGAGGGCAGCTCCGAGTCTCATAATAGGAACTTTTGACGTTAAAATCAATCTTTCTGTAACAATGTACAATGAAAATATTAACTCTCAATCCGGTGCCAGTGTTTAATTTAATTGAACTTTATTATTAACACTGGAACTACCAGAGTGGCCAAAATGATCAATTTACAATTTCTATTATTATAAAGTGTCTCTATTTCTTTCGACTCTGATGGAAATTTCATGTTTCAATCAGCGGTAGTTCTAGTGTTGATAATGAATATTAATAATAAATAATCGTAAATAATAAATATTTATCACTCTCCGTAATAATAATTATTAATAATAATTTAATTGAACTTTATTACTTATCACGCGGAACGTAAAAATTTGTAATCACCTACAGACATACAACTCAGAATAATATAAATGACACAATATGTAAAATAAATACAATAGTAAAATTAGTACAATTTGAAGAATAGTAAAAATAAAGATGGTGGAAGTAGTCAAACACTAACATTATTTATACGAGGAAAAGCTATATCAGGAGATCCTAATATTAAAGGAATTAAAAAATTTCCAAATCCACCAATTATAAAAGGTATAACTATAAAAAAAATTATTAAAAAAGCATGACTTGTAATAATAGAATTATAAATTTGATCATTATTAATTCATATTCCAGGATTATTAAGTTCTATTCGAATTAATATTCTAAAAGATGATCCAATAATTCCAGATCATAAAGCAAAAATTATATATAAAATTCCAATATTTTTATGATTTGTAGATATAAATCATTTATTAATTTAAATTTAATATATATATATATATATTTAATTAATTAATATAAAACACGAATTTCATATTACTCATCTACGAGATGTAACGACGTCGTTCGTGGATCAATATTATTACAATTTCACAAGGATCGAAATTCCTCCTTTATCCCCCCCCCCCTCTTCTATTATTAATCCATCCTCATTATCGGATCATTGAAATCGATTAAATCAAACTCGTCGAAGCATTAACCAAGGAACGATCAATCTCCTCGATTCAATCTCAAGACGCATTCCGCACACTCGCACCCGCTATTAAATCGATAATTCCAAACTGTAATCACCAGTTAGGCTAAACCGTAACCTTCCTAATAACCAGAAACGGCCGGCGAGAGGGAGGGAAGGGGGGAGATTGGATTCGCGAGGCGCGAACGGAAGTGAAACGAAATGAGACTCCGCGCCGGTATATTCGGAAGTGTTTCCTCTTTCCACACGGCCGGGATAACCTGTGCCTTTTCGGTTTTATTTCGTCTGAGCGAGGTGGAGCGAGTCCCGCCCCCGCTCGGACTTATTCCGTCGTGTTCCTCGCCACTTAAACATTTTATATCGCCGAGCGGGCACCGAGGTCGACGAAGCTCGATTGGCCACCGAACGATAAAAACGTTCCGGAGGAAAAATTTCCCTTTTCCCGCGAGGGGACGCGGCGATTTCGCTTTTCCTACGGCGTTGTATTTGCTTACGAGCTCTATACGCTTCTCACGAACTATCGTGAGTGCCATTTCTTGTTTTCTCTTTCTCTGCAGTGAATTTCCTATGGTCCCTCGGTTCAATCGTTCACCGTTTCGCGTCTTCATAACGAATTCTCCTTCTTTTTACCTTGTCTTTTCGAGCATTGAATATCGTTTCTGAGGGAGTGTTACGTCTGTTCCCTCGTGTCACGTGATAACTTAAAGATCCACAGTCACAAACTTGTAACAGCTCTTTCATTTTGGGTGGTCGCTATCTTTTGTCAAGATTACCCAAGATTAATTCACAACTAACTATTTTGGAGTCACATTATGAAAATCTCTGGAGAATCAATGTCGAAACCAATGTGTCTCGCGACTTCAAAGTCGGATAAAGTCACGATCTACCTTCTTGCAAGGCATATTCAAACAATTTGATCATCGAAGGTAACTCAATCATTCGAAACGTTTCCACGTTTATTTTATTTCAATCGCTTCGAAACGATCGCAAAAATAAAACCATCTACACGACGGTCAACGCCTTTCATTCAAATTGGAAAAATTATGATACACGTGATTTAACGAGGCACGGCTACTTGTTTCAATTTTATTTAATATAATAAAGCACGGGGAACGTTGCACGCCTTTCAATGGATTTCGTGGAAATAAATGTTGGAACTGGGCGGAACTCCTACGTAAACTTTGGTACACGAGCGTCTTTGTGCGTTTATGCATACATTCGAGGCAGAGACATACATATGTACAAGGTGTTGTTTGTTTGCATGTTGCAGCTTTCATACGAGCCTGTTTGTCTCTTTATTTTCATACCTTCGTGCGTCTCTTTTCTCTGGTAAAACTCCCCCCCCCTCTCTTTCTCTTTCTCTCTCTGGTTTTCATTTGTTCACGCTCCTTGACTTTCCCTTTCCATCCTTTTCCTCGTCTCGTTTCAACCCCCAAGCTTTTCTTTCACGATCGTTTTCCCAGTCTTATTTGTATTCTCCACTGTTTTACTTTCATTCTGTCCCGCTGATTCGCCCCGACTTTTCACCCCGTTTATGCTTTTATACGTACACTTCCGCTTATACAGCCACTTTTCTGCCTTCTTGTTTCTTTCATCGTTCCCTTCAACCCCCCATCCCTTTCGCTCTGCGGTTTCAATCCTCCCTTTGAGCGTTGTCTTGAAAGTTCTTGAATTTCTTTTTCTACGTTGTGTTCTTGGACAAGGTAGGAAGTACTAGATGCATTTCTTTTTGACAGATATACTTCAAACAGTGTTTCGTTAAATACCTATGTTTTCCTTTAAAGTCACTTAGTCCCTCGATACGGCCTAATTTTTATCATTTTCGCTGCTCAGAATTTTCTTTTTTCACGTGGATTGTTTATTCGGAAAATATTGTAAAACATCTTTTTGGTATTTTACACAAATTATTCTGTTTCGTGAGTAGCTATATATTTTGACTTAAAGTCTAAATGATCCTAATCTAAATTTATGATCTGTAAAATTTATTCAACGCCAGCTCAACTATTCCAGTCAAATATTAAACTTATAGAAGTGTCCTAAATCCTGCAAATTTTTAATAAACTTTATAAACTCTAAATAACTTACAATCCAAATATATAACCTCTAAAATTCAATCGTTATGGTTATCGAGCTACTATATCAATCGAAGAATAAGCTTGTAGAAAGTCTAGCAAACCTCCTGAATCCTACAAATTCCCAATAAAAGTTCTAAATAAACTCTAAACAATTTGTACTCTAAACGTGTAATCTCTCGAGTCTGATCATCACGAACAGATTAGAAATACTACATCAAGAATTAAGCTTGTACAAACAAACGTCCTACAGCATCATTCCTGTGTCAAACCAATTTTTGGTTCGAACAGGATGAAAAGATCGATCAACAAGTATCTAAGAAAATTTCCAAAGATACTAGCGTGAGAGATGTTCATGGTTAGATTTAACCGTCCTAAGGGAGCCAATACAATCCACTTCCCCCTTAAACCTACCCTCTGTTTCTCTAGCTCGCGCGCGTACACACACACACACACACACACACACACATACACAAAGAGACACTGTCTCGAATGGTTGGAAATCGCGAACAGGTTCGGCTAACTGGAGATTGGGCACGTTGTCGAGTACAAACGGGCCAAAGGCCTGCGGCGTTGTGTGCAGCACAACGAATGCAATTTGCCGGCGCCGCGTTTAATTACATCCGAGACGGTCACAGGCCCGCGTGGTCGAACCCGCGCGCGGACACGCTTCTGCCATCGAGCCGATCGCCTCTCTACTCCAACGATAGTTCCGTGGTTGGTGCAAACTATGCCCGATTCGACGTTCCCCGAGAAAATCCACCGGTTTCCTCGGTTTGAAAGCGAAACGTTCAAACAGATCGTTTTTCGCTTCATCATTTTAAGAATATATAAACGAGGGTGTTTCGCGCATTAACGTATCAGATTAATGTAATAAGTTCGTTCAACCATGAAATTAATGTGTATCACATGGTTGATTGGTTTTCTTTAAAATTAAAAGCAACTTTGGGAAATTTTGTCGTTTTCTCGAAAGGATTGTACGTATGTAAAGTGTTGTGCGTTTCTTTGAATTATTATAATTATCTGGGAAGAACACTTTTCTTGGGCTGAAATGATTAACATTTCAACGTTAATGGTATCTCAACAAATTACGTTCGCCGATCGTAAAGCCAATCATTTCTTGTAATATTAATAATTTAATCTTTGAAATATTCCATGTTATATTTTCAATTACACACATATTGAAATATTTACAGTGTTCGTTTTCTCTCTCGTTTACAATCATGAGCAATGTTTACCCATGCTATACGTAAAACACGAATGAATTATAAGTAAATAGATTGCACCTGTTTATGCACCTATGAAAGATACGAAGAGGATGCAAGAAACTAAACATGTAGAATATCAAATGTAAAACATACGTTGTATTATTTAGTAGCTTCTTGAATCTTTCTCTTAATTGCCTTTCTAAGTTCCATTTCTTTCACTGACGTCGGAAAAAATTTTGATTTGAATAAACATTCGCCTAGTGATAAACGTTAGAATTGTAGAACACGGTTCCTGCAATCTGCAGCCGTGTCATTTATTAAACAAATCAAACTCTATAGTTTTCCATTTCGACGTATAAAAATTTCATGGTAATCCTAATTGTAAAATATTAAAACTTCTAATTTACATTTTGAAAATAAACGAAGCATCGTCAGGTAAACTCCAACAAGAGTGATACGTAATGAATTTATCATCGAGAAGAAGGTATCATCGATGATATGCTCGTTTTTTAAGAGAAGTTTTAAATGGAATTTACTCGTTTCAATTGAAATTCTCCATCAATCATCATCCGTATTTCGCTTAGAATATTACAGACGAAACACGAGAACGCTTTTATTGAATATCGATAGCAATATAATATGTATTATAGTTATGAGCGTTTGACGATCGTTTATCCATTATCCATACATTTTCCAGTTCCTACTGAAACTATATAAAGATTATAGTTACACGCCAGGATATTAAATTTGGAGGGTTTCTGAATTATTAACAGTTGCAGTTCACCGAGGCTGTCACTTTTAAAACAAAGTCTAACAGGTTCAAATCAATATCTAGCGTTAAAGATTTGAACAAGCAGCTCGGAATTAATATCTCGACATATTTTATTCGAAACATTGGAAACGAGAAGAATTTCCTCACCAATAATCGATAAATTTCTCAATAATATTCAATGGTAGAATACGAACGCGAAGTAGAATACAATGAAACGTAAATGAATTTGAACGAACTCTACGATAGAATTATTTTATTATTACTTTACGTACCGAAATGCGAAATTAATAAACGGAAGTGCAAAATGATTAAATGATTTGAATAAAATTAACACGATGCGATGAATCAGAACGCGAGTAAAATTTGCTCTACATTTGGAATTGAAGTAAAATAATAACAAAGTAATAATAAAATAAAATAGCAAAATAGTAATAAAATAAAGAAGCAAAATAATAACAAAATAAAATAGCAAAATAATAATAAAATAAAATAGCAAAATAGTAATAAAATAAAATAGCAAAATAATAATAAAATAAAATAGAAAAATAATAATAAAATAAAATAGCAAAATAATAATAAAATAAAATAGCAAAATAATAATAAAATAAAGTAGCAAAATAATAATAAAATAAAGTGAAATAATAATAAAATAAAATTACAAAATAATAATAAAATAAAGTAGCAAAATAATAATAAAATAAAATAGCAAAATAATAATAAAATAAAGTAGCAAAATAATAACAAAATAAAATAGCAAAATAGTAATAAAATAAAATAGCAAAATAATAATAAAATAAAATAGAAAAATAATAATAAAATAAAGTAGCAAAATAATAATAAAATAAAATAACAAAATAATCATAAAATAAAATAGCAAAATAATAATAAAATAAAGTAGCAAAATAATAATAAAATAAAGTGAAATAATAATAAAATAAAATAGCAAAATAATAATAAAATAAAGTAGCAAAATAATAACAAAATAAAATAGCAAAATAATAATAAAATAAAGTAGCAAAATAATAATAAAATAAAGTGAAATAATAATAAAATAAAATAGCAAAATAATAATAAAATAAAGTAGCAAAATAATAACAAAATAAAATAGCAAAATAATAATAAAATAAACTAGCAAAATAATAATAAAATAAAGTAGCAAGATAATAATAAAATAAAATAGCATAATAAAATACGCTTGTGACACGTATGCGCAAACTCTAATTTCGTCTGATTCTAATTCCATCTTGATTTCGTCGAGTATCATTTCGTTCAACTCTTCAAGATGCATGATTTCCAACCTGACAAAAATGTCAACTTCCAACGCTACGCAAACACAATTAAACTTCACACGGTTTTCAACAAACGTTTCAAGCAAACAAGCACGCTCGTTACACCTGCGCTGTTCTCATTATTTTCGTTTCGTCGTGCAACGAAATTGCCATAATTTTTCGACTGGCACTTCTCCCCCCCCCCCCCCAATCTAAACTTTCGAACAGAGGTGGGACGTAACGAATTTTCGCGTCAAATCGGTGAAAATCAACGGGTCGACCATAAAGTAAACATAATTCATCGCGGCAATGATGAATCGATGACACTATCGAGAAGGGTGGGAGGGGTGGGGGAGGGGAGGGGGGACGCCCTTCTCGGCTTTGTTTCGAAATCAGCCGCGCGGCGATGAGACAGCTTTGAATAAACGCTGCCACGGGATACGCGACGATATCAACGGATCGGATATTATCGATTTCCATCGTTATGCGGGCTGCGTATTTATCGGAGAATTTTCGCGAGGCAAGCATCGCGTTTCACGGAACCGTTCGCTTCGTCCATTAACTTTGTCGGCCGAAGAAAGAAAGGAAAAAGAAGCAGCAAAAGTTATACATTGAATACGTTCCCTTCCCTCTTCTTGTTTCTTTCGCGAATTACTGGTTCGTACGGGCACTTTTCTAGAAAGTGGGACGAGCCGCGCTCCTTTTTTATTTTTATCCTTCCCCTTTGCAAGTCTCTCTCTCTCTCTCTCTCTTTCTCTCTTCTTTTAGCGCAGACCAGTAGAGAAACATTGACAGGGAGAAAAATGTTGAATTTTTACGGAGCGAGTTTCGTTACGTTGGAATAATTTGAGAAAACAACGTTTGGTAATATGGAAACAATTTTAAAGAGTTTCTACTCTCCCATTTTGTACAGCGTTCGAGTGTTGTTGTCGCGTCGTTGAAAATTCGGCATTATCGGTTCGTTAGAAATTTCTTACGCAGTATTAAGCAATTATTTACTAAATGCAAGTTTCTATTATCTGCAATAAACGAACGGACGAGTGGACGTGATGACAGGCGATCGATAACGAATATATTTGAGAATGCAAGTCGACGAACTTCAGAGTAAATTTTCGAGCAATGCCAGATAATTAATCTGAATAAACTATCGCGGGATGCAGATATAAATTTTCAATTGCGTTGGAAGGTGCAACGGGTCATAGGATGCGAGATATTTTAGCTCTCATCTTTGTATGCAAACGCCCGATCTTCCTGTTGAAATTGTATTTACTAGATCACGTAGCACTGATGACAGTGAGTATGGCCGTCACGTATCTGCAGCCTTTGGTTTCAATGGATGATACGAAACGTGGAATTAAAACTAATTATTCAAGCGTCACAGCCGTGTAACTTAGAAATGCGATGGGAAATCTAACAGAGAGAGATATACATATTTGGATCGTAACCAATGGAATGGTCTGAGTGCTTGAGAAAGTTGTGTTACATAACGTTATAATAGAAATATTTCTGCGTCCACGTACGTGTACCAAAGTCTAACGTAGCGAATAAATGATATAGTAAGAAAAAATATTAAAAATCAAAGATACTTTTAGAATTAATATCTGCGATAGCGTACAGTTTCCATAAATTTTTTAATTAACGCAATTACAAATTCACTACTTTTAACAAAGAGATACTTCCATTACGTTATAACAGTAGTTTCTTACGGCAGTTGTGAAAAGCACAGAGCTATCATAAAATATTTCCGCGTGGTAAGAAATAATTTGTAGCTCAAAAAGTATGTCACGAAATTTTTTCTTCCTCAATTCCTCTCATCCACCAGTGCAGAGCGGTGGGAGAAAAAAGGAAGAAGAAGAAGAAGAAAAATGAAAAGTTACATCTCGCCCCGGTTTCAACAGTTACTCAGTAGATACTTTATCGGTGTTTTCCTCCGGTCTGAAACGGTCCTTTTCCCTTTTTCTTTCAGCTCATTCCTCCTTACGTAATATGAAAACGGCGAGCGAAGAATTTTCTCTCTCGTCGCGAGAGAGGGTTTTAATAAACACGAAGCCAGCGAGAAATAGAAAGAAAGTAAGAAAAAGAGAGAAAGAGAGAGAGAGAGAGAGAGAGAGAAACACACGTATACGTATATAGAAATGAAAGCATCAACTGGAATTTCATTTCGAAAATGCATCCTTTCATACTGAGAGAAAATTAATAAACATTCTCTCGCGAGCGAGCGTTCTCGTACTCGAAAACGTCGAAATGAAAAAAAAAAAAAGAAACCGAGCGGGATTCGTTGCCACGAGAGACGAGCGTCGCTCAAGGACGCCAATTAATTAAGAATCGAGCTAATAATTAACGACCCATCGCGAATGAATTTCGTCGACCAATTTCATTAAATGCTGCGTCAATTGCTCGCGAATTTTTCGAGGAAAAACCGGCCTCGGATTTCATCCGGATTATTTAGATCCTGTTTCCTTTTCGAGCACGAGGGGATTTTACCTCTATAGAAAAGTTCTCCACGGTAATGTAGCTGGGACATTGACGGTCGTGGGATTTAACATCGCGGTTAGGTAATTAGCACGATTGGTTGGCGCGTGGATGATTTCAAGCAAAGCCGGGCCCTCGATGATCGAAACTGAAAGAGGGCAACGAGAACGCGCCCGATGGACACGAATGTGGAATATATTTCGATTAAATAGAAATTTCGTTGGTAAGTTTGATCGATCGAAGATTACAACATACGTATCGTTGTACGTTATGTCAACGTTTTGTCGAGTTTAATATAATTCCATCTATCCTGAGTGCTGTCTACGAATCCTTGTATATCCATAGAATATCTTTTGATTTTATCGACATATTCGATCAATCGCATACTAAATGAAGTATATATTTTAAACTAATTGCGATATTCAAATTTTTATCAGCCACATTTTGTCCGAGTGCTCGGAATATCGTACAGGGTGAATTGGAATACGTAGTACAATCGTGCAGGGAATGATTCTGCGTCAAAAAATAAGAAAAAAATTTGTTATATTTTATAGTATTTTTTTATCTGGGGCTTGGTTTTCTTTTCGAGAAAATCGACTTCAAAGTTTGCTCATCTTTGAGTTTCTACGCAATGAATTACCTTTGTTAGAGAATGTATAAAGCAGTAATTAACTTTTTGTTTAATATGTATACCTTAGCTAGTATAAGGAGTATGACTTTCCAACATGACGGTTGGAAACTGCCACCTTACACGAGGGAGGTTAACAATTTTTTAAATCGAACGTATTCGTGTTGGATCGGTCGCGATTGTAAGGTCTTTGGACCTCGTGCCTCTAGATTTCTTTTTATAAGGGCATATCAAAGAACAAGTTTATAAAGATACAATATTTCACACATTTGAAGCAATAGATTGTGGAGGAATTCGAGAAATTAAAAAAAACATCAGCTTACATTCTGTTCAGATGTCATTAATTCGTCGAGCAAACTTACGTACGCAGCAACGAGTACGACATTTTCGACAATACTTGTAATAGTGTACTGTAATTGTGGTATTGCAATAGAAACTAGTAATAAGGAATAAAAAATTAATCATCAGTAGGAACACTTTGTACTGCTTAAAACCACACGATAAATAATATTTGTACACACTATCTCGAAGACAACCAAATCCTTCACAAAGATGAACAAACTTCAAAGTCGGAATTTTCTCGAAAACCTAGCGCCAGATAAAAAAATGTTACGCCAAATTTTTTTCATATTCCTTGACGTAGAATCAGACGTAGAATTCCGACCCTGTATACACAACGAATGCTGCAGCATCCACGTCGATACAGATCAAATTTACGTCGTGCTCAATTTCTGCACTTTCTTCCTCGTAATTTGCAAAGCGAATTAATATCGAGGGATTGATGCAGACACGAACAATTTCTGAATCTCCTGGCTTTCACTGCCTGTCAACAGTCCAGAAGATGGCCGATCGTGTCGGCAAAACATGTTTACCGTGCGAAACGTTATCGTTTCGTGCGAATCTACGCGTAGAACGAGAGACCGTGGTCCGAGAGGCCGGCCATTGTTCGAGGGGGCAGCGATGCGTTGCTCTCGCCGCGATGCCAGACGTTTCCGGAAACGGAGGCAACGATGAAAAGGAGAGTGGAGAGGCACAGCCACCGCCGTTTCAGATTTACGGGGTTCAGGGCCCGTGTGAAAGACCGGGAAACGTGCTCGTGTGTGACCCACATCGTTAACGAGACGTGTTTCGCTGATTAAATAATGGGAGCTCATTGCTTTCGGATTGGGAGACGGACGAAGACGTGCGGTCGAACTGTGAATGGAGGCTGCCCGAGATCGCCTCGATAAAAGATCACGACCGATCCTCGCCGCCCGGCTGTTTGCTTTTGTTTCAAATAACGGATCGTCGGAAGCTTCACGGGCCCGAGGTTATTGCTAGTCGGTTGACAAGTCGAGCGTTTCTGCTCGGAGAACAAACCGCTTCCGGGATCGGGGATCGTCTCTTTGGGAAAGTGTCTCTCCGCTCTCGGTTTCGGTAGGAAACGAATTCTTGAATTTGTCAATTTCTGTTTCGCTACCTTACGTGCGTTTCGTTCGAAAATTCACTTCTCAACCTGCGTCTGCTCGTATCGTTTGAGATTTCTTACGTTTCGGATTCTTCTTTTCTCTTTTTTTATCGCCAATACGTACGGAGCGAGAATAATTGAATTTCACTTGCTGCAATTTATTTGTAAACTATACTGTCAATACTGTATTATATTATACTTGTAATTTGTTTATTTGTTCAAGCCTATCAAGCAATTTAACGAATCTAACGAATTTAAGGGATTAACAACATCAAGCTAGAGGGATCCACTTTTAACGAACAGACTCGAATTCCAATTTCAACTTTTCAGACTGATAACATCGATTTCAAATTCCAAAGAAAATTCAATATATTTTTTATTGCTTAAGAATGATTGGATACTAGTTGCTCTGGCTCCAATTGCGACTGAAATTTCAGTTTCAGTTTGTCAGACTGAGCACCATCGACTATAGTAATATCGATTTGTTCTAAGGGAAACATCTCACTTATGTTACAATAGTGTCGCGTACGGAGAAAGAGAGAGACGCGTTTGTTTCTCTTGGAAAATTCGATGTATTTTAGTACCGTGTTTTATTGCTCGAGGAGCGATTGGATGCTTGAAGTTTCGTCACATTTGGAACAATGGCCAGGTAGGT
Organism: Tetragonisca angustula; assembly: GCA_036937485.2. NCBI lineage: Eukaryota > Metazoa > Arthropoda > Insecta > Hymenoptera > Apidae > Tetragonisca > Tetragonisca angustula. The sequence goes on along the minus strand of JAWNGG020000052.1, from coordinate 1,029,803 downwards.
GTTCGAAAGTGATGTCGACGATGTCGTTACAAATAGACTCGGTTGTATTTTGTTTCTACCTTTTATCGGTTAACGTGGTTCGCCGCTAATAGGATCTCCATTATCCACGGTGCTCCGTTTCTTTGTTTTATTATTAACGTGTGTGCAATTCGTTAGCAGGATATTTGCCACGCAACTTAATTCGCATTGTAAATTGGCAGCGCGAACGAGAACCACTCTACGTAGGTGTTGGCACAGCTTTCGCACGGAAGCTGTTCCCACGTTACAGAGTATGAAACTTTATGTTTCGACCGAATTATTAGAAAAATTTTTATGAAAACTTCGCGGCTTTTCATGACCAAGTTTGTCGATCGTATCATACATCATCCGTAAGTTTCAGGATACTTGGTTGGGCCATTTACGACGTGGATGAATAAATGCTGTACCTAATTATGCTAAAAAAAAAAAAAAAAAAAAAATAGAATTGATACTTATTAATAGACTGCGGATCTTCGTGCAATCAAAGAAGTGAATTCGTTTTCGCTGTTATTTCAGCAAATACTCTATTTTCGATATTTCATTTTTCCGCGAGTACTATTTTTGAGTATCGTGAGTGATTTCTCAGAAATATATAAAAATTCCCAGTCTCATTACGTAATATGCCTCACACTATCAGTAGAAAAGAAATAACGCTACGTTACAAAGTTCCAAAAATTAAGTCGCATTCGTATTTTCGAAAATTCTGTTTTATTAAAATCTATACTCTTAATAAATAACATAATATAATAAATAGTACAAATATAATAAAATAAAATAAAATAAAATAAACAATAATAATATAATAAAATACACGAATGTGACGATGGAGAGCTCAGTGATTCGCTTGAATTTGAAATATATACCTGCGTACTATCTCAAGAAGGGAGAGGGGGAGGGGGAGGGAGAGAAATGCTAGACACGTGAGAATTAGAAAGTGAGCGCGATCGTGAAAATAGAATTTTAGAAAATCGAAGCGGAGATCGGTCGAATGATCGACGATAGCGCCGGGGAAGCTAAATTACAACTTCAACAGAGACGTAAGAAATACGATTGTACCGGACGCGTTTAGATTAGTCATAGCTCGGGTGAATTATGGCGTTGAACGCGAATGGAAACGAAGCAATGATAGATCTCATTCAATCTGTGTGTTTATATTTAACGGTACGGCCAATTACGATCAATACAACGACACTTCGTACTTGTACGTTTAACGGTACGTGTAATCACGTGCAACAGAAACAGGCACTACTACCACTGTAGGACTAACATTCGCGAACTAACATTATTTTACAGTCACAACGAAAAGTGGAATTCAAATTGAAAATAAATGCTAATTTATTGACTGCAAATTTTCACAAGCACGACCAAAAGTGGAATCTGTCCTAAACTGAAAATAAATATCAATTTTGTTGTAAACAGGTTGCAAGTTTTTTATGAATACTAAAGACTAGAATCTGAATACTAAAAAGAAGAATTTGTATTTAGATTTAGTTATTAAAGACTGTTATAATTAAAAATTATATTATATAAAATTATATTGTCATAATCAAATAAAAAAATATTATAATATTATATAAAAAATTATATTATGTGTTATAATATTGTATAAAAAAGTTATATTATATAAAATTATGCTGTTATAATTAAAAATTTGCATTAGCTATTAAAGATCGTAACACTGTTATAAGTAAAAATTATATTTTTTACTTATCGTTATAAACGTATAAAAATCCACAGTCCAATTGCCGCGAAAGTCAAAGTACGCTAAAATTGAAAGCGAATATGAACGATTGAAATGCATCTTATAGTAACGAGCGAATAACATTGGTTATCAATTCGATGATTGAACCTGTGGAGAATGTCATTTGTTGAACTTGGACCCATCCAATTTGTGAAATATGACACAGATGACCATCAGGTGATAGGACTATGAAACCCAAATTAAACACAATCAAATATCTTTCTCTTCGTGAAATTTTCTTATTCATGCTACTGTAATTTATATATACATATATTTAGAAAATAAATTGTTAAATGGTAATTCTTGACTGTGATGTTAAATTACCGCCAGGGAACATTAAGGAATACATAAAATACGGAAGGAACTCTGTGAAAAGAGAAAATATGAGACGAAAAGAAAATGACGATGATAAAATACGAAAATTTCATTTCGTGGCATAGTCATTGCATTACATTACATTCTCTTGGTCGTCATGGTCCATTTATCTCCAGAGTACCCTCAGCCTTAGGGTTCCCTTGGTCTCAGGGTCGTTAAGATATCAGAGTCCACTTAGTCTCAGAGACCATCTAAGTCTCAGGCTCCCTTTGACCCTGAATTATCGTAGCTCCAGCTGTTAATTTGACGCTATAGCCTCCTTTGTCTTAGGATTTCTTTGATCTTAAGATTACACTCCCTCGGATGATCGTACAAGTACTTGAGAACCATTCAACTTCAACTCTGAAGTGAAATTTGTCTCTAAATTTCTTTCGCTTCGGAGTCCTTTTGTTTCGAGGCTGTCTTCGTTCTAACATTCACGTAGCAGACTTGGATTTAGAATTTCTTCCGCTTTCGAGATTGGTGCTTGACACCGAAATTCTAAAATTTATCCATGATTCAGAATTTCGTTTTTTATATTCATCTTAAGTTGTCGTACATACATACGACTTTAGCCAATTGCTGATATTAACGTATCTCAATTTTTCTATTAAAAAAATATATATAGGTAAATATATTAAGGTAAATATATTACCAACTTAAAAAGTTAATTCTTTAGTGTAAAAATTGTCTGATTATTGTTTTATTTCCTAAGAACTCAAGGCTTTAGGATCTAAATCTTCTCTACTTTTCAGAATTTTGTCTCAAGGTTCTTCCTGATTTTAAAGCTTTAGAATTCTTGTCATTACATATTACAGTTCCGGACGCAAGATTTTAAAATCTCTTGACTTCAAAATTCTATAATTGACTGAGCCTGCTGTCAGAGTTTTGTCTTCTCTTAGATCTAGCCCAAGTGTTAGAGTTTCTTGATTTTCAGAATTTTGTTTCAAGATTTTTCTTGACACAAGTTTGATTTCAAAATTGACTACCGAATTTCAGGATTCCAGCTTCAGAATCATCATATTTTGACATTTTCTTTCATTCACTTTATTTCCTCCCTTTTCAGTCCTCGGGTCGTCTTGATTCCAAGATTCAGCCTGGAGTAACCCAGTTTTCAGAAATTCCGTAACTCCAAAATTCTCCGAGTTACTTCAAATATCAACTTGAAATCAGCATAGTTAAAAGCTCGGTGGTTTGGGTTAGCTTGGGCTTGAAACCAAGAGAATTTTAAGTCTAATTGCAAAGGAGAATTCGAAGCGAAGAGAACAGTGACAATGAGATCAACGAAATCCAGATGTAGATCCTGCGATTCTGGTAGACTTCGGTTCAAGAGATCACTTTCGCTTTGAATGTCTTATATCTAACAGTTTCTTTCCATTTACTAAATTCCTATTTTTTTGTTTTTTTTTTTCTTTTTGGAGGTAATTACATCCAACTAAGTATCACAATGCATACTAAATATTACAAATGGACATCTTATTTTGATATATTATACGTGACGTCTTTGAGTTTCTAAAACTTTCCACAAACACAAGGAACTTTGCAGTTTAATAATTAAATTGCTATGTCTCGCACGCGAAAACAACAGTCTCCAATATTTACCATCAAACGTCAACGTCACAGTTGAAAATTTAATCATTTCGATTAAAGCACGAACCACTTTGTAGAGAAAACAAAAAAAAAAAAAAAAAAGAAGAATGGTTGATCGAAAAAGTTTGTTTTTTCGCCGAATGTAACATTTAAAAATGCCGAAGCTTCCATGTGTAACGAACGTTCAATGGCTATTTCGCTTTTTACCGCGCATCAACGATTATTAATAATTCGCCGAATAACAGATTAAATTAATTCGCAAAACATTATTCGTATTGTTTGCACAGCCGTGGGATCTCGCGTTATTATTGGATGTTGTTCTTGCCAGATTAATCATTATGTATATATGATATATATATGATAATATTAACACACATATTATAGGATACACGTACGTATATATATATATATATGTATATATGTATATATGTGTATTATCGCACGTACGTGCATCGTATAATATGTATGTTAACATTATCGATCTCTCGACACACCTCCCCCCCCCCACACACACACACACGGACTCGATTTATATTCGGACAACTGCGGAAAAGAATTGGGTCGTTGGATGGATGAATAGGCGAAAATCGACGGGATCTCGTTAAGCGAAAATCGTTGATTATCGAGAGGGGAAGGAGAGCCGACCCTCCGCGAACATTGCCTAATTAATTTCACGATTATTCGTATCGTGAACTCTTCCCCTCGTGAGACGCGAATCGTGACAATCGAGGGGCAATATTTTTTCATTAATTCAGCGTGATTAAGGAGTTCCCTCCTCGATATCTCTGTGTGGTGACATTCGACTGGCCAGATTCGAAAGTAACGACGCGATTGTCGTAATTGACGAAATTTCCTCGCGATTCAACACAGTGTTGGAAGGAAAAAGGTGAATAATTTTCTCCGTTTCCGCGAAGCTCCTTCTCTCCTACCTTCTCTTCTCTTTCGGCTGAGAGACAATTTACCGAACATACTCTCCGTGTATAATGCGAATTCTTCGCGCGTTATTTGATTAAGCATTCGAGGTATTTCGCTTTCGCTGGAATTCGCTTTGGCAATGGATTCCAGGAGAAAAGTGGCTGGCCTAGTTCCGCCGCTGTTAATTCCCTTTTTCTGTGCTTTTTTTTCCCTTCTTTCTTTCTTTTTTCCTTTTTCGCTGTTGTCTCTGACGAATTTGTTTGACGAGAGGTGGCTCGGTTTCAAGAGGTTTCGCCTGTGCCTCTGCTTTGTCCGGCAGATTTTTGTTTCAGGAACGTTTTGTCCCTGCGGACGCTGCTCGAATTAATTGAGAAGCTTTGGGACGAGGAGCTCCGATCATTTCGTTTCGGTTATGACAGCAGTTTAATCGCGAAATGAACACGCCTTGAGTGTTTTTCGTTCGTTGCAAAATTCTGACAGTCTTTTTATCTTCTTCGTATAGATATTTATTATAATCTACAGTGTATATATTTTTTACATATACACTTTATCGTAATTTAACGTTTCGTGATATGAATAAAATGACAGATTCTTAACAAACAAAGTAACTAGAAAATATCGGTACATTTCATTTCTAAAATTTTCATCTTTCTTTCTTTATTCTACAGATTAGATATCAATACTTTAATATTCAAGGGTGTGCATATACTGCTCACAAAAATTAGGGGATATTTCAGAATGAATATGAAGCGATAAAAAAAAAGAAAAAAGAAGCGAGACAAGAAACCTCAGAAAAGCGACAAGTCAAAGAAAGTTGTTCTTGTCTAATAAAAAACAATCGAATGCTTCTTTTTTTTATACATTTTGGAATATCCCCAAATTTTTCTGAGCAGCGTAATCTAAATGTCCAAGCTCTTCTCTTCTCTTCTCTTCTGCCGTGTCAGCAATTAAGGTAGACTTGAAACGCGAGAACAGCCCTCAGTTAATATCGATACCGTGGCAAAGGATTTGGCTTCGTATTAACGAAGCATTATCACAATAAACGCTTTAGGGGGATAGTTAGAGTTACGGATTCCTGTTTCACGGCAACTAGCTCGTACGTATGTAGATATGTATTACGAGGACACGTGTGCACGCGTCCCTGTAACGTCGATGTAACGTCGATGTAACGCGATGCTGCACGACGGGCAACGCGTTAAATGGCGTACAGACTGGTTCGTTAAGGAACAACGTATCTTCTCTGTCCAATTATACTCTGGCTAATATCAAAGCGCGCGAGTAACGTGAAAGTGTTTCTCTCGTTACAGGAGAAAGTTGAAAACGAGCAACGAAAGAAGAACTTCTAAAGGAAAATTAAAGACCGATTATACGAAACAAATATGGCCAAATACATTTATAATAACACGTAACCTCCTCCACTTTCAAGGGAACACACCGAAGTCGGAATCGCCGAATTTTCGATGAAATAACTATAGTTTTCGCAAAAATGTTTGACACGTATTTTTCTTTTTATCGGCAATGGTCAGTATTTCTGTGTTTGTGAACTCTCAAAGTCGAAGATGCAAAATATATTTCGTCCAATATCTCGGAAATTATATGTAAATTATTGTATAATTATTTTGAGGATACTGTCTCTCTGTGTAGATCGATGAAATTGGTGTATTTTAACCTCTTTAGTTTTTAAAGTATTTTAACTCTTGCGCTGGAATGACGTGTCACGCACGTCGAGAATTTTTCACGTCCCAAAATTGCAATATTTCCACGGTATTTAAGTATATTTTAAGTATAACCCAGGCAAAACAAAATAATAAATTTATTAATAATTTCTATCCAATGATATACCGACGAGTTCAAAAAGGAAGCGACGATTTATCGTATACGGTCGCTCGTTATGGTCCGCAATCAGTTGCCAGCGCAAGTGGTTAACACCAGTACTACCAAAATGGTCGAAATGTATAATTTTCCAATCTATAATTTTTTAGATACTTTAGATATTTTATACGTGGCACACTACAGTCAATATAATTTTGACACTAATAATATTCTAGTGATATCAACCTCTTACGCTGGAATGACGTGTCACGCACGTCGAGAGTTTTTTTGTCCCAAAATTGTACAATAATATTTTCTCAGTTTTAAGTACATTTAAGTGAAACAAAATGGGCAAAACAAATAATAAATTTATTACTCCTCCAGTGATATCATACCGGTTATCGTATACGGTCGCTCGTTACGGTCCGCAATCGGTTGCCAGCGCAAGTGGTTAAAGACGAATTTAATGGCGTATCGCGAAAATCGTTTAAACAACATATTAAAAAAAAAAACCGTGTTTTTCGTAAATTTCTCCAAGTAAATGTCATACTCAACGAATCTCCCTTTATATTTCTTTATGAATACACTCAAAGACCGATCATTGACAAAATGGAAACTCGATTTTTGCGTTGCACACAAAAAAGAAAAAAGAATTCATTATTCTCAAACCTCTCGAATTGTTCTCCGTTCGCAGACGTGTTTTAAAAAAATGTCTTAACTTCTGACGAAAGCTGATATTTTACTCGTTCGTCAAATTTGCCCCAAGTTCGGTCAGGCTCCTCGACGAGTGTTTTCGACGAGTAATTCAGAGGTGACTGTTGATCCACGTAGCCGATGAACGAAACGGGCGGAATCCACAGGATCGGTGCGGAATAATGAAATTAGCGTAGCACGGAGAAACAGCAAAGGGGGGGGGGGAGGGTGAGGGTTCAACTGACAATAGCGGAAACTCGTTCGAGTTATCGCGCTCTGCGTTGGGAGTTCTCGCGAGTAAGCAGCAGCAGCAGCAGAACAGTAACAGAAGCAGCAGGAGGATAGTTGTACGGCGAAGTTTGGAACGCGCGGCCTCGACCCGAGAGCTACAGAGCCACTTCACGGCATTTAGCGGCCCTTGTTTACAAGGAAGCGGCGCGCATCGCATATATTTGCTCGGGTCACAGCATTCGTATTCCAGCCGGCTGTGTGTCCGTCCGTTCGTACTCCGCCATGCAGAAGTGCAGTGTGCGAGTGTGCCTCTAGTGTCGATACGTGCTGGTATTTCGACGAGCCAACCGATTCCACCGACCGGCCACGAGAGCCATCGAGAGTGCTATAACGTACCACCGTTCTTTAGGAATTGTCGATCGGCCTCGATTTTCCTTTCTTCCTTTTCTCTCTCTCTCTCTCTTTCTCTCTGTCTTTGTGATTTTCGTTTATTGTCAAAGTGAGATTCCGCAGGAATAATTCTGTCGTTTCATATTCGTGACGTATTTTATTAGTCGAAGAAAGATTGAAAGTGGCGTTCACTCGGTCGTCTAAAGAAAAATTTGAGTCCGAACGAATTTGTTAGAACTGCTTGTTAATTTTGACAGAGCTACCCATTTATCAGGACAACGATCTGACGGAATTAAGATAATGATCGATCTGTACGATTGATCATATGTAACTTTGATAAATGTTAAATGTGATTATGTGTAATTTAAATGTACATACACGATTGATTGTATTCAACTTTGATAAATGGATTATATGTATGATTAATTATGTATACGACTGATAAATGTATTATATATATATATATATATATATATATATATATATAGGATTGATTGTATGTAACTTTGATAAATATATTATATGTATATGACTGATTATATATACGATTGATAAATGTATTATATATATATATATATATAGGATTGATTGTATGTAACTTTGATAAATATATTATATGTACATGATTAATTACGTACACGATTGATAAATATATATTTCACGTATACGATTATATGTAATTTTTGAAAATATACGATCATTCTCTGTCAACTTTTTCCCAGCCAACTTTTTCAGAAATTTTCATATTACTCTATGCAAGTTCGTGACTTCGCCAGAGGTTTATCGCTCTTTAGAAGTTTCTAAACTTCTAAAAGTAGAATATCGTTTTATCGACGAGCTAACGCGAACCGATAATTAGAAGTTAAACATCACGTTAGCGAAACTGGAGATTGTTCCAAGCTGAATCTTGCCGTATCGAGTTAAGAGCCGCGCGTACGTTTAGCTAACAAGCGAAGATTAGCAGACTCGATTTTCTCCCCGTGTTCGAAGGATTGGATATTTTTTCCAGTGTTTTGTTCGTTACCTCACTTATTACGTGATACACGCCGGGACAATAAAAGTTAAACGCGGTTCTTATCCTTAAATTGCCGTATTACGCAAGGCAGATGAAGAAAAATTATCACATCATACATACGTTGAATTTAATCATTCAGGTTGTGAGGAAAATTCTTCCTTTCGATAGAATAAATAAATGAACAAATATTATAAATAAAATAACAATAAAATAAATATAAGTAAATTTTCTATTTTAATAAAATAAATAAACGACAGAATATAACGTGCGATTTCCGTGTGCGAAATATTTTTCAATAAAACGATGGAATGGATTTCGAAATTTCTTCGTAAAGCTTCTCATGGAAAAGTGTATAATGAATCAACTGAGCAATTCAACTAAACATGACACGTCAACCTGCGACAAATTTATGGTTGTAAATATCTCAACGTCTCGTCGTCTGATTGTACAGTATTCCACATAATTTTCACTACTCGTGTAGTTTAGTTAAATAATGTTAAAGGTAGGAAAATAGTTTTGGAATGTGCGAATTTCATAGTACACGGTAGTAATTTTCTTCGGTTTTATAAGAAGTTTAAAACAATTGAAGTCGAAATATTTGTTGAATTCATGCATGGCAACATCGAATCGAATATTAAAAAACTTTCGGTATTAAGTGAAACATAATATAATACTTAATATATATTAATAATAATATATATAATAATATAATTATAATATAATATATATAATATATTATATTATATTATCATATATTTATATTTATTTATATATTTTACATATTATATACTTTTTATAATATAATATAATATATAATATATAGTAATATAATATGGAATGAAAGAAACCGATAGCGGCACGTACAATGCTTTTACGCGTTTATGTATAATATATATATATATAATATTGTATATATTATATATAATATAATATATAATAATATACGTAATATATATATATAATATACAATATAATACGTAAAAGCATTATACGTCCCGCTATCGGTCTCTTTCGTTCCATCTATCAAATTGCAAGCTTCTCCAATCCCCGAATCCCAGCGTCTCGTCTACGAAACTATTATACATGGCACACCGTACACTCTATTCTGGAAAGTTCGCCGCTCTCGACAATCTCTCTTTCAGTACCGGGGCGCGAGACTGCACCGCGGTGCTGGAGCTTTCAGGTTCGAAACCTCGTTAAATCAACTCGCCTGCTCTAATAAGGAACAACGTTTGTCAAAGGACGAGGGCTAATCTTCGAGTCGAAGGGACACGCGAGAGATGCATTCCATAAGCGTACACACAGAGCGCCAGACAAATAATTTATGGCCGCGTTTATGCGTCCGCCTCGTTCGCTTTCCCGATGTGCACTTTCTACGGTCCGCCGATCTACTCTAGCAACCAGTCTCTAGCCCCTCTTGTGCGTTCTCTTTTCTCTTCTTCTCCCTTCCTCCACGCCATTCTCACTTTCTTCTTCTTCTTCTTCTTCTCCTTGCTGTTTCTCTTTCTCTTCTTCTTCTTCTCTCTCTCTCTCTCTCTGTTTCCGCGCGGCACGTTACGCAATTCCAAAGATATATGGTCGCTTCAGGAATATCTTCGGCCGGTCTCGCGTGCGCCATTTATTTACCGGGTGGCAATTTTGACTTTAATCTTTGCTTTCGACTGCAACAGAGAAACCATTCACTTACGTTCGAAGGTTCGTCATTCTTGCAAACTGCGATCGCGAAATTCGGTGAAAGTGAAAGTGAAAAGCTCTTGAACGTGATCTCGACGTTTGTTTCTCGTTTCTTCCCTAGCGGAGGATAATCGTGAATTTTATTATCTCTCGAGGGTGGTTCTTTGAAGCAGAGTTTCTTGTTCTCGGGAGTGTAAGTCGAGGCGTGAAGATTTCAACAGCCAACTAGTGGAATTTCTTCTTTTTTGTTTTAATTTGAAAATTCTTATTTAAGCAGAACCTCGTCTCTGGATCTGCGACTTTTCGAAGCTAGTGAAGATGAAAACGTTCCACACGCTGAACACGCGCGGAATTATTTTCTTTTAAATTTTGCAGCTTGCAGACGACGATCGTAAAGTCTACGTGACTCTTTCTTAGGATTGGCAAACTATAGCAATGTTCCGTAATTTTCGAGAACGTGAGAAATACGAATTGCGAGCAGATACGCCGCGTGTAAAAGTGAAAATAGATTTCAGACGTAAAAAGGCTGAAATTCAGTCGAGGAACAAAACCGTTAAAGTTTATATTAGTATACGATGAACGAAATTCTCTCGTACATATATTTGGAACTTTTGATTAACCTCGTTTTGAAATATTTGATTAACTTTCAATGTTTCAACTTAAACAGCACATTATCAATCAAGATTACAAATAAATTTTATTTGTAGGCGAGTAAACGCGTTGTGTACACCCCTTGACTATTCTGATATAGAAAATTGATTGAAATGAAATAGGATTCACGTTGGAGAACAATACGTTTCAAGAAATGTGTAACCTCGTATCTGCTTGATGGCAGGTTTAACAAAAGCTTTGATAAAACGCATAATAAGCCTCCCACGAGCATTTAACACCGCTCTTGTCAGGTGCCAGATTTATTATAGTAATATTTTTCGATAAGGATTATTTGCAGAAGAACAGACTTTGCAGGAAGAAACAATGTACGTGTTTGTAATTGGTGAATTTAGATATAGCAACAATAAGAAGATGCTGTGATATAATTGAAATTTCGATCAATAGATACGATGTATTTACACTTTTTACCATATCCCGATTAGAACGAACTCGTAGCATCCCTTGGAAAAGTTAAAAATCAATAGAAATATAAATAATATACAATGTTTGTGTCCTGTCCTATCATCGAACTCTTTTGAGAAAAAAAAAATGTCCAATACCAATAGAGATGTAAATGTGTCCCGATCCTAACCACCAACTTCCAAAATGATCTTTCAATTTCCGCCCCCTTAGAAAAGCGAGGGACCAATAAAAATATAAATAACATACTGACTTTTCAACATCCCCTAAGCTTGTGAATCAATGAAAGTACAAATAACGTGGAACAGAGTTTCTAATTCTAATCCGTGCTTGCAAGCAATACCTAAATTCTTCAGGAAAGGGAAAAAAAATAGTATCAATAAATAGAATGTAAAAAATATACAATGTTATTTAAGTAACTCGTCGCAATCCAATTTTGGAGAAGGCTTTCGAAATCCAGCAGAACACTTCAGCATCAGTAAACCAGTAAAAGCATAAATAGCACGATCGCCAAAAATTTTCTCTTCCAAAAATATTAAGTCCCCAATAATTTCCACACGAAGCAAATTTAAAAACTCCAAGGATCCACCCTAAATCTATTTAATATATAATATAATATATATAATGTAACATATATAATATAATATGTATAACATAACATATATAATATAATATGTATACGTAACATATATAATATAATATGTATAACGTAACATATATAATATAATATGTATAACGTAACATATATAATATATGTATAATGTAATATATATAATATGTATAATGTAACATATATAATATAATATGTATAACGTAACATATATAATATATGTATAATGTAACATATATAATATAATATATATAACGTAACATATATAACATATGTATAATGTAACTTATATAATATAATATGTATAACGTAACATATATAATATATGTATAATGTAACATATATAATATGTATAATGTAACATATATAATATAATATGTATAACGTAACATATATAATATATGTATAATGTAACATATATAATATAATATATATAACGTAACATATATAACATATGTATAATGTAACTTATATAATATAATATGTATAACGTAACATATATAATATAACATGTATAACGTAACATTATAATATATGTATAATGTAATATATATAATACAATATATATAATATAATTGATCGACTTAAGAAACAACGACTCGTACAACAGTGCGGATATTTGAATAAAAGGATGACGAAGACGAAGGGGGAGTTGGGAGGGGTGGTGGGAATTTCAACGAGGGGACGATTTACCCGATGGGCGATTACGGACTTTGGACGATGGTCACAGAGGTGGATTATATGGGCAGTGAACAGGTGTTGTGCAACGAAAACGCGGAAATGCAATGTCGATAAACTCGCCTAAGCGAGAGAACCCCAGACGACCGGCGTCGCCAGACTCTCACTTGCCCTCCCCTATCTTCTCTTGCCAGTTTCTCTGGCACGTTACAGAAATACACCGGGAAAATTATGTCACTAATGCGACTGGATATATCTCTAGACGTGGAAACGTCGTTTAGATGCGTCGCGGGGCTAGCTGGAAACATCCTCAGCGGCAACGCGCGTAATGCTTCTCCTCGTTGCGTCGTTGCAACGATTGGGAGGGTGGGGGGGGGGGGTTAATTCGCCATGGATTATTTATTTTCGCGAAGAAAATCGCTGGACAGAACGTTAGAATTAATATTAGAAAATTGCTATCAGTTGTTTGGAATTTTCTGTTTCAAAATATTAATAATTACTTAATTCTTACTTAATATTATTCTCAAAATAAAAATTCCAATTCTAACTAATTTTACTACAGTATTTTAGTCTAATTACATATATGTGTGTGTGTGTGTAATTAGAATTTTTTATTTTAATGTATTAGGATATATACGCACAAGTTAGAATGTTAAATTAGTTTTAATGCATCGGAATATATATAAGTTGGAATGTTAAATAGGATACTGATATTAATTCAGCTAAAATGCTGTAGTAAAATAGTTGGAATTAGAATTTTTATTTTAAGAAATAATATTAAGCAAGTTGAAGTATTTTAAAATAGAAAATTTCAACGCGAATGGAATTTACGTTCAATGCAATGTTATAAAAGTTTTGTCAATTTTAGGATAGTGCTACAAACTACATTTGAAAATAGAATGTCCCAATTTCTCAGCGATTCTACGATCGATATTGTAAAACTGTTACAGCTAACATTGCAAATTGAATCGTTCTCAAATAGAAAACCGATAACACTTTCTTCGTGAATGTGACTTTTTACAAAATTAAATATGGTCACTGGTACTATGTCCCTTTCTTAAAATTCAGAATTTCATTTAAGACACCCATTTCAAATCTTCACGGATAGATAGAAATGACACAAGACGACGAAGTTAATGAGATTGAGCGAAAGAGATATCGATGGAATTATTGCAACAGAAAAATGTGAGAACACAAACTTGGCGTGAATTAAAATCATACATTTCGAATCGAATATTCCAATTCTGGTTAGAAAACAGATTAGCAGCCTTGATTGGTAATCTTTTATTCTACTTACTCGCAATAATTTATTACCAGAAATCTTTTGACAAGAACTGAAGTACTCGGAGAATATCATTTCGTCGTTAATCGTTATTGAAAAATTGAAAGTATCAGTCGATGGAAAAAACAGAATGAAATATCTTTACGGTCGATAATTTTGAAGATATTAATTATCAAAAAGAAAAAAAATTACTCACAATAGAAATTCCACGATCGTACGATCGACGGTTTTCCTTCCGAAGCTATTAAAGCTATTAATCGTCGGGGGAGGAAAAGTTGTCGGCGCAATGAAACGTCGTGCGGAAATTTTTCTTAAACGCACGACGCTGAAACAACGACGCTGAAGTGGAAGTTTTGCAGGATGAAGCCGCGCATTCCACGGCCACCGTCTCATTAACGATCATTGTACGAATAGGTACGGCCGGTGGTAGATTTTATTCTCTTTTAATTACGGAAGATGATACGTCATTAACGGAGGCAGTGAGCTGGAAGGGAACAATTTCATGAGAGAAAGTCCCCGATGGCTCGGAGCGTCGTAAAGTCGAAGAGAGAATATTGATGAATAAATAATTCGCCGGCTACGGCTTGTTAATTCTGCCGGGCATAAACTGTATTACGGGTACATTAGATTTAGAGGAGAAAGTAGCTAAGTGCCGAACAAATGGCTTTAATTTGAATGTACGTGCTGAGACGTTCAACAACGAGTCGGCGTGAAACAGAAAAGATGCTGACAACGAGCTTTCATTTTCTGCCTTCCGTCTGCAAATTCAATTCAAACTCGATGTCGTCTGTCTGAAAATTTTCAACGTGATATTTTCAAACCGGTTGAACAACCGACCGATTTATATTTTATTTGGCAGACGTAAGAACAAGGGGGAAACAGATTGGACGAATTATCGAATAAAGTTCAAAGTCCTAAGTTTCTTCGTCTCTGCGAATTGAAAGTTGATATCATTTATTTGTTGAAACTTCTAATGCGATATTTTTATATTCGTCAGTCCAACGAATCTACGAGTAATCTGTTTATATCTTATTTGATATTGACACGCAGTGCAAGAACTTCGTGGAGAGCTTCACAGATGTAAGAATAAAATTATTTATCGAATAAAATTCGAACTCGACACCATTTACTTCAAATCTCTCATGTGACAGTTTGAATTTTCAGTCTAACGACTAGCAATCTATTTATATCTCATTTAACATCGACGTTATATGCGAGATGAGAGCACTCGACAGAGAGAGAGAGAGAGAGAGAGAGAGAGCTCGACAGTCGCAAGAGACTTAAGAGAAATCGATCGATTTCTTAGTATGTACGTAGAACCTAGCTGAAAACCAGCCTATCTCTATAGTCGTCGAATACTTGCTTTAAAACCTCGCTCTCACGGCATTGACTACTCTTATGAACACTCGCCCTCGCGTACGTACGAACGTCTCTGCAATTACCTCTCGGCTGCTCTCACGCGTTTGCAGAATCCAAAACTTTCCATGGTTAACGTCTGTCACCGTGAAGATACCCGGCTCTTGGACAACTTTCATATTTCTGGTATATTTGAAATGTTAATTGGCGACAGTAGTAGCTGTCTGTTCTAATAAATAGCTTCTGTGATTGAGCTTCGTACAATGGAAATTTAGTCTTCTCACTTATAATTTATTCGTATCGTTATTTTGTTCATCGTTTTATCATTCGTATAATTATGCAAGATTATATCTCTGGGATCGGATAAATATTTTTCTCGTGCTCTTGCACGTTTGGAAGAATATTAACAACGTTGATTAATTAAATTGAAAAGGCACGGCAGATATTATTTTCTAAAAGTCTATCGTACAATGGATTTACGCTCTATCTTTGAATTTATCAGGTTACACTCTGAATTGTACAATGCTGTTTGATTGAAACACTTTTTACTTAATCATCAAGTGACACACACAAGTCAGACAAAAATGAATTCATTATATTTCTTTTGGATGATCTTTGTGTATTAAAGATGCACGTTCGAACTAGTAGATCTGTCCGGCGAGAGCATACTTGATCAGACACAGATTATGACTTTATTAATAAATGAAGTTTTCATTTATTCTTCGTTAACAAAGAAGTTTTAGTATATATATATAATATTTATATATGTATTTGATAGATAATAATATAAATATTAAATATATATGTATATTTATTTATTTATTAAATGAAGTTTCAGAATATATATTTACTGAGTTTGTTGAATTATTTCTACTGAGTTTCTTTGGATTATTTAAATTGTACGTTGCGAACAAATTTCTCACAAGTTCTCTAAGCAAAGGAAAATTACCGATACGCATGGTTTCTCATCGTAAGTGCACGTCAAAGTATTCCAGGAAAAATTCCGAATCTCTTTGCTCGTCGAAACAAGAGGAGAAATGCAACAAAGTTAATAACGCAATCATCGTAATTAGTTAAACTGCAGTATCTTCAATTCGAAAGTTGCAGCGTGTGGAAAATAACGAAGCCGCTGCGAATTTTGCTGTTTCAAATCGAAAGATTCCAACGCAACGAAGCGACGACGACTAGACTAGTTCAGAATCTGAAAAAGACACAAAATCCTCCAGCCTGAAGTACGTGATTTTTCCAAGTTCCTCGGTTTCTATTTTTCTTTCAAACGACGAAACAAGCTTCGCGTCGAACAGTTTTATTACAACTCCAATCTGACCAGGTAAATCGTCACGAATTTCGCGAACTGCATTCGCGATTCTCATTTTAGAAAAAAAAAGAAAAATAAAGAAGGGGAGAAGAGGGAAATGAATAAATTAAGAAACTACGACTAACGCGCCGGCTGTATCGACATTTGCATGTTCAAAGTTGCACAGAGAAACGACGGGTATTAGTTGCATGTCTGTTTCTTCCCGTTACAATACGCAGAAATATTTCTGCATGCATGCCGCGGTCCGCGGAACACCTCGAGGTTTCATAAGCGCTTCCTCGTTAACAAAAGAGAGAGAGAGAAGCTGAGAAAACGAAACGAGAGGAAAAGAGGAAAGAAAGAAAGAAACACAGGTTTCTCACGATATTTCATCCCGCGGCTGGCATCGATCCATCTGAAAAAAGTTCCAGATGAATTTTTCCAACGTGTTCCCATAACCGTGCTTCCGCGTACGGGTTTTTCAACGTATCGCGAAAGTTTTACCCGTGCCCTACACGCGTGACTCTCTCGTGATCGTGCGCGTTCACCATACTCGATATTATAGAGATCGTGCTGAAATCGGTTGGTTTTATGCGGGAAACTAGAATAGAGATTTTTTCGTATGACGTTTCGTTTTCAATTGCAAGTATATGCGTATCTTCGTGATCCATTTTTCAATGGGAACGCGTATAATACTCGGAAACGTGTTGCTCAATATTGAACTAACAAGAGAAAATATGCACACGATCATTTGTTATCCGTGATAAACTTATGCAAAATTTAGCGAACGATTATTGTTGAGTGAGATCTCGATTAGGTCGCACAGAGAGATTCTCACGGTAAATTTGTACTGTGACATACGAGTTCGAAGGATCAAGGAAATTAGTGTCCATTCTCTGTGCATCTTTTCCTACCTTTCCTTAACCTAATATAATTTTAATAGAATTTAATAAAATTGTAATACTTGATAGAATTTTATACCTCAACACTAGTACTACCGACAACCAAAGTACAATATTTGTGACAAAGAAATTAAAGTGCAAGATACAAGTAGAAATTAATAATACTATACAAAGAACACAAACTTCTGTTAATATATTTTATTAAAAATCACTCTAAAAGTATCTAAAAATACGCTGGATAAATACAAATGGATAAAATTTCCATGGAAAATCATAAATTGGTCATTTTGACCACTCTGGTAGTTCTAGTGTTAATAAAATTTAATAATTTTCCTACCATGGGCGATACAAGTTGCTTTCCCGATTTTTCTTTAACTTTGGCAGCTGAAACTAAAGTGGAGTGACCGATGTTTGTAGAACGGATCGTTCTACAAGCGACCAAAGAAGGTGGAGGGGGAGGGGGGAGGGTGGGGGGAGTGTGCCGCCAGTTCGCTACCCCTGACTGCACGCTATCGAGACATAACCTTCGCGTAACCCGATCCTCCAGTTCTAATGAGCCCTAGCAAGACTCTAAGTCCTCCTGGGTTTTCTCGTCGAAAATATCGCGAGAGCCACGCCATAAATCAGGTGGCCACTCGAAGTTCCCGCGATTATCTACCATAAATATCGAACATTAAATATAACGAGTGTCCCGAGGTGTATTTGCACGTATTGCGCTTACATTCTCTCGTAGAGATACAGAGACCGAAGAGTAGAAACACGAGGGAGAGAGGGAATGTATTGTCCGTCTGATTTAGCGAGAGTCGCCGTTCAAGGCTCGTTGACTGACTATGACGATGAAAATAAACGCAGCGCCGAAGAAAGGAAGTTGATACCGTGACAATACAATGCCAAGGGTGACTGGCTATGAAACGAAACGCGCCAAGTGGAACAGGGATCGGGGAGGGAAAAACAAAAAAAAAAAAAACAAAAAAAAAGGTAACGAAACAACGCTAGAAGCTGGTAACGATCGTTTCACGCGATGATTTATGCAGCAACGTGTCTGACAGTTCTGAATTCGAAAATAAACAGCACTGCGTCAAGCTTGAACGTAGTGTAATTATTTCGTTCAGAAATCTAGAACTATACACACGTACTACACAGAAATAATTGAAGGAAAGGTGTTTTAGGTAATTAACTCGGCGATATTTTAAAATTAATTGCAATCATTATACATAAACGGTAATGATACCTCGATCAACGATCGAGATATGTTCTTGGAAAACAAATCGTTGAATAATACAATTCTTAGCACGTAAGAAGGAATAAAGAAACACGAGGCTAGAAAATACGAAACTTTTAACATAAAAGTTTCATTAATTCATATTGATATAAAATAGTAATAGTAATATATTATTACACACAGGGAAAAGAACAGAAAGAAATATTTCTCGTTTAAAAGTTTTTTTATTTTTAATCTTCCAAATCGAGTCATCGGCATGCTGAAATTTTACTGGCGAATTTTTTGAAGCAAATTTTCTGAGAAACCTTTTAAAGGTTTAGTAGTAGCATATAGCAAAGTCTTCGTTAAGCAATCCAACATTTTTTCACGTTTTCTGAAAGCTTCGGTATTGCTTTGCAATTGCGCGTGTTATTTCCAAACTAACAACATTCGAAAATACTAAACAGTATATAGGATTCGGTATGTCGTTCACGAAAGTTGAAAAATTGAGAAAGTGGCGATGTTATTTCGAAGGGAATATTACGACGATGGAAATGAAAGAATGTGTTATTGAAATTAAGTGGGGAAACTAAACGAAAAGTTGCGAAAGTAGCTCGCTCGTTTAAAGGAGAAATTAGAGAAGCAACGCAACATGTGACTGACATAAAAGAACCCCGAGAGACGAGAGACTAGAAAATTAATAAATCTAAAGATAATTTGAAGAAAGCAAAATATAAAAAAGAGGGGATGTTAAAGCAGCAAGAGACTTTTAATAACAACGATAGTATTTGAGATAAAAGTCTACTCTCGATATGAAGTAAAGTAAAAACGAGCCGCAAAATATATTTTTCAGAAGGAGAAGAAATTCCAACGAATTAAAAAATGAAACGAGATTATCAATTAAATATTATACATAAACATATAATATTAAAATTTTTAACTATAAATATAAAATCATTGATTCAAATATTTAAAAATAAATTAAAATAATTTATAAATAAACTATATTTAAACACAATTTTATATAATAATAAAAATTTATATACATATATTAATTAAAATATTATCAATATAAAAATTAATTTATGTTATAAACAAATAATTAAAAATTAATTAACATAATTAATTCCTTAATAAAATATAAATAAATTAAATAATATAAAACTAAAACTAACAATTCTATTCAACATATATATATTAAATAATCATATCGAATACAACTTAAAACACCACGAATTATAACTAATAAAAATAAATTAAATAAAATACTTCAATAATTTAAACTATAAAACATTATTAATAAAATTATTCTTATAAATAATAAATTTATATATTCTGATAAAAAAATATAAATAAATAATCTTCTATATTATTCTAAATTAAATCCAGAAACTAATTCTGATTCTCCTTCAATTAAATCAAATGGAATTCGATTTAAATCAATTAATAATCTAATAATAAAAATAAAATATAAAGGATATATTAAAATAAAGATTTTTATTGGCGCATTCTCTCGATACTCGAACGAAGTTTGAAATGGAGAAAAGAGAAGGGAAGAAGCTTTCAAGCCAGGAAACAGCGGGGTCGCATTCTGACACTCGAACAATAGTTCAAAAAATAATTTCCATATTTTCGCGAACATCTTACCTGAAGCACGAGTAACGCAAAAATTAAGAGAAAAAAGAAAGAGAAGAAAACACACGTACACGCACGTACACATGGCTGGAGCGTGAATTCGAGGCACTCTAACGCGTAATTCACGCGGCAAATCAAGCCTCGTGTAGGAAGTTACGCAAGTGGCCTCTCCCAGGCGTGTCTCGATAAATTATATAATAAATGTCTCATAAGTAAATTATGTAAGAGCGAACGGGGCGACGCTGCGCAGAGGTATCCACGTTTCTGACAGAAAAGTTACTAGGGACGTTGCAGAACGTAGTTACAGAACGTAGGGACGGAAAACGAAGCTGAGACACGTGAATCATCGAACGTGGAAACGAAGAACATTCCAAGTTGAATAATAAATTCGTCATCGGTGACAGTTTGTGAATTTTTGTCCGTTTACCGAAAGCTGGTCGCGAGTATGTTTCAAAGCCGCAGAGGAGAATTTACTTGACCGAGAAAAGCTCAAAGGGGGGGAAAAGTTACAGGAACGATCAAGTTCTTTCAAATTGAAGAGAGTGTGCGTAAAGTTAACTTTATTGTAGAATGGCGTTTCAATTAAGATCGAGCGAGTCTGTCAACACCAGAACTATCCAAAGCGTGAAATTCCCATCGCGTTAAACTGAAAGGAACAGAAAATCTCTGCAAATTCATTCTCGAACATTTTCGCAAATTCAAACGTCTTCGTGGAATCAATGGGAAATTCGTTTCGCCGAACTGAATCCGCCTTGAACTTTCACGTCTTAACGATCCCTTCAACTTCGACTGACGATCTGTTTTTCACGAAAAGAGTCGTCTCTTTCGCGTGAGAAAAGGAAAAATGTCCGAGGAGAGAGACCAAACGAAATTACACGCGAAAACTTGAGAACATCCGACAAAGAAAACACGCATATCGATACTCACGTTTTTAATAAAACAAATTTTCCACCGGTGGAAACGAACATCGAACCGAACGACGCACCGGGGCCGTACTTCTTGTAAATATTCAAACAAGAGAGAGAGAGAAAGAGAGAGGGGACAGAACGAATCCAGAGGGGCTGAAACGTGGTTGGAATGTGGGCCATCGCGTTCCAATCGATTTTTCCATCGATCGGTAAACAATCGAATCGAACACGGTTTGGTTTCCGGTCGCGCGCCAGCATCGAAATGCCCGCCAACGAAAACAGAGGGACAAAGGAGAGAAAGAAGGGGCAAACGTTGGGAAAATGTTGGCGTTTGTTGGTGGAAAAATATAGGGAGAAATTCGAGCGTTTGCGACGTGGCTGGCGGAATGCAGCATCCACCGGTGCGTTACAATTAGCGGAAGAAGAGAAAGAGAAAGAGGATGACGAAGAGCAGAGAGTGGAGTGAGAAGGAAACTAGAGGAGGCTGGGCCAATGAATAAAACGAATTATCCGTCGAGAACAGGGTTAAATTGCCACGATTCGCAAGTATCAGGATGTTTGTGAAAAGTGAGGTCTACTTCAAAAATGGCTGGGTAATTTATTAACCGGACAGTTATATCGGTATACGATTACAAAATGAAACGCACGATCAATGTACGAACTAAACGCACATTAAAGTCAGACGATGATAATACTTCTAAATTCAATTAAGATCGAGTTTCTCCCTGGAATAATTTCGAAGTTCGAAACATGCTTCACGTTTCATAATTTCATTGTTCGATCGTCACTTCATTCACGATTTATCTCCGTGAGTTCGTTTGTGGCAAAAGAGAAAAGAAAAAGCAAGTAATAGTGTGGAGATATAATACAAATAATATTTATTTAATGGAAATTATAATAACGAGAAGTAATTAAACAAGACAAATTATTTTAAAGCAACACGAATTAACAACTCGAATAAATTCTTTTAACGACACTTTTTAACAGTTCTCTTTCGACGCTCTCTCACGACTCTGGTTTTTTTTTTTTTTTTTAAAGAAAAGCGCTTTATGCCTACGTTGGACTTCTCACATCACGTTCATATTTCATCATATTTCTGTGATCAACAAACAGGCCATCTGTTACATTTAAACATAACTAAAATTAGATTGATAATAATTGAAATTAGATTATAATAACCGACAACTGATAATAACCGATACTGCAATAGTAAATTCGCAGAATTAAAAAATTATCGCAGCCCTTTTTTCGTCTCTCCAATTTCGAACTTGATCGACGCGTTTTCCGAATGATTCATACGTTTATTGTTCTACTCTACGAGTACAGTCTGTGAAAATGAAACGAGTAAATTCGAACGATAACAAAACGAAAACTTGGGCAAACATACTTGTTTCAGCTCCGTGGTATTTCCCTTCGTGGATGACGAACCAATCCGAGTCGTATTTCGATATTGAATTAAACCGTATCTCGGAAAGAACGCGAGATTTCAGCCGAGAATCCGCTTGGGATTTGCATAAGCATTGTACTTTGTACGCGGCCTCCAAACTGGGATTAATCGATCGGTTTAAATCGGTGAATCCCCCGATCGTTGGTAAATCGGTGAATTTTTAAGCACGTTTTTGCCACCGAAGGGGCTCGCAGTTTTGTTTAAATCGTCGTTACCGGACGAAACGAGAGTCTGATGTTCGTAGAATATTCGATGAACTGGGAATTTATCGACGTGGACGTGACCTTTTTTTTCCTTTTCAAACGCAAGAATTTAGTTGAGTGAACGAATTGTATTTCAAAGTCTGCCAGATTTCAAAGTAGCAAGACCATTGAAAACAACTTATCAAACTCGTAAATAAAATTTGGTAGATTGGAAAGAGATTGACAAGAGAAACCCTTCCTGTCCTTCTTTTATTTATTTTCCCTTAAAAGAAACAGATGATCAAATTGTAAAATAAAATCTAGCAGTACAAAAACATTTAATAGAAAAATATTCACTGTTCTTCAATCAACAAGAAAGTCCTTTTTCGTTTGTCGTCACTAGACTCTGGAGTTTTGTGCAATTTCATATTTTTGTCAGAGTAAAGACCGATTTTAAGTATTTTGTGAATAAAAATATTATCAAAAAACGTACGAAATAAAATCAACGTGTGAAATATGTTTAGAAATAAAAATAAAATATTAAAATATTTCGAAAGATGTTGAAATATTTTATGTTTAATAATAAAAATAAAATATTAAAATATTTTAAAAGATGTTAGGGATATTTTATGTTTAAAAATAAAAGTAAAAGACTGATCGTCAAAGGAGAAAAAGAAGAAGGCGCGAGAGCTAAGCTGTGTGAACGCAGAGGGGGATCAAACGGGACAATCGTCTGGTTAGACGCAGCAGGCTCTGTTTTTTCCCCGCTTAAGAACAGCTTCTCGTGGCTGACGTGAGAAGCAAAGTGGCCCCGACTTCAGGTTCACTGCCACGAGCATTATTACGCAAGAAGAGTCTACCGTTCGTTCCTCCTGTTATGCCTTAACCGCGCTTAATTAATCGCCTAATTGCCGACCTGCCAATTAAACGACCTCTGGTGTCGGCACGAGTTGCGCTCGTCGGATCAATTTTCTTCAATTCATGCATACCTCGGGAACAGTCTCTCTTAACAGCTTCTTTCAGCTAACGATAAAGAAGCTGTTTCATTCTCTACAATTCTCAACGATTTTGCAGTGAAAATTTTCATCGTTACAGAGAACGTAACTTATTAAAGTTTCTTGTTGAATTTTTTCAACATCCTTTGGTCCATATAATTATATGCAAACTTTACTTTGTGTACGTATGTTTGTGTTGAAGCTTGTTAATATCCTTTGGTCTGTATAATTATATGTAGGTTTTACTTTGTGTATGTATGTATGTTCCTGTTGAATTTTGTCAATACCCTTTAGTCTGTATAATTCTAGATTTTACTTTGCGTATCTATTATGTATGTTTGCTACTGTGTGTATGTTTGCTTCTGTATGTATGTTGTTCATATAATTATATACAGACTTTACTTTGTGTATGTATGTTTTCGCTGAATTTTTTTAATACTCTTTGGTCTATATAATTATATACAAACTTCATGTGTGAATGTTTGTTTCTGTATGTATAATTATATATAGACTTTACTGTGTGTTTATATGTTTGTGCTGAACTTTGTTAATACCCTTTGGTGTGTATAATTATAGATTTTACTTTGCGTATCTATTATGTATGTATGTTTGCTTCTGTATGTATGTTGTTCCATATAATTATATACAGACTTTACTTTGTGTATGTACTATGTTTCTGTTGAATTTTGTTAATACCGCTTGGTTTATATAATTATATATAGATTTTACTTTGTGTATCTATTATGTATGTTTGCTACTGTATGTATGTTATTCCATATAATTATATACAGATTTTACTTTGTGTATGTACTATGTTTCTGTTGAATTTTGTTAATAGCCTTCGGCCTATATAATTATATATAGATTTTACTTTGTGTATGTATGTATGTTTGATCTACATAATTATACATAAACTGCACTTTATGTTGCGTTTCTGCTGAATTTTGTCAACATCCTTTGCTCTGTATAATTATACATAGATTTTACTTCTTTACGAAATTCTATTTCAAACGATCGAAGAACCAATGTGTTTATTAGGAAAGAAAAAAAGAAGTTGAACGTATAGATTTATCGACACCCTAAGTTTATCCAATCATCAGACAGCTCTGCTGCATTTGACACGAACGTTCGCGAAACTACGCGAAGAACTGTTTCAAAACGCATCATAGCAAATATAGCTACGGTAATTTCCACGTATGAAGTCAACGAATCGATCGATTCCAAGTGACAACCTCGCGTTAGTTAATGATTGCGTGCGCCGTCATTTAAAAACTCATTAGACGCGAAAACGAGAAAAATCCCAAGCTCTCGGACTCTTAATGAAAATTACAGGGTAACAGCGTTCGACCCCGATGGAAAGAAAGAAAAAAAAGCAGGAATTAAGAAAACACCGAATGACAGTAATTAAACGATACAGGGAGGCGCGTACTTAACGTGGTCCAACACGTGACACAGGCAGGTACAGCCACGTGTGCCTGGATCGCGTTAGCTTAATCGCGAGAGATCCCGGAAACTGGGAAGCGCCAGGCGAGTCCCACGTTCGATTCAATGGAGACTTCAGCGCGACCTTAAAGCCGTGTACGCAACGTACAACGACCCCGGTGGCTGCTAATTATTCTCATTAACGGAAAAGCTGGAATCCACGGTATCGCCAGGAATGCCAACGTCTACGACGCTTTCGTCGATGTACACCGCCAGACACTAATATATATATATATATATATACGTAATAGTTTTTTTGGTACTCGCGTTGGTTTCACGGCGAAACAAGCTTACGGCTACGGAACACGTTTGTTTAACAAACTATTCCTCTCTGAAGGCGGTTTAGAGAAACGAGGTGTTTCACGCGAGGAGTCACAATCGAGCTCGATGATAATCCGATGATGGTAATTTTATTGCGATCTGTTCGTTGCTCTTTGCTCCAAGTTGCCACCGATTGGCCTACCATTCATGTAGATATATTTATTCGTATTTTTATTACATACATTGACTCAAATAATTTACTTTGTTGTTTCACTTGTTGATCCATCGAGTTTGTTTGTGACTGAAAGAGTTTGGAAGAGCTTCAGGTAGTGGCCACGAAGTTATGGCTGTGAAAGTTTGATAATTTGCATTTAAGAAGTTTAATTTTATTCCACGTATGGATCACGTGGGGATCAATGATGAAATTTAAAATCGAGCAATCCAAATTATTATGGCTTCCAATGTCCGTGTTTAATATTTAAGTTATTGATAATACTAATTAATATATCATTAATAAAATACTAATTAATGTATTATTAATAGTATAAAAATTAATATACTACTATTTAATATACTATTAATATACTACTAATATTAAGATACTCTTAATATACTATCAATTATTATATACACTAATTAATATACTATTAATATACTATTAACATACTATTTAATATACTACTAATAATACTTTAATATACTACTATTAATATAGTACTATCAATGGTACACCAATTACTAATTAATAGTATATTAATTAGTGTACTATTGATAGTATATTAATAGTATATTAGTAGCATATTAAATAGTATATTAATTAGTGTACTATTAATATACTATTAACATACTATTTAATATACTACTAATATACTATCAATAGTACACTAATTAATATACTATTAATATACTATCAATAGTACACTAATTAATATACTATTTAATATACTACTAATATACTATTCATATACTATTTAATATATTACTAATATACTATTGATAGTATAAAAATGAATATACTATTAATACAATACTAATTAATGTACTATTAATAGTATAAAAATTAATATACTATTAATATACTATCAATAGTATACTAATTAATATTATAAATTAATAAATTAAATAGAGCAATAAATTAGGCTTAGCTCTTTTTACTGAAAATTGCTGGGAAAATATTGGAGTAATTTTTCTCAAAAATTAATATTAACTAATTAAAATATCCGCATCGATCTATTCAGTTTAATTATTATCGTTCGAAATATACAAGAATTATTGGCAATTGCAAAATCAACGATTCCAGCGTTTAATTACCTACAAATAATAATTAATAAAGCACAGTTTACGCGTAAGTAGCAATGTCGGTCATGCTCGCGTCAAGTGTCATTGTCGCAGAAGACAAGCCGACCCGATTGAAATTCGTCCGCGCAATTTCGACGATGAGATTCGCATTGCGGAGGTCGGCGGTGGATAACTGTCCGCTAAACTTTCTTCGTTGCTTCCGGTTCCGCGGACGGAAGCGGAACTTAATTAATGCGGGCTCGTTAACGCGGCGCGAATATACACCGGGCGCTTTCCAGAATTTCAGATTAAACCTAACTAGAAGCTATACTTTCCTGGGGGAGTTGCAGCTTCTCCGCGATAAGCTACGCTCCTTCAACGGCTCTAATTAATTGCCACGCTACGATATCAAATACTACGTCGTACTATACTATAACGAGCGGCAAGAAGCACGAGCCGGGAGGTCCACGCGTACAGATCGATTTACTTAGTTGAGATGTTCGAGTCTTTGATCATTTGGCAAAGAGATCGAATCTTCCTTCGAGAAGTATTTCGCAAATCTGGATCTCCATTTTCGCGTTAAACGCGGATAAAGTAACAATTACACGGCTAAATCTTCGTAGTTTTTGCAATTATTGGTACACCCGTGGTGTTCTCGAAAGTTGAAAATAACTGGACGTCGAATTACGAGAACGATGGTTGCGAAATTAAATTAACCTCTTCTTCGTCCTTCGAGAGATTGAAAAAACAGATTTGGTACCACGTCGCGCGGTGGGAAACTAATTATTTTGCCTGCAGTGACTTATTTTTTTTAAAATCGTCATTGTCCTTTCGATTTAATTTAAGGACGGATATATATATATATATATATATATATATATATATTTAGCATTCGTTGATCGCAAGGTGCACGATCTTACAAATTAACGCTGGTAGCGATCAATCCATACGAAATACTTATCAGATCTTAACCTTAATAGAGTGAGCAATTAACCTTAATACTGCGTTGCATTAGCATTACTCTTCTTTCGCTAAATATAAATATACTACCTCTCGTAATTCGCTGTTCGAGTTATTCCCATCTGGATCGCGATATTAAGATTCACATTCGAATGTAAAAATTTGCGTAAACCGTGGTAATATGACGCTTCGTTCTTTCAAACAACATCGCAATGAAATTGTTATCTCGGAATTAGAAAGTCAACGAAAATTAATTCACCTTGTTTCCTCGACACCTTGATATTAATTCAGGCTCATTTTCTTCTTTCTTACTATTTTCTTTAATTATTTTACTATTTTACTAATTTCTCTTTTGCTATTACGTAGGGTGAACCACGTAATTTAAATCGTATTACTTAAAAAAGTGGCGGTGACTGAAATTTCTAAAAAGAAAAATCATTATTTTCATACTATAGTGACCTCTGTGCCAAACAGTTTTTATTAATAATTTTTTTTTCGTCTCTTCAAAGATAACAGAGATAGGTGATCTAGTTACGTGGTTCATCCTGATCATAATGGTATAATACAATCGGAGGTGATTCCTTCGTGAAAAAAAAAAGAAAAATATAGATCAAAAACGGTGAAATGAGATTTTTTGATTCGAGGCTTCGTTATTCGTGAAAATCGAGTTTGAAATTTCATCAAGTGTTGAATTTGACTACTTGAATTTAACTGATTCTAGAATGAATAACTAACAAAAGGTTGTTCCACGTCAAAAGAATAATTCAAAAATGTGGAATGAAATTTTTCCATTTAGAGCTTCATTTACGCGAAAATTGAGTTTGACTGCATTTCGTTTAAAACCTAGCCTTGACGAAATTTATGCGCGTACTTGACAAATTTTCAACCACGACTTCTCTCGAAAACGAAGGATTTTGCAAAAAAAAAAAACATTTTAATTACTCTTCTTATTATTTTCTCTATTATTTTATTATCTCTGTTAATTGTTCTCCCCTGGAACTGGCTAAATTCAAATAGACACATTTTGATAAATTTTCAAACGCGATTTTCTCACAAAACAATCTTAATTATTCTTTTCTTTTCTTATTAATCACTCTATTATTTTATTACTCTCGTTAACTGTTCTTCTCTTGCCGCATCTGGAATTACAGACACGCCCGACAAAATCTTCAAATCCCGATCCTCTCCAAAACCGAGGAGCCCTGCGTGAATTTTACTTTCTCCCACGTGGAAGAAAGTAAAATTCACCCTTTCGTCCAGTTCTAAATCAGGCTCTCGAGAAGATTAATTGGGCGTAATTGAATACGCCCGAGTAGACCGTTCAAATTCAAGCAATTCGCGTGTCAATTAACGCGAATGCCTTTCGGCTTCGACGTCGATAGTTCAATATTACCATTCCATCAAACCTTCATACCTCGGTTTCGCGTATTCGAAACCGACCCTCTCTGCCGTGGACGCAGCGTTATTTAGCGAGAGAAAGAAAGAAAAGAAAAAAAAATGTTATTTACGTTGGCGCGAGCGGACGAGGCACGTTGTTGCTGTTCGTCATTACCACCGCGTGGAAATCTAATATTTGGCCAAGCGCCGTGTATCGATACCCCTTCGTGGCCTTCATGGTGGAAATCGAGCCCGTGGCCGATATCCAGCTGGATTTGCCAATCTGGCCGTAGCTCGACATCGAAATTCCGTGCTCGCGCGGCTGTGCTCGAAACGGGAGAACCCCCGACAACGAAACAATCGCCGAAAGGGCGGTCCGGAGAGCGAGAATGGCTCTCGAGCAACGCGGGAAATAACGAAAGTGCATTCGTTACGTGTTCGAGTAGCGTACGTTCTTTCTCTATGCTCGTCGATTTCCTAATTTCGTTCGACATCGTCCGGACGTTGTTTCGTAGGTTGTTTTTCTCGGAAAAAAAAATGGAATTTTAGAGTTTCCCCGAGTTCTTCGTTTTCGCAGACGTTTCGCGAAGTGGGAAATGTTATTTTTATTGGAGTTCTTCTTTCTCGCACGTTCGTCGATTTTCATTGGTTGGAGGAATTGAAGACTTTAGAAGAGCGAAAGCGAGAAATTTTTCTTCTTTTTTTTTTAAACAGCTGGGCGAAAAAGGATTTTCTCGCAAACTTTACAGTTTAGTGTTTAGAATAAATTTTGCAACGCACAGTGAATTTGAAGATAATTTCGTAGTATTTTGCAACGTGTTTAGTAATGTGGTTATGGAAAGTATCGATTTTTTTTTCCGTGAAGTTACTAGAGTTTGCAATATCGACAATTTTTTATTGAGCATGAGAGAGGTTCCCACTGCAGTTCGGTAACCACAATAGTGTAACCATGAATTATTTTGTAAATTTTTTCAAACTTTATAAAATGAGTTTCGTTCCGCAAATTCATTTTATAAATGGATCGATTTTAAGTTTTACTGTATACTTATTAAGCAAGAGAATTCAAATTTCAAAATAAATTGGAGACTGACGTTTCTTTCCTTCTTTTTTTCAACGAACGAAGTAATTAAACATTGATTAAATTAAATTCGTCCCGTTTAAATATTTAGGCAAAACTCGAGCGGAACATCTTCCACTAATAACAATCATTTTCGCGAAAATAAATTGAAATCGTCGATCGTTACGTAAAATCGATTGTATAACGCGGTGAATATGAAATAACTAAAAATAACAAGCCTGAAAATCGTGTACAAACACACAGAAAAGTTTCCCGTTTCGTTATGTAAAACGTTTAATAAAATGTTGCTACGAAATTGCTACGTTTATATATATTTTTATAAAGTACAGCCCCTCCTACGATAATTTCGCCGTGTTTCGCTATACTTTACAGTCTCGTTGTTCGCCAAATTTTCACGAAATTATTCGTACTCTGATTTTCGAAAAAAATTAATCGAACAACGTCACAAATGAATTATTTCCTCTCGTGGAAATGAAACCTGTATGTTTTAAAAATAGGAAAAAAAAAGAATTCTCTTTTATACTCTTTGCCAAAAAATTCTCACTTTTTTCAAATATATATATATATATATAAGACAAATTTCAATCCACTTTATACAAGTTAACTGTTCTTTATCGGAGTGTTACAAGCGAGAACGAAATGATTAAAAGTCTCGAAATTTTTTGCCGTAAAATGTTGAGCGAACCAACGCGGGTGAAATTTACAAATAAAGTTACGCAATTACTAAATGGAAAATTGCAATTTTTTTTTTTGAAGCACATAAACGTGACTTCCAGCTCCTGTATTAAAATTTTGTTTTTAATAAAAAAAAAAAAAAATAAATAATAACAGGCACTACTTGAAACGTTCATTTCAACTGCTGACCATTATCGCTACGAAACTGTATTTAAAGTTGAAGAATTTTTATCGATTTCTGAGACATTTTCAACTTTCAACGCGGGCATTAACATGGAAAATCGCTCAGATAACTCTTATTTACCTTCTCGTGAAATTCCAAATCGTGCATTCTCACCCTTACTTTCATCCTCCCCCAAGTCGCTTAAATCACGACCCGTTATCATAAAAGAAAAATCTGTACCAGCAGCAGAAAGGACGCGGTGATATTTGTCATCGTATCTCGTGACGCGAGGGATATTGGCCTGCACGATATGGGGCCGGTTGCCTCGAATAGTTGCAACATTTACGTAAGCTGTTGAAAACGAGAGTGACGTAAGAAGAAAGTTGCGATGAAAGTTGCGTTGAATTGCGACGAAGTTTGATTTACGCCTGCCTACTTGTTCGCGGGTATCCTTACGTTCCAGACAACTATAAATTAAACTGAATTTCCAAAGATGAACTTTGTCACGGTGCTGCAGTCCCTTTTATTCGCCGATGACGTAAGCATAAATAAAATATTACCTAATATATTATACGTATAATCTCTTTGCACATCCTGTTTAGGTACTGTCATTTAATCGTTCGCCTTTTTGTTAATTCTATTATGAAATTCTCATTTGTAAGAGTATTTTATAAAAAAATTGTCCCACGTATGGCTCTTTTTTATTATGAAAATACGTGTCTCTTTTCGAGTACAAAAATTTATTTCTACAAAACAGACGTTTATTTAATTCTTGCAACAAACATTCAGAAACATTGCCCTAATCTTGATATATTAAAATGTGTGTCTCTTTTTAATATAAAAAAATGCGCGTCTCTTTTAAATATAAAATTCTCATTTATTTCTATTATAAAGAGACGTACAGAATTATCATTCCAACAAATTTCAGAAGATCTGCTTCGATCTTGATATATTGAAATGTATGTCTCTTTTTAATATAAAAAGAAAACGTGTATCTTCTTTAAATACAAAATTCCCTATGTATAAAATCATCGTTTGGCGCTTGTAGTAAATTCCAGAAAAATTGCTGTAACTTCAATACACAAAGAGGCACCCATAAGTAACGTCGTTCCTTGACACTGTACAAAATTTTATTTCATTTAAATTTATTGTCACTAGATGGCAATTTATATTGGTTTATTAAATTTCCAAAAATAAAAAAAGAAAACGACATTACTTGTGGGTACCCCAAATATTAAAACGTATGTCTCTTCCTGACGTAGAAACGCGTGTCCTTTTCAAACAAAATATTCTCGCTTGCTCCAATAAAATTGTCACCTGTAGTTTACAATTTTCAGTCCCAATGTATCGAAAGTAATAATAGTAAATAAATTACAGGAAATATTAAATTAAATGAAATTAGAATACAACAATAATAATAATTTGCCGCAATATTTTCCTCGCGGAAAGAAGTCCATCTAAATCGAGAATGAAAATCATCACCGATGGAATAAGGATTAAACAGGTATTACGCGATAATGCCCATTAAACAAGGAATCGGAAAATTCATTCTGTTGCCACTGTGCAAGCTGCACTCTCTCTCTCTCTCTCTCTCTCTCTGCATTAGAGGGCTGCAATATCCGTCGAGAGTTGTATTGGCCTCGCGAAACCTGGCATTATTGATTTTATGGTGGCCCGTGGCAGCACAACTCGCGGATTTTGTTTTCGTCCACCTCCCTCCGTTCGCCTGCCGGTTTCGCCGATCGCGTGTATCACACACAGTGTGAAAACTGCCTTTGATAAAGCCCCGGCTATCGCAGAAAAACGTCCGGTAAATATTCATCAGGAAACACGTGGCTTCCGGTGCCTCCTGAATCCGTCTATGGCGACTGTGTGCCCCGAAAACGAAGGAATCATTGTCCGGACCGATCTCGACGCGTGATTCATTTTATCGGCTGAAACTCGTTTGTGGGACTAACAACAGTGGGACTCTGTTTACACGACACAAGTTCTCATTTGTTCGAACGAAATTTCAGAGGACGTTCAATTAACTGAATCTATACTCCGTTAGTTACACGAACGAAACAAATGATTGAAGATCGGTGTACAACTGAACTAATAACCGATGAGAAATCGTCGATATTCTAATCGGTCGTAATTTGGCAGAGAAGAAATCATCACAACGATCCAGTTGGCTTTAATTTAAAACGTGAAGCCCCTGCTTTCACGCTTCCAAGTTTGTTTTCTTCAAGAACGTGCAG
This sequence comes from Tetragonisca angustula, assembly GCA_036937485.2. NCBI lineage: Eukaryota > Metazoa > Arthropoda > Insecta > Hymenoptera > Apidae > Tetragonisca > Tetragonisca angustula. The sequence continues at coordinate 996,292 of JAWNGG020000052.1, read as the reverse complement.
ATAGGAAGGTGAAGATATTTTTATTCTTGAAAATTGTAAAATATTTCTGGAATAAATTATTATAGTATATTTTAGTTATAATATTATTTTTATTACAATTATTATAGTATATAAAATATAATAAATATAATATGATAAAATGTGATAAATATAATAAAATATTTTTAAAAATATTTAAAGTAAAAAATATTTAAAAAATTTTCCTAAAATATTTCTAAAATAAATTATTATAGTACATTTTAGTGTAATGTTATTTTTATTACAATTATTATAGTATATAAAATATAATAAGTATAATATAATAAAATGTAATGAATATAATAAAATATTTTCAAAGTAAAAAATATTTAAAAAATTCTTTTAAAATATTTCTAAAATAAAAAATATTTAATACATTCTTTTCAGAACTAGGTCAAACCATGATCTTCACAAATCTGTACAACACCCCTTAAAACCCGCTGTACGATTTTCTCTGTTTCACTTCAAATGGTAAGGTCGAGATTAAGATTTGTTGAATTTTTCTCATTTAGCTTCGTCGAATTTATCACTCGGAATGTTTCAATTATTATCGATAGACTGCGAACTGTTTATGCGCCAACGGGGAAATTTAAAAGCGCATTTTGCTCACCGCACTTTGTATACACACGCAATTGGATCATGATCGCTTGTACACGGAATTACAGGTTCAGCAAATAATTTGTATCACATTAATATGCGCGTGGCGCACAATTCAGAATTAGGCAGACAAACTGCTAATGGACATGTATACATGTAAACGATGTAATCAAAATTTAATCGGTGCCTATACGTAACGTGTTATCAAGCATTTAATCTAAAATTGCAATTGCAAACTGTACGAGAAATTAAAATCGAAAGTTAGAAAGACCAATTCCCTCGTTCCGATATCGACAAAACACGTATAACATAGTTCTTAAATATTACTTAAATATTTGCCTTCGACGTTCAGTGTAATTTTATGATTTATTTCGTATTTTTTGCGAACAAAGGAACAAAAATAGAAAGAAGGGGATACAGCAAGTAAGAGTCAACTCGCAGTCAGCAAACTTAGAGTCTTTTATCTTTTATCGGTCGATTCAATCGCCTATTACGTTCGATCCATCTTCAACGTGAATTTCCAATACGTGAAACTCAACCTCGACGAAACATTCCTGCACGCTCTAACCGCGAGAAGGAAACAAGAAGGCAAAGAAGGTGAACTAGAAAAGAAAAAAGGAGGAAAAGAGGCGGACAATTACGCGAAACGGGCAGTGGTAATAAGAGAAGCCATTAAGCCAGCCACCCCTTCCTGCGAATCGTGGATTCCTCGAGGTCTACCGAATTATTCCACTTGCAAGAATTTATTCTTACCAGTCTTGGCCCGGTTGCACCGCCGTTTTCCCTCGAAAATTCTTCGAACGAAAAAGTTTCGAAAAGGAAATCTCGTATTCGCCGGTCGCGCCCTATCTCGTCTCTCTCTCTCTTTCTTTCTCTCTCTCTCTTTCATTTTTCCTGCTCGAGCACGCCTGATCTACGTACATTCGAGACGCTGGTCTCGTACCAAGTCAATTACTGGTTACTCGGTTACTCGCCGATGCGTGCTGCGCCCAAGTGCAGAGAAAGAAAGAAAGAAAGAAAGAAAGAGAGAGAGAGAGAGAGAACTTGCAAGAACTCGCGGAAAGAGAGACGGCGTACGTGTACGTATGTAGACGGTTACACAACGGGCGACGCCGTCGTATCGTAATTCGCAATTTGCCCGAGCATTCACCTTCAAATTCCCGTTACTCACGTTCCGTATCGTCGTTCTACACCCGACACCCGAGCACACCAGCTACGAGCCAAAGGGGAACGCGGCTCGAGAGAGCTCTGTGAAGTTCGAGACGACCCGTCACGGCCTGATCGATGCAGCTTTTTCCGTAGATTTACTAGACAGAGGATTAGAGATGGATGTTTTATGGTGGAAGCTTGCATTTTTAACGAAGAAATTCGACGTTTAACAGTAACAGGATGGTAGTGACGGGGGTTGTTTGGGTAGAGGAAGAGAACAACTTTGCAATTGTAAAATAAATACATTAAACAGTGTGCAAGTATTAACTTTGTATCGATGCAATTTTTTTCGTAGATTTTTTCGTAGATTTACTAGACAGAGGATTAGAGATGGATGTTTTATGGTGGAAGCTTGCATTTTTAACGAAGAGATTCGACGTTTAACAGTAACAGGATGGTAGTGACGGGGGTTGTTTGGGTAGAGGAAGAGAACAACTTTGTAATTGTAAAATAAACACATTAAACAGTGTGCAAATATTAATTTTGTATCGATGCAATTTTTTTCGTAGATTTACTAGACAGAGGATTAGAGATGGATGTTTTATGGGGAAAGCTTCGACTTTTAACGAAGAGATTCGACGTTTAACCGTAACAGGATGATAGCGACGGGGGTTGTTTGGGTAGAGGAGGAGAATAACTTTGCAATTGTAAAATAAATACATTAAACAGTGTGCAAGTATTAACTTTGTATCGATGCAATTTTTTTCGTAGATTTTTTCGTAGATTTACTAGACAGAGGATTAGAGATGGATGTTTTATGGTGGAAGCTTGCATTTTTAACGAAGAGATTCGACGTTTAACAGTAACAGGATAGTAGTGACGGGGGTTGTTTGGGTAGAGGAGGAGAACAACTTTGTAATTGTAAAATAAACACATTAAACAGTGTGCAAATATTAATTTTGTATCGATGCAATTTTTTTCGTAGATTTACTAGACAGAGGATTAGAGATGGATGTTTTATGGGGAAAGCTTCGACTTTTAACGAAGAGATTCGACGTTTAACCGTAACTGGATGATAGCGACGGGGGTTGTTTGGGTAGAGGAGGAGAATAACTTTGCAATTGTAAAATAAATACATTAAACAGTGTGCAAGTATTAACTTTGTATCGATGCAATTTTTTTCGTAGATTTCTTCGTAGATTTACTAGACAGAGGATTAGGGATGGATGTTTTATGGTGGAAGCTTGCATTTTTAACGAAGAGATTCGACGTTTAACAGGATAGTAGTGACGGGGGTTGTTTGGGTAGAGGAAGAGAACAACTTTGTAATTGTAAAATAAACACATTAAACAGTGTGCAAATATTAATTTTGTATCGATGCAATTTTTTTCGTAGATTTACTAGACAGAGGATTAGAGATGGATGTTTTATGGGGAAAGCTTGGATTTTTAACGAAGAGATTCGACGTTTAGCCGTAACAGGATGGTAGCGACGGGGGTTGTTTGGGTAGAGGAGGGGAATAACTTTGCAATTGTAAAATAAATACATTAAACAGTGTGCAAGTATTAATTTTGCAAGTATTATTAATCGATGCAATTTTTTTCGTAGATTGGAAGCTTGGATTTTTAACGAAGAGATTCGACGTTTAACCGTAACAGGATGGTAGTGACGGGGGTTGTTTGAGTAGACGAGGAAAACAACTTTGTAACTGTGAAATAAACACGTTAGAGGATGTCCCAATGGTTTGAAGCAGCTATTAATTTCATACTGATTTTACTCGAGAGAGGAATAGAGATTCGACGATTGTGTTTAATAGTAGAATGGTAGTGATGGGGTTGTTTAAATAGAGGGGGAGAATAACTTTGTAATTGTAAAATAAACACATTGGAGAGTGTCCAAAGGTTTGGAACAAATATTAATTTTATATCGATGCAATTTTTCCGTAGATTTTCTACTAAATAGAGAATTAGATAGAGATAGATATCTCTGATGGAATGTTTGATTTTAATGGAAATTCGACAGTTGTGTTTAATCGTAAAATAGTGGCGATAGGGGTTGTTTAATCAGAAGAATAATTTTGTAAAATAACTTTGTAAAATAAATAATTAATTTACGGATATTTGTCTTGAAATAAATCTCAACTAATTTCAATTTATCTTATCATAATACATAGGCGCGGGCGGACGGAGAAAGAAAAAAATTCAAAAGATAAATGGTACCCGAATAAGACGATTTTGAAAATAGGAAAATACAACTGAACGAACATACTCACTACGTTCAGAAATAAAAATCAATACCAACATTATACTGACAAATATCAACTTTAAAATTTCTTTTATACATTACTGCAGTAAATTATTGTAATATACATATCTATGTTACATACATGTACAAGTATATTCTATGTACGTACATACACATGTATGTTTACACGTATGCCTATATTTTATATGTACACGTACAGTACACGTATAGCCCTATATATTTATGCGTGTCCGTATATACTACGTGTTACGTATACATATATTATACGTACTACGTTATTAGCACATGGAACAAGCATGCATACAAAATCCGGTGGTAAAACGACTCAGGGCAACGCCGCGAGAAAAATCTCGCCGATAAATCGGTCGGCCGGCGTCGCCATGATAAATCGTGGCTAAACGGTCCGGTATCATGGCTGTGGTTACGCGATTGCTGGCCCTTGCCTCCTTCTCGTCTCTCTACACGCCGAGGCTCGCTCCTTTTTCCCGCGTCGCACGATTGTTGCCGGCGCACAGCCAGCAATTAATTCCTACCGATGCCGGCGCTTTGTAATCACTGCTTAATAGACGCGCCGGTATTTATCGCCGGCCCGGTTTATAATTAAACGCCGACGATCGGTTGCTTAACGCGAGTTGACGGGACCAAGGTGGAATTTTCTTTTTCCTCCCCCCCCTTTTCCGTCGCTTGCTTACCTCACGGACTTATCTCGAGTTCCGTGCGCGGCCGAGCTTTAATCTTAAAAATTAATTAATTCGAGGAGGTATTAAAAGGTGGTGATTTACCGTGACTGGCAACGATCGCGCGCTCTCGTGTGCAACTTTGGCGATAAATCTGGCCGGGGTGGGAGAAAGGAGGCCCGGGGTGGAAAGTTTGGAAAAAAGAAAGCCGACAAATTGTCGGTCGTTGAATTTAGAATGGACACTGTGACGAAGTTCGAAAGCAGTGATTTCTGAAAGTTTCACTCTGAAAGTTGTAAAAACTTGGGATCCTTTTTTTTTCACAATCCCTTGCCTCCTTGGCAGGCTTTTGTAACAGGGTTTAGAAACGACTTTTTTAGAACAATTCAAAGGCGCGATTGTTTATAAAATGAAATCGTATGTTATGGAAATTGCACAGTTCCCTTGTCAATTTTTTTTTACACCTGTGGAAATAGTAGAAGAAACAATTTTCACATCGACAGTATTGTTGCATGCGAGCGACGGGTTTAATAAGGATTTAAATTAAGAAGATGGTCTCGAAACTTCGTTACAAATGTAACGTGATATGGAAATTGCTTTCTCGATACCACACAACCTTGGAATGTAAGAATTTTCCAAGCTAGAAGTCATTCCAGCCGTGTTACATTATATGTCTGACCAATTATATGCTTATACTACTGAAGCCAGTTTCTCACCTTTCTCGCTCGAATGAGATTGTTTCTTTTCTTTTTTAAGAAAAAAACTTCACGTTACAGAAATATGTTACAGATCTTACAAATAACATCGATAATTTAAAAAAAAGAAAACAAACACAGAATGAATTTCGAATGAATCGTGTTTCTCCAGTGATTTTTATATCTTTCTCTATCGTATCAATCAAAACTTGTCACCGTCCTTGCGCAATTTTGAAACTGACAATGAAAATGAAACGCGAATGTTTATGCAAACGTAAGCAAATGAAGTGCTATACTTCAGATATTTTTCACTTTTCAATTTCCCACGGATGTATAAATATCCAAATGCAATTTAATTGTAACTGCCAAAGACCAAAAGTTTGAATAGATACATGAATGAACTCCGATATTAATTACGATTTCTTTGGTTAAACTATTTTTGCGCGTACGGGGAATGAAGATGATTCTGTTAATGAAAAAGCACGCGGGAACCAATACGTAGTTCGACTAAATTTCAGAAAATTTCAAAAAAGTTAGAGGGGAACATTTTTGCTATCGATAAGTCCCGCTGAGGAGTCAGGACAGTGTGAAATTTTCAAAAAAATCGATTTTTTCTGTTTTCTTGTTTTAAATAGTAGTTCGAAGTCTTAGAAATAAGATACAAAAAGGTCCTAGCCTTTAAAACGACTTATTATGTAATAATAAATCTATGGATATAGAATAATTGAATTTGAACTGTTTACAACTTTAAGTAGTATTATAAAGTGTAAATCGTGTGATTCAAATATTACGGTGGATCGAATATTATTGGATTCAATTTAGTTGTGAATTGTAAGAACTGTGAGCCGCGATATATAAGTAAAAGAAGTAAGTAAAGGATACATATGAAAAATGACGTTGTGAAACTTTAAACGCGTTTTTCTCGAGACTGGGTGTTTAGAAACGGTGTGCAAGACATCTCGGAATCTAACCAATCGATCACTGTGAAACTTGGTACGTATCTTTAGCGTTTACTAGGAATTGACGACCGAACGTTTTTTTAATTTTTAACAATTTCCAAAAATATAAACAAAAGCCGTAGAAACTTCTGGCACAGATTCGATACATCAAAAACAAATAGCTGCCATTTTCATAATTTTCACAAAAATGAAAATGTTGGATCGTCAATCCCCAGAGAATATTGTTCACTTTCGAACTGTTTTTGCCTTTTCGTTGCAAACTAAACCTGTTTGGCTGGAATCATGCGCGCCGATGGGCAATGTGGAAAAAAGTTATGTAAAATGCTGTTAATAAATAAACAAGAGACCTCTTTCTTTCTTTTCTAATGTTGCTTCATACAGTCCATAATGTGTTAAAATAGACCACAAAAACCAATGTCAATCACAAATATGTAGTTTCTCTTTACTATCCCTCCAAATAGTATATAACGTAATTTTTCGGCCCGTCCTGCCCTCTTAACCCATTGCTGCTCACGTTTTAAATACCATAGCACGACCACAATAATCGCTGGTATTTTTAAGCTGGGTATTTTCGATGCAAAGAGAAACATACAATTCCTTTTGCACTTTTATTCTAAGATGCCTGGTCCTCTGCTGATACAGTGTTACATGTCTTTCAACGCGTTGAGATACAGCGTACAAAGTATAAACTATTATATATTACAAAATATAAATTTAGACAACAATTTACTAAACTTATAAATAAATATTTATATATATATATACTTAGTATAATCTTAATAAATTTATAATAAATAAATTAATAGAAAATTTTATTTCTATATTATGAATTCAAATCATATACTTTATCAAGGTTCATTAATCATGTGTTGAGGGAGCGTTTCAGAGCGTTTAGCCCAGGCATCGTGGGTTTAAATATCGAGGGTTAGGGTCAAAGGATCAACAATGATTCGCTCGTTTCCACGAGTACCAACGAGTGCATTTAGAAAGCATCGGTTTTCACGCCCAGGGGAAAAAGGAAAACCGAAGAAAGAAACTGCCGATGGTTTTCGTCTTCGGGGCAGCAAGATCGTTTAGCAGGCAGCGACGTATGGACGCGATTGCCAGGCGAGCAGCAAACCGCAAATTACGGAGCGTAGCCTGAACTTTACGAGCACCGTGAGTAGAAAGTCCCTCACTCTCTCTCCCTCTCTCTTTCTCTCTGGTTATGCCCAGAATCGCGATCGATCCTCTTCGACTTAAACTCGCGAACTCGCTTGGAAACCTCTCTCGCTCGCTTTCACGATTTTCGTAGCCGGCCTTTCTTTTCCCTTCGGCTTAGTTACGTAACGCGCGCGCGGAAAGATAAGCGAAACACGTCGGACACGAGCGTCGAGAAGGGAAGCGTATCTGCGAGGAATCGAACAATAGCGGCGTTAAACGCCACGGCCCGAAACCTTGGCGCGCCATCGGCGTTTCAGCATAAATAATAAGCCAGGCGAAATGTTGCTGCAAGACGAGGGATTACGCGAACGGAAACGTACAACGATCCCTGTCGAACGATGGATCGTGCGAACAGAGTTATCACTCGTTGGCAGAGAAGAGGCTGGTTACACCAACTCGCGATTTTACGAATTTGTTGGATTCCGTGTAGTAATGGAGTCAACACGCTTATAATTTTGAAGAGTTTATTCCTTGTTCGTGGTCGTGTATGATGTAGGATGATATAGAATGATATGGAATGTTTTATGCTAGGCTCAGCTATACTATGCTCTTCTGTAGTATTCTAGTCTGTCTCTCTCTATATATATTTGGTTATCATCCTCAAGTGGAAGGAGAAGGAGATGATCAAGTACTGGATCTTGCCCTTATGACTAACTATTCACAGTTCACTTTTATGTGGACTGTTTCTAGCTCGTTGTCAGTATTTGCATAGATCCAATATTGTCTGGGTTGGTCATCCAACAGATTCTCGCGGTGATTTCGTCTGGGCGAATCTTTCCCATTTCCAAATATCTTTTTCGTATATATTTCTGGGTGAATGTTCGTAGGTTGTTCGTAAACGTGTGGACGCCTTGACTGGTTAATAATTAAAATTCTGTAAAATAATTAAATATCGAAAGACTGATAGATTGAGAATGTTAAGTATCGAGAAGAGAGCGAAAGTTTGAAATCACTGTGTTTCACGAGAGACAGGAAAGGCGATCACGGTCGATACGATTTTGACAACGAATATTGTCAATGTCAAGACTCTGTTTTTGGGGGTTATATTATAAATTGTAAATTATTTATGATGTTATATAATATTTATTCATATATTATATATTATAATATTTATCATTCGTATATAAATTATTTACAATAATTTACACTAATCAACGATATTACCAACTTGTCACCTCGCCAGTAACGTTGATGTTATTACTTAAATTGTTTCGTAGTCCACCTGGGCGGATTGACAATCAATTTCCACCGAGTTACACGTTGAACAAGCAAGAGCGTTCAAAAGCACAAAGAGAAGCAAAAAATAAATAATAATAGAAAAAAAAAGAATGACAGCGAATTGCGTCATTTGTACAATGGGAGAGCCAAATAACGGCCGAAATAACGGTAACAAATGAAAGTTAAAAAACAAAGGTAATCAAATATCCGCGTGATTATTCGTGGCACAGTGGCAGAAACAAGCGCGATAAAGATGAAAAATAAAGGTAATAAAACGCCACGGTGATTTGCGTTATTATTATCAGTATTACTATTATTATTTATCGCGGTGAATAAAGGTGGAAACGAAGAGAACAGACAAGCCAGTGCAGTTGACGTTCGCGTGCACGATAATCCACTGATTTCCCTCCGAGAAATGCGAGAGCAGTTTAAATCAACCCTTTAGCGAATGCTGTTTCAATATTATCGTCCTTTGCAAAAACAATATTCCTCTGCTCTTCGTGTTTCGCGTTCGACTCGATCGATAATTTAATTTTCGCAAGTGGCAGCATTGACAGCCCTCAAGTGTTAAGAAATCGGTCCACGACGATATCTCGTTCGAACGAGGCGCGTTTCAATTTCCGACTTCCTCGATTAATTGGGGGGGGGGGGGGAAATACGCGTGTCGCGTGATTTGTTCTCGCGTCTCCGTTAGAAGGTAGGCGAGTCGACGAAAGAAAGAAAAGTGAGAACGGGAGACAAGGGGGCAACAAATTTCTGCGACGATCCGATGAGCGGAACACCCGAGCGTGGCATTATTCACGATCCCTCGAGCGTGTCCGTATAATTTCTCATTCGCACAATGGTGCACGAGCGATGCGTTCGCGCCCGTTGCTGCAACGCCTGCAACTCTGCTTTAATATATCGATTCGCCGAGCGTCGAAAGTTTTTTATAAGGCCAGGAGGAAACGGGGCGAAGTCGCGCCTCTCGCGAAAGAGACGAAAACTTTTGCCCCCGAGTTGAACTTCTCGCCAAGGTTACGCGCGTTTTTTTTTTTTTTTTTTTTCTTTATTAACTTCTCGTAGTAAGAAACGCGAACGTGTAACTCAATAGCAGTGCTTGCTTCTTGTTCGAAAGCCACTCTCTACTTTCGGTTTCCCCGGCTGGACGATAATAACGTTCGTCGCGCTTAGACCAAGGACGTTTGTGCAAATTTTGACGACCTGGAAATTTTGACGAACGCAATCGTGAAAATAGAATCAAGGCAGAGGCTCGTTTCTAAACGATTCGCAACGAGTTTTTCGGTTGTTTTCAATTTTTTTTTTTTTTTCGATACTACCGACAACCGAGGCGTAAAATTTGAAACATTTTACAAAAATTATATAAATATTTCGCTTGAAGATTTTGCGCGCAAAAGCCCGCAATCTGATTATTGTCTTTGCTTTCCTTCGGATATTCGGTTGCACGATATTGAAAAAGAGTAAAATGTTAATCATACTAATAATATAAAATAACAATAAATTAATTAATTAACGTAGAATAATATTAATCACGTTAATAACGTAACAGTAGTATTAATCATCCCAATAGTATAAAATTAACGATTATATAAAGACAAAGTCAATCGAAGAAAATCGACTTGACATCTTCTATATTCCAATGCAATGAGAAACCACTTGGAATTCCATAATATTGTGATAATATGAAAAAGATCCATACCTGATTATATCTGTTGTATTAGGAAATTTCATTTGAACGACTAATGCAATAATAACATTAATCAGTGATCACACTGATTGAAATATCATTTGAAATTCAAGTGCCTATATTTCAATTACGTCATACTCCACGACGAACTTGAAGTGAATATTCTTCGTTTGTGCGACGAAATTTGAATGTTTTCGTGAAATCGCTCTTTGGACGCGACACGAGACTACTCTGTCTCAATATCATGCTTATTCTACTGTCGAAGGTCCACTCGGGAACAATACTTAGTATCACTAACGTCGATACTTGTCTTTTCTTTTTTTTCTGTTGATCTCCCTTTCAAAGAACGTCCGAAACGATCGATGCAAGATATCGAGGCAAGAAGTGTTCTTCGTCAACAGATACGCTTCAATTACTTTGTTTTATTATTTCAATTAACAATTAACAATTCCCCGCTCGTACGTTTGAAACGAATAATTTTCCAGTGACACTGATGAGCGAGATAAAAAATCCAAACAACAGAAGGAGCACTCGTCTCGAATAATTTTTATTTCGAATGCACTCGACACCGTGTTAACGCCATAGTTAAACAGAATGCAGGAGAGGTATCCTGGATTTACGAGACCCCTCCAGGTAAGCAGCCAGGTGATCCGTTCACGGATGAAAACGCGTCGGCAGCTTTGAAACCGGCAGATTAATAGCGAATCTTATTCCGCGCGTGCACACGCCGCGAACGAACCGCGCGGGGAAATATTTGCGCGGTACCACTTTCGGAACTATGCACATAATTACGACGCGTCAAAGGGGGGCCTCGAACTATGGCGCGCGTTAAATTCACAATTAATTTCGTTCCGACTTCAAAGGATTTTCCGCGGGACAATTTCCCAGATTTCCTCCCTCCCCCCCGCCTCCCCCACTCCCCTTTTTCGATAAAATAACGTTTCGTTATCAAGTGGATATATTACGACGTAAAGAAGACACGGAAGGAAGGAAGATTATGGGTATTTAACACTAGAACGACTGCTATCGTCGTCGAGAGACTGAAACATAAAATTTCCACACGTCCAAGCAGAGGAAATAGAAAAATCTTTGTAACACGTAGGAGTAGTTTTAGCAAACTTTTATTTATACATATTTTGTATAAGGGAAAGCTATTCGAGTCTGCGAATGTGTACTATTTTCAGAGTCTGCAGGGTATCTGACAAAAATTGTAAAGTCTTGTCTGTTTCTACCACTTTGATAATTGTAGCGTTGAGCCTCGTTTATGTTACTTAAATTAGTTAACTCGCTGAAAATAAGCTTCCTAAATTTCTACTACTTGCCGATTCCTATGAATTTATGTAATTTAATTTTACAATAAATAAATATTTTCGAATGTTATTATAATTTAATGTGTGTAACGCGATACATTACGAATGGATATGTTTTTTAACTTGGCTTGGAAATATCTGCCTCGACTTTTGTTAATTAATTCATTCGAGTGTCAATTGCTACGTTATCTTAATTTAATGTTAATATAAATTTGGCATTTTATTTAATTAATGAGAAACGCCGAATTTAAATTTCAGGTAGAGTCGAGACGCTTTCAACCGTTCGTTATAACTCGAGCCAGTTGTTCTCGGCTGATTTTCTCACAGATAATTGATTAAAAGACTTCCAATTAATTTTGTCTGGACGTCAAAAAAAAAAAAAAGACTTTTGACGGAAGCGTTGAACGATTTTTTCCAGACTTCCCTTTCTCGTTTCAACGAGTCTCTCGATTATAATTCGATCAATAGAAAATTTGAAAGTTTCAACACTTTTGTCAAAAAAAACTTTTGCTTACTTGGAACAGCGTGCAATTTAACTTGGCATAAATCACGATTCCACTGTATTCAACTAATCCCCAAGAACTTCATGTAACCAGTGGAACGTTAATATTGATTGAGTTGTGATATCAATAGTTACAAACTCTGAGATTGCAGTTTTACCTCTACAAATATGTTAATTAGTTAACTAAGCTGTTTATACTGGCGGGGAATTACTTCGAGCGTGGAATTTAAAGTCTATTGAAAGGAATTAATCGTAAATGCCATTCTTGAGAAACGTGTCGATGCAATGAAATTCTTATCAGAATACTTTTCCATGTATTTTTAATTTTCGCGTGGAATTATGACTGACAAATGGATATTTTAATGAAAGTATAACAGTGCAGATCGGCAGTCAAAGTAATTAAGTTACTCCACCTAAATAAACAGTTTATTATTAATTTTATTTATTATATTAGAATAAAAAATCTTTTGCTAGATTTAAGAGTTTGAGACGCGAAAGTGAAATATTAATTTAAATTATGAATCTCACGGGATAATCTACAACGAATCCGATTAATATTCGAACATTGAAATATTCAAACACTAAATGTTGAAACTTTTATAATTTTGCGGATTTTTATGCATTTGTAGCAAATTTTAAAGCGCGAAATTGCACATAGTAATTATACTGTAAAAAAATATATAAAATATCGAACATACAATGGTTTCTATGTGATATTTTGCAAGCAAAACAATTATAAAATCGTGGTTCCATTTCTTCAACTGTATTCTTAAGAATCTGATATAATTTTATAAGAAGAAATCGTATAAAAACCGAAATCGTAATTTTATAAAAAGAAATGTTATAATTAAAGCTCGAAACCTGCACTCTTAAAACGCCTAAATTCATTTTATTTTAAAATGTTTTCACACTATGTAACGGTTGGCAAAGTGAAGAGGCTTTCTCCTCGAAAATACTAAAGATCGTCACAGTATACGAAAACATTGAAAAAATTTTTCTCACGATTGAATGTACAATAGGGTTTGAAGGTTGAAGACTACCACTCCTCAAAACTTGGTGTAAAATTTTTTATCGAATATCAGACAAAAACGAGCACAAACTGGAAAATGTTACGATTTCTCGAATTTTCGAAAATACACAATTTCGTCGGAGTTAAATTTTCGCCTAACATTGAAAGTTCAATAAAATGAAGGAAAAAAAACATATTATACCTTGAGACTTTAAGGACGTTGTCACAAAGAAAAATCTCGATCGTTCATTGCAGAAGATTCATGAAAAATATTTTCCAACGTCGCCATATGTCATAACATTTTTAAGAAGAAAAATATCTTCACTCGTTACGTGACGTAAAAACGTCGTAGAATAAAATATTCTGTGGACGCTTTCTTTTTTTAACAAAATCATAAGTCAATGTTACTCGAACTCGTTGTGCACAATATTTAAGACAATACCCATAAGATATTCAGACGATATATACGTCGTCCAAGTCAAACAACACTCGCAACAATGTGACTAAAAAGCAACAATCTCAGGAAGAAAGTCCGTCATATCGATTTGCGAGCAAGTATACACGATCATTACAGTTGCTCTCAATGTCACGGTACGGCTAGGCACACCTGCCCCCGATGAAACACGAATAAAACAGCTTTCACGAAATCATTAGATGTAGATAGCAGCAGGTAGTATAACAAACACGAACCTCCTTTCTCCCCCACCCCCTCCCACCCCTCTGTTCGTCGTTGCTGCATACAATGCGATTCTATAATTTCATTCACGGCTAACTAACGAGTTCTCGTGCATTTCCACGAGGCATCGCTCGCAGCTTGTCACGCTTTGCAATGCAAAGCCGCCGCGATTTCTTGAAAAGCAATCTCTCCGGTTATTTTCTTTTTCGTTTCTTCTTCTTCTTCTTCTTGTTTCTTTTTTCTTTTAACGGGTTTAAACCGATGGAAGCTTGGAAAAAAAAACGGACTCGCACCTGGGAAAAATAACGCTGAAGTGGAAACTTCCGTTCCGTTCGGAGTGAAAAAATATTTCCAGCGATGAAACGCGGGCACTCGCGGAATGTACGCGAGCATTTTAAGAGCTACGTTCGCGTTTATACCTCTTGGGTAGTACGCCGCTTTTTGAATGTTTCATCGATACGACGCTAAGGTGCATAAGCGTGTGCATAGGATTACTTTTCGTCGGTTTACGGCAACAGCACGGCGAATTTTACTCGAGCGTAGCATCAAGCAGTGACATATTAATGAACAAGAGCGATATGCCTGTCGATGTTTTTCACCGAGCGTCTCGTTAATAATGCGCGAAGATTAATAAAATATATCGGAACGCTGTCGATTGAGCTTAGAAACGGCAAAATATACTATCGACGCAGTTCAGGCGAAACGTATAATTTTTTTAGGCGCTTTCTTCACAAACTGCAGAGAGCAGCAATCAGGGAATTCTTCTTTCAGAGATGCTTCTTAATTCCACGTAATTTTGAACATGTGTACCATCTCTTTTTCTTTTTTTCTTTTTTTTTTTTTACATTGCAGAACCTCTGAATGAAACTATCACACGTGTATGTAGGATTTTACTTTCAGTTATGAAGTATTAGAATATTTAAATTTTAATATTATAATATTATTTAATAATATTATTTATTTTATTTACTTTTATACTTGAACGTAGAGAATAGTCAAGCAGCAGGTCCTCTATATTCCACTTTCGGAACTCGCTACTGTCCTGTACATTTGTTCAAAATATTCTCCACTTCATTACCATTTATTCGAGAAAGGGGACTCTAATTCGTCCTGAATTAGAGTGCTGAATAGGATGTGTCACCAACATTTTCCACCTTATTTTCAGTTTCAAAACGTTTTCGTCTATATTAATAATAACCTCGTATTTCTCGAATGCCCTGATATTTTTAGGATAAACGTTCGCCACGGAATAATTTCATATTTAGCTAAAGTATTTTCCATTCTTCAAATTTGCACTCACGACTCGAAACGCCAAAGAAAATATCTCAGAATAACTTTTACACAGCTCTCGCCTGGGGTTGTAAAAAAATTCCACCGCGTCACCCAGTACATACTCTTGCAATGAAACACTGTTATCAATTCAGTTGCAAACACTTTTATCGATTCACGTTCACGTGCAATCGACTGTACAGTTTCAGAGGAGTAGATATCATAAATTCGTCGACCGGTGAAATTGATCGGTGAATAGGTGGAACAAGCTGCAGAAAGAAAATACGATGAGAAGTAAATACTGAAATATTCATCGTATACGCGCGTTTTAGGAAAACTCGTCGAAAATAAATAGCGCTGTACGTAATAAATTGTAATCGTACGTAGGAAAATTCTGCGCGAAACGTTTCGAAAACGTTTTTCAATTTGACCGATGTGCTTGCAATTGGCGTTAATGAAATTAGCGGTGAAATCGCGGATTAGTGGCGGAACGGAAGGCGGTGAGAGAGCGAAAGCGGAAAGGAAAAAGCGCGGGAGGCGCATCCCGCAGGAAGAGTCCGGGCGCGTTAGCCGGATACCTGATATCGGTATTAACTCGGCCATAAACTATTCCGCAGGCCCCGTCCACAAAGTGATTGCGATTACGCCTCGGGCATTACAACGCGCAGATTTATGAACAGGGGGTTGTCTCGAACGTAAGTCAAATCCCCTCAGGGATCCGTTCAACAGAAAATCGTTTGCACATACGCAGCTCGAGGCAGCGCGCGGAACAACCTCGCGCATGCACACACGGTGTCCGGTTTGTTTCAAATCAAGATTCGTCCACAGATGGTGAATTTCTGCTTGGCAGTTGCGCCGAGGGAAATTTCGAACCCCATCGAACTCACGATTGCTTATGCTTGTTTACAAGGCAGATTGATTCAACGGTAAATTAATTCAAGGGTAAAGCTGAATGTTCCTTATTTATTTACTGATTTTGGTGCACGGCGGTCCGAATTTCTCTTTTATATTTAATAAAATTATATTAAATTATAAAATATATTAAATACTTAATGAATATTAATAAATATAATAAACATAAAATATAATATGATTATTAATGAAGTATAAGGGTCTTATTATTAATAATAAAATCGTATTAACAAAATATAAGAATTTTATTAATTTTGAAATAAATTTGAGTTCAAACATGATTTTTCTTTCTTTCTAAATAAAATATATTAATCGTAATATATTAAATATTTAATAAAATTATATTAAATTATGAAATGTATTAAATACTTAATGAATATTAATAAATATAATATAATTATTAATAAAATATAAGAATTTTATTAATTTTGAAATCAATTTGAGTTCAAACATGATTTTTCTTTCATTATGTCTTAAAAATCTGTGAAAGAAAAAATTTTTTTTTAAACGTACGATAAGAAAATTACGGTTTTATTTTAGTAAAAAGTGATTGTTGGCCTTGGTCCACCCTGTACTGCTGTTGTTATTATATAATTCACTCTTTATAAATTTTTTCAGGCGTGACAGTTTTTAAAATTCAAACTCACTATTGGCTACCGTGTGCAGCTACCTTGGTAATTCATTTTCGAATGGAAAATCGGTGTATGTATAATACGAAGACGAAGACGAATTGTTCAATACTGAATAGACCAAGGCGGAAAGAACTGTATAATGTCACAGTATGTACGCGACTATACATATTTGATACCTGTGTCGATAAACTTACAAAACTTAGCAAACGATTATCGTTGAGCGAGATCTCGAAGGTTGCATAAAGTTGATTTTACAATAAATTTGTATTATCACCTCTAGCGTGACATACGAGCTCAAACTACAAACTAAATAGTTACAATGTCGATTAAAGAGTAAAAATTTCCATCAAAGGCGTGAAAGACACAATGAGAATTGAAAAAAAGCTCCGTGACAAAGCAGGCTTCATTTATACATTTTACGAACAATCAGTTAAAGTTCCAAAAATACACTGAAATTGTAAATTGGTCATTTCGATCATTTTGGCGATTCTAGCGTCAATTATGTTTCCAAAAGTACGAGTTCGCAGAAGAATCAGGGTAATTACAGATGATTAGATTAATTTGTTCGTTTTACGTGTAAATAGGACTGTACCTTAAAATTCCATGAAACAATCGGACGACAGACGCAATTATTTTTGCACGGAACTTTAATTAGCGAATTAATTAATTCAGAGAAGAATAGACTACCAGGAACAGTAAGGCCAAGACGTAAACAGACTACGAAGATAAAGCGGTTCAAGCGGAGTCTCTGTCGAGGGAATTCCAATCCCGATTGCCAGAATCCTCCAGAATTTGGAGGACGTTCAGAGACGTTACAAAATGCGTTCCGCAATGCAGACACAACCGTAGAACCTCTGGTACAACTCCAATGCCAGCTGAGAGCACGGTGCCAAGGAGAAGTCAACTGAATATTTAACGTCTTAATACAGCCAAGTAAATAATACAGCCAGCTCACTTACGAAGAAGAAAGATGGATACATCTCGAAATATCTGATATTCACGACGGCAATGAGAAATATTCGTAATTCCATCGTAGGTTGTTTCTGACTGTTGCGAGTTGGAACGTCAAAACGATGCACAATGTAAAAAGTGATTCAAACCCAGCACGAGAATAACGAGAATGTCTGAGAAACAACAAGCTTCACTCTCAGGTTAACTCTCAAAGGTTCAAGCAAACAAGAGTCTATCGCAATTGTCGCAAAAAATCGAGTCGTGATCCTGGACTTTAAATGCACGATGCAATCGAAATGTTAGGAATAACCATAATCAATTATTTTCAAACAGTCGTTTGGTTTCTGTGTCAATTGTGGTTCCTCTGGCGCGTGATTCTGAGACCGATGATTCTTAAAAGAGTGTGTAAGTTTCTTGAATGAAGAGGCTCCGATATCTAAAATGTTTTATGCGTACGTATGTATGTACGTATGGTGAAGAACATGATCTTCGAAAGGTACAAAAGTTCGCCATTTTATTACAGGGCAAAGGAAATATTTAGCTTACTGAAAAAAAACTCGCGTTTTTTTATATTTTCATAATATATAATTTATTATATTTATTATATTTATATTTTCATAACATATAAATTATCAATTTATAATAAATATAATTTACAATTTATTATAATTTTTTATAATGTACAATTTATAAGTTAAATATTCCTCAAAGTCCAAGACTTTTGATAAAATGGCGGTAAGTTTTTGATAAAACTCTCGAAGATGGTGATTGCTCGTACGTATAAAACATCTTAAATATCCGAGCATAAGCAGCTTATACACATTTCCAAACAGAATCGCCCAGTATCCACAGTTTCCTCTATTCCACTGTAAATACATATCTGTACATATCTGTACGATCTCTTGATCAGGAGAGTTCAACTCGCGGTTCACAAAACCGATCGTTACAGCTGCGGACCTCTTCTCTCTCTCTCTCTCTCTCTCTCGCGCGCGCGCGCTTTTCATTTGCAGGTATACTTCCGCATGCTAGCTAGTAATGGCCGTTCGAAATTGCCCGATCTCAATAAAATGCGCGATAACTTCGCGAGCACTGTGTATGCACACACACACACACACACACACATATACACACACGCGTACACCACCGAGCGAGCGTTTTGCACGCACGAAACCAAAGCGTGTACGTGTATCACCGATACAGGTGAGCGCACACGCGCACGCGAGTATCTCCTTGCAATTTTACAGAAACTCATCCTCCCTCGGAATTTATACTTCTCGTTATCTCTTGTGTGTGCTGTTGTGTGCGCGTGCGGGACAATTTCGTGCGGAAAAGTTAACGTTCGCGGCACGCCAGCCGCGCGGAAGCGAGGAATATTTCATTCCGCTTAAAGATCGTTCGCTTCGCTCCGTGCCCCGGCTACCTCTTTACCAAGGCGAATAGGTCGGTCACCGTGCGTCTCTCGTTAACGAGATTCTGGATCTGGAGTTCGAACCGCCAGATACATTGACTTATGTTCACTGATACTGATGAAATAGGGTGAGATCATTTCGCGATCTCACTGGAGAGGAAGCATTGAATTTTCTTTTTTAAGCTGTTGAAGATATTTCTTTTTGGCCACCTCCAATAATATTTTATTATTATTATTAATATAATAATAATATTTTATTATATATTTAATATATATTATTATTATATTTATTATTGATATAATATATTTTATTATTATTATTAATATTATTTAAGAAATAAGGACAGAAAGAAGATTGATGAAAGTGCGAAGTTCGATGATTCCTGTGTCGGAAGCATCAAATTTTCTCTAAACTGTCGAAGATATTTTGACTAGTTATTATTGATATTTCAATTAATTTTACCAACAATTAGTAAAGCAACCGCGCCAAGATTTGATCGAAGATTTTTATGCCGGAAGCTTTAAGTTTTCTTTAAGCTATCCAAGATATTTTGGCCAATTTTCATAATATTTTAATTAATTTTTCAATATCGGTGAAACAAGGGAGCGATATAGGAAAGGAGGGGCTTGATAATTTCTTAATAATAGTGTTAAAGCTTTAACTTGTAATTATTTTCTCTTCACTTTACAGAGTATATTGTTCGAGACATTTTAATTCATTTGAACTAATTTCGTTCATACTGATGAAACATGGATGGACAAAGGTTTGATTGGTGAAGCTAGGGTAGGTTGATGATTTCTGTATTAGAAGCTTCAACTCGCGAGTGTTTCCTTTCATCTTTACGAACATTCTTATTTTTTTATTTACACATTTTATATTTTCCATCTAGTTTATGCAACACTCTGTATCTTTACGTAATTCAAACAAACACTCTCCAATCTAAATAGATTTCTATTTCAAATAAGATAATAATTCATCTCCTACTAAATATGTAACATTTTCGCCCCAACTAAAACCAAAAATCCTCCGACAGCAATTTTAAATACGCAAAAGAGAACACAGAGAAGAAGCAATATATTTTTTCATGTCTTTCAAGGATTAATACACACCGAATCGAAGCGAAAAGTCTGTCGCCATCGTTCAGAATTTCAGGCTGAATGTCGAACCTTCGAACCACTCTATCCCACGAACGTATCTCACGTCTCACGAAAAAGAAACTCCGGCGCGACGAGATCAGAAATTTGATTTAGAACGTTTGCTTCCGACTCTCGCGACGTGACGTTCGCCGGGGATACTGTTTTTAGCAACTTCCGGAAACTTTCCGACGACGTCTGATGTTCTAAGAGGGACGATTTTTCTTTTTCTTTTACAGGAAGTTTTCTTTCGGTTTCGCTCTCGACGATCGCGATCCGTCACTGAGACTCGAGATTTCGAATCTGTTACTCTGGTTTCGAAAATATGACTTCTTCCGACGGTTCGAGTACTTGATAAATACGTTATTTTCTCCTGGCGAAGGAGTTTGAAGAAGCGCGTTGCAAGAGGGAAAGAAAGTTGAAGCTCAAGTTGAAATCAGATTTGAAACGTTTGCTTTTGACGTTCTGCTACGAGAACTTTCTCAAACTGCCAGGATGAACGATATTCTTCACGATCCTGCGTTTATTCCAGTGGAATGATTCTTAATAAATTCATTGTAAAAATTCTGGATAGATCGTTTATTAACTTGCAACATTTATAATCGCTAATTTCGCTTGCCTTTCGTTGATGTATTGATACATTGAAACGATCTGCAGGGAGAATAATATTCCTCACGATTCTGCGTTTGTTTCAATGGAATAATTCTTAACAAATTATTGCAAAAGTTCTTGATAAATCGTTTATAATCGCTGATTTCTTGCCTTTTGTTGATACATTGATCGAAACAATCTATACTTGGCATTGTGGAAGAATTTTCTTTCCAGTAAATTTCACTCTATGATGGCTTTGCGTAAATGAAAAAAAAAAAAAGAAAAATAAAAAATACAAGACCAACTGGAGGAATATACTTGTGCACCTGTGCAGAGAGAAACTCAGAAAAACTTCAAAGAAATAGTTTTTCCTGGGAAACGCATCAGCCGTATGAAATATTAACTTGTCGAAGACTTATCTTCCTCTAAAAGGAAGCACGACTCAGATAGGTTCTTCAGCGTTTTGTTTTATTCTGAAAATTAATTTTTCAAAATAAAACGCGATTACACACGACGGACATAGACTTGCTGTGAGATTGAGTGAAATTACAACAAAATGATAAATTTTTCTAGTGTCTCTTTGAAAAATTTTTCATTCCATTGGTATTTACAGAACTTGACATTTTATTATTTTGAAAATTACTCCATAAAAGAAAAAACTGAATTGAAAATTCAAAATGTGAAGGAGAGAACCGGAATTTTCGCCAAATTCGTAAAAAGAAGTAGAAAATCGAATGACTGCAAAATTAAAATGATTAACTTAATTTAATTACTAATTTAATTTAATATAAATATAAATTTTACAATAAATAGCAAAAGCGTATTTTTTTCCTACATGACGAGTATACTCGATATTAAATCTTTTCAGATAAATTTAATTTAATTTAATTTATTATTAATTTAATTTAATTTAATATATATAAATTTTGCAATAAATAGCAAAAGCGGATTTTTTTTCTACATGACGAGTGTACTCGACATAAACGCCAAAGGGGCGAACTTTGATAGGTTCAACGTGTTCGCATCAGTCTATCCACAAGTGATGGCTCGAAGCTGAATTCTAGGGTTAATCTTTAAATTTTAAGCGTGCAACCTCTCGACGCTTGTTCTTTCTCTCTCTCTCTCGTTTCATGCACGACGAATCTCGTCATCGATCGCTCGATACTTGCGTTCGATCTTCACTCGATCCGGTCTCTCCCTCCTCCGTATCATCTTCCTTATCCACGGTTCTCTTTCTCTTCCTTTTCTTCGCGGTGCATTGATCCCCGAGATCAGAGTCGCGTAATTAACTCGTTATATCTATCCCTTGCAACTTGGCATTACGTAACGCATATTCCTCTCCTTCCTCCTCTTTTAATTTCTCGCCCCTCTCATCATCTCCTTTTCTTCGACTTCCTTCTCCTTCCACCGTTCACAGATCCAAGTCCCCCCCCCCCCTCCCTTTTACAACTCCGTTCCTCTTTGTCTTTCGGTTTCACGCGTTCCAATGTCGATGGTGTTTCTTCGTCGGTGGAAGAACGCGGTGTTTTCTTTTTTTGCTCTTGCCTTTCGCTGCTAATAACGCTTTAGATCGAACAGCTTCTTCGGGATGGAAAGCGGAAGAATAGCCGATGCTTCTTTATTCGATGGTTCGGTTGTTTCTTTCTTGAAGAGGAAGAAAGGGTAGGATGAATGGCCGGAGTAATATAATAGCTATGTTTTGGGAAACGAGGCTCGAATTTATCGACTGCCGTGCCTTCGAGATAAATATTTGAATTTCAGAACTTTTAAAAGGTGTCTGACTTTTCTTTCATTTTTTTTTTTTTTTTTTTTGAACATTTGAACGTTGAAAGATCTGATTAGATCGTATTAATCTCAAATTTAAACGTACGCGTATTGGCTGGATGATTGATTTTGTAAAGAAGGATGGTTCATCTTAATGAAAGATCCTCGTAGACTGATCGTAAACATGTACATTCGTTCGAATCAATGTTGCAAAAAAATTTCCACAAGAAGATCCATGAAAGTATCCAGAGTTGGGAGAATTCCTTCATCGAGCCAATTTTTCTTCACCTTCTCGAATTATCTCTAAGCTGAGGACTCAAGGGAGAAAAATTCAATTCCAACAGATCACATGATCGATCAACGGTGCACTTTCGTTAGCGATCTTTTTCGCTGTTAAAAGCTTGCGCTGGAGAATTTCTTTTTCTCCTCCACCTCTTCGAATTCGCGAATAACACTCGAACAATTTCTTTCCTTCAATTCCATTCCGTGACAACAGTATTTCCCTTCCATTCAAAATCCCAGCACACAGCATCGTCGACTGAACGCATCGGTTTCCCACGTTTGACGAAAAGAATTCGAACAGATTCGATAGTTCGCGTTGAACGTTAAACGAGGAAAGGGCCCGGGATCCTACTGTACGTCCAGGCACTGGAACGGAGAAAAACTTCCTGAACCGCATCGACGACAAGAACAAACCACCCTTCTCCATCTTCCCAGACCAGAAAATCTCCCAGCAGCAATGTGAGAAATCCTCCTCCCCCCTCCAAAAAAAAAAAAAAAAAAAGAAAAAAACCGAGAGAATCGCCAGATGAAGCGGCGCCGCGCGTCGAGAGCATACGGAGCATTATTCTCGCGTCTCCTCTGACGAGGACGCGATAAATCCCGACCCGATTCCTCCTCCGCCGTGGATCCTCGTCTCTCCCTCAGGTGTTTCACGCTCGTATCCCCAGGTTTGTCTATATTTCACCTGGCGAGGATTTACGTTTGGTCACCGTCGCCGGTGAGCGTGTTGTCGTTCGATGACCGGTCTCGCGGTTGCTCGCAGCTGCAGCTGCAGTTTCCTGGATCCCCGGCACCCGAACCATCGCCAACCAACTCTCCCTCTGTCTCTCTCTTTAACGTACGTGTATGTGTGTGTGTGTGTATGTTCTTTCTTCATCTCTTTAGTTCGCTCCTTCCTCCACCTCTTCAACCCACCCTTTTCCTCTTCAATGCCTGTTTTCCCATTCTTTCTCCAGCTCCTTTCTCTCTCTCTCTCTCTCTCTCTCTCTTTTTCTCTACCTCTTTAGTGCATCTTCTCCCTTTCTTTCTCCGTCTCTTTGAACTGCATTTTCTCTCGTTTTCACCCTTTCCCCCCGTTCAACGTGTATCATCAGCCTCTCCAGCTCTCTCTTTGTGTCTCTTCACTCTCTTCCTCCATTCTTCTGTCATTCCAACGTGTGTGTGTGTGTGTGTCTACGTACGAGCTTGTACGTCGCTACGCAGCGCAGGTATGCGCTCACACACGCGAGGCGTGTAGAACCAGTCCGTGACGTCACGTGAAGGACCCACCATGAACACGAGATCGTCCCGATTTCCGGGTTCGGCTCCTGGTGCCACGAACGTGCGCCACGACGTCGATTTATTAAATGCAGCCCTTCTCAGAGAAAGAGAAAGAGAGAGAGAGAGAAACTCTCGCCTCACCACCGTTGTGTCTCCACGTGTATGCATACGTACACGTATATACGGGCTTAGGCGAAGGTAACTCGAGTTAGGCGAAACGCCGGCTGCCCGCCGTGTACCTGTCGCGGCGATGACAAAGTCGTTAAGAGGCGAAACGGTGCACAACTGTGGCTACAGCAACACGCGAGCAACACGCCACGTTGGAGAGGCACGTCGAGAGATTATCGCGGATGCTCGCGGATTGGACGGCTGAAGGAGCCTTTTCGGTTGCCTGGTCGAGAAGCATAAGCTGGCTCGCCGAGTGAGGATCTTGAAGTTTCCGGTAGGAGGGCGATATTCAAGTAGTATTAACCTCCTTAACCTTTGCTTACCAGACTACTAGAAACGGTTGTCTAACGGCGGAGGTCTTTATTCCATCGTGCTTTATTCCAGCGATTTGCAAATAGAGCGCGGTGCTCGTTGCTGCAACGTACGAGTTTTTATATTATCAACGCGAGTTTACATGCGTATCAATCACTATCGACGTTGCGAGAATCACTGACTGAATCTTCGTTGCGGGAATTAACGCGAGATGGCCGATAAGAGGAAGTTTAAAATTTTGTGATTTGAAACTTGCGTGATTAACAATAATAAATGATAGTTGTGTTTGTTAATGTGGAATTATAGTTTGACGTAGGCGAGGCGTTTGATTGTAAAGACTCGTAACATAAAATGGCGAGTAGGGGCAAGTTTAAAACTCATTTCTGTGCATTAATAACTATTAATTGTAATTTTTTTAACAATAACGAATGAAAGTGTACGTGCGTTATACTATACATATATATTTATATATATTATAATATTTGTATTATATATTTTATATCATAAAATTTTGTTTCTATTAGTCAATTTTGAACTTTCCTTCTTTGAACATACATCTTAATTTATATTTATGCATATTTTATATTTTCGTAATGTCACAGTTCAATCCATGCGTTTGAAATTAGTTCACTGGCGTCACAAATCAGTCTCGTAAAATTCCAAAATTTTATAACAAAAATGTTACAGGATCGTAGCATCCGATACGATAAATCTGTTCAGCGAGTTGAATCGATTTACGACAAATCTCGCTGTGTTAAACAAGTCGGTGACACCGTGACAAAAAAACCAAGTCGGTAAAGGCGATTAAGTTAATCGTTGTAAATCAATTGGAAACACAATTACGACAAACCGAAAAGCAATTGATCTGCCCTGTCCCTGGTGGAACAACGCAGGCGAAAAAACCTAAATAAATATGGACACTGGATCGGAAAATATGAAGCAAAAATGAAATAGGAATGTCATTTTTTCAATTTTTTTTTTTTTAAATCTGCGACACGTTTATACACGCGAGTATAACAATAAAATATTATCAAGTGTATAAGAAAAATATTAGGTTACTAGTAAATGAGCGAATGCCTGTCTTAACGTTTGATTGATGGACATTTTTTGGAGCAATTTCTTGTAAAATCGCACGTGTTTATTTTTAAAAATATAATACACCGCTACACTAATATTGAAATTATGAAGATATATTGAATTTGTACTATCTTAGATTTCAATGAAAAAAAAACATATTTTAATGAGATCATGAACAATTAAATCATTCATATTTTAATGAAAAAGACATCATTCATGAATGAAATAAAATTCAAATGGATCCCATAATAAATCTTTCACTACGTTCCTGTCACATCGACGAGGACAATGAAGATCTTCATAATTACTTGGTGATCGATTCTCGTCTGACATATTACAGTTACATAAATTGGTACATTGATTTGATTGACAGTCACCTTTTCAATCAGACTAAACTAAAAAGTAAATGATACTTCGTAGATGAATTTTGAAAAATTATTGAACACGTCGAAGATGTGATTATCGATGATTGGAGATTGACTTCATACTTAACGATTATGAACGTTTGACAGCAAGCACTTTCGAAGTAAAAAGTAAAAGCGCGTAAAAGCGGAATCCGGAAAGTCAACAGCAGTTCCCTCAAGGGATATCGATTAATTACGGAATCTCGGAATGTTACGGGCGATCGGGTAAAATCCGACCATTATCCGGAGTTACGTTAATTAATCCTCGTTAACCCGTTTGGTACACGGCGCGTTACGTAAATCAGATAGAAGCCGCAGTCGATTTCAATTTAGAAAGAAACTTTCCCAGTATTTTCCGTAAAAATAGCGAAATTCATCTTGTGAAAAAATTTAATCTAAACCTGATCTAACCAAACTCTGGAATAACACTGCGAGGATGACGAATTAAGAAATTTTTAGTGAATATAAAAAGATTTACTGTATAAATCGAAACCAGCAAATACGAATTAACAATGAATTTGTAATTTTTCGAAATTTCGTTCCAATTTCGTACTCTTGTTTGTGAAAAGTCGACAGTATCTTTCGACGAAAGTACGAAAATACGAGGTCACAATATTTGACTAAAAAATGAAATGAGATCGAAAATATCACGTCAACGTGTAACTTCAAAATTACACGAATTAAATTTGACAACTTGATTTAGATGACACGTTGTTAACCAAGTTGAGTCTATTAACTATTCATCGATTATCCTTGTATTATATTATTATATTATATTACATATATACTATTATACATATATTATTATATTATTATTATATAATTATCCTCGATAGTTCACCAAAGAATTTTCATCACTCCGAGAGATTTACCAGAAAATTTCGATCGATTGCTCTCATCTCTAAATCAAACAACATTAATCGCACTTTGCGTGAAATCGGCAAGCGTTCTGACATTACCTTGTCTGTTCTCGCAAGAATTGAAATGATCAAAAAGGGAAAAAGAAAAAGAGACGCGCGACAAACACCACCGTTTAGTTCGTCATTTCCATTCTTCGCCGGATGAATTAGGCTGAATTGAGGGAGGCAAATGGCTAATTCTAGCCGCGAGGCTGTAAAAGCACGACTTTACAGGCGGGAAGAACGGCAAGAGAAAGAGAGCACAAAGAGAATATCCAACGTTTCTTGAGGCCGGAGTTTGAAAAGAGGAGATACTGCCTCGGGAAATATGGCGTAGCGCAGAGTGTCGGTGTTTAACCCTCTCGAGATGGATTTTTCTTTGACGAATGAGCGGAATAATAATGTAACAGCACATACACTAATACGTTTTCAGGTTTGAAAGAAAAAAAATTGCAGCGTGCTGAGAACGTGTGTGTGCAATTTGCGTCTTTTCATTTCATTTCCCGATGACGTAATTGTAATGTAAAGAATGTAATTGAAATCGTATTTGTTTAATCGTATTTCGAGGCTAGAAATGAGCATTTTCTTGATTAACTTCAATATAAAAATTTTAATAGGGTGTAGAATGTCTCGATAAACTGAAAGGGATGGAAAAATTATTAGTTTCGGAGCTGCGAGATTTTTTTCTTCAGCAAAAAATTATGTCTAAATTTATTATCTCAACGCCATTATTCGATACACGTTTACTCATAGAATTACGTTTTATTGAAAGATTCCCAGTATTTCTCTTATTTTCAATTTGTTCTATTAATTCACTCACACATATAAACATTATATTATCACAATACTGTAGAGATATTCGTACACTCTTGTGTTTAAGATTGATATCATAAGTTTACTATTCTTTGGATAAACTCTAGACCTATTGTTTCATTATTTACAGCAGGAAACGCGTAACTTCGCTAATAGCTTTTGGATTCACGTTTATTTCATTAAAATCTTTTTTGCTCCTCCTGACGAGTATTATACATTCCCAAAGTTTATCCCCGACTTTGTATATTCTTAAGGAAATGTAAAAAAAATAAGGAAGCATCCAAGGTTGATTAAATATGAAATGATTTCACGCTCGTTGTCGGATACGTATAGCGTTTTCCCATTGGAGAACGAGGTCGTGTTGGAGCCAGGTAAGCTATTAGCGTCGATTAGCCGATTTTATACGGCGATTAGTAGATACCGTGATAACTTTTGTCCAGCGTCTATAGAACGTTAGTCAAAGGGTTAATGTCAATTTCCTCGCGAAACGCGTATCGCAACGACGCCAGTTATGTCATCCGGATATCGTGGAACGAGCGTGCATTGAGAGGGGTCGGCGTCGAGAAAACGGGAGAAAAAGAAGAAAAGAAAAGGAATCGAGCCTGCCGTTCCGCGACGCGATTCATATCTCTTTCCCTTGCAAAATTTAGCACCGCTGATAACGGCGAACAACGACGGTCACGCGGCGACAACAGTTTTCAATCCCTCTTGCATGCATCGCTGTACGAAGAAATTTTACACGATCCGCGTACACACCTTGAATTAAACTGCACCAGAGCCTCCCGTATTCGAACCAGTGGGGAGATAAAATCGTTCAGATATAACAGAACGAATACATATTTGTCTGATACAGTGGAACACGTATCATCGAATTTCTAGTGAAATTTGAACAATTATTACCCCAACGGAGAAAACAATTCGGAATATTGACGAAAGTGTATGAGATGCAGGAAGGTTGTGTTCCTATTTTCTATAGTTTGTGTCGTGTTCGCGAAAGATTGTCAAATATTAGAAACAAATTTATATTGTGATATGTAAGAAATTAGGAGAAAATAATTCTGTAATGAATCGATGTTTATGAGTGACGAAGATACGAATATTGACGTGTAAGATAAAGTTAAATTAAATCGAAGGTTGTATTGTTTTTACGACGATCTTTGAATTTTCAACAATTTAACTAATTTGTAATTTTACTTTTTTTTCTATATTTATAGGAAATCCCATCTTAAAATATAGAAAAAAGAGCGAAATTAGAAATTAGTTAAATTTATATATATATATATATATATATATATATATATATATATATACACATGTACGTCGGACGTATTTGTATCGATAAAATATACAAAAGAACTTTGTCCAATCAAAAATATCTGACACAAATTTTACAAGTATGTAAAGTTTTGTAAGTATTTGCGATAGAACATGAACAATCGAGGAAACAATTATTTCGTTGCCAGTATCACATTTGTGCAAGATTTCAAATTTATTTATAAATTGAATAATATGACAAAAAAAACGAAAGAACATTTTCACGCCTAAGACTGTTCCTCGACAAGAAAAGTTGTCAGCGTCACATTTGGACTTTGCATTCGTGCAAAACTTCAAATTTATCATTAACAAATTTGCAAATTAAGTACTCGCGACAATATGAAAAGAAACGAAAGAACATTTTCACGCCTAAGACTGTTCCTCGACAAGAAAAGTTGTCAGCGTCACATTTGGACTTTGCATTCGTGCAAAACTTCAAATTTATCATTAACAAATTTGCAAATTAAGTACTCGCGACAATATGAAAAGAAACGAAAGAACATTTTCACGCCTAAGACTGTTCCTCGACAAGAAAAGTTGTCAGCGTCACATTTGGACTTTGCATTCGTGCAAAACTTCAAATTTATCATTTACAAATTTGCAAATTCGCGACAATGTGAAAACTCGAGGGATGTACTTTCTGCAACGAGAAAAGGAGCCAATTGAAATTATTTGTCTCGTTGTCAGCTTAACGAGCGTTATGTTAGTGGAAAAATTTCGAATCTCTTTCTCATCCACCATAACACCGATTAAACACCGATCGCTTCAATTCCATCGCAGAGAACTCTCTCGATCCATGGGAAAGTGATACTTTCTCATCAGATTCTCTTTGGAGCTGGATGCTCGAAAAAAGAGTTGACTGAGCAGAGACTCTCGTCTGTACTCGAATTGGCCTTTGCCCGCCAATGGTGTACCACCATGTGGATGGTTCGTGCAACGCTCCACACGAGCGAACCGGCGCCGCGTGTATCAGATCCGCGCGTATAAACTGGCCGAAGCTCTCCGCTCCGCGGTTTCTAACCTCTGCCATTTCCCATAGATCCGCGCTACAGCCACACCCATGCATCCAGCCCGGCGAAGCTCAGCGTATAAAGCGCTACGTTGAACTCTGTGGATCCCGGAACAAAGAGAAGACGCATGCCTCGAGAGAGAGAGAGAGAGAGAGAAAGAGGGCATTTTTTTAACTAGTCGTCAATCGCTACCGGAAATTCGGATAGTTCGACGAGAGTATCCTTCTAATCTTCGTTGCTGCATTTCCTTGAACACTCAAGTCGCTCGGTTGTACCTCGAAGAAGTTGAAATGCTTGTTTTTGTTCGTAGGAAGAGCAAAGAGTGATATGGTTAGAGATGTACTGTAGAAACTGGGGTTTTCCAAACTTTCTTCCTACTTCCGGGGCAAATACTTTCGCAACCTTGGGTACAGAAGTATATAAACTAGCGATGCGAAATTAAAACATTCGCTGGCAATAAATCGTAAAGGGAAGAATTTGGTATACATAGTGATATAATTTTATGAAGTCGATCTTTCTAGTTTCGCCAAAATTTCTGCTAAAATTTTGCAAATCAAATTCAGTCACTTTGAACAATCCCTGCTATAGAGGCGCGAGGAGTTTAGAAGGAAATTATGTTTCAAAGAAAAAAAAGTCCAATTCGAGAGAACTGTCGGTGAAATAAGGTTTGTACTTTCGAATACAGATCCTACGACACGAACGAATTCTAACGAACACTACGAGATTCAATCGATTTTAACAGACACCACAGAGTTTTAACCAGGAAGTCTAATAAAACATAATAATAACCAGTGATTCAGGAGAATTTCACTATCTCCCAAATATCCATTCCAAAAAAAAAAAAAAACATTCGCAAAATACTCCGCTGCCTCTAGAGATCCAACTAACTGTTTTAATTTTAAATCGCGGAATCTTTCTAATACCCTCCTTCAAAGAAAAAAACAAAAAAAAAAGAAGAAGAAGAAGAAGAAGAGGAGGAGAAGGGAAAACGAAAGAATTAAATTTATAATTCGCAAGAATTCCATTATCTCTCGCGCCGAGTCCAAGTCTTTTAATTTTATATCGCAGGATCTGGCTTGAAACAAAAGGGGTGGGGGTGGGGAGGTGAGGGGAGGATAAATGAGTAATTCAGAAGAATTCCATTATCTCGCGGAGAGAGATTCGCGAAGGAGGAAAGAGCGAGAGGAAAGGAGGCGAGGTCCTTCTGCGAAGGAGCCGTCGTAAAACGCGCTCCGAAATAACCGTCTAATAATGCAATGCGGAACAAGTTATTCTGGGTAGCCGAGGCCCCCTCACTGGGTTAAGCCGAGTGTTTGCCCGCGTTTTGCTTTGCTTCTTTTTGCCTTAGCAGCATAGATTGGGACAGGCCATGGATCACGGCGTAAGCTCGCAGACGACGCACAGGGACACTAATCACGCGCGCGCGCACGCTCCGTTTCGTCGGCTGTATGTACAGGGTGTGACGATCGCGCGCCACCCTCTTAACCACTTACTGAGTTAACGTATAAAATATATAACATAATAAAATACATAACAGAATAAAATAAATAACATAATAAATATACATAACAGAATAAAATAAATAACATAATAAATAACATAATAAATATACATACATAATAAAATATATAATATAATAAATATATAACATAATAAAACACATAACGTAATAAAATACATAACGTAATAAATAACATAATAAAATATATAACATAATAAATATACATACATAATAAAATATATAACATAATAAATATACATACATAATAAAATATATAACATAATAAATATACATACATAATAAAATATATAACATAATAAATATACATAACAGAATAAAATATATAACATTGTATAACATTAAATTAAAATAAAACGTAACGAAAGAATTTTTGAGAATTGAAAATAATATTAAATTAAGATAGAACGTGATTTAAAATAATTATTTTTGTTTCGCATAACGCCCTCGTAAAATGTTGTGTCAACACTGGAACTATCGACGATTAAAGCAATTTCCCACCAGAGACATTGAAGACAAAGAAATAGTGAAACTTTATAATACAAGCTTTTATGAAAAGTTATTTAAATACACTGTTCTTACGTCTGTAAGATGTAAAGCAGAAATTATATCTTTTTTTCATCAAGTCATTTACTCATTACTGTTTTTATTACTCTGTAACTACAATGTTCAACTGGATAAGAAAATTTAGTTTATATGCCGATTAATTACTTAAACTGCGTGAGAAACTATACTGTCGGATAATTGCCGAGAGTAAGATAATTATTACGCTTTCAGGCAACTATATAATAATTATTTATCAAGTGGTGATTACGTAATGAAATTAAATCGCTTTCGCACACATGTATTGACTATTGACAAAAGTCATTAAGATTTGACATAAACGAGTTTCGTCATTCAAACGAGTTTGGAATCGATGATATCGTACAATTATACGGTTTTATATTTTTAATTAAAAATATGGATACAGACTCGCACGATGGCATCACCTATACTCCAGTCTCGCATGGAGGTTCCCCCATTTTTGCAGTTGTAATTGAAATACTGCAGCGTTAAATAATCAGTACACAAAGGCAATTGTGCAAAGTACTATCATTAATTCTTGCAGCAAAATGGCACAATAACTGAATAATATGAAATTTAACAAACTTGTAGTACATACTACAATAAACGCAATAAATATAGAAATACTTTCAACAGTCGAGTACAACTTGCTAAACCAATCATCTGATCTGTTACCCACGTTAAACGAAGAACAAAATCAAAACTAACGACTTTGACCGATAATGACCCACCCGAAAGGCAAAGATTGGTTTTGTTTCTAATTTAATTCTATTAAATATGAAATTTAAAATAATTTTAGTTTTTTTCTAAAATTTCACTTTTATAATTAATATATATAAAATTATTGTTTATTTGATAACATTTTCAAATAAATATGAAATTATTTGTGAAAAAAAATTTTTGTGAAATTATATTTTCTAATATTATAATTTTGTTTCCTAATGCTAAATATAAAATTGATGTTGAATAAAATTTAATTATATTTAATTATTTTGATACATTTATATATGATATTAATTTTTATATTATGTTAATATATATAATATATTTTTAAATATTATATATATAATATTTAAATATTATGCTCTATATATATAAGCTATTTAAATATATACATATATATTTAAATAGCTTATATATACAGAGCACAATATTGAAAGCATTAATAAAATTAAATGTTTTTAAATATAACTAATTAAAAATTTTTTCTGACTAGCCAAGCTTCCGACGCGTCGGAGACGAACTGAATTGAACGCTGTTACATACCGCGAAACTCAAATTGATAAACCATAGGAACAACGATCGCGCGGCAGATGGTGTTTAGCGAGCGCGTCTAGAGGAGGATTAATTCCGCGTTTCCCTCGGGTTTGCGGCCCGTTATCGAGAAAGATCGAGCCGGAGCTCGTACTCGGGCGAGCATCGCGTGCGATTCCACGCTGGCACACCGTGTATGAAACCGCGAGTCCGCTCTCGCAGCCCGCTCTCGTTCGTGCTCGCGATCGAGCGTGTGTGCACGCCGTGTGCAAAGATAGAAAGCTTCGCACACCTGCGCCACCCTTGTTACACGGCGCGCAACGGCGAAAAGAAGGGACGAGAAAAAGATAAGGGGACAGAGAGAGAGAGAGAGAGAGAGAGAGAGAGAGAGAGAGAGAGGTTCGAGCGAAAGAACGTACATGAGATAGCATGAGAAAAGAGAGAAAGGTGAAGAGAAATGAGAAGACAGACAGAGAGAGGAGGGTAAAAAGGAGAGAGAGAGAGAGAAGAGATAAGAAGACAGAGAGACGGAGAGTAGAAGGAAGGGAGATAAAAGGAGCTGGCATGAGAGAGCGAGATGATAGGATGAGAAAAGAGAAAAAGGGGAAGAGAAATGAAAAGATAGGTAGAGTGAGAGAAGAGGGAGAAAAGGAGATAAGAAGACAAAGTGATAGAGAGGAAGCAAGATAAAAAGAGCTGGCCTGAGAAAACAAGGAGATCGGACGAGGAAAGGGAGTGAAAAAGAGATACGATAGACAAAGAAATGGAGAACAGGAGGCCTAGAGAGGGAGCAAGATAAAGAGAGGCAGCATGAGAAAGCAAGAAGATGGGATGAGAAAAGAGAGAAATGAGAAGATGGATAGATAGATAAATAGAGAGAAAGACTACAGAGGAAGCAAGATAAGGAGAGCTGGCATAAAAAAAAGGGAAAGAGAAACGAGATGAAAAAGAGAAAGAGAGAGAGAGGGAATAGAGTGTAAATAGAAAAGGAAGGCGAACGAGAGAGAAAGAGAGAGAGAGAGAATGCGTTACGTGAGCTTCTCTTCTCGCGAATAAAAGCGGCAAGTGGCTTTAGCCACATTGGTACAAGACGATACACGCTACTGAAACGCCACGTTCCTACAGCGTAGAACGAATGGCAGAAATGGGATACCGAGGCGTTTTTTAGATGGATACCTTGATGGATTCGCGTTTCCACCGCCGCCTAATGTCCGTGATACCTTATACGTCCGCGGGAATCCTGGTTGGTGCCTGGGCTGACAGACACTTTAGGCGGAAATCAAACGAATCGGTTTCAATCTTTCGCTAATGACAGAAGGAGAAGAAGGAGGAGAAGAAGAAGAGGAAGAGGAAGAAGAAGAAGAAGAAAAAGGAGATGTCGGTTGGTAGCGAGCCCCGCTGACTAATCAGCGTTAGAAAACCGTTTGACAAGAAACGGGCTCCAATTACGCGAACCGGAAAATCGTCATCGAACAATCCCACGTTCAGCCTGGACGAGAAATTTGTGCGAGGTCTTTTGCCCCACGATTTTGTACGTACGAAAATATTCTCAAAAAAAAAAAAAAAAACGGGTTAAGTATTGTCGACGATTTTTGTGATTGGTTCAATGGATGACACTCGTGTCATCGAGTTATCCATCGTAGTCTGTCGTTTAATTTACATTCGCAAATCGAGTTTCAGATTTTGGTGAAATTCTCGAATTCGTCGCAAATTTTGTGAATGGACAATGGACAGTCGATTTACTAATTACTAAAACTACTAAACTTGATAAACCTGATAAGTTTAAATTGAAATGTTCAATATAAACATCCTATTGTTCGTTCTACAATTAATGCAAACAATATTACAAATAAAAATAATATTAATTATGTAATGAAAATTTGTACATTTTAAATATAAAATTACAGGAATCGATAAAGTACAATTAAATAATACATATATCTCCAATACGTACAACACCTGATCAATCGTTTGCAAACAGCAACACACGCGTAAGAACCTCGCCACGTGTGAAATTCCTCGTCCAAAATGTCTCAGAAACGCACGAAGCCTATCTGAAATCTTGCGAACCCAATGCAAAAGAGCCTGACACGCTCGTACGCGCGCAATCCGCATAATCGAGGCTAGAATGTCGGTATGACGTTGTTGGAACAGGCAGTCGAACAATCTCTTCCGTTCTCCGTCCGCGTTAATTACGCTCTTCTGAATTTTCCAATTCACTTGGACAAACTATGTATTTCGTTCCGTTTTTACGACTGTGCGGAGAAAAAGCTCTCAGTGGCCTCCGATTGATTTTCCCAATGTATCTTTTCCTGGATCCCTTTACCAGGTATGTACGTTACGTATCGTTCGTATCGTTTAGAATGTTTAGATGGTCGGTGGACGAGGAAGCAGTGTGACGACTATCGGAGAACACGTGAGCAAAAGAGAGAGAGAGAGAGAGAGAGAAAGACGAAGACGAACGAAGAAGGCAAGAAAGACACGATAGAAAGGTAGCGAGGGAGAGACGCAAGCTCTTCCGTGTTCGCGCAACCGCTTATGGCTTATACCGGGGCGATCGTATATGCATGCCTGAAAGGCTGAAAGGCTGCTATGGTAACGCTGTCTCTCTCCTTACGTAACCATATTAAGGCACCTCGTGGTGACTAGCTTCGCGGCAACGTTACACACACACATACACACACGTCGCGCGGTCCATACGTCGTCGTCGTCGTTTTCTTGTTTTCGGCCCTCTTGATCGTCGCCACGTTCGCGACGCGTCGTGAAAGTCGTACACACATACTCACTCGTTAGACTCAGTTGCGTAAACGCGCGATTTCCTACGAGCTGTTGAGAATTAGTCATACGCGCGAGTCGTCCCATGGTACTTTGGCCGGGGACCAAAGTACAAGTCGGGAAGGATGGTCAGAGGGTGAATAGGAACAAGTGGACAATGCTCGCCGAAAAGTTGCTGGATGATCAACCCGGACAATGTTTGAATCAGTGCAAACACTGACAATGAGTTGGTAACAGTTCACGTAAAAGTGCACTGTGAATAGTTAGTCACAAGGGCATAGATGAACCAGTAATTGGTCCTTCCCCTTTCACTTGGAGACGATGATAACCAAAAACATACAAGGATATGCTTGGAAGAAGCAAGCAGCATTCTATAGCATTCTATTCTATTCTTTTCTTCAAAAGTTTGACGATAAATCTTGTAAACGACCACGATTGCAACGAAGAATAAATCACTCTTCAAAATTATAAGTGCGTTAACTCTATTAATCCAACAGACATGGATCGAAAAATTAATAGTTCCAAATGATTATAATTATAAACGATCCTTTTGTTTCTACCGTACGTTACGAAACCCTTTTCTCTATTTATCCTGTATAAACGCGGCGAAAGAGATCCACAGCCGGTATAAAACAGTATTGCAACATTTCTACAGTAAAAGTTCTCGTCTTGTTCAAACAAAAGTTTCGTAAAATTGTACGGTATAATTTTTTAATTATACATACCCTTACAACGTAGCAACGTCTCGTCGGAGATTTTTCAACCGAAGCACCTTTTTATCAAAACATAGTTTAACCTGACAATCGAGAGCCACATTGAATTAACTTCATGAGTTGAAATGTACAGAAAAACATTTACAGACATTACTAGTTTGAAATATTTTCTGAACAATTGACACTGGAACAATTAATTAATAACCGCGTGAGAGAATGATTTCCAAAAAGACATTTTCATCGAATACATCTTTTAATTCAGAGAATCTCCGGATGTTACAAATTTTAGTAATTTCCAATACGACAGAGAACGCCTTTTGATCGAACGAAACGCACTGCCCGTTTCCATGTACGCGATTTTCAAACGTTCCCATTCGCGTCGTGCCTGCACACACGAGAAACAATAACGCCCTGCCTTATACGATCATTAATTATACGTATTCCACGAGGCGTGTACACTCTTGGAAACAAGCCTTCAAACTACTCAAGTTAAATTGCCACCGGAATCGACGTGTCTTTGCAACGCGCGTTTAAACCGCGAAGAAGTTTATCGAGGGGGTGCGTGTCGCGTCGAGATGTTATACCCATTTTGTTTAGGGCTGCTATATAACCAGCGCAAACGCGACGTCGCCACTTAACTAGTTTGAACAAACTTGGAATAATTAATCTGTCCGCGAGTTTCCGCGTGGCTGCCTCAAAGTCAGCCGGATGAATTTCTTAACACTTTGTGTATTTTATACTCGAATTTTCGTCCGACACGAAACAATACGAAAATATTCGGTATTTGTGACAGATCGCGTGAATTGTAATGTCAAAGCAATATATGTACGTAAGAAACACTTTCTAGCTATAGTTAAATATCAGTCATTTACTACACGATACGAAATATTTCATTTGCAACGATGATCAATTGTGATTGTTCAAATGCCGACGTAAATCTTTTTAAAACAGCAACTGTCTTTCCGTGTCTCTTGCCGACTAGTTCGCCGACAATACACGTGTATTCGCAAATCTCAAACAGCTGAGTGTTTGCAACGAGTTTGTAGATTTGCAACCGATGAAAAATGAACGACCACTCGCGTTCAAACAAGCTGCGCCGATCATTGTTAACCAGATCACGATCAGTTATATCTGGCGACCAAACGAACCGGTCTGAAACGTTTTCTTTCTTTTTTTGTTCTTTCTTCCGATAACTTTTCTTCTTAAACACCTTTCCAGAGTCCTTTCTCTATGTCCGTTCTCCCAATCGGGGCGACAAGACTTCGGTGCTTTCGACTCGTTATCCTACGCGCAAAAATAACGTCACGTCGATCAGTAGCGATCAGTTACTCGTGCCCAGTAGATAAGGACAGCGTTTGTCAGACTTGGAGCCGTGGTTCTCAGTCCCCCCTCAAAGAGGCAATTCAACAACGAGTTATTAAACAGTGAATTTTTTTGTATTTCTTTAGATGAAAATTTAACTTTCCAATTTTTTTTTTTTTTTTTACGGATGTCACGTTTTTAGTCTAAGCTTGCTTACACAAAGTGAATGGCCCTTTAGGCTTCCTTCACACCGAAAATTCACTTTTTAAATAATAAGAATTGCATGTCACACATAATGAGAATTATGATGATGAGATTAGTATTAGGAGTCTTAGATGGGGCATGGCCAATAAAAAAAGAGGTTGGGAACCACTGCTATGGAGCAAGTATCAGGGCACGTCCTAGGTTTATAAAAGACGTTAATTACTGACCCAAATTGTTAAGGAAACATTAAACACGCGTGCATTCAAATACTTTTACACAAGTGTAAAACTTGCGAAAGTTTCGAACCTTTTAAAGTGCATTCAAAATCGTTTTGAGTAAGTTAAAAACTTGTGACAGCGGTTTGGAAAAACTACGAGAGGAGTACGACGACAAGTTTGTTTAATCTAAATTTTTACCAACGATAAGTAACGTCGGTGAATGTAAATTGCAAGTTACAGGCGAGCATTCTGTAATTTTACAAATTGATTATTTCGTAGTTAGAATTTCACTATCCTCTCTCATTACAGAATCTTACATCGAATAAAACGATCATTGTAAAATTTCATTCGTTCTGTTATTGAACTTGCAAGAGAACATGTTGATCTCAAAGGTCTTGTGAAACCTCGACAGTATACCAGAATGGAATAATACAGATACAAGAGACTAATAATTAAAACGTAAAATCAGAATCGATGAAACAAATGTGAACGAAGAAAAGTTCAAAATTCTAAAATTTCGAAACCACCCATCCGTCTTATTAACGCCTGAAATTCTAAATCGTACGTAATAATTTTCGAAAGTTGCAATCTTTCCGAGTCTTTGGTACCTAAACGTCTGTAAATACGTTTGCGAACGAAGCAAATCGAGGCAAATAAAGTAAACGCGACAAATAGGTATAAGAAGAAGAGTCGAACGAACGAAAGAGCACGATTCGATAATGATGCATCGAGTGCATCGAGTGCCAGTGACCAGTGTCACGACAGGTGCATGATTGACCGTTTTGTGGCTCGTCGTGTGTTTATCGTTTTCTGCGTACCACGCCGCATCGTTTCGATCGTTTCGCGAGCGGCGCTCGCTCGTATTTAAGCGTTCGTCATGGAAAATGATTAATGGCCGGTGGAATGAGTCGTGTGTTTCGGCTACGTGTCGAAAGTTCTGTTGCATAATGCATGCGCTTTCATCGGTCTTATTAATTGTCGTGGAATTTTCATCAGCGTCACTGAGAAAATTGGCTGCTGATAATGCCGGCCGACACAGAACCCAGCGAGATGATGGACACGTTAATCCTGCCGTTTATTCCGCGTGAATTTCGTCTGTTTTTCGAAATAAAAAAAAATCATCAGCTCACTGACAGTTACGCTGACTGTCGTTGTTTTTTTTTTTTTTACTTGGGTCATTTGGATATTTAACTAGTAATTGAAAGTGATTGAAATTGGACTTTGTCGTATGGTCAGTAACCGAAAATCACGAGGTGAGAAGCGATTCGAGCAACGAAGAAAATTTACATCGAACAAAGTTAATTTTATAGTACAATTTCAATGTTTTCTGGCCTGTAATCTGTGATGACAGATTTGCAATCGCAGAAACGGAATAAAGAAATATTTAAAATAAAGAAATATTTAAAAAGAAGCACAGAATGTTTTGCAATTTCTTTTAACGATTATCTTATTCGAGAAACTGCGATATCATCGATTACAAATTCGAAGACCATTAAGCTCACGCGAACGCTGACGCTCGAAATTAACAGCGGGGCTGAAAATTACAACCGAGCGCGTGGTGTTACAAGAGTGACTGATTCAAGAACTACGTAATTTGGCTTTGAATATCGTGTGTTACAATTTGAACAAACATGCCATCGCCTTTGTATACCGAACGGTCCAGCATCGATAACGCCACGCTGCAGAAACGCCTCTATTTATTCCAAATGCCGACCGAGCTAAAGTTTCTTCCTCTTTCGTGTAATTTCCCCGGTGTACCGGGTATAATGATAAGAAAAATCCAATTCACGGACCAGTCGCCACCGTGTCTGACTCTGTTTTCTCAGTTCTTCGTTACAAGGAGGACGCAAATCCTCGCGTCTACCAAGGACAAAGTCGCGAAATGGAATTTCCATCGAAACTCGGAAACAGACTCGCAGTTAGTTCCGTGGGACTTGGGTCAAGAAAATCACGACGAAGGAATTCCGGCTTGGAAATGGGAGAACGAGTGTCCGATATCTCAAGAGAGAGAATCGGGGAAAGGAGAGTCACACAGTGTGATTCGCGTTTGCTATGTGTATAATCTAAAGCGAGAAATCGAAAACAGACTCGAGACGATTAGCGTCAAATTCGAATCAGGTACTGAAGACAGATTTAGTTCTAACGTGGGAAAGTTTGAGATTGCGCAACGACCAGGAAACGATGTTAAAAAGGATTTAAAAGATGATTTCAAATTCAACAGAAAAATTTGTGTGTCAAACTATATTTATTTATATAATATTGTAATATATATAATTAGAAATTTTTTTAAATAATTATACATATATAATAAATTTTATAAATTTACAATAATTTAAAAAATAATTAATAAATTATAAAATTTTTTATGTTATTAATTAATATTACAATCATAATTTAAAAATATTTGTTGTGATTTTGGTATTAATTAATAATAGAAAAAATTTTATAATTTATCATTTTCTAAATTATTATAAAATTTATTATATATATGTAATTATTAAAAAAAAAATTTCCAATTTTTAAAAATAAGATAATGATTAAATTAGTAATAAATATATGTATAATATATTGATATATTAATTATTAATAAATAGACAAAATAAATATATTCACCTGTTTATCAGAAACACATCTCACTGAAAATAATTTCAGTCGTCAATTGAAATCTAAAGATTCAAAGAATGTCAATGAATTTCAGCGAGAGAATTGGGAAAGAGGGAGCAATTTCAGTTTCGAACAAGAAACGAAAAAGTAGACAGACTCGGTGGCCGAGTCTCGAGAACAACGATCGATTGAGAGACATCGAAGAAAGTGGCCGAGGAAAGAGGAGGATTCCGCGCGGAGATTCGCGTCCGTTGAACTCTTTTCATGCATCAACGTCCGTCAACGACGATGGCGAACGCGGCGGGTGAGACGTCCTGGCGCTGGCTCGACATCCTGCGAGACATCCTCGACCGTCAGAGTTAAAGACGAGGACGCGAAAACCAGCGATTCGCACGTCCCACGAACCAACGAACGAACGAATCGCGCCGGCTTCTTATTCTACGGTGGTCCTCGCACGGAATCCTGAGTTCAATGCCTCTTTGATGAGCCTTCTTCCCTTCCCCATCCGCGTACAACAACCATCGACTCCGCGGCCATCGTCCACCTTTTCCCTCCTCCTCCTCCTCCTCCTACTCCCCCTCCCCCTCCACCCTTCCCACTCCGCGACGATTTATCTCGATCCATCGACGAATCGACCGATCAAAAGCTGTCGATTCGCGTCGAATCCATTCGATCGTTCACGAACCGCATGAAAATCACCGATACACGCACAATCCTCTTCGTTCTTCTTCTTCTTCTGTTCCCTTCTCTTCCCTCTTTCTCTTCGATGGAGAATCACGCGTGCTCGTAGGTGAAACCGCGTCGAATAACTTCCCGTTGATAATGATCGTGAGAGAAGGTGGGGCAAATTTATGTGCGTCGACTCGAACTGGCTCTGCGTGCAGGTGGAAAATCAGCCAGCCACGACGATAACGCGCGTTATATAACGCCCTGTGGATGATGCTATTTTCGAAGCTGTCGAAGAAATTTATGCGGAGAACACTATTTTCGTCGCCGAATGGTGAACGACCGTTGTTAATGACCGTCATTGTGTTCCCTTGTCTCTTCTCCTCTATTCGGTATCTTCTTACCTCGGTGTATTTGTCCCGACGCGTTGGAACGTTGCGCGTTGAGAGTCGAGAGAGTTGTCGAGCACTTCAATTCAGCGATCAGAGCGTCAGACGCCTTTGTGATAAACATTTTACAACTGCCCACGCTTCTGGCCGTTTCCAAAATATTCCCACGCCAGATGTATGTCATTTGTTCGCGTCGGGCATAGTTTACTCTGTTGCTTGAGGATAATTGCCTCTTTCACTTCGTTCTCGTTCGACAAACGCCCAATTACACGCAGCCATTAAGACGGGCAATTATTCGGCGAATCTCGTCGAGAGATTATCACATCTATCAACTACGAAACTGTACAAACCATACCACCACCACAGGGCACGATCAATCTACATTTAGGAAACGTAATATACTAATAAACATAACATCTGCTAATGTACTTTCCGATAGGAAGAAGAATTCACAGCTGATAGCTAGATAAATAAATATCCAAGCGTTCAAGCACGGTGAGAACAGCGAGAAGATTAATATTAATCGAGCATCGAGCATTAAATGCAAAATAATTACCAAGTGAATCTCTTTTAATTCGAGTGGGCTTTCTCTCTCGTCGGAGATGTTCGACATTAGCCACGTAACATCCTGCAGATAACAATCGGGAGAAGAAAGAGAGAGAGAGAGAGAGAGAGAGAGAAGGGAGAGAGAGAGAATTTATGCGGAGGCAGGTTCGAGGTGCGTTTCAAGTGGGTGGAAAATCAGAGCCAGTGGGTGGTACAGCCGATAACTCACGTCTGCTGGCGGGAAACGACCAAGCCCTTCAATTTATTTATTTTTTTTTTTTTTTGCGGGGAGGGGGAGAGAACCAAGCGTGAGAATTAGCTGATAAAGGCGATACCGATCGATTTATGATCAATTTGTACAAACAGAAGTTCCCAATTTTTTTTTCATCCGTAACCTGATAACCATCGGATGCGTAGACGGTACAATAAAAACATAATAATTTCAAAGAAATTACCTCGAGGAGAAAATTCGTTGTCCCTTACAGTTTTCAGCTTGGTATTTCCTTAATGTTAATAACAAAGTATGCACGGTTAATACGAAATTAAATCCTTATCTTTTGTAACGTTGTACGCGGTCGATGAACCGCGGGCCGAACGTGACACACGCGAGTTACATACGGGACAAAGTTTGGTTACGACATTAACTCTAGTCCACGAAATTGAAAACTGCTTGGAGTTAATAACGTGTGGTCATTTTTACAATATGATAATAATATATTCGAGACACAGACGAGCGAACGAACGTGACTGTTAAAAATTTGATGCACGAAGTGTGTACAAGGAATATCTCAATTTTTAACAAACATAATTATATTTCGACGCTGGCGAAGATACGAAAATACGAAGTATAAGGAATAATCTTAATTTCGACAAAAATTTTATTTTTCCACTTGGCGATCCTTCGTAAATAAGCGAACAAACGTAATTGTTAAAAATTTGAATTAAATCTTAATTGCAGAATTATTATTTTCCAACGTTGGAATACTTTTCTAAATTGATCTGTAACGAGTCGGTTGAATGAACTAGTAATCAAGAACGTCGGTTTCAATTTCAGTCGAACATCAGTTACAACGTGTCAATCTGTATACTAAAAATTTCATAAAGAATGATTTTCTGTAACGTGCTTTCGTCCTTCAAAACGTGAAGTAACGCGTAACACGTGTCGCAGAACATGTTTCGCTCATTTTGAATACCTCGCGCAGAGTGCAACCATCTCGACGACCTCTTCCGCCTTTTCGCGTTACTTTAAGCACTTCCGGGCTCTTCCCGTCAGCCCTAGCCGTTCTTATTTTCTCGTTTCCCCGACCGCGTTTCTCATTTTCCTACCCGCGCGAGCCATTACGTTCCATCGACTGCGACGTCGTCCATCATCGTCACGACAGATTTTTCACGAAATTACGCGATTATCATTCGAATCTCTCTCTCTCTCTCTCTCTCTCTCTCTCTCTCTCTCTCTCGGGTCATTTTCTCATCGTTATCTGCGGATATTACTGACGGAAATTCCTGTTTGGCAAATTGAATCAAGGACCGATCTCTTCAGTTTATAAACAGCGAGGCGAAAATAATATGTAATAAAGTTTAAAAAAAAAAATAGTAGCTACAAATTTTGGAGGCGTTCCGAAATACCGACGAAACAGTAAAAAGGTAGCTTTTTTGCAAAGCTTAACCTCGAAAGCATCGATCTGTTGCTATTATAAAGTATCCCAGCCTACCTATTTTTATCAACGGATCATTTGACAATAACACGTTACATTTCCTGAAATCTCTCCGAACATGATACGACTCACGAAATTAATTATTCTCGCGGTCCACGCAGCTTTCATTTCTGATTTAATTTCTTTGAA
Source organism: Tetragonisca angustula (assembly GCA_036937485.2). Classification (NCBI taxonomy): domain Eukaryota; kingdom Metazoa; phylum Arthropoda; class Insecta; order Hymenoptera; family Apidae; genus Tetragonisca; species Tetragonisca angustula. Next base: position 951,529 of record JAWNGG020000052.1, on the reverse strand, counting down.
ATTCACGTTTAACGTCGACCCAATATAATCATCGTCAAATTCGATGTTACTCATGTTGTCCTTTTCATTTAACCACGATTAGTCGAATCGAAAGTTTTTAAACTGAATTCTCGATTTCTCTGAAAAAGGACTCGCTGCACCAGGAGGTTCTGCGCCAAGACGGTTTTTGAAATTGACTCGTTTCTATCAATCACAAGGAAACAGCATCGAGCGTCGAAAAACATTGTCGAGTCATACAACGACGTAAGACCGACTTTTACAGTCTCGAGATAGTATCCATGGCTCTCTGAAAATTTCATTCCGAGAACGAGGGATAACGCCAATTTACCGCGAATCATCGTCGAAAGAAATCGATGCGGGCGCGATCGTATCGTCCGTGAATTTGCAGTGAAAATACGTCGACCGGAGAAGATTTACCACCGGCGCAAACGCGATCCCGAGGCCACGACGAGGTTACGACGTCGCTTCCTCGCGTTCCATTTCACGAAACGAGGCACCGAAACACCCAAGCCACGAACAGCTGTTCGAAGCTTAAAGGCAAGGTCGCGCAGTGCTTATGTGCATACGTATCTGCCAGCAATCCCGGTTGTTTCAACGCGTCGATGAACGCACGCGTTTTCAGCTTCGTGAAACGAGGCGAACACGCGACGGGTGCAGTGCACTCGGCGACAGTACTCGCTGTCATAGTCGTTCGCGTATGAAAGGTGCGTACAGCCCAGGTGGGACAAAAAGAGAAAACAGAAGAAAAAATAGCAGACGCTATTGAAAGTTATTACATTTCTTTTTGTTAACGCTGGAACCACCAAAATGATCAAAACGACCGGTTTATAAGTTTCGTCAGATATTTTATAGACGTTTTATAAACGGTGAAAAATAATTTCTCAGAAAATAAAAGCTTGTAAGATCGATTACATGTGTTACGAAGTTTCTCTAGTTTTTCGATTTCAATGTCTCTGATGGGGAATTTTGTGGTTTAATCGGTGGTTCCAGTGTTAAACGAATGATATAAACCTCTTTCGTAGTACTTTCATCGACACGTACGAATAACATAAATTAAATATTTTACATTTTATGTTATTAAAAGAAAAAAAAAGTAGAAATGTGGTAATATTTTTGGGGTCAAAATGACAGCACATTTCGTAAAAAATAACGAAACAGAAATGAGAGAAATGGTAAGAAAAGAGCTTGATAGTTGTTTAATGAGCTTGGTACGATTTCGTTTGCATTTAATAACGGCAGCCATTCTTTGAGGCAAAGATTTGTATGGCGTTTTAATGACTTTTTTGGCTTAGTTCTCCCCACTCCTCTACGATATATTTTTTAATATTCGTTAATACTTGCAAATTGTCGTCCATCCTGGTATATTTGACCCTCGCCAAATTCCCCTAAATAATTTTCTACAATATTTAAATCCGTGGACTTGGCTAATTATTCTAAACGAATTATTCTAACACGAATTCTTTTTATTTGCAAAGTATAGTTCTACTGCTTTCGCGGCGTGCACGTTGAAAATTGTGCGTACTTATTTCCAGCAATTCGCGTTGCACGCGTGTCAATTTTGTTCGTCAATCAAGTTCAATGTACTTAATTTTCCTGTAATAAATTTTGTTCATCCTACCTCAGTAAGCAATATCTCTCCAAATCGTCATACTGCCGTCTTCCATGGATCGACGACTCGGAAGTTGTTGCTCCTTTCGTAAATCGGAGGTCATCAGGCTCGTCCAAGTTGAAAATACGATTCCTCGTCATTTCTTATTCGTATAACAAACGCGATTCTCTGCAAACTGCACACGGCACAGCTCATAGCTCTTGCTTTGACCAAGGTTTCCCTTGCAATTTTCGTCGTCTCGCATGTTCACGATTCTTTAAAAAAACGTCGAACGTTCCAAACGTTTGTCGCGACTCCAAGTTTCCTTCTGCAATTTGTCTCGCAGTCATGCTCGAATTTGAATTGGCACGTGTGCTGCTAGACACTGCGGTCGTCCGTAATTTTTTCTTTTTTCATAATTACAGGGATCTTTTAGTAAGTTTATTGTTACTTTACGACTTTTGTCGGCTATTTTGGCTATAATGTTCATCGTTTAATCTCGATATCGTGTGCATATTTCGGCTGGCATTTAACTGTGTTCCGCGCGAACGTTACGCTTCCGATAGCTCCCGTATGACTGAAGAGCATAAATATTCGACTTGCTCGAACATGTTGGCGAGGCTGCGCGATATTTACATTTTCTTTCCTTGTGTTTCTGAGAAATTGCGCGCCTCGACAGTAACATTCAATATTTATATTTTCGTTTCTGTATTTCTGAAAAATTGTCTGTCTCGGTGTGCTACGTCCGTGCCTAATATTTCAAGAATATAACGATCTACGCATTCTCTCTACTTTACGATACATAATATAAATGCAAAATATAGAGTGTGCCATCTTCTTGTACATTGTACATTGTATGGAAAAATGAAATATAAATATATTGATTCCAATTATGAGATTAGCAAACAATAATTTACTACTATCATCGAGATGTTAAACAGATGTTACATTTAAATAGACACATGGTTTCTAAATATTTCAGATATACTCCCTCCGTTCCAAAGTAAGCGTCCACATTATGCACTTTCATTATATTAAGATCAACCAAGAATCAACTGTTAAACAATACGAAAAGAGACTTTCCTCTTCTTTCCTTAAGACTTGCCTCCACAAAAGAGGAAATGATTACAAGCCACCACATTTTGCAGCGGGGAAAGCAATTGCAATTGCACGGCGGATTGTAAACAGTTGGCTAAATTTTGTCACGTTTGTAGCTTGAGAATATGTAACAAAGTAACAAAAATTCTCAAAAATGGTCGTTTATTTTGGAACGAAAGGTAGCAATAAATTTCAAATAAATTGCTTCTTACGAGCGGAAGAGAACACATTTCGAGAGAGAGCATCAAAGCTAACGACACAGTTTCTCGATGCTCCGTCGAAACGTCGATCGTCGTGCGACAGTAAGTGAGAACTCGTTTTTCAGCAAGTTCGCGAGATTTCGCAACAACGAGCGTTGATTTCAACGATTTCGTCTGGTTTTAAATTTAGAAAACCGGCGTTCCGCGCCGATGATTAAACAGGGATTGAACTCGAATCGTTTCGCGGATCGAGCCACGTGTGCGCGCGCACATGCGCGCCACGCACACGCATTTCAAACGTGCAGCGTGCACGAACACGTTCCACAGTGGCAGGGGGAGAGCCACCGCCGTGCCACCGCGCATAACTATAGTTATGCAATCCACCAACTCGCGTTCATGGTCAAGGCCTGCGTCCTTACCGCTAGATACGTGTACGTGCGAAAGGAAGGAGAAAGAATAAGGGCCGCCGGACGTTATCGAATTCACACGGACAGAAACGGGCAGAGTTGAGCGCCGCCGACCGACCGGTACGCAGAACCGGATCGTCCGGAAACGCTCTAATGGAGTGGGCGTCCAAATAAAGAAAAAGAAAAAAAAAAAAAGAAAAAAAAAAGAAAAAAGAAAAACGAAATTCCTCGCTCGAAGATACGAGTTTCGCCATCTCGACTCGCTCTTTTTCCCTTGATCGTCGCTTCGACATATATAAACGCGCGTAATGGCGTAAAGGGACGCGAGAATTTTGCACAAGTGCTCGAAATGGGAAAATAAGCGTCGGTACAGTTACGCGTGAGAGAAGTTTCTTGGTACTTTTTATCCAGCTTTTTATTCTTCGCGTACGAATACCACGATTAACCCTCCCTCCCCCCGCTCCCCCCCCCCTCGTCCCATTTGCGAGGTCGATTATTTACGCGGAACATTCCGAGCGGAAAGTATGTAGAGCGAAACGAAATTGTGGTAATAAATAATTCGCCGATCGACGATAGAATCGAATAGTAACGAAAAGCGCCAGACCGGTGGTGGCGTGTTGACTGGCAGCCAAGGGAAGGAGAAGGACGCGTAGAGGAAACGGCGGTTTCTTTCGCCTTTTCACTGAGAGGAGAGAGCTCGGCGGTGTTGGTACGCGGGCACACGAGCACGCGCACTGCTCCGCCACGAGGAGGGTAATGGCAATGCACGGAGGAAAACGGTAATAACGCAGAAAAGCAGGAGAGGCGGTTTGCTGTGATTTAATATAACCGAGTTGCAGGAAGTGAATATTATTAGCATTCGCTCGCGGTGGACCTATGCACGTACGTACATTTATCTTCCTCGTTTCTCGCATGTTCGTCGTTCGATGTACGTACACGCGCGTACGTACTTAGGACACGCGGTACGTAGGGAAATATGTACCGTGCAGGTTTGCTCGAATACGTACGTACGTAGTACGTACACAGCGGCATGCACGCGGGTGCGCGTGAAAAAAACCAGTGTACAACAGACAGGGCTACAGGGGATCAGCAAGAAAGGAAATAATCACTCTTCGTGTGCGTTTAACGCGTCGACGAGCGTGTATGCATACGGCGTGTGACGGTGCACGACACGTAATACGCGTGATGTAACGCACACGGTGAAACGTGCGCTTATTTGCGCGCCGAACGAGTTTCGTCGATCCAACGAAATCGCTTCGCGGTAACCACGGCCCTGCCTTTTATCTCGTGAATAACGACCCCCACCCCGTTGCAGGAAGGATTGCATCGCCATACTCACGTTTTGGCGTCCACAAACAGACGATCCTGCGGTGTTTAAATATCTGGTCGCCGTGCATCGAAAGAAAACGGTGTGAATCTGTCTGCACGCGAATACGATCAGAAAACAGAAGATCGTCGCGTCGTCGACACCTTGGACACCAACGTTTGCCCGGAATATTTCATCATTTCATTCATATTTCGTGTGCAGAACATTGTATCGAATGTTAGAAGGTTATTTCATTAGCCACGTTTTTTTTTTTTAACCTCGTTCCTTAGAAATTCGCGTTTACGAGAAGAGTTTCAACTTTCGCGCGTGTAAATTTCGAGCATCGAGGAATTCGCATTAATCACGAGGCACTGCCGCTGCACCAGGAAGTCGGGGTGTACAAGTTCGATCAGATACGCGCGGAACAACCGATCTTAATCAATTTCCCTTAATTTTACCGTTGCATGACCAGTCGTTGCTGTATAGCAGCCAGTCGCGCTACCAACGCCAACGCGACTTTCTCTCTCTCTCTCTCTATTCTAAACAGCTCTCCCCTGGTTATACCGTCATTAGCATCGCCATTAGCCAAGTCTTCCACCTCGCGGAGGAAACTTATCTCGTGCTACTTTTTTTCTTCTTCTCGGCGAGCTGCCGATTAACAACTGCTTAATTATATCGATTTTAAACCACGTTGCGCTGGCAACTGACTGCGGACCGTAACGAGCGACCAAATATGTATATACAATAATTCGTCGCTTTCATTTCACTGGATAGTTATTAGATAGAAGTTATTAATAAATTTATTATTCGTTTCGTATTAGATAGAAGTTATTAATAAATTTGTTATTACGTTTCGCCTGGGTTATACTTAATATACTTGAATAATGTAATATAATAAATATACTTAAAACTGAGAAAATATTGCAATTTTGGGACAAAAGATTCTCGAGAGGAGACGAAAACAGTCTCTGATCGTTCTCGAAAATTTTCGCAACGTTTTCACATTTACGCTTTAGGTTTCACGTGACGTAATTTTCTCATCTCGACGAGCGACGAATTGCGATACGCTAAACGCGAGGAAGCCGGAATGGCACGCGCCATTCTTTCCTTTCAGAGATTTCGTCGACGAATCCCCCGGTGAAATAATCCTTTAATTCCGCTCGAACAGCGGATACGTTGGAATTCGTTTGGCGAAGATCGAGACGAACGCGGAGCTGAACAAAGCATCGAGCAACAAATGGATTTTCAGTATCCGGGAAGCTGACGACTTGCGGGCGAGTGGTTGGATCGCTGCGCAGCGCAACACCGAGAGGCGAATGATAAAATTCTCTTTTCAATTACGAGCCGCGAAACTCGCCGCTCGGCTATTATTGTCGGGCGCGTGCTGTCTCGTTAAAGCGCACCCGGAAGGTCGATCTTTTTGCGATGCAAACAGAAAGGGGGAGACAGAAAACGAGGGTGAAGAGAGAAAGAGAGAGAGAGAGAGAGAGAGAGAGAGAAAGAGTAACTAATTGAAAACGTATAGAGGTTAGGCCCACGAATGTTGGCCATTAAATTAGAACAACGTGCATCCGAGGACGTGAATTAATTTTATTACAGCTAATACGAGATCGTGGTAAAATTATTGGAAATTTGTATGAATCGTTCGTAATAAAGACGAGAAAAGGAATAACTAATTGAAAACGTATAGAGATTAAGATTAGCGTACCACTGGCCCACGTGGGTTGGTCATTAAAATGCAACAACGTTCGAGGAAGAAAGTATTGAAAAATCTGAATGCGGTTTCATGTTAACTACGAGATTAAATTCGAGTGACCAGGGAATGTCAAACACAGTTAGTCTGCTGCAAAGCCAGTAGGAAAAATTTATTTTGTGTTGCAACTCTTTTGAAATTAAATGCACATAAACATAAGATGGCGAAATGTCGGAAATGGAAAAGACAGAGAGAGAGAGAGAATTGACAATAAAATGGGTGCAAGGGTGGAAAATCTGTAAAAGAAATTTCGAAACTTATGAACGTACGTATTTATTGTATCAGAGATTGAACGAATTTTATTGTATCAAAGGAATTGACGGAGAAGGAAGAAAAAACTCAAATTCGCTTTCTCATATTCACTTCCGGATCACAACCAGCATCAGTGGTTAACGACATAGTTTAACAAAGAATTATATCGAGAATTATGTCGTAGATTACTGAGAAAAAACACGGTTCAAGTAAGATAAAAGCAAACGGCGGAAAATTCCAAAATTCCAAAGAAAGTTCCAAAATTTTACGTAAAATTGTGAACACTTTTATGATTCGTAGACTTTGTACCAAGAAAATCATTCTATCTCAAAACGCATGTTTGTTGGACAATCCTCGTAAACTACGTGACTCACGGTATCGTACATGCAGAAATTGAAAAATATCTGTTATTCTGGAGATATATTCCGTGTCCATCCCCATTGTAAAAATACAATCGTGTTTTAAATACTTTCGTGGGCCAATGTACGTGCATCGCGCGTGGCTGTCTCTTTGGCTCGCAGTTGCCCGGGTGTTTTGAAGCATCGTCGTGATTTCATTTTATTCGACACGTATAGGCAGCGGAAAAAGAACCAAAAAAAAAAAAAAAGAAATAAAAGAAATAAAAGAAAAAAAAACAGAAAAAGAACGAAAAAAAGCAAAAGAGAAAAGGTGCGATAGAAACGCGCGACTGCGAGCGTGTTGCGCGCGCGCTGGTAGCATCACTTCGCTTGATGATATACCCTACCGAGAGTTCATTGCTCTTGAGGTGCAACGGAGAACGACGAGGATTCGCGGCGGGCAGAGAGGAGGAAACGCGAAGAGGGAGAACCGGCATCGGCACGACGACCGAGAGAGACAGGAACGGAGACACACAAGCACGGAAGACGAAAGAGGGAACAGAGGAAAAGAGAGAGAGAGAGAGAGAGAGACGCGCGATACACACACGAACGAGTTACACCGGCGGCGGAGAGCGGTGAAAAGTCGGAGAAAGAGCGAGGAAGAGGCCGATCGAGTGAGGAGTATTTACCACACGCCGCCTCGACGACTTTTAATAATTCACACGCGATTCCCAGCGCGACCGATCCAAGTCGAGACAACTCCGCTCGCGATAACGTTCGTTCTCTCTGCGGCCCGCACTCACTCACTCACTCACTCACTCACGCACGCACACGTCGCGTCGAGTCGATGGAAATGGCAAGGCCGGTAGGAAGCGATCGAGTTAAACGTTCGTTCGACGAATGTTCGTCGATCGGCGTGTATCGGTTTCGTGTTAACGCGCGGAACGTTGACTACGATCGTAACCACCGATACGGACCGTAGCTCGTAGAACATTTCCCTGGGCGGAAATCGGTGACGGTGATCGTCGTTAATCAAGAGTTAACCCTCGGGGCCTTCTTGGGAGTCAATTAAACCTCTTGGCGATGGAACGTGCACGTCGAGAATTTCTGTTGCTCCAAAAAATTGCAATATTTTCTCAGTTTCAAGTATATTTAAGTATCGAACAAAACAGGCGAAACGTGCAATAAATTCATTAATTTTTAGTCATTTCTATCCAGCGATGTCGTGCCGGCGAGTTCGAAAAGAAAGCGACGAGTTGCTGTGTACGGGGTTCGGTCACTCGTTACGGTCCGCAATCAGTTGCCAGCGCAACGTGGTTAAGATCGCCGTACATCCGACCAACCCTTGTAATTCCACTCTTCTCGACGGCCAGAACAGTCCTAGGCAAATCGAGGGCGGGCAAGTAACGAGGCATTATACCGTGCAACGAAATTTTTGTAAATTTTACCGAAATTTTCGTAATCGCGACGACTGCTGTTTTTCTTTTTTTTTTTTTTTCATTTTCTTTCGTTTCATTTCGCCACCGAGATATCCCCGATTTTGTGCTCGATTCCCACCTCGTCCCGCGGTTCGTCGAACGGCGGATCGTCGAAACGAAGAATGACAATGAGAAAAACGGGCGATTGAAAAATCGGGAAATACTGGACTCGCGGTGGCTCGTCGGAGCGTACCCGACTCGAGCTTGTACCGGACACGTACCGGGTGCAATGTACCTGGATGAGTCACACGGTAACAGCGCACACACTCGCGGCACGCACATGCGTCTCCACGGGCGATTCGCGCGCGCGAGCGCGTCTCTCGGTCCTCGTCTGACTCGCGCGGCCGCGAGTCCCTGAAAAGAAACGAAGAAACGCGGGACGAAACGGAGACAGGGAACGAGGCAACGAGCGAGATGAAAGATAAAAATCCAATCATTTCGACCGGTTTTGCATCGCGCTGACGAGGATAATGGAACGCCGCGTCACTTTTTGCCGGTGCACGGAATATTTCCTCGCGTTAATGTCCGCGCGTTTTCTACGACCGCCACCACTCCGCGTATATCTGCGCTCAGGTACGTACCTAACTGTGGTAACACGCCGCGCGCCCGGCGCCCCTCGTCGTCACTGGCGCCAACCATGTTCGCGACCATTTGCAACATCCGCGGTCCCGCAAACGTTCCATTCGTTCTCCCCAATTCTTTCTTCGCTTCCGGTGGAATCACGCCGGAAGCTTTCGCGAATATCGGCGCTACGATTCCTTCGTTGGTTTTATTACGTTTGAGAAGTGATTGAACGTGGTGTAATCGCGTTTGAGGCGAGTTTCAATCAACGTTGCGCTGGCAACCGATTGCGGACCATAACGAGTGGCCCGACCGTGTCGCTTTCTTTTTCGAACACGTCGGTAGGATGTCGCTGGATAGAAATTATCGAGACGTGATGAGTTTGTCATTTGTTTCGCCCGGTTTATGTACTTAAATATACTTAAAACTGAGAAAATATTGCAATTTTGTGACAAAAGAGAGGTTAACCGAGTAATGTTGCAAACACTGCAGTAATGTAATTGCAGTGATGTAATTAACGAGCGTATAATTGTAATAACGCAATTGTAACGAAACGAAAATTGTAAGTAATATTACGAATGCTTCAGTTTCTTATAAAATATAATTGCAATGATACAATTAATATAATTAACGAGGGTATAATCGTGCTACAAGTAAAATTACAAATACTTCAATTTCTCATATAATGTAACGATATAATCAATATAATTGATATAAGTAATGAGGGTATAATCGTAACAAGACAAATTTAAGTTGTATTACGAACACTTCGATTTCTCAAGATCCCATAAAAATTTAAAACGACTCCATTTGTAGCCACGATGTTGAACAATAATTTTGTAGTACAAATCGATTGAAAAGACCGAAGATCACAAATGGAGTGTCAATGTCAGTCAATAACATAATCCAGTTGACAAGTATGATGAATTAAAAACTGATTGCGGCAAGTTGCAGTAGATTAGCTAGAAATTGAAAACTGAAGTAGTGATATTGTTCTTTTAATCGCTTCGTATAATCGTCCTTGACATTAACTACGTTCTAATTACCCAGCAGCGGCGGAATAAAATCAAAATCAAAATTACATAATAAACGTGTGAGTGTCAAAAAAGTGGCTTCGAGGACAATAACGACGAGATGGAAAGTTCAATTTTCTGCGCGCGGTGCAAATTTGCCTCGTGGGAATTATTTTCAGTCGCGGAGTGACTATTATTGTAGCAATTTCCGACTCGATTCGATTGAAAAACGAGCAGGCCGATCAACTTTCGTTTCGTCGTTTTCCTAGTTTCACGAATCGAAGCGCGGCCTCGAGAAAACGCGATTCGTCACTGGTGTGCGGTGGAAATAAATGTTAACGAGGTTCTGTCACCTCTTTCCCCCACTCCCCTCGGGAAAACTGGATTATCAGAGAGTAGACGACGACGGGTGTAGAAGAAAAAAAAAAAAAAAAAGAAAGAAAAGAATTCCGGAAACGTATCGAAAAAGGTGAACGCCATACGAAGACGCGAAACGAGTATCTGGTTGCATGAATATTAATAAAGCACGTTAACTCGACACACGACTCTGCCGTGGTTACATTACACTCGGAAGTAGCCGGCAATTATTCAAAACCAATGACCACGTTGGAAAGATCCCTCTGGCCATTTGTATTGACAGTTTGACGTTTCACAAGTGATCAAGGATGTAAAATAAAAATTCTCATCTTTCTTTTTTCTCTTTTCTCTCCATTTTTTAAGCTGCCGACAGCTTCCACTACGATTTCTTCAAAAAGTAGAATTCGCTCCTTCGGGAATGTTTTTGTCATTAGAAGATTTCGTAATTATTCAAATGTAAAGTTACCGCGTTGTTAGACGACATTTGGATTTAGCCATAAATCGTTATTAATCCAAGGATCTCGTTTCCTTCCTCTAGAACCAAAGTCAACGACAAGACGTTTTAAAGATGAGTGGAGAAAATCCCGAATAAATTCTCTCTCTCTCTCTCCCCGTAAAATTTCAAAATTTAACCTCACCGGCGCGTACAATCCACTTCTCTTAATTAATCAACGTAAACCGGACTTGAGTTAATTACTCCTTTGCACGCGTGCAAATGTACGAAGCAGATCATCCTCGTTCTTCAAATCCGTGAAGAGGGATTCCATCGTGTTCGCGAAAGTGTCGGAATAATTTACGAGTAGCTGCAAATAAACGAGAAAATGGTGGAAAAGGAGAGAAATGACGACGACAGAAGAGAGAGGCACATCGGCAGACTTTTAAAACGGGGTTGCGTAATCCTTTGGATTTAGTTTACTTTCGTCGGTGTCGATGCCACGCACGTAGCGTGACCGTGGCACTGAACCAGCGGCACGAACTTTCTCGTGGCCTTCGTTCCAGGAAGACGATTTACGTGACACGAGCAGGACGCCAATGACTGTGAACGGTCATCGACGGCAGGCAACGCCTTTCCATTCGTCAGATAGCGAATAACACGTGAATACACGTCGATTTCGAATCGAACGTCGCCTCGACGACTTGGACGACCTCTTGGGCGAGTCTTACGGATTTTCCTTTTTTTTTTTTTTATAACACGATGATGCAAGCATTGCGTATATAAAAATAGAAGAGACGACATAAAACGGTTTTTCTCTAACAGATACTTTTGCTTTTCTATGTCAGTTTTTGGTCTATGGTTGATTTTGAAACTTTAAACCAGACGATTTATAAAAACTTGAGATGTTATTTCTTGTAACGATTAAAAATGCAGATACGAATATAATTGTGAAACATCTCGTTATTAACGATACAAATGTAAAAAATAGAAGATGTAAAAGATCTCTGACAGATTTTTTTTTTAGATTGATTTTAAAACTTCGTATTTCGGAATAATGATTTATAGGAATTTAGGAAGCTATTTCTTCTATAATGATTAAACGGTGCAAAAATAATAATATAAAAACTGAGGAGAGGATATAAAAGATATGTTCTCTAACCTTTTGATACCACTTTTCTACGTTCTCCTACTTTTTAGTTTTTGATTTTCGTATTTCAGAGCGAATGATTTGCAAGAATCTAGCAAATTATTTCTCGTAACGATTAAACGATACAAAACCAATAACATAAAAATAGAAAAGGCCTATCCTTTTCTCTATTATATTTCCTTCTTAGTTTCCGATTGATTTCAAAATGTTGCACTTTCGAGCGAACGATCCATGAGAATTTACAAAGCACTTTTTATAATAATCGAACGATGGTAATATTTCTATTCCATCTTTACTGCGTAGTAAAAAGCTCGGTTACAGATTAATTTCACATCAGGCAACACACCGTTTCAACGTTCAATGCACGCTCGAGCTTTTTAAATACACGAACATTTACAACCCAGCATTCATTTACCAAAACTGGAAACAATCGCTCACATTCAGCGCTTTATCCCAATTCCTTTTAAATCAACCCCACAATTACCCGACGCTACATTGATCGATAGGCAGCTATTCGCGCGAAACACCGCGCGGCCCCGGAGAGCGAAGGGAACTTTTCTGCCTCGTAATTCACCATCGATCAATAAAACTCAATCATTCGGCCGGCGAGGAATAAACAGGCGAGAAAAGAGATCTATCAGACAGGCAAACATTAATATTGTCCAGTCTGTTCCACTCGCAGCTTTCAAGAAGCTTCGTCTCGCTGCCAAACGAAATGCCCTCGCTCAGAAGGAATTGGGTGATCAAGCGAATTTTCGACCACTCGACGCGACGAAATTCTCCATCCTCGCGAAGTTTCGTCGAGGGTACAGAGCCAGAGGGCAAACGAATTACAGCAGGATGGACGTGCGCACCTGAAGGTGAGAACGCGTGAATTCCCTTGAACCCACCTGGGATGACAGGTCGAGAAATATTCACGACCTCGAGAAGAGGTTATCGACAGCGACGTGACACCGCCGGAGCGCGTAGAAACTCGTCCCGAGGAGGAAAGAGGAAATACTTACGCGAGAAACGTATTTGACGCCGTCCCACTGCGACGAGATCGTCAGCGAGCAGAAGTTCGCCGGACTTGGGATTCGACGGGCCTTGACCGCTTCGGGATTGAAATTCAAAGTTGGAGTTTTGGGAATCAGATCGACGCCACCGGACCTTTCTAGACGGAATGTATAATTGAAACATGCCACCTCCAAACGCGTGGTCGGTCCTCCGCGTCTCTTCCACGCCACTTCTCAGGGCCAACGAAAGAGTCGTTATCTAGCGGCGTCGAGAACTAACAGGCGGCCGCTGTTAGATTGGCCAACGACTTTGGCTACTTTTTCTTTTGATAATACTGGAACATATGGCTGGAGATGGCAAGGAAAAAGAGAGAGAAGGCAATAAGAAGATAGACGCCAAAGAGGAAAGTGAAGAAAGAAAATCAGGAAAAATTAAAAACCAAAGCAAATAGATAAGAAAATAGAAAGTTTGCAGAAGTAGAAAATGCATGTGAAATCTAAAAATAGTCAAAGCAATAATTTTTTAATATAGCGTTGCAAAACATTTTGATAATACTGGAACATATGGCTGGAGATGGCAAGGAAAAAGAGAGAGAAGGCAATAAGAAGATAGACGCCAAAGAGGAAAATGAAGAAAGAAAATCAGGAAAAATTAAAAACCAAAGCAAATAGATAAGAAAATAGAAAGTTTGCAGAAGTAGAAAATGCATGTGAAATCTAAAAATAGTCAAAGCAATAATTTTTTAATATAGCGTTGCAAAACATTTTGATAATACTGGAACATATGGCTGGAGATAGCAAGGAAAAAGAGAGAGAAGGCAATAAGAAGATAGACGCCAAAGAGGAAAGTGAAGAAAGAAAATCAGGAAAAATTAAAAACCAAAGCAAATAGATAAGAAAATAGAAAGTTTGCAGAAGTAGAAAATGCATGTGAAATCTAAAAATAGTCAAAGCAATAATTTTTTAATATAGCGTTGCAAAACATGTATTGGAATGAACGAGTGAGTGAGAGAAGAGGAAAATATGTACACCAAATGTCCACATTTCATGGCTCTGAGGCCGAAATAAAGATTATTACTACTAATACTGGAATATTTTTGACACTCTTCGCTGGTACGGCCAGTGTGGAATTCCCCACGAGTGAACTACGAATTTTACGAAAGATATTTTCACGAGATATCTGTTGGAATTTTTTTTAGAATATTTAATGGATGAGTCACCCCTTAGATCCCATCTCCTTCGTGCTCGTGAAGATTTGAATTTGTATAAATACAGAATACAAATTTGTCCACGGGAGTGGATAATTATTTAATTATCATAGCATTATTACGTTTAATTGTTACAACGCTACGCTTTCCATGATCCGTATATGTATTTACACGAAGAATAATCAAGATCGTTTCATTATTCTGCTGCAACACTTTCCTCCCCACAATCTACTACGATAAGTATTAAATTATGAAAATCAAGCAACTAGATTTCGTACTAGATCGTGTAATTTATGCCACACTTGAGATGCGAAAATTGTTCAAGTTGTAAGAATCAAGCTCCGCGCGTAAGGTTTTTGATTACGAGATTTGAGATTGCGCAATTTACATTTGAATACGTTCTAGTTTAGTAGAACGCTCGCAGAGTATCATTCGGCGATGTGCAACTTTAAATTTCCTCCGATACCGATCTTGTATTTGCGAGAGAACGCTTCAACTTTCGATCGCCGCGCATACGGTACGATACACATAATTCGCATTGTTCTTTCAAACCTGCGTCATGTCGCAGACTGTTTGAAACTTCGCGCAGCTTGTCTTCGATCACTTGTACTTCGAATGACACGCAAGAAATTCGAATCGACTTGCAAACGACCAGCGAAAAGGAAACACATTGTTCCTTCAAGACGTTCTACATCGACATCTCGTCGTCGTTTCAAGCTCTCATTCGTACCGAAACCGGCGTCAACGTAATCCCAATCGCTTGACTCGTTAGAGTCGTTAGTTGCCAACCAACTCGAGCATAACGTTGAATAACCTCTAGCATTAAACGTCGTTACGCAATCTGATTTAGAGTAAATGGTTTAACCTTTTCAGGCGTACTTCAGATCTGCGTGTGTAAGTATTTTTATGCGAGTCAAAACGTACGAAGAAGCGGTAAACGAGAGAAATGTTTCAGCAGGTTTGAAATAGAAAATTTTAGAGGAAACGTTCCGTTTTTTTTTTTTTTTTTTTTCGTTTATAATTCAGCTGGTACTCACCGCTGAATTTTCGGACTCTCTGATAAAATATTACTCGCGCACGCGTATATTTGAAACCATCGGAATTAAATAGGAACGAAACGGTATAATTTGTGAATTATGAAATTCTTCCTGTTACGATTAACTAGTTAAATTATTGAACGATTGCTTAAGACTCATCGGACGATTGCTTCGATCTTAAGAAATAATTCACTTCGAAAATCAATTGCTGTAAGTATTTGAAAATTTATCCGATATCAAACTATACGTGTGTTTTAACACTAAACGTGTCAACGCCCGATTTAAAACTTCTTGATTTCAAATTTCTGTGCTCATCGTCACTTCTTTTTTCGTTCATTTAGCCTTCGCATGAAAAAGATGAAAATTTTTCTTGCACGTAATTAACCACGTTGCGCTGGCTTACTGATTGCGGACCATAACGAGTGACCAAACCCGTACACAGTAATTCGTCGCTTTCTTTTCGAACTCGTCGGTACGATATCGCTGGATAGAAATGATTGAGAAGTGATAAATTTATTATTTGTTTCGTCTGGGTTATAAATATACTTAAATATACTTAAAACTGAGAAAATATTGCAATTTTGGGAGAAAAAGTTCTCGACGTGCGTGGCACGTCATTCCAGCGCAAGAGGTTAAAATTAAAAGTTGTTCCGTGCATAAAATTGTTCCTTATATAAAATTGACAATTGGCCGTGATATGTTCTTTATTAAATAACCAATCATTTGATCGATCATGACAGAGATAGGCAAACATAAAGTTAAGAACACCAAACAAGACACTATTTAACGTCTAAAATTTCTAGGATAACTGGAAGAGACGATCGTCTGCTTTCTGATCTCAACTAAATTTCTCCCCCCCCTCCACCCCTGGGAGAGATCTCACGATCAAACGAACCGATCCAGCTTTCTCTTCTGCCCCTTTCGCGTCGATCCACACGATTTTCATCACATTTGGTTTTTCCCGTTCGCGAGGACGTTCGCGGTAAAAGGGCAAACGCGAATCCACGTTACACCGCGAGACCCTAAGAAGAAAACGTGTGTGTGTATATGTGTGTGTGTGTGTGTGTGTGTATATCTCGCTGGCTCGCGAGTGAAATGTCAGCCCCTCGCGTTCTCTTCGCGAACGAGAACGAGACAGAGGCGAACGGGAGAGAAGGAGACAGCTTGGGGCTGGACTCACGAGGAGGATCGTAAGAAACCAGTTCTCGATCCGATATTTCCTCCAGACAATGGGAACGCTCGAAGAAAACTCAATTGAAAGAGAAATCGGTAGTGAACGCCGTGCACCGCGTTGGATTTGCGCCGCGGCCTCATGGCAGATGCCAGATGAATCGCGAGAATCGGCGACCTTTCCAATTTGTATCGTAACCTTTGCAAAAGCGTCGACGACGAGGGTGGAGGGAACGACAGCGAGCGACAGATAAAGCGTGGCGAATCTGAATTGTAAAACAGGGAATAATATCGTTGGAACAATTGGGAGATTCGCGGGTTTCAAACCCTCTTCTTCGTTTAGGCGAGTAATTCTTTTGTCCTTTTTCTTTTTTGTCTGTTATTAAATATTTTTGACGTTGAAACTACCGGCAGCGAAATCTGCATCGGAGAACTGAAAGAAAAATTTATAATGCAACGCGTGGACTGCCTCGTGAAATTTGATTTCGTTCGTTTCACGAAAAATAACGAGCTACAAAATTTCCGTGAAGAGTATATTGGTCATTTTAATCACTCTGGCGAGTAAAATATGTGAGATGAATCTACATGACGTAGTCGGGGTAGTTTTTTTTCTTTTTGAAATTATAACGAATATCTAGGTGAATCTGAGGTGATGTATGAAACGTAACATGTAAAAATTTTGATCGTAAGACACCACGTATTATTAGAAGTGCGTGAAACTAGTTCTTCCTAGATAAGATTTTTTTTTACTGAAGATTTACTCGTAATAAAACATTTGCAATACCTCAAATTAATATCAACTATAAATGAAAAGAAAAATAAATGTAGCAAACACAGTACGTGCGTTGATAATGTTCTACGCGCATGGAGCGCGATCGAAATTATTATATCTTTCAAAGAAAATGATGAAACAAATATTTGCTTTCAAAACGACGGACAACGTAGAACCACGTCGTCCTTTTTCAGCCACCGTGGACCATAAAATCGAGTCAATCAATTACAACTTTCATCGTTCCATAATGAAATATGCCGGGTACGTGAACGACGCGCCGCTTTTTCCCCTCCGCTGCGGCCGCTCGCTTTCATAATACCCACATCCACGCGGCGTTACCAAATCGCGCGAGAAACCGTAACAAAGGCACGCGTTTTGCAAAACATCATCGCTCCAAACAATGCCTCCCCTTTCGAACAACACGCCATGAAATATCACCGAACAATACACACAGCATCGACCCACTGCAGCGCAAATTCATCTTGTTTTTATTACGCGTACAACACGCCAGCAAAATACGTAACGCAGGCATACGTGCGCCGGGGAACGATTGCGAGAGAAAAGAAAAAAAAAACAGAACAAGGCAAAAGAAGACGCGTCTCTCTGCGAGAGTGAAAACAACAAAAGGGGAGATGAAAATAAAATTAAAAAAAAAAAATGAAGAAAAAAAAGAAAAGAAAAGAAAATGAAACAAACCTTGTTTAATGACGATGCCAGGGGGCACTTGGACAATCGGTAGGGCAGCGTTCGAAGGATTTACGGGGATGCTGGCCGGTGTTCCTGGCGGTGGCGATGCGCTGGCGCTACCAACGGAACCGGGATCGCTGAAGCCTTGTGTACTGTTCTCCTCCGGACCGTCGAAGAAGCTCAGGTTGAACTCGCTGCCAGCGTCGAACGACACTTCCGGCGTAAGGGTGTCCGGCGCCGGGGCGCTACCCAGACCCGCGCTCAGCGACTGGTCGATTTTGAAAACGTCCATTGTACGAAGAGGGAATGGCGATAATGACGTCGGCGATCGCGCACCTCGGTACCAACTGCGGTCACCATTCGCGTACTCGACTAACGTGACACGTGATTCACGTCCGGGCACGGATGATGTTCGATCACTTTCCTACGACACGAGATTCACGGGAGCTTCCCTTCCCCTCTTCCTTACTCGTCTTGCTGCCTGTCCTTGCAATTAGCTCTCTCTCTCCTTCTCTTCCTTCTTCTTGCTATTACTTCGAAGTAAAAGAATTCACCACTCTACTTACGTTGGTGTCACGTGTATTGCGTGCACCACTCTCTCCACACTGTCTTCGGATCGTTGAACGAAGAATTGTAACACCGAAGAAACCAGAAACACAGTAGAGAGTCGCGTCTGTCACCTCCGTGTGACCACCGGATGTTCACTAATTTACTACCGGCGGAGCGACACACATTCGCGATCTTTATCCCCCCCCTCCCTCCCTCCCTCCCTCCCTCCCGAAGGTGATACTCCTTCGTAAAACGGGAAGTATCACCCCGCGTCGACACTTTGTACGAATCCTTTCTTTTTTTTTCTTTTTTTTTTTTTTTTGCGATCGACTCGCCTTCGATACGACTCCACTCGCTCGAATTTCCACCGAAAGCCGCCAGTCACCTGGAAACTTCGTTATCCCTGGATCGAGCACCGCGAGAAAAAGGGAGACGAGGGGAGCGACGCAGTCGTGGACGAAGTACGGACGGCGTTTTTCGCAAGGTGACGGCCAGGTCTTGCCAGGATGCCGCCGCGGTATCGAGGAGGAAGCATTCTCCTCTCGAACGAAGCGACACGGAGAAACGGTCGGGCCCGAGGAGGTCACTGGCCGTTACTCCTCAGCCAGATTCTCAATGAAGTTGTCCGCAGGCGACTGACGAACAGTTTTGGCACGTCCGAGAAGCCTCGATCGAAAGAGAGAGAGAGCTCGCGCTCGCGCTCGCGCGTGTGTGCCGCGTTTTATCTGTTAATCTCTCGCCTTCAAAGCGACCACGAAACGCAGATTAGGCGGCAGTCGCTCCTCCCGTTCATACGATTCTCGTTGTTCTTCCAGACGCTGGCCGGGGGGCAATGGTTTTCGGTAGCCTTGGCCAGCCTATTATTCAATCTGATACGATTACGCGCGGATGCTTTATTACGCTCGCCGGTGGCACGTTTCTATTTCCTCCCGATCGCTTATCGCCTGGCGGCCGCTCTCGGCGCAGTTCGATCCGAGTTCGCCGCGAATTTCACCGATCCATCCGATCAATTTTACGCCTCTCGCGTATACCGTTGCACGCGTGGTCGATCTCCTTTCTCTCTCTCTCTCTCTCTCTCTCTCTCTCTCTCTCTCTCTCTGTCTCACTGTTCCAGCGGCTCGTTCTGATTCCAAACAACGCAACGTCTGACCCTCTTTGTCATCCGCAATCGATGATAACCGAATCTGCTGTCTCGCGTGGCTGGTTTAAACGGAAACTGAACGAGAAACGCGAAAATAGCGGAGGTGTTTCGGCGAATTCTGAGAAGTCGGATAGTTGTTGTGGATTCTAAACTGTGCGCACGTGTGTGTATGTGTATGTGTGTGTGTGTGTGCGTTTGGAATTACAGAGAGGTGTCGTTCACGCGAGATTTGACTCCCTTCCTTCCTCTTGTTTTTATTCTTTTTTCTCTTCTTTCCACCTTTCTCTTTCCTTTCGCCCCGAAGAAACAAACCACGAAACACCTACGAACACAAAATCCGCACTTCACTGGCACACCGTGTCACAACAGGAAGGGAAGACCTTTCTCGTTAGCCATCTCGCCCGAGGGCTGCGAAAATCCGTGGGATCTTGATCTTCGAAAGGATTCAGCATTGTTCGAGAAGACGCTCGGTATCGTCTTCGTACCAGGGCATGTTCTCATCGACATCGTTATTTTCTCGACTTTAATTTCTCTCTCTCTCTCTCTCTCTCTCTCTCTCTCCGAGTTTCCGCTTCGAAATAAAAAAGCGACGCGAGAGTTCAACCCATTATCTTTCCTTTTTGGCGAAGATCGCGAGATCAGTTCGTCGCTTTTCTCTGCGTCGTTTTCTATTTTCTTTTTGCTCTCTCGTTCGTACTTATACGCACACGCAGATTCTTCGCAGCTCGTTTCCTTCCCTCTTCTTGCCTCCTCGCGGTTTCTTTCTCGCGGTTTCGCTTTATCAGCCACGCTCCATAACGGGAACGGTCTACGGGGAAAACTTTTTTCGGGCAACGCAAGCACGGCGTTTCCCGCCGATTTTCAGTGGATCTGCGGTCCCCTGGCTTTTCGCGTGACCCATCGCTGAAAAGACAAATCAAAGCGAAACGAAAAGTCAGAAAGAAAAAAAGAAAAAAAAAAACGACAGGGAGGTGAAAAAGGAAAACCCTCGACGCCGAGCGCGATCAACAACAAAAGAAACTGTCAACCTCGTCATTCCGACTCCGTTATTCCCTCTCTACCCGGGTCAGACACTATAAATATAAAACGCGAGGCTCAAGCATACGGTTGATCGATCGCCACCTCTCCACCTTGCACGATTTCCTCGATCCGCTGGCCTTTTCGCGAACGACACCCGGTTAAAAACGCACAACGTCTACGGTCTTGGAGGTAAAGTCGACGAAACCAAAAAAAGAAAAAAAAAAAGAAAAAAAGGGGGGGGGGGGGAAATTGAGGTGATCAGCGAGGATCTGAGGCGCCTCTCAACATTAGGGGTTTTATTATTTTTCTTTTTTCTCCGAAAACGTTTTCCGCGAGCAGCGATAGGGGGAAGACGAGAGAGGAGGGTGAGGGGGGGGGGAAGAAAGGCGAACGAGGGAGAAGAGAAGAATCGGCGAATTCGAAAGAGAGGAAAAGGGGATCGCGAAAGGGGGGGGGAAAAGAGACGAGCGAGTAGTCCAGAGAGGAACACGAGGAGGAGAGTGAGAAAAAGCGAATGTCATTGCCGTAATCTTCGGACGTTGACTTCCTCCTGGCTCGTCCCTCCTTCCTCCTGGTCGCAAACCCCTTCCAACAACCACCTTCCAACTCCCCCTCCTGCCGCCGACCATACCACCTCCCCCCCCGCTGTCAAGTTCTCTTTGTCCTCTTCGTCTCACCTGCGCGTTCCTCCTCGCGATTCTCCGTCTGTTCTCTCGCTCTCCTTCTCTTTCCTCCCCTTCACCTTTCCGCGCTCACTCACTCACTCTCTCTGCTGTGCTCTCGCCGCTTCGCCTATCACACCAACCTTCTCTCGCTCTCTCGCCCTTTTTCTCTTTAACTCGTGGCTCGTTACGCCAGCCCGAGTGGAGTCTCGAATATTTTCGTAACGATTCGCGCGCGAAGAAGTTGCCGGCCGAGGAGGAAGAAGAAGAAGAAGAAGAAGAAGAAGATCGAGAGGATTTTAATAAACAGCGCGAGAGAGGCGAGGAAAGTAGACAGATCAGTAGGGATTCTCGAGGAGAACGTTGCGAAATATTACGTCGAGAGTCTCTCTCTCTCTCTCTCTCTCTCTTTTTCTCGCGGGAGAGACCCCGGGGGGAATGACACAATTGGCTGGGAAGGGACGCCGTGATGTGAATTTGAAACGAGCCGTCCGAGCCGGGAATAGAATTCGTTAAAAATTTCAGGACGGACGATTAACTCGTTCGCCGCGGTCGGGTTTTTCGTTCGCTAAACGAATTTCTCGATCGCGAGAATTAACATGTCAACCGGTGTATATATTGCTCGATCTCTCCCCACTCCACTTTTTTCTGCTTCTGGAGTCATCGAACGATGGATCAAGTGGTTGTTGATCGTCGTTGGTTGAAAAGAGTTTGATCGTGCGATGGTAAGTTTGCTACGAGTATTGGGAATGTTAAAGTAAAATGTTGTAAATCTACGCCAGGAGTATAACACAAATTACACCTCCTCCTCTTTTTTCTATTTTTGGAGTTATCGAACGATGGATCAAGTGGTTGTTGATCGTCGTTGGTTGAAAAGAGTTTGATCGTGCGATGGTAAGTTTGCTACGAGTATTGAGAATGTTAAAGTAAAATGTTGTAAATCTACGCCAGGAGTATAACACAAATTACACCTCCTCCTCTTTTTTCTATTTTTGGAGTTATCGAACGATGGATCAAGTGGTTGTTGATCGTCGTTGGTTGAAAAGAGTTTGATCGTGCGATGGTAAGTTTGCTACGAGTATTGGGAATGTTAAAGTAAAATGTTGTAAATCTACGCCACGAGTATAACACAAATTATACTTCCTCCTCCTCTTTTTTCTACTTTTGGAGTTATCGAACGATGGATCGAGTGGTTGTTGATCGTCGTTGGTTGAAAAGAGTTTGATCGTGCAATGGTAAGTTTGCTACGAGTATTGGGAATGTTAAAGTAAAATGTACTGGGAATGTCAAAGTAAAATATTGAAAATCTACGCCAGAAGTACAACACAAATTATACCTCCTCCTCCTCTTTTTTCTACTTTTGGAGTTATCGAACGATAGATCAAGTGGTTGTTGATCGTCGTTGGTTGAAAAGGGTTTGATCGCGCGATGGTAAGTTTGCTACGTGTACAAGTCTTCGTACTGGGAATGTTGAAGTAAAATGTTGAAAATCTACGCCAGTAGTATAACACAAATGATCGTAGAGGTACCCGATTGTCTCGCTTTCAATACTGTACAAAATTTTATTTTATACAAGAGTTAATACAGCTTTAATTAACAATAAACACACTAAATGTCAATATATCTAACTGGAGTGTAGGTTATAATAAGTTAAATTACTGTCACTAGATGACAATGTTTATTAAATTTGGAAGAAACGGACATTACTTATGGATACCTCTAATATTTGGAATCAAGGTGGTTAGATGAAGAAGTGATTCTTCTGAGAAAAAGAGCAGACTAACGATTTGAGATGTGGAAGAAGAGTCAGTCGAAAGATGGATGCATCTTGATCGAGTCGATCATTGATAACTATCGATCACTTTAGCCAAGGAAATTCTGAAATATAAAACTGAGTAATTGCCAGTTGTGAATTGTCGCTCAAATCCATCCACTCTGCTATGATACATAAAACTGAGAAGCTCAAATTTGGGATTCGTGAAAGAATAACGAGCCCCTATAAATTATGTAGATCTCTAGTGACGAATTATACGTTCGCACGTACAACGTAAATTATTTTTAAATCATTACTGAATTTAAACAAATTGCTAATGCTCGTATTTAATTTAATTTAGTTTAATTTCATTCTTTTGCCAACTCCTTGAGAAGACCGACTAAAATCACTCCAATCCCCCCAAACATCTCATTAACAACGTACATCAGAATCACGACTGTTTGACTGAGTCGCGTCCAGTTGTCCCCTGTATATTCTTTCGCAAACGGCGAAATCACGACGAGGCACCAGGCTGTGATTTAAAGTCTCGCGTTGTACATACACGAGAGAGGCGTACGCGCCTCGGGATATACATTGCCCGCGGTATAATCCGCTGCGAATGATTTATAAATCGAGTGAATCGCGATTTGGCACGATGCGAGAACGGTGAATCGCGAATTAGCATTTGCATCAAAGGGTTGGCAGGAAGAATAAAAAAAGAAAAAAAAGAAAGAATGGAAGGACGAAGAGAACAGAGAATGAGAGAAGGCGCGAGCGCGCGCGTGCACACACACACACACACACACACACGGCAAAAGCCCTTGTCCGACAAATCGGTCGCGCAAAGGCGCGCTTCAAAGAGAGAGAAGGCCGGTCCGAATGGTGGTTTCGCGGCCTCGTAGACGGTCATTTGTCTCCTGCAACGCCTGCCTCGGTTCCGCGTTCCATCCGCGTCACAAGTCAGTGCGTTCACCTTGCCTCGAGTTATCAAAATCGGATCCGAAGCCGATAGGCCCTCGTGCGCGAGCGCGCGTATTCTTGGATCTCGATCACGCCACGTGCTCTTTACCCATGCGGAAACCTCGACTAAACTGACTGTACAATTTTTCCTGTTCTTCTCTCCTCTGTCTTGTCTCCTCTTTGTTTCATGTCTGTTATTGTATTTCTTTTCGTTCTTTAACGATCGCTGGTCCGACTTGAGTCTGTCGACAATTTTTCGTACACGTAACGAATATTCAATGTTTAACCATGTCCTTGTTGCGGTTCGACGAGGTTGACAATTTTAGCATTTCAGTTTCATCCCTGAATGTTACAAGCGGATGACACATACTTTTGCATCAGGCTCGAAGACACGCGCGTCGTTGGCTCTCGTACGAAATCCTTTAATTAATTCGTTCGTACAACGTTTTGTTGACAGGCTATGTATAACGTTGCATAGGGTGTCCAATATACAAGAGACCCGTTTCGATGATTTAAATACCGTTCACCACCGCGCAGCAACCGCGATCAAGAAAAGGGGATTCGAGCGTGACGTAATCTGGTCAAGGTGGGTTTGGGTAGCTTTTCGCCCGAATCGCGACGTTGTTGCGCGGAAGAGTGGTGTATCGATTAAAAAGTTTCGCCTCCGGAAGCAAAGTTGTTTACGTTTGGAAATCGCCGTGCAAGAGAAACGACCGGATCACGCGTAAGAGCTGGCGAAACGCGCGCGTGACTCCTCTTCGACCATTCGTTTAATCGATTTACGAAAGAAAAAAAAAAAAATCATCGTCCGTTTATTGCTTTCTACTCTTTTCTTTTCTTTTTTTTTTTTTTGTTTTCGTCGCTAATCGTTTTCTCGCGATTCGACAAAGGGGCAGTCGAAAAATTTCCTCACACCGTTACTCGGCGAGGGGACAACCGTACCTGGGACCGAGAACACAATGTGGCTTTTGCAACTTCCTCGGCAATTATCCGAGCGCGGCGTACATGCGATTCGTACGAAAATAAAAGGGAAGAGGCGCGAGAGCCACGCTCGACGAGTTTTACCTGCACGAGACGACGCTGAATACACGCCGGCATCCAGCAGCACGCGCGTTTCCCCTCTGCGACCGCGGCTCTTAAAAACGTAACCAGGAGGTGCCGAGCGTCCTTGTCCTTCCCCGGATAACAGGACGATGCCGCCTTGGAAAGTTGAAGAGATGCCCGTAACCACGAACAGAGGCCAGAGAATCGCGGACCGTGACTGGTTCCGCTTAAAGCCTCGTTCACACCTCGCTTTGAGACGATACAGACCAGACGTAGACACTTCTTCCTATCGTCAGCCAAACGGAGAACCCAACGAGGAGAATCCAAATCGCAAATCCACAAACAGATCCTCTTTCGCCTCGTCGAGAAATACGTTCGTCTTTCTGGTTTTCTCGTCAATCGACGACCGAGGTGATCGCGTCCTTGGCAGGGGACACGCGATACGCGACAATCATTGAAACAACGATCGAAACACCGGACTCGACCGCGACCGTGTCCACTCGGATCAACTCAGTCCAGCACACTGAACGTCACTCGACCTCCGTAACGATCTCTTTCACTGGGATCATTGTCCGTGCGCGTGGAACCGCGGAACAACAACAACAACAACAACAACAACAACATCGGTGGAAACGTCGAGCGTCGTCGTCACCGCGACGCGATTTATCAGTGATGCCGATCGACCTGTTGCGCCTGTTGCGTATCGACGATGTCGCGATTACGTCCGATGATCGGCAAGTGCCTTCCAGTCGGCCTCGACGGGCTGAACGAGCAAACGACGTTCCCAACGTCGGGGGGGAAGAGAACGTGGTGGACGTGGCGCGCGCGAAAAATCTCGGGGGAGAAACGGTGGGACGATTATTCGGGAAACGCCGTGGGACGCACTCGGTGGCGGGTGTGGGGTTGTTGGAGAACGCGGCGATCGAAAAAGGGGATGGAACCGGGCAAATAGCCGCGAGCTGCCCTGTTTACGATCACGTGCGTTTGTCACGAGTCGCGGTGGTGTATACGGAGCCGACTCGCTCGCTCTCGTGCGAGTGCCGAGAGCGAGTTCTCTCTGTATGTTTCTCCGCGCTCTGTCTTCGTCTCCGCGAACCGGCTCTCTCTTTCTCTTTCTCCGTGGCTCGCGTACCTTCCCGCTTTCTCTCTCTCTCTCTCTCACTCTCTCTCTCACTCTCTCTCTCGTCACGCCGCTCCTCTATTTTCCTTCCATCGTTCTCCCTCGGACGTTCACCATCGGCCGGTTTTCCATCTTTATCCACGTTGCCTGTGCGTCTCTTCTCGCTCTCGTTCTCGCTCTCTCGCGCGAGAGAGAGTGCCTTACCTGTGAGGTAAGTAAAACCGGCGTCCCGTCGTACGTGTTACGGCATTGCGCGACTCGCCCGACTCGCAGGCCCCACGCTCTGCCATTACACGGGGTTCCGCGGCTCGCTGACGGAGGAGAGGGGGGTTCGCGAGCGAGCGAGCTGGCAAGCGAGAGACACCGGCGAGAGCGAGAGGCAACGAGTGAGTAAAAGGGTGGAGGAGGAGGTGGTGGTGGCGGTGGTGAAGGTGGTGGTACAAAGCGAAGGAAGAGGTGGTAACGATGGTAATGCAGCAACGCAAGGGTGGCGACGGGCGGGGGAGGAGAGGTTAGCGGCATCAGAGAGAGAGAGAGAGAGAGAGGGAGAGGCAAGCAACGAAGGAGGGAAAGACACGGGAGAAAGAATAACTAGGAATGAGAAGGAGAGAAGAGCGAGCGAGCGAGCGAGAGAGAGAGAGAGAGAGAAAGAAAGACAGAGAAAGGAGAATTAAGCGACTGGGTCGGAGGTGAGTTCTGGAAATGGCGGTAGGGGCTGTGGTATCGAGGGGGACCGTGGGTTCGAGGGGGTTCGGTGCAGTAGGAGAGGGGAGAGGAGAAGGCAAAGTTGGAGGTGAGCCGTGTCGTTTGAATCGTCCCCGGTGGGGATAGCGTGGATCGTGGCACGCCACGGCGGCGCGAGGGGAAGTAATCCGTGGGGATCGTTGGTGGGGGATGCGAGTGGACCAACTGGGTTCGCCAGCAACCCGCGGTTCATTGACCGAGAAGTGCCGGGAGAGCCGAACGGTCGGCCGTGTTCGACCCGCTGCTAAAACAGAATTTGTACCGGCACTTTATGCGTCTCATCTACGCGGCCACGACGCGAAACCGACGAAGACGGACGGATACACGGACGCGAGCGGCGGAGGTGAAACGCGACACGAGGAGAGGGGAGGGAGACAGGGAAGATCTCGCGATGCACCGCGAGGAAGAGCCGACGCGACGACCTAACCAGCTTTGGAGGGAGATTCTTGATCGCCCGACGAGAGAAGATGGAGAACGCGGCAGCGGCTCGGGAAACGGGGTTGCAAGAATTTCGGCAGAGAGAGAGAGAGAGAGAGAGAGAGAAAGGGAGGGGGAAAGAAAAGGGTGGGTGTATGGTGGGAACGAGCGTAAGCTGTTGCGCTCGCGAATTCTGACGATTCAATTAGGCAAGAGCACTTTGCAGCTCGAGTGGGACCGCGACGACGTTTCCTGGTTTTGATTTTAATCGTGGCGCACGGTGACGACCGCTTCGACGCACGGTGCCGCGTTACCAGCCACGGTTAGATGGTACCTCGTGCGTCGAACGTAATCACGCGAATACAATCGAGCGAATTAACGCGACGGCTGGTCGAGTCGCATTCGTTCCGTAGTTAACGTCGCAGCTGCAAAGCTGCCTGGTCTTTCGGCGTGTTTCGCGCCAGGATGCAATTCACGTCCACGGAACAACAACCGGAATAGATAGAAGCGTGAAATAATAGATCGAAGACAGCAGCGCACCCTCGACACCGCGAACTCTATTATCATCGGTCAAATCGCAAGACTGTAAGAGAGAGAAAGAGAGAGAGAGAGAGAGTCGCTCGTTCACTCGAGCTCGCGATACGAAACATCGAGTGAAACTTTCGTACAGGGTACGAAACGCTCGTTGTCGCAGATAGATTGGCTTTAAGAACCAGGGTCGACTCGCGATACGGCCGATTAGATCGATGTTATCGGCGGTTACCCAACACGGGAAACGCCTGGACATATATCGACGCGAACGATCGGTTCGATGACTTATCTTCTCGTTGGCTGGCCACGCCAACGATCATCCTTCGTTTCCTGATCGAAGAACCACGAACGAAGAACATGGCCGGCGGATCGAACGACGACCGGCAACATTTACGAGAAAGGGATGAAGTTCCCGTGTAAGTAAGTCTGTCGGCTGCCGGTGACCACACGGCCGCACACTTGTCGGGAAAGGAGATGCGCAACTCGGTGTAATGAACCTGGGAAACCGGTTACATCCGCGCGCGTGTATATATACAGATCGGTTCGGGCTGTACTTACGTTACATTACGCGCGATGCTGCTACCCGCGATCGAACTATCGCATTATTGTAGCGGATCGAGGGGCCGGACCGTTGAGAACGTTCCTCCGTCGAAATTTTCGTATAAATCAATATCTCGATAAGTGTTTCTGGCAACATGGACGGCTATTTACGCGTAAATTTATGCTCGACACGAGAGAGATTACCCGAGTAAACGAATGTTTTTGCGAGCCACGTCCACGCGTTTGGATGGTAGGCAGGATCAGGATTAGGTATCCGCGCAAAAAGCTAGAGAGTAGTATATCTGTGCGTGAAATAGAAACAATTGTACGATATTTGTGCTTTAGCTCGATACGACGAATTATAAGTTAGGTGAACCAAGTGTGAACGACTGAATGGTACGGATTATAGATTATTCGCACGGCAGCAGATATAGATTGAGGATAAATATAGTTGGTGCCAAGCAGACATTTCATCTATTGCATTTTCAAAAGCGCCGCCTCGTCGGTACGCTTTTTCAAGCTTCGAGTACCGTAACAGACGTTGGCCACGACGTTAGCCTCGAACGAGTATTTTGTAAATTTTCTAACGTCAACAAATCGATTTTCACATCAGATTTTCGGGTTCTGGCGAGAGTTCGTCCGTCTCCCCGTAGAGAGAACGCGAAAAACGCGTTTCGAATTTCAATTGTTTTTACCACGGGCGCACGGCTGCAACATTTATTTCCCCGGATACGGTCGCTGCATTCTTGCGACGACCACTGAAAGCGCGGTAATGCAACAGCGCATCCGGCTAGCTCGCTAAATCTATTTTATTCATATTCAATTACCCGGCGGTGCTGTGTGCGCGAACCGAAAATAAATTCGCCGCAAATCCCTCGCAACGATTGTGAGGATGAGGGGTGAGGGGGGATGGGGCTGGGACAACTATTGCCGAACGATCGCAGAAAACGGCCAAGGAAACCCGCTGCACATATCGTTCCCCGATATAAAATCTTAGGCCACTCGAGTTCTTAGAGATTTTGCTAGATACTCGAATTACATTCCGTCCCAGTCATAGCCCGTGGAAAGCTCGCTTTTTATCAATTTCTCGATTCCTTGGCACCGCTTCTGTTCAATAAAATTGAACATAATTCTCGATAATTCACTTGCGTTACGTTATCAGTTGCTGCACATTGTTTAGCTAACAACATACTAAAATACTCGTCGACATTCGACGAGCAGAATGCGGCACCGTTCAAAAATAACAAAAGCTGGCAATTAAAGATTCTCGTAATCGTAAATTCTCGACTTTCATTTCCGCGGGGAGTCGCCGCGCCAGGGAAGAGTTTCTTGAATGAACGATGTTTCATTGTCAAGTGGAGAACTGGAGGAGAGAATGGGGGGGGGGATGGGAACGTTCGTGGTAGCGTGGCGAGGGGTGGTCCTGTGTGGGGAGGAGAGAAAAAAAAATATAATACCGGGATTCAATTACCGCGGGGAGAAAACGGTGAGAGCGGAACTTCCGGTCGCCGGGATCTTCCGGCTCGCGGCGTAAACCGTTCCGGCATAAAAGGAGGGATAAAGAAAGGGGTGGCGAGGTGCAAGTGAACCGACGGGACGGGAAGAAAGTTGGCAAAAGGGTGAGGAAGGCTACGAGTGTCGGTACGACCGAGAGGGAGGGTTGGAACGGCGAAGGCGCGATAGGAGAAGGGACGAGGATTTGGGGGTTTAACGCGAGAGGTAGCAAGAGCTGGGATAGCAGAAGAGGCAGTCGGGGGAGGTAAGAGAGAGGGATGGGGAGGTTGAAGAAAACACATAATAGGGTGGGGCGCTTTGCTGCCGCTTTTGAATCGATCCAACGCCAGCTACAGCTGGAGTCTCATCCCACGGCTCGCGGTTCGGTCAGCGGTTCTCATTCTTTACTCCCCCCGTTTCGCCCCCTCTTATCCACCGCGAGAAAGATTATCGTGGATATACGGAAGGACGGGGGCTGCGATTGAATTTAGATTAACGTCGGCTTTAAAACTGTCGCGCCTTCGACGATAAACTGGGTCGTGGGTCGACCGGCTCGTAGCGCGTATTAGGCATCCACGCGTCAAGCACGGACGAAAGAGCTCCTGAGTTCGGCCCGGTCCATTCAAATACGCTGCCGGTTATTAATTCGTCGTTGTCCGAAGAGCGAGCAGGCCGGGAACGACAAATCAAAATTGCACTTTGCAATCGGCGACGCGTTATTTAGCCACCGCGAAGGATCGCGTTTCGTCGATCGCCTCCGTCGACTAATTCCCTGTTACCCCCGTTTCTCCCTCGTTCGATTTCGAATTTGCTGGTGCGTGACGGGCGATAAGTCCATCAGAAACCGAAAGATAGACTTTTGGTGATCAGGTGTACGAGCACTTTGACCATGAATCATTTACGTTCTGTAATCTTTTTTTAATGGGAATTGCTCAGATGCTGCTGATGACTAATTGCTTGGAAGAAAATTTACAGTACACTACGATGCAAGTTGATCGGAGATACCTATCCTGAGAGTTGAGAAATTTTTATTGAGAATCACGTTCAGTTATCATTCCTTCGTTGGAAAAGTTCCGCCAATCTCGAAAGGTTCAACTACCCCCGTTCTTTCTCACACAACGTATTCGTCGTGAGACAACAAATGTTTCTTATCTTAACTTGTAAGAAACGTTCCACTTCGTCAGGAACCGCACAATTCGCGAGTAATGAGAAAATGAGAATGAACGCGCTTTAAACAATTTCCTCCTCCTCAAGTGGCTTCGCTTAGGAAAAACATTAACAAAAGACGGAGCTTCCCCTTTTCACCGGTCGCACAATAAACTGGCCGCAACTCGGCGTTCATTTAACGAGGCCGGGTTCGCGTACTCGCGGTGAAATAACCGGCGGCTTAAATTGGACCAGCGAGGCCTCGAGATCATTTATAATAAGAGACTCACCGTTGTTGTTGCGCAGGATGGAAGCAGGACTCGTTGCCTCGAGAGGGCTGCTGGGCTCTTCCGTGCTCGGCTCCCTCTTCACGCTGAAATGGAAACATCTATTATGTATTCAATCGAACAGGAGAGGTGGGGGAGGGTAGGGACAAGATCGGCCGAAAGTAGTCCAAGATCGACGGCGGAGAAAGGGGAGAAAGAGGAGAAAGAGAGAAATTCCTCGAACGACAGGGTCGTTTGGATTTTCCTCTCTGAATCATTTTGTTCGCGGACTCGGTTCTTCCTTATCGCGAGCGCGAGCGGCTCTGTTTGCCCGCCAAGCGGTGGGTCCTTTGACTACGGCCCTGACTCGATCCGAGCAATCAGGATTGACCCAGTTTTTAGTTCAATTTGCGCGGTGAACGCGCGTTTCCCTTAAGCCGGCCGAAATGAAAATGGACCAACAGGGAAAAAAGATCGGAGATTAATAATTCCGTGGAGGATAGCTTTACTGGTCGTTGTTGCGGAGGATCGCGTAATTGTAAATGATATTTTTGACACGAGAAGCATATGTGTATGTTCAAAATTCAAAAAGTGCAACGACAATCAAAACCAGTCCAAAAACGACAGGATGAAGTCTCAAAAACAATATCATTCTTCGTATAAAATCATAATTTCACTCGAGTACAAGTCTCTGTCAGTCTTTGCCAACAAAAAAAAAACCTCCTGCTAATAAAATCTCATTGTCAACCAGTTGAACGGTTCATTTTTCTGTTTTTCTTTTTTTTTTTCTTTTTCTCGTTGACCCAAAAAGCTCGTATTGCATTAGCAAGCTTGATACGAAATTTCCCTCATCCGCGATCGGGACAATGATTACGGAACGTAAACGGACGTGAAGATATTATATCGAAAGCTAATACGTTCCGCGAGAAGTATTGACACCGGGCTCGTTGCGAGCCGACAGATTGGAAAACTCTCGGCGCAAATATTTTCCCCCCCGGCAGCATCTTTGAGGCTCGTTCAAAGAAGATCCCGAGTCCGTCAATAACCGATAGATCTAAGAGGATGGAGAGCGCAGATCAACACCCCCGGAGAGAGGCGTCTGGAAAGGGGGAAGCCGCTTCCTCTATGAATAGATCTCCTATTTCGGAAGCTGAAGGGTACGTGTCATCGAGCGGCGACCAATATCGTGTATGTTATATATTGCGAGTGTATGGTAATTACATAAAGTTTGAGTGAAATGAAACGGATTCGGCCTGAAAGTATTAGCACGATCCGAGTATGATCTGGGATCGCGAAAGTCTAGATATACCTGTCACACTGTAAATACAGCAGAGCTTTCTTTGTTTGAATTTCTATTATTCAAACATTTTAATTATTCCAAATATTTTAACACCTTAATGTCGAAATGCTCATTATTAACAGACGATTTCCTAGCAATATGATATTTTGATAATTCAACGTTCGAATGTTAAAATATTTGAATGATGGAAATTTAGATTATTGGGTAAGGGAGGTTTTACTGTATCTGATTGTAATTAATATTATAAATTAATAAATATTATGACATTACATCACCTATGGGTGACCTATAGTGAAACATTCATATTCTAGACTTTCAACAAATGTACAAAAAAACTTTGGATTACTTAATGAAATCTTTAGTACATCACTAAAGTCAAATTTTAAAATGATTTTAACGATTACTCAGGAAGAATAAATATTTTCTTCGAGAAATTTAGCTGAGCGAAATTCTGCTCGAACAACTCCAGGTTGCCTCCGGAAAATGATTAAAACAGGAAAATGAAAATTTCTGATATTTTACGAATCTTAATTAATTTCTTATTTAAAATTACTTGTTGCAGTTGCTTCTAAAATTAGAATATTTTCGCCGTGTCGAATCTTTCATTGGAATTTTAAATTCTGAATATAAAAGATAATTAGAGAAAGAAAACAGAAATGAATATGCGAGAAAAATCGAGCGTACTAAAATATATTACGGTATATTACGGTACGTATACCTGATAAATTTAGTAGATGAAAAAGATGAAGAATCAGTGAACGTAATAGTAGCAAAATATAGCAAAATGAGATTTTCTTGGACGGCAAAATTGAAACACGACATCGATCATCACAAAAGTATTGACGTTGCGTGAACACTTTATTCGATCTAAAAGTGAATCGCTATTTCTCGTAGAGAAATAAAGAATATTCACGTGGAATATTTATGACGTGATTAAATTCCTATAATTCTATAAATGACAGAGAATGAAGGAAAATTTACAATACAATAGAAAACACAAATTTCGATTTATACGTAAATTTCGGAATCGTCCAAATTTCTAGAAATCTGCTCTTTTAAATCTATGAAATTTTTATAGAAAATTAGAAATTGATCATGCTGGTTACTCTGTTGGAGCTGTTGGAGAAGAAGAATAAGGAGGGCATCGTGTATTAATGGTCTCGTTGGGTAAAATCATAATAGAAGAGCATAATGAACGGTTGTATACTTCGCAACGAGAAAGTATAAAAAAATAAAGAATCTTTCGCGTAAGTTCTCCGCTTAGATGCATAGTTAACAGTAATTGTGCCGAAAGTATGTACGTACGAGGAAAAAGAAGTTAGCAACATCGTAAACACGCTCGATGGCTCGGAGAGAACTTTCATTTTGAAATAAGGATTGTGTGATGAGCAGATGGCATGAAAAGATATGGAAATGATTTTCCGTATAACGACAGCGTGAAGAAGAGGGGAGTTTCAGAACCAGACTGATAAATCAGAAAAGGCATCGCGGAAAAGGATCCCACTAACATAGTGAAATTTATGCTTTCATAATTGGTTCACGCGTGCATACGCTGTATGCATTATCGTTATCTGGTGTGAATATTTTTGTATAATAACTCATATGTATACTACTTTAACTTACCGTATTAATCTGCATTTAAATTATATTTGTATATTTTAGTTAACACTTTGTATAAAACTATATATTTAGCTGCGTTTCTGTTCTCCAATCGAATTTTCATATTTTTTTTCGTAATAATTGAAATTTTCTGCAATGGTTCAAATCTTTTTCGAGATGTAAAAACACTTATCGTTAGCTGAAATAACAATTGACTTTTTCAAGACTTTCGTGGAATAAGGTGATTAAATACCATAACTATTCGAGTATACAAGCAATAATTATTACACGTAGCCAGTGGAACGAAGTAAACACTAACGTGCGATAAAATGATAATCTCATTCCTTTCTTCTATGATACAGAGAAACATTTTCCTTGTCCGTTCATTTCGCATCGTTATTACTACAAAGAGAATTTGCCACATAATGACAACTAAGTAATGAACACGCAAAACGTGCATGTTGTGCATGAAAAAATAATGAACGACGTTCATGCGCTCATTGATCCAGTCCTGAAGAAGTATTAGCGCATTCTAAACTTTAAACGAACGTTTTGACTTCCGTTTCGCATGGAAACGTTGAAAACGGCATGAAACGCGTAATTTTTATTTCGAAACTCTTTCTCTCTCTCTCTCTCTCTCTCTCTCTTTCTCACTCTTTTTCGCTTACTCGGTCTCTTTTCCGTTTCGAGGGGCACAATTGAATTTCTTTATTCACGCACTGTAAACCACGAACAAAGTTTAATGCCTGCAGAGACCTTCGTCGGCATTTACGTTTTTAAAACAATGACTAAAAGACGATGAAATTGACTTTGTCAATTTCTTTGAAGCCGCTGCGAAAATTCTATTCAAATTTAAACGGAACGTTCGTCTCCGCGATGCTTTTCACAATGTAACTCGTCTTTCGACAAAACTGGTTGTTTCACAAACGCGTAATTACGACGAATTAATTTTACGAATACACGAAGGGCAATTAATCTTACGAAAGAAAGAAAATAACGAAAGAGAAACTCGTTAAATTGTACCATGTGAATTCGACTAGTAAAGCAGATTTTATAAAAATCTTAAGAGGTTTAAAAGAGAACGATTATAATTTGTAAATTTAATGTAATATTTAAATTAATCACCTATAATCCTGGAATAAAGGAATATTAATTATAAAAAGAAATTGCTATATAAACTTAATGTAAAATTTTAATTTGAATTCTCTATATTACGCGATTAACATCGTAAACGATTTTCATCACGTAAAATGAACAGTGTATTTAATCAAAATTAAATAGTTTAATTAAAACTGTCGTAGATTACTTATTAATCGGTGATACTCAACTGAAAATCAAATTATGATTTACTAAACAAAAGTTATGAATAAAATAGATGGTAACAAGGAAAACTATGGGATTTTTCTTTCTTGATTGTAACAAAAATTTGATTATAGAATACTGTAAACACAAACACGAATTTGGTAACCCGGCGAGAAATCAATCAGCAGGTCTAGCCGTTAACGATAACGCTGTGTTCGACCATCTGTATTTTTAAACTGGCTGAATAAAAAAACAAGGCTGAATGCTGGGGACGAGATGTGATGCTCTTAAAGTTTGCATTATTAAATGACATCCGTACAATTGCATTCAGTTCCAAAAACATGGTCACGGTAACAAAACGCGACTCTATCATCTTTCCTGAGGGGATACTTTGAAAGATCATGCACACACTCAAAAAAGTTCCATCCACTTTGTCGAGTTACGTGGCTGTGTAATAGGAAAAACACGACATCAAAAGCAAGAGTCTTTCACGATGTACAAAGCGTTATCTCCTTACACGTTAAGTAATCCATTCAGTCTGTTCTCAATCCATATAAAAAAGGAATTCACCGAAGCGTAAACGTTAATTCACTCCTTTCAAATATTGCCGCCATTATGGTGAAAGAATTGAAATGGTGAACGATGTAAGAAATGTGTAAAAATTTGAGACACAGATAAGAAATATTGGTATGAAATTAACTTCGATTTCCACCAGGAAAATTTCTTTTATTTTTATCATTGAAAATTCTTAATTATGCCATTCCTTAATTCTCAATTATACCGTTCTCCAGCTTTCTTTTAAAATTTATTTGAGATGCGCAAACAAATAACACAGTGCGTGTTACCCGCAATTATACATCAAATTTCATGTTAAAGGAATTGCACAAATAGCTTTCGTATTCGGTAACAACTGTTGAACAGTACTGGAATAGTATTATACGTGTATGTATACCACTGTATTGGTATACGATCGTTCAAATGGTGCGCAGCCTAACCTTAACAAACCTTCGAATCCTTACCTGATGAAAGTCGAATCTGCCGCAGGGCTGGAGGGTCTTGGTGAGGAACTTGCGGTGGACGCGGTATTGGTCTCTTCCACGTCCATCATCATTCATACCGACAATGACGGATCAATGCAAACGTCAGAAATTAACGGAGAATTATGTTAATGAAAACAGCAAGATTAGAATCAGAAGGGATATCGTACGGAGGGTGAATAATTTTTGTCGGGCCCGCCAATCTCTGAACGCCTGATTCCGCGGGGGGCAGAAACCATAAAGTCGGGGTGCTTGACAAAAGGGTTGGGGGTTGGTTTCATGCGCCCGTCCACGAGCGCGGACTTACGGAAAACAACTGACAAACGATGTTACCCCCACCGTGAACAACCACTATCCGACGCCTGCAACCCTGCGTCGCGGACACCTGCCGCGCAGGAACACGAACACTGCGCAGGCGCCGCGCCCGCCAAAGAGTTCTTTAATTTTTCACGAGATTTTTAAAATATTTTTTGAATTCCAAAGAAGCAATACAATACGTTATTTATAGAAGATTTTATTTATAAAATTTAATATGATTCCAGAGAAAGAGAATGAGAATTTTGGTTATAAAATATAAAATTACGGAATATTATTTATAAAAAATTTCATTAGCTTAGGAAGTTAATGAAACGTTTTAAAAATTCTTCAATTCAAAAATTATATGCCTACATATGAAGAGAAAGATAAAAAAATATGTTTATTTTTCATTTAAATGTTTTTATTAAATTTTTCTTAAACATCTGAAATAGTTTTTTCTTTCGTTGAATAGTAATGCCGAGCAAAAGTTTCTCCAACAAGAAGTGGAAACACCAGAGATGCTTCTGCATAAATCTAAAATATTAATAAATGTGAGGTTATGCTGTTATTTAAGTAATGTATTTCAGTATGAGAAATATTCTTACTTTAACTGGTTTTGCATCCACTCGAATTTTACCCCACGAAATTGCTTCGTCTGGACGAGCACCACTATCGCTGCCATCAAATTCTGTAGCTGTATTTATAAATACGGAATAATCAGCGCCATTTCTCTGAAATATAAATTATTTTAAATCATTATATTATCAAAATCATTTTTACTTCAAATTTTTTTTATTACCATGAGATTTGCATTACATATATGATGTTTTACAACACCACCTCCAATGATAATCATGCCACTCTTTTTTGCTTTCATAGCCACTGTATTTAATCGTCTAAGATCTGTAAAATAATTAATTAATTATACGAAAATTTTTAATCTCTTTTTACAACAAGTTGAATTTTACAACCTGAAACTATATCTATAATCAGGCCTGGATTCTTAAAGGAATGGAAATACATCATATCACCAAGGCTGCCATCTGTCAAAGCTGGACTAAACACTGGAATATTATTTCTTGCAGCCCAATAATATATTGAATCTTCATTATTAATTTCTCTACCAAGTCTTGTTATTACTTTAGATGGTGTCCAAAGTGTACCCTAAAATTATACCTTTTATACAGATTCAAGTATTTTATTTCTCAAAACGTTTGGCTTCTTTTTATTAAGTCATACTCGTTTTTGCTGTTCAGCCAACATTGCATCTAATATAGGCATAACCCAATCTTCAAATAAACAATAATTATCATTAGGTACTAACAAATTTCCTATTCTATTAATACCACGTTGCCTAAGACTTTTTCCGTCTAAATTAAAATCTCCTATATATGTTGGTGCTAAGCATTTGATCAAATCTTCTTCTATGCCACCTGCTGTAGTTACGATACAGTCAATCTGCAACATCAGTACATATTTAAATTGCCAATAATATTAAAGATTAAGATTTTCAAATATTTTAACAGACCATTTTATGTTGTACAAGGAACCTTATAGTATCTCGAATTCCACATGAAACCATATTTGATGTATACCCTAAAAATATTGTGCATGACGATTTTCTTCGAATAAACTCATCTTCTTCTAAGCTATCAATTTCATCATCTTCAAGAGGAATGTTTCTAGCATTAATCATTTGTTGAATTTGATCTACCGCTAATCCAAAATTTCTTGCTTGGAAACCAGAACTTTTGTACGTTTCAAATAAAGCACGATAGTCAATTCCCTTATTCCAATCATATCCTGAAACGTATTGACATCACTTAATATTTATATTTAATTGTTTTATATTTTGAAAAAGTTGGAAACGCAACCTTTCACAATAGGAGTTTCAATTGGAATAGGTGAGCTATGCACCAATACAGCATTTTTTACAATTTCTGGGATTTCATCCTGTGAATTTTGTTTATTATCGTTCATTTTTTAAATATAAAATTGAGTGATATACTCTTAAGTGGCTACATACAGCTTCTCATATACGCGATACATAACAGACATAACCTAAAATAATAATCCATAACAGTTTTTCTTTTACGCGTTATTATATGTAATTGCGTAATATATTTTATTGCGTAATAATTATTTGTTGTACGTGATATTTATTTATTAATATTATATTTTTTGAAAATTTGATTATTTTTTTACATCATTTTTTTACATAAAATAATTAAAAACTATCATGTAAATCGATATTTTATTTTATTTATATTGATACATATGTTAACAAATAATTAGATTTTAATTGTCAATTTTCAACCAAAGTTTACCATTTATGTAAGGGGATTTAATATTTAAATTTCTTTTTCTTTATTGGTTCTGAGCGATCAACCAATCGGAAAAGAAGGTAAGCAGGAAAACCAACCACTGAAGTTAGGGAGCGTAGTTGCATTTAGATAGACGAGTGGCGTTGTTGTAGAATATGAATTCAAAAGAACAACGGTTAATCGTATCGCAAACAAGTAACGAAAGTTAAAGAAAGTTCTTATTTTAAGTGTTAAGCATCAGTTTTTTGATTGAAATATTTGAAAAATAAGTATAAGAATGGCAGATTTAAGTGAATGGGAGCCATATATACAGAAAACTGTGGTAAAACTTCGTAATACATTATCTAAATTGAACGAAGTGTGGAAAGAAATAGGGTTCAATCATGAAACACGTTCAGTATATTGTGAACAAGCGTTTGAACATATAAATGATTTGTTAAACGACATGGTTTCGGAATCTGACTCAAAGAAAGAAATGTTATTAATTAGTATTAGAGACTTAATAGAGCAGATAGGTATTCTAACGAAAGAATTAGAAATAGACGTTGGAACTGCTGGGTATGA
Organism: Tetragonisca angustula; assembly: GCA_036937485.2. NCBI lineage: Eukaryota > Metazoa > Arthropoda > Insecta > Hymenoptera > Apidae > Tetragonisca > Tetragonisca angustula. Next base: position 911,916 of record JAWNGG020000052.1, on the reverse strand, counting down.
GGAATTACCATTAAAAGAAGTAGAACAAGTGCTGCGCGCCGATTTACACAAATTACAGTATTGCAAAGAACAGCGTATGACGCATTTAAAGGAACTACTTGCAAAGGAAAGATCCCTCTGTAAAGTATTAGGTACACAACCAATTAATATAATAGAGGAAAAAGTGCCTTCTGAAGAAGAGCTTAATAGTTTTAAACTCTATCTTGAAAAACAAGAAGATGAAAAAACTCGTTTGGAAGCAGTTTTTAAAGAGCAACGTAGAGCAATTATTAGAATGATAGATGATTTAGGCGCACCTTCACTATCTAGTTTTGAACATTCAGTATATAAAGACAGTGAAAACTTTATCTTGAATAGTAGTAATATGATTAAATTAAGGGACCTTCGAGATGAACTGAAACGCAAAGTGGACACAGCAAAAGAACATGTGGAAAATTTGAAGCAAGACTTAATTACACTATGGAAATACCTTGATGAACCTGAACATATTTGTCAGTCATTTCTTAATAGTTACGTAGGATATAGTGCAGCTACTATAAATGCATTAACTATAGAATTAGAAAGATGTAAAGATAAACGAAAACAAAATATTGCCAAATATGTATCAGAAGTAAGATCACAGCTAATTATGCTATGGGATTTATGCAAATTTAGTGAACAAGAAAGAAAGAAATTCATACATTTTACTTCTAATACATATACAGAGGATTTATTAACGTTACATGAACTAGAGGTGAAAAGGGTTCAAGAATTCTATGATTCCAATAAGGCTATATTTGAACTATTTCAAGAGCGTAAAAATTTGTGGACAAAAATGAAAGAATTATTACAACGTGCAAATCATCCGGATCGTTTTTATAATCGTGGTGGTCAGTTATTAATGGAAGAAAAGGAACGTAAAACTATTCAAAAAAAATTGCCAAAAATTGAAGATGAATTAAGAAATTTGATAAAGGAATATGAAAGTACACATGGTGAAACATTTACTATGAATGGAGTAGCAGTAGAGGAATTATTAAAAGAATCATGGGAACATTTAAATGAAGAGAAAGAATTTATAAAGAGGGCCAGAAAAGAAGGAAAAGATAAATCAATGAAAAAAACACCACTAAGTACTTCTAAGAAGGTCGTCCTGAGTACATCCAAAAAGGTACCAGGTGCATTAGGCACTCGTCGTCATACACCAGTTAATTACTCAAAAAGGAAACTTCTGTTTAGTCCCTCTCCAAATACTTCAAAACGTAGAAATATAAGTATAGGAGCAAATGGATCTAAAACGAAAAGAAACAAGAAAATTCCTAAGAAGGCATTGTTATTAAAAAATGATGCTAAGAAGGAGACTTCCACATTAGAAAATTCAACTGCTACAGATACAACGTATAATCAGTTTAAAGAACATTTAGAAGACAGGAAAGAATTAAGAAGTTCTTTAATATCAGAACAATTATTAGCAAATGTAACTAAATCCAAACTAAAAACACCAGTACGAACACCTGCTAAGCCATTGAGAAAAAATTTACCACTAGCAAAGAAACCAGCAACTCCAAAATTGTCACAATCACAATCACAATCGCAATTACACAAATCACCACGTAGTCCTAGGATTGCACAGTCCACAAAGCTTGCAACAGTGTCCACACCCTTACCTATAATTTTTTGAGATAGTATAGGAATCATAATAAATTTTCTATATAATGACTAATACATTAAACATATCTTTTAAATATTTTAATTTTATTAACATTAATTTTATTAAATGGCATATTAGAAAGTAGCAAATTAAATATTCAAACAGAATTTAATTTTTATTCAATAAAGATCATTATGTATTACATAATTTATTGTGAGGATATTACTTCATGTTATTGCTTTGTATGTATATTTGTATGTACTCATTTTAATATGCAAGTCTTTCATATTTTGATATTTAAGTATAATGTTTCGAACTTATATATATATTGTATTTCAATTTCATTAATGTGAATTACAATACATATTAATGTATATATAAATTAATGCACCAATCAAATCACGTTGTAAATAAAGCATCGATTTTCTATATTTTATTTTAAAGCTGTAGCTTTCAAAATATTAGAATTTATTGACGATGACCTGTCGCTAAAGAGTACATAATTCATAAAAATATGATTTTATGTACGATTATCATTCTTTTATTTTAAAATTGTATATTTTATGTATTGTTTATACACATTGTGTATTTTATGTATTGTTTATACACATTGACAAGTTGTAAAAAATTATTTTTGAATGATAATATTTAAATATTTAATAATGTCATACTAATTGAAAGATGTCTGACAAGTGCGTATATTGATGTATTCATAAAGTTACAATACATATATGTATCGTGTAACTGACAAGTACTTCCGTTTCCGCTTATCGCCATAGAAGCACTAAAGTTGTTTGGAAGTTCTCTTTGTACGTAGGTTATACTAGATTTGATTAATAAACTTTCGAAACGTACGTTTGTACATTCAATTCAAGTGCATTATTAAAATTTCAAAATGGGTGATATAAAATCTTTTTTTCATCAATGGTGTGCGAAAAATAGCAAAGAACCACAGTTTGACGTGAGGCCAACAGGTATGATAAAACAATTTTTTAAACAGTATATAAATGGAAATTTATTGTAAAATTAATGATTTTATAGGGCCAAAACATCGACAACGATTCCTTTGTGAATTGCGAGTACCCGGGTTTGATTATGTTGGTGCAGGAAATTCAACTAGCAAAAAAGATGCTCAAGGAAATGCAGCTAAGGATTATGTTAATTATTTAGTTCGTTCAGGACATGTGAACGCTGATGATGTTCCAAGAGATACAACAAGCATTCAACTACAAGAGCCAATAGTTCCTAAAATAGAATTTGTTGAGCCAGTAAAATCTGTATTTCAAGATGGAATGGGTCCTAATGACATTGGCGAAGCATATAGGGCTTATAATGAATATGGTCAAAGTAATTATACGTATATTGATAGAATAGCAGAACAGAAGAAAGTTGCAGATGCAGAAGATGTTGATGTCAATTCTGGTATTCATGGAAATTGGACAATAGAGAATGCTAAATCAAAGCTACATCAATTTATGCAAACTAACAAAATTAATGCTGATTATAAATATACCACACTTGGTCCAGATCATACGAGGTATGGATTGTCTCAATGTAGCTGTTTACTTTTACACTGGATTGGACTTATCACTGCAATATCACGATGCCACTTGAAGTCTTCAATTAAAAATTTGTTTTACGAAGATATACAGAAAATTGCATGAGTGATTTACCATTTGAAATTCTACAAGACCATTTTGGAGTACGCTATTCATTTATATTTAATGCTGGTATAAGAGAAAAATGTCTTCTCTTGTGCACAGATGAAACCACTGTTTAACCAGAACTTTTATTGAAATGATTCAATAAGAATTTTGGTGCAATCACTCATATAAATTTATTACAATGTACTCCAATGTGGTCTTGGAGATTTTCAAATGGTAAGTTGAATTTATGTCATTGTAATTATTTGTTAGATTTATTATGCACAATATAGATCTTTAATTAAAATTTTTATATTATACTATTATCTTATATCTGTTATCTAATAATATAAACTTTTGTTTAGGAGTTTTATGGCTGAAATGACTTTTTATGTGAAACAACTTGGGAGAAGTATGTTTTTAAATTGTTGAAATCAATATTTATAAACAATTTGTACCAACAATTTTTTAAAATAAATTTCAGATATTACTGGTCGTGAAACTGGTTCAAATAAACAAACTGCATCAAAAAGCTGTGCTTTGTCTATTGTTCGACAATTGTATCACCTTGGTGTTATTGAAGCATTTAGTGGAACTTTGAAAAAAAATAAAGAAGCTGAACAAATAAAACCATATCTAGTTAAAATTTCACCAGATTTAATAAATCAGATACATGATGTATTGTCAAGTTTAGATATAAACCCAGTTCCAGTGCAGCGTGAAGATGAAACGGTTTGTATTCTTTTTTAATGATAATATTTTAAAATTTACATTTTTTTTTTATTACATATATCAAACTAAAATATATCATTTTTTATGTTGTAGGTGTGCAAAAAAGAAGAAGCCTCTGTCTCTTTATTAACAAATCAAGTGTTAGATGATTTCATTTCATCTGCACCTCAACCAGCTGGAGTAGTAAGTTGGTCTCCTCCACAACAAAATTGGAATCCATGGACAGGTTGTAATATTGATGAAGGACCATTAGCAGTAACATCATTGGAGCAATTGTCAGAACAGTTATTAAGTGAAGAACGAGAAAGATTGCAACAAGATGAGGGTCTTCAAAAAAGTATTAAGGATAGATCTCACTTACCAGTTTTTTCAATGAAGAATGAAATAATGAATGCTATCAATGAAAGTCCTATAGTCATTATTCGAGGAAATACTGGCTGTGGTAAAACAACTCAAGTGTGTCAGTTCATTTTAGACGATTACATTGCATCAGGTCAAGGTGCATTTTGTAATATTGCTATAACACAACCTAGAAGAATATCTGCTGTATCTGTAGCTGATCGGGTTGCTTCAGAAAGACACGAAAATTTAGGAATATCTATTGGATATTCCGTAAGATTTGAATCTTGTTTACCGAGACCTTACGGTAGCATAATGTTTTGTACTGTTGGTGTACTATTAAGAAAATTAGAAGGTGGTTTGAGAGGCGTATCTCATGTTATTGTTGATGAAATTCATGAACGAGATGTTAATTCTGATTTTATCATGGTTGTACTTCGTGATATGATTCATATGTATCCCGATTTGCGAATTATTCTAATGTCTGCTACAATCGACACTACGTTATTTAGTAATTATTTTAATAATTGTCCAGTAATAGAAATACCTGGAAGATCGTTTCCAGTGCAAGAATATTTCTTAGAAGATTGTATACACTTAACAAGGTTTGTACCACCTTTGGATTCTAAGAAACGGAAAAATCGAGATTCAGATGATTTACCGACAGATGGAGAACCAGAAGAAAACTTGAATAAAGTTATTGATGGAAATTATTCTATACAAACGAAAAATGCCATGGCACAACTTTCTGAAAAAGAGATAAGTTTTGAACTTATAGAAGTTCTATTAAAATACATTAAGGATCAAGATATTCCTGGTGCCATATTAATTTTTTTACCTGGTTGGAATTTAATATTCGCATTAATGAAACACTTGCAACAACATCCTGTTTATGGAAGCTCAAGTTATGTAATTATACCATTACATTCACAATTACCTAGAGAAGATCAACGTAGAGTTTTCGAACCTGTAATGCCAGGAATAACGAAAATTATTTTAGCAACAAATATTGCAGAGACTTCAATCACAATTGATGATGTAGTTTATGTAATAGATTCTTGCAAAGCTAAAATGAAGCTTTTTACTTCTCACAATAACATGACGAATTATGCTACTGTTTGGGCTAGTAAAACAAACTTAGAACAGAGAAAAGGTAGAGCAGGTCGTGTTAAACCAGGATTTTGTTTTCATTTATGCTCTAGAGCACGATACAATAAAATGGACGAACATATAACTCCAGAAATGTTTAGAACACCGTTACACGAACTAGCATTAAGCATCAAATTATTAAGATTAGGAAGTATTGGAAAGTTCTTATCAAAAGCAATTGAACCACCACCAATAGATGCTGTAATCGAAGCTGAAGTTATATTACGCGGTACGTTTCTAACGAACATTATTTTATATAAACATTTATCATTAGTGTTTAAAATTATCTTTTTTTTTTAATAATTACAATTACTTTATTTCAGAGATGAAGTGTTTGGATGAAAATAATGAACTAACACCCCTTGGGAAAATATTAGCTCGATTACCCATAGAACCACGTTTAGGCAAAATGATGATTCTCGGTTGTATATTTCGTGTTGGTGATGCACTTTCAACAATGGCTGCAAATAGTACAACATTTCCAGAAGTGTATAATATGGGGCCTGATGTAAGACGATTATCTGCAGAACAAAAATGGTTTGCTGGTGCAAGATATAGCGATCATGTAGCAATGTTACATGCTTTTCAAGCATGGGAAGAAGCTAGAGCTGGTGGAGAATATGCGGAGCTAGCATTTTGTGATTCAAAAAATTTAAGCATGGCCACATTGAGAGTGACGTGGGAAGCTAAGGTAACTGTAAATGGCTTTTTTTTTTTATATACTATAGAACAACAATGTGTTAATAATTTTTATTTGTAGAATCAATTGCAAGCACTTTTACAAAGTGCAGGCTTCCCGGAAGAAACTCTTTGTCCTACACCGTTAAATTATCAAGCTGGTGCAGATGTTCGTCTTGACACAATTACCGCATTATTATGTATGGGTCTTTACCCAAATGTATGCTATCATAAAGAAAAGAGAAAGGTTCTTACTACTGAATCTAAAGCTGCGTTGATTCACAAAACATCAGTCAATTGTAGTAATTTTGAGCAAAATTTTCCATTCCCATTTTTCGTATTCGGAGAGAAGGTGAAATTATTCTTTTCTTTTTTTTTTTTTTATGTAATAAATTTACATAACCTTAAGATAATGTTAATTTATTTTTATCCACAGATTCGTACAAGAGCAGTATCTTGTAAACAAATGACTATGGTATCACCGATTCATTTATTACTATTTGGTTCTCGAAAGGTCGAGTATGTTGATAAAGTAGTAAAACTGGATAATTGGATCAACTTAGATATGGATCCGGTTCATGCGGCGGCAATAGTTGCTTTACGACCCGCATTAGAAAGCCTAGTTGTAAAAGCTGCAAAAGAACCTGAAACTATTCTACAATTAAGTCCTAATGAACAAAAAGTATTATTCTATATCTTAATATCTTATGCCGTATTACTTTTTTTTTTTATTACAAAATTTTACTTCTACTTTGCTTTTCTTTTAGGTGTTAAATGTGATCAAGGCATTATGCGTAATGAATGCATGCCGTTATGAATTAGATCAGATTACAGATGGTGGCTTCTACTCACGAGGACCACGAAGGCGACAATCTATTAATTTTTATTCGGAAAGTGGTGCTCCCTCCAAATTAATGCGCGGAAGTAGTAATTATCGTGCAAGCGGTAGTGGATATCCAAGATATGATAATTATGGCGGATATAGAAGCAGTGGTAGAGGATACGGAATGAGTAATTCACGTGGAAGAGGCGGTGGAGGTTGGGGTGGTAGAGGAGGGGGTGGTTATCGTGGTCGTTATTAATACATAATTTTATCTAATCTTTAGTATGTAAACTTAGTAAAACTTACTGTAATATGTATTCAATGTGTTTCACGTGGATGTACATTTTCTTTTATATTACTGGAATCGAAATGTTGCTTTCGTTTTGATTAAAAATATTTATGTTATCCCATTAAATAACAGTACAAATAAAGCCTTGAAAAACAATTTAAAACTTGGCCATTTAAATGCGTATTATCAATGTTTAAGTAGTGTGTTGAATGTATGATTCATTGGAAAGATTCATACATATTTAACGCATAGTTAACATAATTAAGGAAACATAGAACCGCGTATTATGCATTAGAGCTCTGTGGGAATGGAATGAAAATACGGCCATCTAACGGGCACGGTGGAAACGGAAAAATAAGTTTCCATCTCTTGTGATTTCATAGGTTTATTTGTGAACACGTCAGAAGGCAACCATACGTCTGTAGTATTGGTCAGTATCGAGTGGAAAAAATGGCGAAGGTTCGCGTATAAAGACGATCGTCAACAGAGTTGACAGAAACTAATGAAATTGGCTAATGTCAAGTTTGACAACGTAATGCATGAAAAATGTTCCCTCTAGTCCGCGCCGCCTCGGTGCGTTTCGTATGATCAAGTACAACGTTTTACACAAGTGTTCAATCAAGTGAGAAAGCAACGGGAGAAAAAAGAAGTAGCAGTCCAGTGGTTGCGAAACGTCACAGATCACAACACGGAACGGACTACTCCAAGGCAAGAGGTTTCACTTCATTCACTCGGGGGAGCCCTTCGATACCTAAAAAAAATAGTGATCATGGAAACGATCACGTACGACGGGATTCACCAGTTCTTTGACGTGAATTCGTGATGACCTGATTTAATCTTTTTGTTTTAAAAGTGTATCTGATCTTGAACTGTGCACCGTGCAAGGTTATGTGCAGTTATGTATCTGACATTTGGATCTCTTACGAACGTTCAAGAATTCCTTAGTCGTATTTGGCAATTAATGCGACATAAAATAACGATCAATCTTAAACCGTGTAAACAGCATGCAATTCATGTTTTCTCAATTACGCCTTGTTATTTGAAACTTTTTTAAAAGAATCTCTCGATTACTACACGAAGTAAAAGTTGACGTACTAACTCTTAAATAGTTGAATGTAATGAGCGTTTCCACATTTTTAAATTAGTTGCCTTGTAGGAATTGCCACTTGTTCAAGTGCGCAATAACGAAAATTTGCTTTCTTCTGTAGTTGTGCAATATTGTTTCTGACATGTCATTCTTCTTTTTAATATAAGCACCTTATTTGGCAGAATGCCTGAAAACTACTTTAGTATATTATAATGGCACACTAGCGAAAAATTAAAAATATAATATACAATTCGAAGGGAAAATTTGAACTATCATGTAAGAAAATAATTTAATAATATGTATTTATTTGAAATTTTTATATTTTTAGGTATAAAAAATGAGTCAAATAGAGATGGATCAAGAAACTGTATATGGGACCCATGAGGATAGTCATGTGGTCATGTCAGAGAAAGTGCAATCTTTGGCTGGTAGTATTTATCAAGAATTCGAAAAAATGATAGCACGTTATGACGAAGATGTGGTCAAAGATCTAATGCCTCTCCTAGTCAATGTCCTAGAATGTTTAGACATATCCTATACCGAGAACCAAGAACGTGAAGTCGAATTGGAATTATTAAGAGAAGACAATGAGCAACTTGTTACACAATATGAAAGGGAAAAGCAATTAAGAAAAGCATCTGATCAGGTATAATTAAAATTTTGAGAATATATTTTTTAAGAGAAAGTAATTTATGAATTTTTTTATTAGAAATTATTAGAGCTTGAAGATGTAGCAGAAGATGAAAGAAAGGAACTTTTATCAAAAATTGATAGTTTGGAATCAATCGTACGAATGCTGGAACTGAAGACAAAAAATTCACATGATCACGGTACAATTGCTAATGGCTCTCTCAGTTCATCCCTTCACAGAACGTCTCTCTATAGTAGAGTAGAAAGTTTTTTGTTTTATTTTTACGTAGTTAAATAATGGTATAAACATGTATCTGGGAAAATATTTGCATGTATACTTTAAAAATTTTGTTTTATTATTAAGTGCTTTATTTATTGTTATATATTTAACATATGGTGGATGATTTATTTTTATGTTATATACAACATACCTAGTTTAAATGTACCTATGCCATTATTTTTCTAGCAATAAAAGTACGAAAAAGTTTTTCATGTGAAAATTATTTGATAAGAATCCTCGATAAGGATAATATATATATATATATATATATATATATATATATATATATATACTATAATTTTATTATTTTATAAAATTTTTCCTATGAATTTTCATATGAAAACTTTTTCATATTTTTAATAGTTACAAAAATAATAAGGTGTGTATATTTAAATTGCACATATTGTATGTTTCTACTAAACTTTGTAAAAGTATGTTCTGTATTATACTCTAATCTTTGCAATTAAATTTTTACAACAAATGTCAGATATAATTTTCATATTTGTTTAGTTGTTCGCCTCGAAGAAAAGGAAGCCGAATTGAAACGTGAATATACCCGACTGCATGAAAGATATACGGAACTATTTAAAACGCATGTAGATTATATGGAAAGAACCAAGATGTTAGTTGGAAGTACAGAAAGATTAGAAAATTCATCTAGTGGCCGTGGCCCATCACGATTACCATCTCTTGGTTTAACTCATATGTCTCGAAGTTCTGGACCACTGAGCTATGGTTTTCAGAGCTTAGAAGCCAGCATAAATGCAGAAGAAGTTCAACAAGAAGGAAGTCCACCAAGTGCTGTTGCTAATTTAAGAACTGAAATGTTGGACAGTAGCAGTGAAGCTGCTATTGAAACATCTGATAAAAGTCAATTAACAGATAAACCAGCACAAGCAAACAAAACAACTGCAATTTCTAGACGTATGTTGCTTCTTTTTTTTTTTTTTTGAAAAGTACTTTGTGATATTTATCCTTATATTTTTTAATTTATATATAGATGAGAGTCCGGAAACTGAAATACCTCCTCCTTTGGTTACGCCAACATCACCGACTATAGAAAAGTTAGCTACTACTCCTAGTGGAAGAAGTAGAACAGAAAGAGAGCAACGGAGTGGTAACACATTATACCAAGAGCTCAGTTTTCAAGATGCTGATGCATTGGGTGAGATGGATGAAGGAGCAGATATTACTGGTAATTGTTTAATATTTTGATGTACTTGGTTTGAGTTTTATAACTAATATTGTCCTTGTCCTTAAAATCTTAGGAAGTTGGGTTCATCCCGGGGAATATGCCTCGTCGGGTATGTCTCATGAAATAACATTATGATATGTCATTCATTAATCCTTTGAGTTCTCAAATTCATTTTCTTATACAAAATAAAAAAAAAAAATAGTATGAATATAATGAATATAATCATTGACGAATCGAACAGTACAATATTCGTTTTGTATTAATCTTGCATGTTTCATACATACTAATATTACAAAATTAATGTTTAAGTAAAATTGCATGTTAAATCACATATACGACAATTAAATTGGAACTCTGAGGATTAATATTAACATTAAATTATTTAAGAATTAAAAGTTTTCTATTTGAATAATATGATTTTATATTTCATTGCTTATCTCCTTACATCTGTTGGCTCTGGTCATATTTTGACTAATAATCGCATGATATAATAACTTCTTATGCAGTCAATGACAACTTCTTCGGTAAGACATTGATATATTGCTAGTAATGAAAGTATTTATGTTTTGTTAAATTACTTATGAAAAATAATATTTTATTAGGAATGGGAAAGGAAGTGGAGAATCTTATTATGGAAAATAATGAACTGCTAGCTACAAAGTGAGTCATTTATATTTTATAATAATATCTATATTTGCAATATTTTATACATTATATTTATTTTTCAGAAATGCGCTCAACATTGTTAAAGACGATTTAATTGTGAAAGTAGATGAACTCACAAGGTAAAATGGTGTTTTTGAAATGATATTATAAATAAGAATTATTTTGTGATATGCAAATATAAATATAAGTAAATTTGTTTAGCGAACAAGAAATATTACGCGAAGAAGTTCGAAGTTTACAACAAGCTAGAGAACGCTTACGGCAAAAAGTCGCTGCCCTTGAAGAAGAATTGAAAAAAGTCAAAGAAGAGGCCGAGGCAGCAGCAAAAGCAGCCAAGAGTGACGACGAAGAGGATGTATCATTAGCACAACGAAAGAGGTTTACTAGAGTTGAGATGGCTAGGGTGCTTATGGAGAGAAATCAATATAAGGAACGTTTCATGGAACTTCAAGAAGCGGTTAGATGGACAGAAATGATAAGAGCAACAAAGACTGATCCTTCTAGTATATCGAGCGGAAAAGTATCGATGTGGAAATTGTTAGTATCATTTCATATAGAAAGAAAGTGAAATATTGAATTTGATAATAATTTATTGCTTTTTTTTCGTTTCGTTTGCAGGTTTAGCAATCTCTTCACGGGACCTGCGAATCGAGGAGCCTTAGTTCGCGGACCACACACATTACCTCATATGAGGTATAGCGCACCAACCAACCAAGTTGTCCCAGCACCACCTTTGGATACCATGCGTAGACGTACGTTGAAAGGTCGCCATGAGTTTTTCGACCAGGGAGACACCATGTGAGAAATCAATCAAATTCTTAGATATTATGACAATTTGACTTTAAAGTCTGCCAAATTATTCTCCACCTTTCATGTAGAGACTTATTTCTTTATTATCACGCTTTCTCTAATTACAGTTTTAACATGTGTGATCGTTTTTACAACGAAAATTTTTACAAATATGCACAGTCACTACACAATCTTCATGTGTAAAGTTTATTTTAATGTTTTTAACAAGCTACTGCAACAACAAGAGATATTTTCTCTTGGTGGAATAGAGTTTTGATATCTTGATTTTTAATTTCCTTTTTTTGAATCGACATCATCTTTCCAGATTAGAGTCTTCTTTGGTCAGTTGGGATCCATAATCTTTTGTCTTGAGTTTCAATTACTCTTGATCGTTCTTAAGAAATGTGAGTCATTTCGAAATAATTTGTTGCCTGAGCAATTTGCAAATGTGATGGTTTTTTTAACAAATTGTTGTTACGATTTTCATCTTACTTATCATTTTTTATGAAAAAATTGTGGGTATATATTTTATACGCAATATTATATGTGCAGTATAAAATATTAAAGGACTGAGGATTATGATCCATTGTACACAAATCCTTTTTTGACAATCTTATTCTTACTAATACCTCTATCTATTTCTCGTTATATTGATAAAATTCTAAATGGTCGTCTATAAGTCGTCTATATTGAAACGGAACGTTGCTTATATACACTTATTATATAAATCAGTTTATCATTTACTATTTCAGAATAGTAAATTATCAAAGTAAATTATCTGTTATCATTGCAAAGTCATGCTTGAAAAATAATAGTTTTGTAAATGAAAATTTGTACATTTCTAAAAGAAAATAATATATGATCACTATTGATCAACAAATAAATGAAATTTTGACTATGTTATAAACTTGGCTTTTATTTCACTCTTGCTGTGCGCTTTGATTTTTCGTTCGGGTTTCGTCCTTGCCTCTCCTTCATGGCGTTGTCAAGAGATACCTGGTTATTCTGGTTTTCGGTGGGGTGCTTATTGGCCAGCAGGTAAATCTGTTCTGCTCTATGTCTAACATTTCGTTTCTATCTAATCATGGATATCTATAAATATTATTGTACAAATAACAAATGAAAATTGTTATACAAGATGATGAAAACAACAATCGGATTAAAACTTCATTCAAATTCAAGAAAATGTTCAGTGATCAAGAAAATCTTCATAGGAATACATGGTTGAACAAACAGCAGCATTCAGTAAATCTACTAACTTTATGGTTTAAAATTCTACCTTAATCATATATATTTTAAAAATAATTTAATAACTAACCTACTACCGATATATTTTTACAGATCTTCCGAGAAACTAGTGGCGAGACGTGCAAATGAACGAAGAGAGCAATATCGTCAAGTCCGTGCACATGTTAGGAAAGAGGATGGACGATTGCATGCATATGGTTGGAGTTTACCTGGGAAACCAAGTGCTCCAGTTAGACAACCTGTTCCAGTGCCAGTTTATTGCAGACCTTTACAGGAATCTGAACCTGGCATGAAGGTGCATTTGTTTGTTATTAATATATAAAATATTTATGCGTAACGAAATTAGTTATTACCGTAATGTTTCTTTTTTATTTCTCATTATTTAGATATGGTGTGGTGCTGGTGTAAATCTAAGTGGTGGTAAAACTCGAGATGGTGGTTGTATGGTTGGAGGGAGTGTATTTTATGCTGCTGAAGCTCAAGAAGTAAATACGAATATAAAAGTTGAAGCGGAAGATGCTATCGAGCATTTGGATAAAGAGCTTCAAGAGAATGAAAATCAGAGGGTTGAGGCAGAACAGTTAGAACAGCATCTTAGTTCATTAGTATGGATATGTACATCGACTCAAAAGATGTCAAAAGTTACTGTGATAGATGCTAACAATCCAGCCGATATTTTGGAAGTTTTTAGCGTTTGCCAAGGACATTTACTTTGCATTGCAAGTGTACCTGGAGCCAAAGAGAGTGATTACGCTCAAGCTATGAATGAAGATCCAATTCGAACTGCTAATGGAATAAATGAGAACGATAACCAAGAAGTAAATGCTACTTCAAACATTGAACACAATATTCAAGCATTGTCGGAAAAAAATAAAAGTGAATCCGAAAATATATCGGAAGAACAAAATAATGAAAATGTTAAAAAGTCAGACGATGGTAATCAAAGTATCACTACTGAGACACAAAGTTTGGAAAGTGTGGACAGTGAAACGACGAATTTAGGAAAAGTACATTTCGTAAAAGCTAATGCAGAGGGATCAAACTCACGATTGGATGAAAAAGATGATACAATCGAGCAGAAAGAAAATAAAATTGAGGAAGATACACCTATAGAAAAGATGTCTTCAATACAACCAACAATGTGGCTTGGAGCTCAAAATGGTGCGGTGTTTGTTCATTCAGCTGTTGCTAAATGGTCAGTTTGTTTGCATTCTGTCAAATTGAAGGATGCTGCACTGGCTATCGTGTATGTAATCTTTACTACACATTAAATCAATACTGTATTTTAATTCGTAATCGATACGTGATGTATATATTTTCTTTTAGACACGTACAAGGACGAGTACTTGTTGCTCTTGCCGATGGAACTGTTGCATTGTTTCGAAGAGGTCCAGATGGACAATGGGATCTATCTCAGTATCATGTGATTATTTTGGGTAGTCCACAACACTCAATCAGGTGCATGACGGCTGTTAGTGGTAAAACTGTGTGGTGCGGATATAGAAATAAAATTCATGTAATAGATCCAGTTTCAATGATTGTTGAGGTATACTTTAATTTTAATATGTTTCGGTATGTAATGTAAAACTACATCGACATATTAAAAATATCTTTATAAATTAAACTTCCAGTGCACTGTCGATGCTCATCCACGACGGGAATCGCAAGTGAGACAATTAGCTTGGTTGGGTGAAGGAGTGTGGGTCAGCATTAGATTAGATTCAACACTAAGACTCTATCATGCTCATACTTATCAACATCTTCAGGATGTTGATATTGAACCTTACGTTAGCAAAATGCTTGGTACTGGGAAACTTGGTTTCTCATTTGTAAGAATTACTGCGTTACTCATTTCCTCCAACAGGCTATGGATTGGCACAGGAAACGGAGTGATAATCTCTGTTCCTCTATCTGAAAGTGAGTTTGAAAAATTAATAATATTTTTGTCGAAGCTGATTCGTAAATGCTTGTTTGCAAATAAAAAATTTATGTAAAACAGGTGCTGGTGGTTCAATGGCGGTGTCCAGAGTTCAAGCAGGAAATGCTAAAGGTGATGCGCCGGGTGTTGGCGTTAGAATTTTCGCCTCAGAACGCGGAGTTACGCCCGGCAGTTTTATACCTTATTGTAGTATGGCTCATGCTCAACTTAGCTTTCATGGACATAGGGATGCTGTGAAAATGTTCGTTGCAGTGCCTGGTATGTTCATTTACATAATTATTCAATATATTGGGCATTTGTCTTAATTCTTAAAGATCTAAATCTAAAACTTATAAATTTGTTGACTTAATACTGAAGGTCATGGCGGTCAAAGTGCAGTGTCAGACGGTTCCGAACCAGCTATGCTTGTTCTTTCTGGTGGCGAAGGCTATATAGATTTCAGAGTTGGTAAGTAATTATATTATTAATTTTGTTATTGTTATTGTTATTGTATTATTCGATCAAAGCCTTTACAAGGCACGAAAAATTAAATTCATAATTTAATACTATGATTAGTACATAAAACATATTGTTTAATTTAATTATTCATCTATTATCGTATTAAAAAAAAATGTTATCAAGATGTTGTTTTATACAATTGTAACACTTGCAGCAGATGAGGCGGAAGACGAGAGTGACGTGGCGACTCATCTGATTGTATGGCAGTTGGTCAGGTATGCCCCCAGAGAAAAATGAAACACAATTGATTTCGATTTATACATCCGTTTGTACGATTTAATGAATAGATTGTTTTTGTTGTTGATCAACGAAACCTATACTAACTAACGGTGTAATGAAATTCCAAACTAACAAATTCGCTAGTAGTTAGATACATTTCTAACCATTAAAATAATTTATTCTCGTTTCTCTTTTAAAATATCGGAATTGATGTACACGTGTTTATGTACTGATGCTCTCATTATAATCGTTGCTCTACGAACATAAGGACAATATAAAGTTATTTGCTTCTGTATAGCACAAACTATTGTTATAATAATTTTCATTAATACAAAAAAAAAACTGTGTTTGCACCTTTGTTTCTCAAGCAATTGTACATCGTACAATTGTTCTGCTTCCTTCATTCTCTGGGGGTTGGGCATTTCCAGCTGACATGCATCATATTGTATAAAAGACAAATAAAAATCGCACTTCTCATCTACTTTTACTGCGTATTTTTGTTCAATTAATCATTCAGTAATTGTACATTATTTCGTGTAGGTGATGGAGAAGACACAGAAGAGACTATGGAACGATCCAACAGTGCTGTCGCTGCGAATGCCGAAGAACACGGAGAACAAAGTCATTTAATTGTATGGCAAGTGCAATGTCCTTTACCAGTGCCAATGAATGGCTAGCCTAGAAATTCTGAAAGCGTATTGATCCCAGTGTATGATTCAGCTTGAATTTCTACACGTAAATCGAGGCGTTTAATCGGTTCTCGTGAAATCGATAAATTAAACTCATCTTTTGGTCGAGCGAATGCCACATCTATTTAATTATACTTATATAACGATTGTAGCGAAATACGCAAACGATTCTTCTACGAATACGCATAACAGAAAAGAAAAGGAGATATCGTGCAATTTTGAGAATATTAGAGATAATTTTCGATATTTCATTATGGATGATAATTTCAAAATGAGGAGCTTTATTTCTTTTAGAGTATCACGTTAAGCAGCATTGACAGGAGATTAACTTTTTAGATATGGGATACTCAGCGCGGAATTTTTAAAAATTGAAGGATAATTAGAATCTCTTAACGCAATGCTTATAACCTTTAGCTTTCAACTTTAAAAACGTCCTCTAAAAGTATTTTATTGAAATATTAATTCGATGTTGCGCGTCGATAATGTAATTTATAACAGAACTCCTTCTTTTTTTTTTTGACGATCATGCATGTCTTCTTTGTGCGTCGTTGAACGAAGCACGTACCTAAGAATTAAGTACATTCGTACATAGCAAGTTTTGAAAAAAAAAAAAAACGTCTTGAAGTCAGTGTTGATCGAGGAATGTTGAAGCATAGTATTACATTTCCGCCAATATATGTGATAACCGATAAAGGTATGGGATAATCAGTCTCAAAGCTGCCGTGACATTTGCTGTAATAAAAATCAAGATTCATGGAAGTTAAATAACAATCATTGTACAATGTTCATTTGCAGGGATGAGAGGTGCAACCGATTCAAATAGCACGTATTTAAGTATAATCTATTGTACATTGTTTCCGTTAGAGAATATATTATTTTCCAAACTTAAACGGTTTGATTCGCATAAAAAAAAAATATATATATATATATACATGGAATATAATATATTTTTTATGTTCTGCTATCTTCAAATATCACCGCGTTCGATCGCGCCTATTTTTCTTCGGATCTTATCATGGTCTTTGAAGAGCATTTCAATAAATTTGTGTACATAAACTATTGCGAGATATTTGTATAGTGTTTTACGTAGCGTGTAATTTAAGTTTTCGTCGATGAACGAAATAGATGCAAATCTGATACACCCATACAGACAAACATACATGTGAAATTATATATTTAATCTCTCATCGGTCGCTGCAACTTTATTTTGCCGCCAATATTACACCCTCCCTACACCGTTACCAAAGATGAGGAACGATTTTATTGTATTCTTTGTACGATTTCTAGCGAAAAAAATGGTTTAAAAGTTGCGTGTTTTAGCCGATGTATAGCAACCCGAACACAGTATAGTACAACAACCACATTGCATTTGGGACTTGGAAGAAAGTCCCAAAGCCACGATATTCGGGCTTACGAGAATTTTTTGTAAATTCCTGTGTTTATAAGCGACGAACAGTGAAATTCAGGATGTGTACGATGTATAAGGGCTGCGCATTATTGTGTGTGAGCTCGCTTTCGATGTCGAGCTCGGAACTGTACCTGGCTCTGATGAAGCTGCAATGGCGTTAATAAAGAAAATTGCGAAACAACACGTCTCGATTTGCCCCTCTAAGTATAAGGCGTATGACACTTCTTTCGATATATTAATCACAGAACTATTCTTTGTTACAGTTTCTGCAATCTTCGAGTATTTTTTTTTTTTCCATGAAGAAGACATGCAAAGGTCCCCTGTGATTCTAAAAAAAATCTGGTTATTTGATAAAAGCAATTATCCTTTAATAACAATTGGAGATTTGTCTGTATTAATTTATGTCGATGAAATGTTTCACATATTCTCTTTTAGATTAAAAATCAATGCGGTCCTCAGATTGCAGAAAGGAATTCAAGTTAAACCAACTGCGTTGAATAAAATGAAATTTCGAATTAAGCGAACTTCACGAGCAAGCAAGAAAACTGCAAAGAATTTTTCTTGATTTGATCGATCTTGATTACCTGATGAAATTAGAAAAAAAATACATTTCATTAATTCTAAGTACAAGTTATCTCTAATTCGCTAATTTACGCTAATTTATAGAAACAATTGATTGTTTTCCACATAATTACAATGACTGTTTATACAGGGCGAAGTTAGGGCATGGTTTGCTAACTTCATTCGCGTTGCTCTCTGAATTCCAACCAGCGACAACCTGAAACTTTATATGCATGAAGTTTAGTAATAAATAGTCCCTGTAAAGTTTTCCTAGTCTCCGACGATACTGACTACAGACAACGAGACTAGGTTAGCAAAGCAGTTACGAGGAAACGACTTATTCAAATCCATGT
The DNA here is from genome assembly GCA_036937485.2 of Tetragonisca angustula. NCBI lineage: Eukaryota > Metazoa > Arthropoda > Insecta > Hymenoptera > Apidae > Tetragonisca > Tetragonisca angustula. The sequence continues at coordinate 893,071 of JAWNGG020000052.1, read as the reverse complement.
TCGTGAAACAAAGGTACAATAGATAAAGAAAGTATGTACCTACACCATGTACCTACACGTCACAATGCTATATCTAGATGCTGTATTACTACGTGCAATACGTTCGCGATAGACATTATCTTCGACAGAGTTGGGCAAAGAATTAATCAACGATTATATTTTTCCACTAATCTTTAATTGTATATGATTTCCAACTTTAGTTGTTAATCACGAGTGAAGATTAAATTCCTATTTTAATTAAATTTTAAAACGTTAATTGCGATGGACAATTAAGTATCTTTTCATTGCAGTCAATGATTAAATTCTTACTTTAATCAATAGTTAACGATTAAGTTTCTTTCAATCTTTTAATTATTAGTTGGATGCAACATCGAATTGCTAAAGTTTTTTTTTGTAATGAAAATAGCATTTTCTATAATTGATTAAATCATCTTTCGACGATTAATTTTATTTACAGATTAAATCAATTGCCAATTTTTCAACGATTAATTTTACTAATCGTAAATATTAACCAGTTAATCTAAACTGAATATATATAATCGATTAATGCCCAACTTTGATTTTCGAATACGTTATGTTAATCCGAAATCATTATTATCGTCGTAGTATATCATTTTTTATATTTTATTGGTTAATATCGATGAATAAATAATTAATTGACTGAAGAACAAAAGCGATGTTGATACTGGTAACAAAACTGCTACGCGTTTAAATATTATTAAATATTTATTAGCGCGAATGATTTTGGAAAATATACAGTTTTTAAAAATGAATGAGTTAATTCTTTCGAATAATGAATCCTTACACATTTTAGTTCAATTTGTCGATTATGTTTTTGGCTTAAATTTTTGTTTTCTGGTTAAATTATTCGACCGATATTTATCATACTCATTGTATGCAAATACTTTCTAATGTGCCTAAGATTTTAATTAAGAGTATTATCGTACAGTTTGCTGACTGGTGAAATTATCATTGAGTTTCCTCATCAAACGCTTTTTAAATCTTGTTAACTCTAATCTTGTTTTTCCAGCTTCAAATATTATCGTGTTATTGTCATATTTGTTTTCGAATAATTTTGCAATTCGATGCAACATTCGTGCAACTTTTCACAAAAGAAACACAGATGAAATAATTGTTGCTTCGAATAATTTCCACATTTTATATCGATATAAATATAAACAACAAATATCAATTGCAACTGGATCACTGGTTAACAAATGCAAATTTTGAATCATAAATATACGCATGCACAAGTTGGATATTTTATTTTCAATGGAAAATCGTTTTCTACGATAGAATTTTGACGTGAATGCAATGTAAAAAATATATGTATCTCGATACGGCAGACCTCGATTCAAGGTTTGGTAACAATTCTTTCCTTGGTTTCCTATTGTTTTTACGAAAGTTTCTACTCTCATGACTCATCAGTCTAATTTTTACGCAATTACACTAATTACAGGTTTGAAAATAAAAGAAAAACATTAGACTTTCAAAGGACAAGCAAAAAGCATTTACTTCGTTCTTTATTATACCTTTTAAAATAATTTTCGTCAAATTAGCTTGAAATAGATAAGCTATTGAACAATCATTAATATTTGCAGTCATGTGATTTTATATGCAGTCATACGACTTTAAACGTATATTATAATATTATCATTTGTAATATTATCGTTTGAATGAATAATAATACTAAAGTCAGAAACTAATTTGAATTCTTTGGGTATTACAAATTAATTAAATTATAATAATAAATTTAATAAAAATCGCGGTTATTTTGTGAAAAATTTCCAATACATTAACACTAAAAATATTTATGTAAATTTATATGTCACGTATTAGATATCATAATTAATCTCAGCTTACTTTACAGAATTTTGCGCGTGAATTCCGTATTTTTGTACTTTGAGCGTGAATTTTCGATAAGTGCATAAATATCTTCAGGCTAGTTATTAATATAACTATTATATTACTATATCTTATACCAAGAAATTATTTGCTAATTGAATCAGGAAGATAAGTGAGTTTTTTAAGTAGTTTTTTAAAGTAGTGGAAATCGACGTGTTTAAAAACTATAGAAATTAAGTAAATATCTTGTTTCAATGATCAACTCGTTGAATACATGTTTTCCTCTTCTTTTTCCTACATAGTAACTTGCATTTTCTCTTATCTCACGTAAGATAGTTTAGTTAGTTTTTCCTTAAGCAACTTGGTTACAGTAAAAGTAAACATTTCTTTTCTTTCTTCAAGAATGTCTAATCTATTTTATAGAATTAAGTTTAAGCTTTTATTTATTATTTATAGTTTTTGATTTACTTGAAAAAGAAAATTATTTTTATTGCAAAGATCTCAATTTTTGTGCGAGAAAAAAATATAAAATTGAAGTTGTAGATAGTAAGCTTTGAATGTTGGAAATTTGAATTTTTAATGACGAAAGAAATTTTAAAACGCAAAAAAGACTGTATAATTTCTATATTGATAGTGATAAGCTCTGTTTCGTTTTTTTTTTTTAAATTGAAATATGTAATGCGCACTTAAAAATTACCGAGATGAATATTTTCTTCCTTTGTTGGATAATTTTTTGTACTGACAATTTTTAAAAGTCGCAAATCAAAAAATACTACATGATAACGGTAGAGCGTGAATTTTTTTGATAAACGGAATACAAGAATTAAACATCCGTGGAAAAGTTTTACAATCAAAGAGTACGGGAAATGTTCTGGAAAGTGTTAGCAAATTGCAAGAATGCTAAATAAACGTCACTGACTTTTCACACAAAAATATGAAATTACGTGTCATTCATTTCCAAGAATATGCTATTTTGAACAAAATTCTTTAAAACGGGTAATTAATGATCCTTTTGCAATTGAAATTGAAGTTCTATTAATTGACTTCTTCATTTCGTATTTTCACTTATTGTTAGTCTATCAAGTTGAGTTTAATTTCTTTTAACTTTTACAAAGTAATGCATTACGATAAAACAATCGTATGCAACATTTTTGCAAAGCGCACTTTTCATTTTATTGTCCATTTTATTATCTATGTCATTTAAAATATCTCTGCCAATGATACTCATCTTCTTTGAACTACTCTAAAATATTTATGGAATGTTACACAGCGTTATAACAAATTCGAAATATTCTCAAGCATATACATATCTTTTAATATATTCATACGGTAAAAATACCGTAAAATCGTCGTTCCCTTTTAAACTAATTCTCTAACAAACGGACAAAGGAGCGCACAGTTTGCTAGTCTTACAGAAACATACTTATAACGTTTAGGTTCGAAGTGCAACGTAACGTCATTTACTAAATTTCGAACGTAGAAAGCTTTCAAGAATCGTTTTCGTCAAAAATTTAATTGACGTTTCCTCGCTCGCCCGTTAGAGGATTATTTTTAAGTCAAGGCAATCGACATCGACCGATTTCAAACGATTACCTAGCCGTTGTTTACGCAGTGGCACCTTTGTCCGCTTCAAATGATCCATTTGTAGAAACGTTCAGCTGTTTTTCAAGTTTCACCAGTTTCTTAACGCCGATTGCAAGGGGACTGAAAAACCAAAGAGCAAGTCCGAATGTCTTACACGTGGATTCATCATCAGCGCGGAACAAGCGAAGCAATTGGCGGACCGTGCCAAACGATGTCAAAGATCGGCTGGGGCCTTGTTTTGCTGGTTCGGGCGATCACGTTGGGCCGTTGGGTGTTGACACGTAACGCCGTTCCAGCGCGGGCTTACTCAACTGGCCGGTATGATAAAAGTCCGTTCTTATTCCGACTGATCAGTTGCTGTTCTGAACGTAGCAGGCGAACGAGCGTGCTCCTATCGAACAATACACCAAATACGCTGGCTTTTCGTCAGTTTCTATTGAGGAGGTATTGTTGCAAGAACCAAGTAGAGGACGAGGAAATGTCTGCGACGAAGAGAGAACCTGCTGCTGAGCAGCTGACAGAATACAAGAAATATTCAAAGGTAAAGTCACAATCGTGTATGGTCGTAGTAAACGTATAGCAAACGATGTGGACTGCGAAATTTTATACGTAATAACGATGTTGGAAAATGAGGCATATTTATTAACGTAAGGGTTGAAAACCTCTGTGTGAGGAACTTGGAGTAGTTTCTTCAGATTCTGATTTTTAAGAATCACTGTATGCTAACATTGTCATGAGTTATTTAAATATAGTTTAGAAATTAGTTTTAAGTTGAGTTATTTGAGCATAAGTTAGAAACGATTTTATAGTATGTTTATTTTAAAATATTTACATTTTGTCCATCTGTTTTTTTTTTTCTTTGGTTGCCACGTTACTCGATCGATACAACAGACTTCGATCAATATTATGGATCCAAAGAACAGATAAAGTGCTTTTCAGTTTGAAAAAGCGTAAATGGATTTAAATTTAGATTTCCGTGAATTTATTTCGTTGTAATGACGATCGATGGGTAGGTCAGTGCAATATTTAATGAGGGTATGCAAGTATGATAAAGGTAGGTAGTTTAAAATTTAATGGGATACATTAGGATTGTTTAACACTAGAACTATATTGACGACTAAAATAAAATTTCCATCAGAGACATTAAAGCGGAAAAACTTTATAACGTAATAGAATAATGTAATAGAATAAAAAAAAACAGAAAAACTTTACAATGTAATAGAGTACACAAATTTTATGAAAAATTATTTAAATTTTTAAAAATACACTGTTTTACATTTGTAAAATTTCCAAAAATTATATATTACTCGTTTTGACCACTTTGATAGTGTTAAAGTTGAAATTTCTTTTACTATTACAGTGTTGTAACAATGTCGGTAAAAAATAATGATAATGATAATGACGCAAAAATTGCGCAATCGATTCAAGGGTTACCTTTTTTAAGGAACCAAGCCAACTTTTTTAGTGGATATTATCTACATCTTAAAAATTTCCGAGATTTACTGACGATGGTTATAGCTATTTTAGAAAATTTATCATACTATAATATTAACACATATTATGATAATTATTACAAATTAAATATTATGAAGTTACAATCAAACGTATAAAGTTACAATCATTCACAAGAGAATTTAGTTGCTGTTCTGAAGATATTTTCTGCACATTATTGTTGATTACTGTACGAAATCACTTTCAACACACAATCATAAATATATCTCTAATTATTTGAATTCCATGACAAAGGAATTTGTCGGTTATCAAGCGTTTAATAGATGATAAATAAGGAGCTCAGTGAAAATAAAATACATATAATGATAAGATTCATTTGTATTTCAGCAAATTTCATTCATGAATTTCTACATCAATGCGATATAGAAACGAATAGTATTTGTCTTATATCTTTCGCATATTGTAAACATTGAATGTTAAATTTCATTTGATGAGCATAATTCATAATGATCAATTTTTATACAATTCTGCGATAATGAACTGAACATTTTGATTTGTGATGAAATAAGTCGTTCCTATTTTCTGTTTCCACTAAAGTATTATCGACTTCCCTTGATTTCCGTCAACAAATAATTCATAATTAATATCAATAATAATTAATTCATTTTCTTATCACGTTCGATAGGTCGAAATTCGCGTGAAATATTCATGAAAAACAATTTATGAAAAAAAAAAAAAAAAAAGAAAACGATGCACAATATGATTGTCACCTTTGAACGAATAATTTTTCATAGCTTCGTTTGAAGCGTAGATTCCGGCTAGACGAAATTCAGTTTAACACGAAATGAATTCCGAACGATAAGATTTATCTGAGAGATTCGAGTTGCACAATCAAGTACTGTTTTCTATTCAAAAGAACCAAAATAGTGATACGTCGATGTAATCATTGAATTTATTTTAAATTACGCGAAAAATACAGTAAATATATAATACAAAATTTGAAATTGAGAATTTACTCCGTACATTAAAATTTGAGACGCAAAAAAGGAGTCTTTGATATTAATAATAGACAATAAACAGTTAATAATAACTAATAATTAACCAATTAATGATTAATTAAGATCGTGAATAATACGCTCTTTGCATAAATATCTGCAATTCAGATTACTCTTCGTATTTTACTTTAATCACAAAATGTGGAAGTTGAAGAAATAGCGCTTGTAACATACATACATACACACAAGTTCAATTTATAAATTCTTTTATAAGTCATTGTAGCAATTTAATGATTTTTATTGAGTTTTTTTTCCCTGGAACATAGTACCTCATGGTTGATTATACGGAAGATTGATGGAAACGATCATTATAAATAGCCATGAAATATAATTAACTATGACGCTATGAGCTACCAGAGTAACCTGATTGCAGACGAATGTCATCATCCGTTTTCGAGAAATAAATTCTATCTATGTGATAACGTAAATTTTTGTGCCACGTTACGCAATTTTAGTTATTACGTCATAACGTTCATTCCTAGACTTCAAATCAATAAAGCTTGCTCAGCACAAATTTTACGATGATCGAGATTCGTTTATTTCTCCACAGAAAGTTGCAATAAATATTGAAAACAGAAGTGTTGTCACACTGAAATGTGATTTTATCACAGAAAGCTAGGAATACACGTTACGATCGATATATTTATTTCACCGTAGCCATTCCTCATTGTCAAAGCGAGACATAGATGAGATTAACACAAGAAAATTCAATGGATTATGCTCTTGACCATGAATGTAATGATAAGTTCACACATGTTCTGCAACGTGACTTGACCAATCGTTACGGAGACTTTTTATTGTATCTTGTGAAATTGGTAAATAAAGTTCGATGATAGCGTAGGTGTACTCGTTCTGACGATGTCGTGACTTGAAAGAATATTTCTCTAACGACGGAGTGACAGAACGAACAGATGTTGCCAAATGATCTAGAAAATTGCACAGTAGCATAGTTTTCGATATTATTCGTTTTGTGTGGGGAATTAATTAGAAATTATTCCTTAGAAAGACGATGTAATTTCATTATTTCAATTATTGGCTTCAATTGCGTTTCATTGGATAGAGTTTATGTAATAATTATTTTACAGTTCGTAATTAAGATTTTAGTTACTATTTATTGATTATAAGCAAGTATCTTACCGTATGGATGTTAATAAACCTTGAGTTATCAATGTTAATATTACGTTGATCACTAAAAATTCAAAATAGTACTACCAATTGCATTAAAATGATATTAAATGCACTATTCAGTGTATATAATATGTTTTAATATCATGGCATTTTTACACATATAAAATTCAAAAAATTTTGTCAATATATATTTTATTTATATAATAATTATTATAATGGTACTATAATTACATATAATTACTATAACGGTATATATTGCTTGCGTAGGACATAGTAATAACTGAAATGGAGAAAATAAAACTGTGCAATTAAAAGTTGTTTTCGATAATGACTTTGATATATCAAAGTTTTGTATATCAAACTTTTAGTAAGAAAAAAAATCTGTGAAATTCATGAAATTCAAATATTATCCAAATAGTTCGAGTAAATTCTTTTTCTCGTAAAATATATCAATAATCCTCGATAATTCAACTGTAGAAGTAAGATCAACTTTATTTTGTCGCAAATAAAGATCGAAATTTGCGTTCAAGGTCTGATTGCTGTTCACGCAGAGTAAGCTTTTATAAGATAGAATACTTTTCGCGATAGCTATCAAATTTGCGATTTATTGCTGAATAACGTCGTAGATCGATATTTGTAGCCGCGTGTTTATCAGATTGGCACGCGAGAGGCTGACGCATGCAGTTTTCCTAAAAATAAAAAAAAAGAAAAATTGAAATACACAAAAAAAAGTTCCCGTTGCAAATCGCCAGTTGGAATATTCCAATTAAAAAATACACGAGCGAATTAGAATTAACATGTTCATTAATTGAAAATTTCAAGCAAATCAGAAACTCTGATTTTGTCGAGCAATTGACAAAAATAATTCTTTTATTGTAAACAAAAATATTTTCAGAATTGATAGGAATATTTCCAGTTAGGAAAAAGAAAAAGTTTAATTTGTATTATGACAGTATTATAATATTACGATAATAATAACAACATAATGTAAATGTTTCCGGTGAAAAGATATCAGTCATACTATCGCAGTATTTCATAATATTTATTATTCCACATTATTATCATAAAGATATTGATTCTCTCAATGAAAAAATATTTCATTTACACTGATGTTACACCATTCATATCATCAGAACAACACTTTTTTTAATAAAAATTTCAAATTACTACAGTATTATTAATATATTATTAAATTATTAAGAACTTAATACTTAAGAACTTATTACGAATTAATATAAGTATTATTAATATTATTAAATTATTAAGAACATCAGTTTCGTTATGATACTATTCCTGCAATAGTGTGAAAGTATCTTAATGAAATTTCAATCATTTCAATGTTAAACAGAAAATAACGAGCACATTTTCAATTAAAAGACACTCCCTTTTTAATTTAACATCAAACTACATTTACGATGCGATTCTTTTTCTTCAAAGAACTAGCCACATGTGAAACTACTGGCTGATTCATGGTTATCCACACTGGAAAATTAATCTAAAGACAATGCTATTCGTGAAACATAAATTCCCATACGATCTGCGAGACGGAATAATCCCGGTTTCAAGGAGCAATTCGTTCATCGTCATAATTTTGAATGTACATCGATAGAGAACAGTCGTGATCCAAAAAATTCTGCTTTCTATCGCAATATCTATAAGTTGCATAACAGAATAGAGCGATAGTGGAGTGATAGTAAGATTGTTGAAATTTTTCTTGGAAAACAATTTCTTTGATATCGTTACGAATTAAGAATAAGAGAGCCAGATATTTATATATAGTGATAGATGAGTAACAGATACCGTTCTCTATTATCTTAGTTTATTTTTTATGCTATTGATGTATAGAGGTGATAAAGAAAAAGATAAAAGTGACAGATTAATTTTGAAAGGAGTAAAGTTCGATTTTTAGATTCGGCTTTAGAAACTATTTTTAAAGTAATATCTAATCTATGGCCATTATTTCGCACGGTCTTGTCTCTTACGTAAATTCTCTACAATTATTACGTGGTAATTTTCCATTCTTTATGTCCAGAACGACTCACTAATTTCTACCATTTACTTTCCTTTTTCCCCTAATATTTCTAACTTTTCAGAGATTAATTTGATTGCTCCATGAAAAATTTCTGCGTTGAAGAATACAAACGAGAAGTGAGACATTTTTTTCAAAGAAAGATTTCACAAAGAAAAATTATTGTTGCTTCGTTGATGTTTGTCATCATTAAAAACATTCTTTCACACACGACCATTAAAATAATGTTTTTAAACAAGGTTACAAGGTTCGCGTTACAAGGTAAACATGCCAGATAAACAAACACTCCATGGTTCGTTTCATATTATTCAGAAAAATAGCCGATCGATCCACTTCGCTTCTAACTACGTTATTTTCCTTCCTGCCGCGATTACAAAACATATTTATGCGCTGTTTAGATAGATGACTGGCACTGGAGTTGCATTTTTGCATTCATTTTTATTCTGACGCAGTCGAATAATTCCGAGCGCGAGATAGTCGAGGCTTTGGCCGTGATTCTCCATGGAATTGCCAACTTTCGCGGCTGTATACAAATTAGAAATTAGCATTTAGATACTGGAGAATTGACGAGGAGCGACGATAATTGCTATAACGAGGTTTCAAAGTGCGTTACGGCTGCGTACTGATAAAAAGAAAAAAAAAAAAAAAACGCGTGACTGTACAAGTTTAAAAAATTGACACGTTTATCGATGATTTTTCACGCGAGTAACAGAGAAAAGCGTTCGATGATGATTTTTGATCTTCGTTAAGCATAAAAATGAGATTTACTACGTTGAATAAAAACTGATATGTTGTGCGATACAAAATGATTTAAAAAAATCATTGTTAATTTCTAGGTATTTGGTGTCATTCGTAAGCAATTTTGTCTCTTTTTTAAGTGTGGCCACTCTCTTACAGATATTATATTCCGATATTAATATTAACATTATTACTGAATGCATAATTATTGAATTTCAATATTATTGACCAATATTTTACTTCGCGTATTATATATGTTTTTGAACGTTGCACGCATTCTGTACGTGTTTCTGAAATTTTCCACGAATCAGCACGAAAATCAGCAATTCTAATTCTGACATCTGAAAGTGAAAACTTTCAATTCTAAATTTTTCATTCATTTATAATCATTTATAATCATTTATAATTTATAATGACTTCGTTCAAACAACGATTGTCTATTTCACTCGAGAATATAATTTCATTGCCAATAAGAAAGCGCCACTAATTACTCGAGTCGATTTAAGTACTTATCTCACAATTAGAAAAATAAACGAAATCGTTCAGAAATCAGAATTTTCACGTAAAAGATGTACCTTCCGCTCGATCAATTTTATTCGTCATTTTCCACGTAACGCTCACGCGTTAAAATACAAGCGTAGAAAATGAAACTATTCTCGCGATAATGTATGTACGTGCGATGAGTTTCACCGATTGCACTTAATTCCGTAACGGCGGACTAGTCAATGTTGACTTTGATTATGGTCTACTACTTTGCATTGCATAAAACGCAGTACCTCGCGCAATTACGTCACGATGATTCTCGACGACGTCAAACTCACTTAATTCATCGTTAAAAATCGTCATATTGCTAACGATCGTTCCGTGTCAACCCATTACGAACCAAGCAATGTTGCAAGCTGAATGCTTCAGCGTCTTTGAATTTCACGAAATTGTGAAATATAGATAGACAAAGGCACAATGATGAAACAATAAAATAAAATTTTTAGAATTTACTTTCATGATTTTAAAGTATTTAAAAAAAAAATGGAATTTAATAATTTCGACTGATTTGAAAGAATTGCAGACGAAAATGTTGAGTTAACGTGACAAATCAGAATTCGTTTCACCAAAGAGAAATAAACTCTGCTATTTTAAGGTTTAACTATAAAAGAGCGAAACTTTCAGATAACTGCTCCGCGTAATTTTTCTTTCTTTTTTTTTTTATTTTTAATTAAGTTTCGATATAAAACGTTCGATAGGAGTCTCGCGTAGTCAAGTTTTAATTCAATCCAATATTGTGAAGTGAACTTTGCTATTCTTTTTCATTAAAAAGAAAAAAAAAATGTGCAAAATTCACTCACAGGAAAATTGAAATTCGTTTCAAGGTTTTCCACTGAAATTTCTTTAAAGCTTAGCTACAAAGAAGTGAAAATTTCAGATAATTATTTCACACACGTAATTTTCGTCTTCTTTTTTTCCTCCCTCTAGCTAAATTTCGATACGAAGCGTGGAAGTTTCGCTTTTAAACAATTTCGAATCGCCAAGCTGATGTACGATATTCAAAGTGCTTAATGAATCTAGTGAATCTAGTGAATCTGAAGAATCAAACAGCAATTAACTTAAACAATTCCCTTAACGAATATCTTCTGGATCTCGAGGCACTCCAAGTTTTATGGGGGAGGGGGGAAGAAAATGAATTAGCAGCTGGTCGTTCATCATCTCATTAAGCAATCTAATTTACTAGTCGATCGAAACGAACTCTGTTACGATCAGATTACCAGTATTAAAGTAGTTAACAGGCGTGCAACTTTTTGTCGCAGCACTTGTTGAAAAACAGATTTTCGTAGATTCAGATGTTAATAATATTGAACGATACTACAACGATTGTGTAATATTTTAGAAACAATATTGTTCTCTATAATTCATTTTAATATTCTAAATTGAAAACGCGACACGAAATAACATCGAGTTGAAATTTCTCTAGGCAACATTGCAAAATATACGTCAATGATTATACATACGTGCATCTATGATTATTAATAATAAAATGTAATATTTTATTTTACGATCCGTCGTGGACAAATCAAAATCTTGTAGACAGTAGTGCGAAATGTTTAATTCAGACAGGCTTTTCATCAAATTTACGAACAACAAGGATGTATAGCTTTAAAAAATTGTACAGCAATTTTTTTTTTTTTTTAATTTATGTTTAACGTCGCATCTACCTTCTGGTCATTAGCGACGGCTAGGTACAGTTTCCTTCTTTTCAAGATGATTATATTTTATGGTAGATGTCAATTTCCTTTAGATAATTCAGAACATTTCCTATTTGTTGAGCAATTGTTTTGTCGTTTTTCTCAGGGCGAGCGGCCAGTATTGCTGACCGGAAATGGCGCGCCGATCGCTGAGAAGAAAGCCAGCTTAACGGTTGGCCCACATGGCCCAATATTGCTTCAAGATTTCGTCTATTTGGACGAAATATCGCATTTCAACAGAGAAAGAATTCCGGAGCGCGTGGTGCACGCGAAAGGAGCTGGTACGTTGATCCATCACGTTCTAATCATATCGTGAAACATTTACTGTAATATACGAGATACTCTATATACTCTATATATTTTATAGCTATGTCGTACTACAATATACTTTAACATACTGCTATAAAATTACGTCGTAATTTTTGGTAAAATTCGCAAAGTACAAAAAGCGATAGAGTCTAAACTTGATTCTTTGAAGTCTCGAATCTATTCGCGTTACTCTAAAAAATTTCTCCTTTGCCATTACGTTGTGAATTTGTGACGAAGATGAGAGTGACACGTATTGTCTTTGTAATGTTTAAGAAATTTTCTTACACTCCAAAGTCACGACAAGATCTTCATTCTTTAAAGTAAAAATTTAAGTTGACGTAGAAAGTATTCTATCGACTTGCACATAACGCATATTTTCATATCAATAAACGTTGTAATTTCAGCAATATTTCAATCTACTTCGTATCTCTCCTTTTTTCCCTCAATGCGACATAGTAATCCACGAAAGTTTCCTAGATGGTGCTCACACGCCATAAAAACCAAACAACAACGATACCAAAAGAAAAAAAAAAGAGAGAAATTCGCCGGGGAAAACTTGAAAGTCGCTACATATACACCATGGAAATATTTATAAAGCGTTCGAGGTGTCCGCACAACTTGGATAACCCATAATCGAACCGCCGTACTACCGAGAATCGTTTACATTTTTTTTCTCTTCTTGCTTGGCCGCAGGTGCGTTCGGTTATTTCGAAGTTACCCACGACATTACGAGATACTGTAAGGCAAAGGTGTTCTCCTCCATTGGGAAACGAACCCCCATAGCCGTGAGGTTCTCCACCGTGGGCGGTGAGTCTGGCTCCCCGGATACCGCCAGGTAATTGCCAACCTATACACTTCCGTTTTGAACGCGTGTTCGCGCGAGATTTGGCCGAGCGTCTCGTATTGAAAATTTTGCGATTTTTTTATTAGTGACGTAAAGGGGGGAGGGAGGAGGAGGGGCGGAAGAATCTTCGTGTGTCGATGAGAACCGAGTTTTAAAAAAAAATATATTCACTCTATTCCATATTCTGGATAGGATACGAGCCTCGGAGAATTCTACGATTTTATATAGTTTTTTCACGATGCTCATAGTGAAAAGGGTTGGCCAAAAAATAACTGCGTGAACGAAAGGCGAACTTTTCACGAGAAATAAAAACTTTGTTGATACATTGATCATTTTGTTCGATTATCTTATTATTTTCGATGAGAAAAAAAAAGTTTCCAAGAACGATTTTTATAACGAAATATAACGAAAATGTCTCTTTTTCACTTTCCATTTTGAAATTGACGCTAAAACAATCGTTAACGAGATCGTGGATTTTTTTTCTTTTTTGAAACAAGCTTGAACAATTAGGTTACCGGATTACGCAACGAATTTCTGGTTTAAGATGAAATTGGTTATGTTTCAAAATATACATATGTACATGGTCCATCGATTAGAAAGGAACGCAATTACTTTTTGATCAACTTAATAGATTATGTTATTATACGTGCAGGATATTTCCGATTTGGTACGACCAGAAAGATGATGACACAAATAAGTCGAAAGTAAAAAGTACAACTTTTGCATTTAAGCCCCCGTTTTTTGAGAAAATGGAGTTTGAAAATTTATCACGCGTACTGAAATTTCGCTAACTTTGGGCTGAACAGAAACGAATAATTAACGGGAGATCATTCCACGCGCAAAAATAAATACCAAAACTGCGGTATAGCATTTTTTCATTTAAAGCTTCGTTTTCAAGAGAATGAAATTTCGATGTGTTTTCCTCGATTTAAAAACTCTTCGAACTTCGATTTTCTCGAGGAAATGCTCGAAAGTTCAAACGAAGAAATTATTGTTTTATTTAATATTGTTTTACTTAATTTTTTTTATTTTCGATTTATTTTTCCATGTGGAATCGAGCCGGAAATGACTCTGCATATTAATTTTTAGATAAAAAAGAAAACGAAGTAACTTGAATTGAAGGTAACGGAATTATCATTAATAAATAGATAATGCAGTTGATAGGCACATGTAAATGTTGAAGTAATAATAAATATTCAATGACGGTTGAACTAACGATAAATACTTATGTACTTGCGAGAAATTCAAGGTTCCGAAAACGTGATGCATGTAATACGCAAAAATATAAAAATATCACAACACTCATTACAACTTATTAAGAAATGAAACAAATTTGGAACGCTTATGAAAACATAAAATTACAAACGTCAGCAGTCTAATAATTAATTCTACACATCTCTGCGAGAGATATACGTATAATTTGTTGGCATTCTTATTGCACATTCACAGTCGATTGCTCGCGAATTTTCTGAAAATGGTAACATAAATTATTCCAAAAACAATGAGAACTAATGATCACGAAGGGAAAACTCAAGCTTCGCGTGCAATTTACTGCAATTATGGATTGCAAAAGTGTTAGAAACAGGATTTAAATAGTTACGTCTGCTTAGTCATACGAAAATATGCGCGCGCAAAAAAAAAAGAACGGAAATGTTCGACTACCGGATCTCGCGGAAAAGTTCCTTTTTTCGAAACTGTTGTTGCAACAATGATTTTCTATGAATCACGCGCGATTTCACGCTGTTTATAATTTGCACAGCTGCCTTTTTCATTTATTGAGTGTACGGTTCGTTAAACAGATCAATAATTGTACAGATAATCAATAATAATATACTTAGTTTACTTATCAGAGGTATTCAAAGATCATGTATCGAGTGAACATATTCATAGAATTAATTACGAAATTTAATTACAGATGTAATAAATATCTGTATTCGTAAAAATAAATAAATACATTCAGTGTTATAAAATAACTACAAATATTAATTTGTTACATGTCCTTCACATAGTATCGATTTGAATTGAATTGAATTGAATTTCAAAGAATTAATAAGATGAGTCGGTTCGTTGTCTCATTGAAAATGCAAATGAGACTGCTGGGAAAAAAAAAGATAACGCCAGATTAAAATATTTTTTCTGCACGAACAGGATATGGAAATGAAAATGTAAAATATATGAACAAAGCATTTTTTTTTTTTTTTGAATATAAAATATTTCATTTTAATTTGCGCGTTAAACTTTCAAGGACGATGCCTGATATTGACGATTCCGACTTTTTGATCATTTTCGTCGGCTTAAATTACACTGATAATAATAATTAGGCAGATTTGATAATTATTTTAATAATCTCAACAACTCTAAACAATGACACACGATGATTTGATTTACATTATAAATTTAGCACTGTTGAAATAAATTTTGGTAGAAATCGTACAGGAATCTTGTATTTTTATTATTGGATACAGGGAGAATGGGAAATCTCCGAGGGTAAAAAGTTAATTCGTTCTTTAGTAATTCTTTACTTTCTTTCGTTTTCAGGGATCCTCGTGGTTTTGCGGTCAAGTTTTACACAGAGGAGGGTATCTGGGATTTGGTTGGCAACAACACGCCCATTTTCTTTATCAAAGACCCTCTATTCTTCCCCAGCTTTATCCACACGCAAAAACGAAATCCTGTTACTCACTTGAAGGTTTGTCGTCGATCTCGTGAACCTAGCTTTATAAATTCGATACTTCTTCAAAGTGTAAAGTTTAGACTAAATCGCGATTATTTAATCAATTATTCCTAATTTTTGATTAACCAAGTCTTTTAAAACAGAGTGTGAATTGAATTTACAAAACTTTAATTCTACGTAGATAAAAGACTATGAATTTAATTTGTATCGAAGATTCATTAACTAACTAACTAACTAAGGACTTAATTCTGTTGCGATCTTTTGGCCATCTGACGGTCTGAAAAAGAGCGAAGCAAATTTTCATAATTCTCTAACATCATTCTTACTAACTAACGTTCTGAAAAAAATTCGAGGCTGTTCTTGTTAATACCTATAAATAATTTCTCGATCAAATTTTAAGTCGTTTTAAAATGTTATGAAAAGAGACAAAGAAGAAAATCATTGAGAACCTGCAAAAGTCTCTCGCAATGTTTCACCTCCAATTTCAGAAAATTTATCAAGCACACTGACTCGCTCTAATTAAACTACTCCAACTACGTTAATTTCATTCACTCGCTGACTCATTACAAATCCATTCCTTGCAACAGTTTTAATTTAAATTACAAAAGAGACGGCGTGCTCGGTGTAACTTTTGTTTTTCTAGTCGCCTGCCTTAGATATCGCTCATTCTTATTGAGAAGTTGCACGTTTATACGATTGTTAGCAGCGTGACTATATTATATGACCAATGTATCCTTCGTGCAGCTTTGTATCCGCGTACACCAATTACCGCCTAAATCAACGATGTGTTAATTGAATTGTCTTGCATAGGACGCCGACATGTTCTGGGATTTCCTTTCTCTAAGACCCGAGACAACGCATCAGGTCATGATCCTGTTCTCCGATCGAGGTATTCCCGACGGTTATCGTCACATGAACGGCTACGGCTCTCACACGTTCAAGCTCGTCAACTCCAGCAACGAGATAATCTACTGCAAATTCCACTACAAGGTTCTTTTTTTTATATTTCGTTCGTTCAGTAGTGGAGTAAGCATCGTTCTTTGACGATAAAACCGAAATATATTGACTCACAAAAATACTCGAACGCCAATTGTACAACACGTTGATAAGAGTTGCTATAATTGTTATTATAATTCGAATACTCTCGCGAGCAATTGGAAAACATTGAGAGTTTGACTGGGGATTTTTACGTGTATACATGCGAAATTTAATCCTCAATTCCGTAACTCGAATTTCATATGTTTACATTTGAAAGTCTTATACACTTTTATTGCTATTTCATCAATACGATGAAAATTACGAAAATTATGAAATAAATGATTTAATTGCAATATTATTAGTTGCTAGATTTTCAATTGCAGTAAACAGAATTTACACGTGTTAACAAATTTTGATTACTTGAAATGAATGATCAATTAAGTAAATGATCGACACATTGATCTGTTCAAGTAGTGTTAGTGAATAAAATTAATCCTTAATCAGATTTTATTTCCTTGTACGTAAAAAAATCCGCAATCTATTGACGATAGTACATGAAATATATCCATGTATGAAATACTGTTTATCTTTTTTGAGAATGCTTATACAGAAGAACTAATTTGCTTTCCTTTTTTTAAAATTTCTTAGGTTCGTAGAAATTGCAATATCTGAATATTCGGCATCCAGTCACTTTGTAGTTACGAATAAACGATACGTTTCATAAATAGCAGTGAATGTCGATCGCAGATACAGAATGGCACGAAACACGACAAAAGTCATAAATAAAGATACACGTGAATTCGAACGAATGGAACGATTGAAAAATTGCATCGATCTCGACAATGAGTTAATAGCGCTATTAATTGAAATAATAAATTTCTGAGTAAAAAAAAAAAAATATCACGCAAAGAGGACATTACGTACAATGTACAATTTATATATACATATACGATATGACGATCTGATTCAACGTAATCTAATAATAAGTAAAAAGTTTCGTATATATTCACACTTTTAATATTCATTAATATTAATGGATTTGAAATTGTTTTCAGACCGACCAAGGGATTAAAAATATTTTCAGCGACAAGGCGGCTGAAATAAGCAGCAGCGATCCCGATTACTCGATCAGGGATCTTTACAACGCAATTGCCACGAGTAATTATCCGACATGGACCTTCTACATTCAAGTGATGACTGCGAGCCAAGCGAAGAACTTCAGATGGAATCCCTTCGACGTAACCAAAGTAACGATCGTGATTTAACTGTCTGATCTTACAGACAAGTTAATTCTGCCATTGATACAGATTTTGATTCAAACGACCAGTAGCTATTTATCATATTTGACTAACATAAATCACTACGAATTTTGCTATTTAATTTCGCGATGACAGCTGTCGATTTTAATTGCGGAAAAATTCATAATTCGAGTAAAGCGATAAAAAAAGTCGGCTTTGTAATTAACGCTAGAACTAACAGAGTGATTGAAACTCTGTCCAGTTTGTCATCTCTGTTAGAAACTCTATGAACGTATATTCAGAGATTTAAATGATTTTTCGTAAAAATATATAAATAAAAGCTTTACTTGATGTCTTTGATGAAAATTTCAATAGTCGAACAGTAATGCAATAATTGTAATAAATTTCGCTTCAATTCAATATCATAGTAATATGTGAATATTATCTGTTGTGAATAATCTGTTGAAGATTGCGAATCGCAATTAAAACTGTGCTTCTTTTCCCTGAACGAAACAGGTATGGCCGCACGACGAATATCCGCTTATGCCTGTCGGCAAGCTAGTGCTGGATCGAAATCCCGACAATTACTTTAATGACGTGGAGCAAATAGCCTTCGATCCAGCTCATATGGTGCCTGGTATTGAACCAAGTCCTGACAAACTGCTACAGGGTCGACTATTCGCTTACGGTGATACTCACAGGCACCGTCTTGGTCCGAATCATCTCCAATTACCTGTGAACTGTCCATACAAAGTAATATCTCATGTTTATATAATCGTATAATCTCATATTTATATATGTGTTTAATCCGGTGGAAAAATATTCCATGTATAATATACGATAATTATGTGCACTCTGGTAAGGCTAGTGATCGATCACTAGCCTTAATATTCTAGTAAAACACTGACAATCACATTGATTAGAAAAATTGGACCGATGAAAATATAATCATGACTGAAGTGGAATTCAACGAAATTTCATTTTTCAGAGAACATTTATTTGAATATCAAGCTCAGATTATAATTAATACTGAGAGTATATCAAGTCACAGCAATTTTTGTCTTTCGCGAACAAATCTTCCAACAAAAGTTCTTGAATTTCATTGAGACAGGAACACGAACATGTATGTTTCTTCTCTTTTTCTATTATATATTTATTCAAATAAATTGTCCGAAGTATTCCAACAGTTATGTGCTTTTTATATTTATCCAACGTAATGTAATAAGTAACTGGTTGTTCAAATATCTTGTAATTCCTGTATATTCTTAAATTCGTTTCAAACTCGATCTATACTGTCGTGACAGTCGTGCGATCATTGCAGTGTTAATGGAATTACACGAAACCACAGTTACATAAAATATTGTTACATATTGTTGTGGCAATACATAGAACTTACAAGGAAATATAAGTTTTCTACTTGCAACATTTAATCACAGATCATAGAGTCTGAAGAACAGAAGAATTTTCCAATATTCTTTGCATCTTTACCTTCGATTCAGAAAAAGAAATACAAACGAAGAACGATTCCTTTAATTTTCAGGCAATAACCGCGATGAATTATCAACGAGACGGCGACATGAACATTAACAACCAAAACGGCGCGCCCAACTATTATCCCAACAGTTTTGGTGGCCCTCTGGAATGTCCAGCCGTTCGTTCGCCAAGCTTCAGCGTGAGCGGCGACGTGGATCGTTACGAGCCGCAGAACGAGGATGACTTCGGACAGCCGACCTTATTCTGGAGACGAGTTCTAAACGCCGACGAGAAGACCAGGCTGGTGGACAACATAGTCAGCAGCCTTAAGAACGCGTCGACGTTCATCATCGAGAGAGCCGTGAAGAACTTCACGGAAGTGGACGCTGATCTTGGCAAAAGACTTACGGACGGGCTTCGTAAAGCTGGCGTGAGAATCAATATTTGTGGCAAATTATCAAACTTGTGAACAGAGCGACTCCTCCTTTTTTCTTCTTCTTCTTTTTTTTTTTTTTTTTTTGTCTGTACTATAATCACTATGCTATTTGCATTAGACGCATACCTTATTTAATTGTTAATATTTTCCACAAATGAAATACATTATTATTTTGGTATATATGTCACCTTTTACAATTTTTTAACTTTGTTTTACTGTCAGGCTGCGGATTTTCACACGTGCACAGAGAACATGTAACGTGTAACACGTGAGAGATTGGTCATCAGTCGAAAATATGTGAAATATTTGAATTAATATTTTACGTTTTGTATTGATTATTCTTTCCTTTTTTCTTCGTGAAAATTCGCAGCCTATTTATTACGTTTAGCTTTGCTTCTTTTCTTTTACGGTTTTTATGTTATGTTTAACGTGTTTCATTAACTTTGCACAGATGAAGAGACTCGACTAATTACAGTGATTAATTTAGTGCACAGTGTGTACAATTTACAGAATGTGCTTTTTAAAAATATTTCCTATCGCTATATTAATGATCCATGATTACATGCAAGTGAATAAATAAAAAAAAAAATTATTTTATAATCTAATATGAAACTAAAGTAAACGCAGCAGGATAAATGAAAACACATTGCAATGTAACTTCTATTGATTAAAACTGATTTTCATTTCAACGCTTCAGTGTATCGGTGATAATAGTTAATTATTTAAATTGAGATATTTCAGAATGAAAGTACTAGAATTGATTAGATGTACCTTTGTAACGAATTAAAATTTTTAAAAGGCCTAAAATATAGATTTGAAATAATTAGTAAATTGAAGATTTCACATAGAAATTTGTTTCTTCTGTAAAATGTTATATATTTTATAGGTTTTTAGAATCTTAGATTCTCCAAAGATACATTCGTAGTTTAATAATTTTTCAAGTATACATATAGCTCGGAATTTTAATACAATACGATTTTTCAGTTCGTTTGACAAGCTCTTTATCAAAAATCGAAACTTAAAATGCGTTGAATAATAAAATAATATCGAAATTTTTTGAAGATCACGTGAGAATTATCTAACGTTAAATTAATAAAGAACAGTAATGAGTATAATTAATTGCATGAGAGGATTGTTTTCAAGCACTTCGATTCATCTTACAATTACTTTAGTAATTATCCCCGCTGAAAGAGGAGACTGCCAATTTCGTACTATAACACCCCGTCTGTATAAGGATGAACAGGTATAGAATTTCATATTTCGCCTATTACAACAATAATTTCTGATTGTCCGTATTTACATTTAAGTTTGATTCAATGCTAGTCAATGTTGCAATCTTCTTCTATCCGCTAATTTTCTTCTATCTGCTATGTTGAACTTCTTCTATAATTTCAAGTATCAGCAATGAAAATTCTACACATTTTACACAAGTAAAAGAAAAATTAATTACTAGACTGTGAATATTTATGTATATTCATATTTTTATGAAAACAATCAAAAAATCAAATATATAATGTAACGAATGGAAAAGTGAGGATACTTCTTTTTCAAAAATTATAAAAATTCGAACATCTATGGAAACTTGAAAAATTTCTTTCAATTCGTGATTAGATTCACGATTAGATCATTTTGAAGAATAGAGTTTCCTCTTTACAACGAACCCTTAGAACTTGCTATACAATTTTTATTATATCAGTATTTATTTGAACCAATGACAAAAATTTAAGAAATTTCCAGACTAATCTTCATTTAGTTAGAATGTTCAAAATTCAATAAAATGATGGAGGAAATAATCGTACAATAGATCTCAATCTTCAAGACTATGGATCTAGTCGTGAAACATTTTTCCTATTGGTTTTGTACCTTTAAATTTTCTATAAATGCAAAAACCCGCAGTTTAGTAATTAAAATAATCGCCAATCACAAACTAGTCCACTAGTAAAAACTAATCAGTATTTATCTTCTAGGTACAAATATAATATCTTATTAATGGTTTCGTCTCTCGATAAGGAACTGCGAGTAAGCGAAAACGAGAAGGCCTCTTTTATCAAGCAAGATATTAGTAAACAGGAAAATTCAGTTCAACAGTTTGCAATACATTGGTTTATCACCTCCCAAAAAAAATTCACAATTTTCTCTCTACGGCGAATTCTGACTGCATCTGCGTTTTATTCGATGAACGATGATGCGCAGTGTGTTCTTATGAATAAAGCCTCGGGAAAGGGGGGGACACATTTGTCAGGTGTGAAATATTTCCTTTTATGCCAGGAAATATTTTCTAATTAAATTGCACGTGATGCAATGGAAGAGCAAATTGTTAAAATCCTTATTAAAATAGAAAGAAATGGAATTTTCCTCATTTTAATTACTTATCGGTGCACTGAACGTTAGAGTAAGATTATAAGCTATTATAATTGAGAATAAAAGTGTTTTATAATTTTTTGGATTGGTGTGTTTTAAAAATGGTAGCAGCTGTGACGAATTTATGGAAATAATATTAAAATGGTAATGTCGATATTGGGGAATAGTTATAGCATCGAATATTGTAACAGCAGGAAATTTATGGTAGGACAGAAAAATTAAATGATTCACAGTGTCTTTGCATTATATATAACGAAAATACTAAAATAATAGTACATTTCCCAATCTAGAAGTGCATAAAAGAAAAAAAAACGTATTTTAGACTTAAGATGGATCAATTATAAAGTTTGTAATTTAAATTTGTAATAAAGTTTTTTTGAGTGTGATATTTCAAGCGTTTTTCATTTTTGTTCGTGAAGAATATTGTAGCTACGAGATAATGTTCGTCTAGATAAAAATCATTACTTCTATTAAAAAAAAAAAAATACATGTAAATACTGCACATGTATTCCTTAAAAAGATATGAGTATTAAAAACTTTTAACTTTTTCAAAGAAAATAGCAATATATTATAGAAAGAATTATAGAAAGAAAATATAGATAGAAAATCTAGATTTATGCAGAATTCTACTTCTAAAATAATGAAAATGTTAATGAAAATGTTATTCGATTATTAGAAGTAACTAAGGTAACTATAGGTAACTATGTTCTATCAATTTAATTTTGGATTTAAAATTTTGCTTGGTTCAAGCAATTGTTAAACTTAATTTCCATGTTAATTTCCACTTACTGAAAACGTATCTGTTTATAATCAGAACGGTTGTGGATGAATCGACAACACAGTAAATGCAATCACATTAACTATTTACTAAGACATAGAATATAATCACACAATCACAAATCACAATTGAAGAAAAGAAATTTATCTCTCGTATCATTTTATTCCCATTATCACGTCATTAACAAAGTAATGTTTACTTTTAGATTACGAAACACGGAAAAAAATCAGTTTGCTGATTGAAAGAAATGATACACTTCTAGAAAAATCCATTCGTTGAGAAACGAGAGAAACTATTAATTAATTTTATCTCTTTACGCTAGTTATAGTGGCCATACTTTGTCATGCATTATTTATCGATGCGAAATGTGTATGTACGCGTATGTGTATATGCATTAGACACTTTAAAAAGGTCGTGGAATAATAAGTTTAATATAAATTAATTTTCATCTTATTTTTTGTTTTCTCATTTTGTCGCAGCTAGTTTGTAACTGAAACGCTAATTGCTCAAAATTTGATTCGTATTTCTGTAATAGCGCTCCGTATTAAATCGTTCAGATGACGTTTACGAGTTGACGAATGAACGATATTTACATTTAACGAATTTCATGGTTGAATATTCATGTAGTTTCAAAGATGGATAATAGACTATGTGCCACAGTTTATACGTTCGTGTTTTATGTTTGCCTAGATTTCAGAAGAACATTTCAAAACTTTCATCTTCTTGCAGTTCTGTCAATTCTGTCGTGATTTCGTGAAGCAATATTTTCAAAAGCGGGAATCACGTTTTACGTTATATCAATTTCGATTGAACTCACTAAAAACGTGACAGATCGTTTTAAGTTTCGTAGAAAGACATCGGTTTCTAAAATCAGTTTTTGTAAATTCTGAAATTAAAGGAGAAATCTGATCAATAAATTATATGAAACAACGAACAATAAAAACGAAAAGCAAGAATTATTCGATGGAAAAATTTCAAACTGATCATTACAAATATACTACAGATATTTATAGAAAATATATAAATTCAATAACGAAAAATAAAAGACATTGAAAAGAATAAGAGGAATAATCAGATATCCTCAAATTACACAAATAAATTTTACAATTTACACGTCTTTTCTCGTAATTCGTAATCTGAAACATGAAGCATCAATTCAAGTAATTCAATCAATGTAGATAATTTCTTTCAATAGCATACTCAAACGTTGATAAGCAGATTATCTCTGATCTCAATTTATTTTAAGTAAATACAGTTTTTTTACACAAAGTACAATAAATACGTATTCCCGTATATAAGTTGCGCAAATTATCGTTTATTTATCAGACACTCTACATCGACATTGTCAATCGCTGAGATTCTACAAAGATTTTAGCCAAAATGGTGAAGAACTGTTTTCTTGTTGCTCTTCTCTTCGTGGCTGTAGCTGCCATCATGGCAGTACCAGTGGGTGAGTGAAAGGAAATTCGTTTTAAATGAATAATTCACGATGTTGCAATTGTTCAATTATCTAATTTTCACTTCGTTTATTTTATTTCTACGTTTTCGAAATTGGAGTTGCGAAAATAAATTTAATATTCTTCTACCATCATCGTCACCGTTTTCGCCTAGATTTTACAATTTTTTGAAATTTCAAGAAACTGAAACATATGTAACATTATGTTAAGTCGTGATTTGATTTTAAATTTTATAAATTTATTTTATAAATTAATTTTATAAAATTAATTTTATAAATTTTCAATAAAATTTCAATTTTCACTGGCTCTAATTACTAGCAGTAGCATTCGTTGTGAAACGGAAATATCTTTCAATTTTCAATTTTTTATTTTTCTGATTTTTATAATATTCCAGTATTAGCTGCGTTTGAATTAATAATAACTAGACTGGATATTCATTTAAATTCATATAATTAGGATTAGATTTAATGAAATGAAACCTAGATAAAGGATAGTTTCATCTACTAGCTGTGCTTGGAATATTTATATATTTCACGTTCTGATTTTGTTCTCCATATATTTCAAAAATTCTTGAAAATCCTCAATCTAATAATTGCCAAGTATCGTGAAAAATTTCATTCTCCTTATATTTACGCAAACTAAAGAACAATGTAGTTGTTTTTTTTCAATAAATTTTAAGTTTATCACATTTCTAACGCGCTCTTTATCAGCAGTTAATTAAAATTTCCGAGAATTTATATTTTCACTTCCTGCGAAATGACACTTCTCCCTCTTCCTATAGATATTTCCTTCAAATAATATTTACTAGCTATAATCCCTCTATCTTCGAAAATTCCTCTGCTCATTGTTATAACCATATACATTCGAGAAATAACGAACGAAGTCAATAAATACGGGAGAATAAAACGGATCTTTTTAGCTGTTAAATGCTACGTGATTTTTAGCTTCCTCGAGAGCATTATACGAAGAAGACAGAATGCTTAAAGACGGTGTTACAATTCCAGAGAAGGAGCCTCTTGAACTGTCTGGTGCCGAGGAACCTGCTGATGTACAAGTAAAACTCAGTTGCAATTTTGGAGATGGTATTTGCGCTATACACTGTATCACCGAAGGAAAAGCTGGTGGCCGCTGCAAGAATGGAGTTTGCTATTGTATCCAGAAGTAAGAAGAAATGTCAAAAATGTCAAATACATCGCTGATGTAAACACTTATTAAAGTACCTACAGAAACTCTGTACATTTATTTTTGAATAAAAACAACGGAACACGTATCAGATTGAGCAGAAACTTAAATATTCATTTTTCTCTTGAGTAACCAAATTCCAATATTGGAGAATAGATGAAACAGGAATGGGGGCAAAATATATTTTGTTACTTATGGAGATCGAACTTGCGATAGAAAGAAAAAAAAAACGATCGTGCGATTAGTGTGTGTATGTGGATGAGTAATAATGAAAACGATACGCGAAGTACAGTTCTACGTTAGCAGTCTGCCTGAATGGATCGCTTCGTTTTCTGTAAATTATTGTAATTCCCTATTTGTTTTTCTGTATTTAAAACTGTTTTGTTTACTCGCTAATCTATTCTTGTTTTTATCCTCCATCCATTGGGACTAACAAAAAGAGTATGAAAACAATATTTGTCCTGGAATGGTTGAAATGGTAGAAATTTCGGTTTCTAAAATCGGTTTTCTCCAAATTTTGAAATTAGAAAAAATCTGATCAATAAATTATATTAAACTACAAACAATGAAAACGGAAAACAAGAATTATATTCGAGAACTAACGAACAAAGTCAATAAATACGGGAGAATAAAACGGATCTTTTTAGCTGTTAATTCCTACATGATTTTTATTTTTCTCAATATCGAAGCGTTGATCCACGATTCCCCTGGGAATTACTGCGTTTCATCATGATCATTACACGAAACAGACAGAATGTTTAAATGTCAGAATAGGATTCTAGCTATTATAATTGAGACTTTAAGTTCAGTTTTATAATTTCTTTGGAAAAGTTGGTTTGTTTTAAAAATGACAGTTTGATACATTTATAGAAATAATATGAAAACAGTAACAGAAGTATTAAGAAAATGGTATAAATACCCAATATCACATAACAGCAGAAAGTTTATAATAATTCAGAATGAAATAAAATAAAATACTACTGAAACAGCAGTATCAATCTGAAAGTGACTCTGAATTCTAATTTCTAATTTTGAAATTTTTACATTGTATTAATTTGTATTATACGTAATTTGATTTGTATTACAATTCAAAGTTATTATCATTCAAATTCGAAGCATGAAGGAGAAACTATCGTATTCAAATTTCTATTGTAGATGTGACCCATCTGTTAAAGTACACAGAGCAATTTGGCAATTAGCTACTATTTATTTGAAACATTTTGCAACAGAGATAACCTCTTTCCATCTGAGGTGACAGTATAACTAGAGTTCATTTCAGGGGAATACCCATTCGCTGACGAAATGATTCTAATACAACTCAACTCACGTTCAACATACATTTCTACACACGAAGTTCAATAAACACGGAGTTGTATATAAGTCGCACAAGCTATTGTTCATTTATCATACACTTTTCATTAACAGTTTGTCTTCCATCATCTTCGATATAGTCGATCGTCGAGTTTTCAACAAAAATTTCAGTCATAATGACGAAGATCTATTTTCTTGTCGCTTTTCTCGTCGTTGCTGTAGCCGCCATTATGGCAGTGCCAGTGGGTGAGTGAAAGGAAATTCGTTTGATTAAACAATTCACATTGTTTCAATCGTTAAACTATTTTATCATTTAATTTTAACTTTTCATTCTCACTTTTTCGATTCTCATTCATTTGTGTTATCAAGTTTCGAAATATTTCTTTCATCATTTCGCCTTCGCCTACATCCTACAGTTTATCAAAATTTCAAGAAATTGATACGTTCGTAACGTCATGGTAAGTCGTTGTTTGATAGATACTTGGGCAATATTTGCCAGTGTAGTGTCATTTGATTCTAGATTTTATGCATTTTTAATAAAATTCCCTGGCTCTACTTATGATTACTAGTATAATAGTAGCAGTCGTTACAAAATCAGTATCTTTCAACTTTCTGTTTTCTAATGTTTTTCATTCTTCCAATTTTTGGAATATTCCAGCATCAGCTACGTTTTGAATTAATGACAATTTACGCTGTAGTACACATTCGCGTAAATTCATATTTTTATGAATACATTTAATGAAACGAAAGGTAAAGATAGTTTCATCTACTAATTATACCTGGAATAATTTAATATATTTTCTTTAATATATATTTCACATTCTGACTACTTTTAATCTCCATATATTTCACAAATTCTTGACTACTTTTAATAATTGCAAAATATGTTGAGAAATTTCATACTCGTTATATTTATGAAAACTAGAGAACAATTTAGCTGCCTGATTAAACAACATACTTATTTAGCCAATGAAGGGCCCAAGGGAAGTGTATGTTAATTTCAAAAAATTTTTAATTCATCACTTTTTCAATGCGCTCTTTATCAACAGTTAATTAAAATTTTCGAGAATTTATATTTACTTTGACATACGACTAAATATATAAAAAACCAAATTTTCACTTCCTGCAAAATGACATTTCTCCATCTTCCTGTAGATATTTCCTTTAAGTAATATTTACTAGATATAATCCCTTCCTTCGAAAATTTCTCTGCTCATTGTTATAATCATATATATTCGAGAGACGACGAACAAAGTCAATAAATACGGGATCATTTTAGCTGTTAAATGCTACGTGACTTTTATCTTTCTTAATGTCGAAGCGTTGATCCACGATTTCTTTGGGAAATTACTGTGTTTCATCGAGAGCATTATACGAAGAAGACAGAATGCTTAAAGACGGTGTTTCAATTCCAGAAAAGGAGTCTCCTGGACTGTCTCGTGTCGAGGATCTTGCTGATTTACAAGTAAATATTAGCTGCTCTTTCGAAGGTGGTACTTGTATGGTCTACTGTACCAACAGAAGTGCTGCTGGCCACTGCAGGAGTGCAGCTTGCCATTGTATCCGGCAGTAAGAAGAAATGTCAAAAATGTCAAATACTTATGTAAACACTTATTAAAGTACCTACAGAAACTCTGTACATTTATTTTCGAATAAAAACAACGGAACATGTATCAGATTGAGCAGAAATTTAAATATTCATTTTTTTCTTGAGTAACCAAATTCTGATATTGGAAAGAGATGAGACAGGAATGGGGGCAAAAAAAAAAAAATATATTTTGTCATTTATGGGGATCAGACTTGCGATAGAAAGGAAAAAATAAACGATCGTGCGATTAGTGTATGTATGTGGATGGGTAATAATGTTTGGAAATGTTTGTTGCGGAATAGTGGTTGGTATGGATTAAAGTAGACTCTCATTCGTGATTACTACGTATATTTGGCAAAGTTACACAATAGCGAGATGAACGCGGTGAACATGTAACTTATGGTTGATGTCCACGTCGCGAGTCTGTCCGTGCGTCCGTAAGACTGTGTATCGACTACTCATCACACGTTTTTCAACACAAATTTTACTATGTAACTCTAACTCTCTAACTGAAAGCTCGCTGCTTTCCTCGCCGTTAGGAAAACTCGGTCCCCGTTTCAGACATCCCTAGTTGGCCGAATCGTTTTTGAGTTTTAGCCAATTGGGTTGTCACGAAATTGCGCCGGCTACTCCTTGCGTTCGTGACGCGCATTCTCCGAGAGTGGGGCTGCAATTTCGCCGGGACCGATTTCCCAGAATTGTGGCGCTGTAGCAGAGTTTCCTCCACTGGGCCTCACTTTTTCCAAGTATTTTTCAGATGCAGATCTGGATGGCCCTTTGGAGTCCTAGAGTTTACGACGCTTCGCAGAAATGCTATTGCGGCCGAATTTCTAAAAACTATAAGCGCGGATGTCTGGTCTTACGCACTGTAAAAACGAATCTTGGCCTTTGCAATTCAATAGCGTAGGCGACACGTGAGTCGTAAATTCTCCTAACTTCTTGTCTGAGAAAACGTCTTTTCTCCGACATCTGCTAGCCGCTATAAATGAAAACGATACGCGAAGTACAGTTCTACGTCAGCAGTCTGTCTGAATGGATCGCTTCGTTTTTTGTAAATTATTGTAATTCCCTATTTGTTTTTCTGTATGTAAAACTGTTTTGTTTACTCGCTAATCTATTCTTGTTTTTATCCTCCATCCATTGGGACTAACAAAAAGAATATGAAAACAATATTTGTCCTGGAATGGTTGAAATGATAGAAATTTCGATTTCTAAAATCCGTTTCTCCAAATTCTGAAGTTAGAAAAAATCTGATCAATAAATTATATGAAAGAACGAACAATGAAATCGAAAAACAAGAATTATTTAATGGTAAAATTTCATGCAAACTAATCAATGTATTACAGATATTTAGACATTTATAGAATAACCAGATATCTTCAAATTACACAAATAAATTTTATAATTTATGTAATTCGTTTTTGAAAAAAACATGAAAAATCAATTCAAGCAATTCCAATCAATGTAGATTATTTCTTTCCATCTGAGATAATAATATTTCGAAGGTATATTTATACGTTGATAAACAGATTATCTCTGATCTCAATTCATTTAAGTTTTTAAGCATACAATTAAAGATACAATCATTTTGAGCAAACATGTTTTTTTACACAAAGTATAATAAACACGTGCTCGCCGTATATAAGTTGCGCAAACATCGTTTATTTATCAGACATTTGCCAGTTTACTCTGCATCGACATTGTCAATCGCTGAGATTCTACAAAGATTTTAGCCAAAATGGTGAAGAACTGTTTTCTTGTTGCTCTTCTCTTCGTGGCTGTAGCTGCCATCATGGCAGTACCAGTGGGTGAGTGAAAGGAAATTCGTTTTAATTGAATAATTCACGATGTTGCAATTGTTCAATTATCTAATTTTCACTTCTTTTATTTTATTTCCACGTTTTCGAAATTGGAGTTGCGAAAATAAGTTTAATATTCTTCCACCATCATCGTCACCGTTTTCGCCTAGATTTTACAATTTTTTGAAATTTCAAGAAACTGAAACATATGTAACATTATGTTAAGTTGTGATTTGATTTTAAATTTTATAAATTTTCAATTTTCACTGGCTCTAATTACTAGCAGTAGCATTCATTGTAAAACGGAAATATCTTTCAATTTCCAATTTTTTATTCTTCTGATTTTTATAATATTCCAGTATTAGCTGCGTTTCAATTCATAATAACTAGACTGGATATTCATTTAAATTCATATAATTAGGATTAGATTTAATGAAATGAAACCTAGATAAAGGATAGTTTCATCAACTAACTGTGCTTGGAATATTTATATATTTCACGCTCTGATTTTTATCACCATATATTTCAAAAATTTTTGAAAATATTCAATCTAATAAAACTATCGTGAAAAATTTCATTCTTCTTATATTTACGAAACCTAAAGAACAATTTAGTTGTTTTTTTAAATAAATTTTAAGTTTATCACATTTCTAAAGCGCTATATATCATAATTAAAATTTTCGAAAATTTATAGTTACTTTGATATACGAGTAATATATATAGAAAAATAAATTTTCGTTTCCTGCTAAATGACATTTCTCCTTCTTGCTATAGATATTTCCATTCAATAATATTTACTAGATATAATCTCTGTTTCTTCGAAAATTTCTCTGCTCATTATTATAACTATATATATTCGAGAAATAGCGAACAAAGTCAATAAATACGGGAAAATAAAACGGATCTTTTTAGCTGTTACATGCAACGTGATTTTTATCTTCCTCAATGTCGAAGCGTTTATTCTTTGGGAATTTCTTTGGGAATTACTGCGTTTCATCGAGAGCATTATACGAAGAAAACAGAATGCTTAAAGACGATGTTCAATTCCAGAGAAGGAGCCTCTTGAACTGTCTGGTACCGAGGGACCTGCTGATGTACAAGTAAAACTCAGCTGCAATTTTGGGGATGGTATTTGCGCTGCACACTGTATCACCGAAGGAAAAGCTGGTGGCCGCTGCAAGAATGGAGTTTGCTATTGTATCCAGAAGTAAGAAGAAATGTCAAAAATGTCAAATACATCGCTGATGTAAACACTTATTAAAGTACCTACAGAAACTCTGTACATTTATTTTTGAATAAAAACAACGGAACACGTATCAGATTGAGCAGAAACTTAAATATTCATTTTTCTCTTGAGTAACCAAATTCCAATATTGGGGAATAGATGAAACAGGAATGGGGGCAAAAATATATTTTGTTACTTATGGAGATCGAACTTGCGATAGAAAGAAAAAAAAAACGATCGTGCGATTAGTGTGTGTATGTGGATGAGTGATAATGAAAACGATACGCGAAGTACAGTTCTACATTAGCACACTGTCTGAATGGATCGCTTCGTTTTTTGTAAATTGTTGTAATTTAGAACTGTTTTGTTTACTCGTTAATCTATTCTTGTTTTTATCCTCCATCCATTGACTAACAAAAAGAGTATGAAAACAATATTTGTCCTGGAAAGACAGAAATGGTAGAAATTTCGGTTTTTAAAATCGGTTTTCTCCAAATTTTGAAATTAGAAAAAATCTGATCAATAAATTATATGAAACAATGAACAATGAAAACGGAAAACAAGAATTATGTTCGAGAACTAACGAACAAAGTCAATAAATACGAGAGAATAAAACGGATCTTTTTAGCTGTTAATTCCTACATGATTTTTATTTTCCTCAATATCGAAGCGTTGATCTACGATTCCCCTGGGAATTACTGCGTTTCATCGAGATCATTACATGAAACAGACAGAATGTTTAAATGTCAGAATAGGATTCTAGCTATTATAATTGAGACTCTATGTTCAGTTTTATAATTTCTTTGGAAAAGTTGGTTTGTTTTAAAAATGACAGTTTGATACATTTATAGAAATAATATGAAAACAGTAACAGAAGTATTAAGAAAATGGTATAAATACCCAATATCGCATAACAGCAGAAAGTTTATAATAATTCAGAATGAAATAAAATAAAATGCTACTGAAACAGCAGTATCAATCTGAAAGTGACTTTGAATTTTAATTTCTAATTTTGAAATTTTACATTGTATTAATTTGTATTATACGTAATTTGATTTGTATTACAATTCAAAGTTATTA
This sequence comes from Tetragonisca angustula, assembly GCA_036937485.2. NCBI lineage: Eukaryota > Metazoa > Arthropoda > Insecta > Hymenoptera > Apidae > Tetragonisca > Tetragonisca angustula. Next base: position 860,270 of record JAWNGG020000052.1, on the reverse strand, counting down.
TCATTCAAATTCGAAGCATGAAGGAGAAACTATCGCATTCAAATTTCTATTGTAGATGTGACACATCTGTCAAATTACACAGAGCAATTTGGCAATTAGCGACTATTTACTTGAAACATGTTGCAACAGAGATAACCTTCTTCCGTCTGAGGTGACAATATAACAAGAGTTCATTTCAGGGGCATACCTGTTCGCTGATGAAAAGACTCTAATACAACTCAACTCACATTCAACATACATTTCTACACACGAAGTTCAATAAACACGGAATCGTATATAAGTCGCGTGAGCTATCGTTCATTTATCAGACACTTCGCATTGACAGTTTGTCTTCCATCGTCTTCGACATAGTCAATCGCTGAGTTTCAACAAAAATTTCAGGCAAAATGGCGAAGATCTATTTTCTTGTTGCTCTTCTCTTCGTTGCTGTAGCCGCCATCATGGCAGAACCAGTGGGTGAGTGAAAGGAAATTCGTTTGATTAAACAATTTACATTGTTTTAATTGTTAAATTATTTAATCATTTGACTTCAACTTTTTCATTCTCACTTCTTCGATTCTCACTCATTTGTGTTATCAAGTTTTACATTTTCAAAACAATATTTTTTTCATCATTTCGCCCTCGCCTACATCCTACAGTTTTGCAAAATTTCAAGAAATTGATACGTTCGTAACGTCATGATAAGTTGTTGCTTGATTTTTGATAGATACTTGGGCAATATTTGCCAGTGTAGTGTCATTTGATTCTAGATTTTATGCATTTTTAATAAAATTCCCTGGCTCTACTTATGATTACTAGTATAATAGTAGCAGTCGTTACAAAATCAGTATCTTTCAACTCTCTGTTTTTTAATATTTTTCATTCTTCCAATTTTTGGAATATTCCAGCACTAGCTACGTTTGAATTGATGATAACTAGACTGTAGTACACATTCATGTAAATTCATATTTTTATGAATATATTTAATGAAACGAAAGGTAAAGGATAGTTAGATCTACTAATTATGCTTAGAATAATTTAATATATATACTTTCTGCATATATATTTCACGTCTGGCTACTTTTGTCTCTATATATTTCATAAATTCCTGAACATTTTTTATAATTGCAAAATCTTTTGAGAAATTTCATTCTCATTATATTTATGAAAACTAAAGAACAATTTAGCTGCCTGATTAAACAACATACTCATTTAGCCAATGAAGGGCCCAAGGGAAAAAGGAGTATGTTAATTTCAAAACATTTTTAATTCGTCACTTTTTCAACGCGTTCTTTATCATTAGTTAATTAAAATTGTCGAAAATTTATATTTACTTTGTCATACGACTAAATATATAGAAAACCAAATTTTCACTTCCTGCGAAATAACATTTTTCCCTCTTCCTGTATATATTTCCTTTGAATAATATTTACTAGATACAATCCCTCTTCCTTCGAAAATTTCTCTCCTCATTGTTATAACCATATTCGAGAAATAACGAACGAAGTCAATAAATACGAGAGAATAAGACGGATCTTTTTAGCTGTTAAATGCTACGTGATTTTTATCTTCCTCGAGAGCATTATACGAAGAAGACAGAATGCTTAAAGACGGTGTATCAATTCCAGAGAATGAGTCTCTTGAACGGTCTGGTGCAGAAGAAGCTGCTGATTTACAAGAAAGACTTAGCTGCAGTTTTGGTCTTTGCGGTACACACTGTATCCTCGAAGGAAAAGCTGGTGGCCACTGCAAGAATGGAGTTTGCTATTGTGTCAAGAAGTAAGAAGAAATGTCAAAAATGTCAAATACATCGCTGATGTAAACACATATTAAAGTAACTACAGAAACTCTGTACATTTATTGTTGAATAAAAACAACGGAATATGTATCACATTGAGTAGAAGCTTAAATATTCATCTTTTTCTTGAATTTTCTTTTCATCTTTCATCAAATTCCGGTATTAGGGATAAGATGAGACTGGAATGGGGGTAAAATAAAATATATTTTGTTATTTGCGGGGATCGGAAAAATTGTGGTAGAAGGAAAAAAAAACGATCGTGCGATGAATATATGTATGGGGATGCATAATAATGAAAACGATATGCAAAGTACAGTTCTATATTAGCAGTCGATCTGAATGGATCGCTTTGTTTCTTCTAAATCATTGTAGTTCCCTATTTTTTTCTGTGTATTTAAAACTGTTCTGTTTACTCGTCAATTTATTCTTGTTTTCATCCTCCGTCTATTTGGAGTAACGAAAGAAGTATGAAAAGAATGGTTGAAACTAATTTATTTCGATGAATCACGTGTCTTTCTAGTATCACTACTTAAGAATTCCAATTCTTTCGACGTTATCATGAAATGTACATTAAAAAAAAGTTGTAAATGAAGCGCTTATCGTATAAGAAGCTCATGTAGATAAAGCACTTAATATATAAGTCGTATTTATCCAAAAATTCTGAATATTTGTCTTAATTACGTGCAAAATATACGACAAAAGTTTGACAAAAGTACCAAAAGTTTGAGTAATTATAATTCTAAAACTGCTCATAATTTCTAATAAAAACATACATCATTAGAAGCGGTGAATCTTTCCCTTTAAAACGCTTTTCGTTTCATCTCGATACGTCTTTCGGTTCCAGAGATATCGTCGTGTAAAGACAAAGGTAATTTTCGACCGGTTCCTCTCTCCGTCCTTGTCGCACGATCGTCCTCTCTCTCTCGCGCAGTTTGTCGCTGACCTACCGCACGTGAGGGTGGTCAGTGACAGACAGATTTCCAGGAAAAAATACAGGTCACGGCGTCTGGCGGCCAATTCAAGATGGCGGAGAGTCTGGCGCGAGTTTCAATTCGCGTAAACTTCGAAGCGCTGTATCTTCCGAACGGATTCGGATATCGACGTAAAACGAAGCGCGTTTTAAAGGGCACACTTTCTATTATTTTCTCAGGGTATTCTGCTTTGTCCACTACCTTTCTAAAATATACCTTTAATTTCTTCTTCATAAACATACAGTGTACATACGTTAGTACACACAACGATCCAGTTTCTCCCGATTAGACATGGTAAATTTAGCAATGAGATGCGATCTTTAAACCAAAGATTTCGAAACGATGAGTCGATTATTAAGAAACGTAGAAAAATACGGTACACATGATTTCTGAAGGAGCAGAGTGAAAATGAGGTTTGGAAAAGGCGAGATCTCGATCGTTTTAGGTGAAATTCCATCCTTTCACATTGGTTCCCATTTGGAATACGATGTCGGTGATCGGTTTCAAAGAAGTTTCGTTGAATGTTTTCTGGAGAATTTAATCGTTCAATGAAAGGTAAAATCATTTCGTTTCGTTTCATGAAATATAAACTATTTATATTAAAAACTATGTGTTAATAGCATTTTAGAATTTTAATATACTAGACTCTATCGTGAATTTGTAGAATACAAATAAATTTTTTACTTGGAATGATTTGACTTTTTTCCTCTTATTTACTACTTGATCAACTTCGACTGTATTTATAACATCATTGATCAACTAGAATAAATCAGACGTCCAATGCTTTCTCGTGTTCCATGTTTCGGGGGTCAAGTAGCATAGGTCAATATATGGTCTGACGTAAACAAGTAGATTTGCTCGTCTTAATCGGACCTAACGCCAGCTATCTGTTCTTATCTTATGTGTAGTAGATTTCCTCTAAAATTGAAGTATCTATTTTCGAAGCAGATGAAGCTAAGATTTTGTATCTTTTCGAGTATCGATCGGTGGCCATTATAATCCAAAATAATTTTCAGAAAGAATTGAAAATTTAGTTAGTTAGGAGTTACTTTTAAAAACAATGAAGTATAAATTATACATTTAACATGTGTATTAATACGTCGTTTATAATCTAAAATCTAAAATTTCAATAGTCTACGTGGAAAAAACCATCGATGAATTCGTAAAAATCAGGATAGAGCTCTTTTTGATACTCGTATAAATACATAAATATGCAATAATTAAATATAAAATACATTAAATATAAAATTAAATATAAAATAATTAATACATTAAATATAAAATTAAATATAAAATAATTAATACATTAAATATAAAATTAAATATAAAATAATTAATACATTAAATATAAAATTAAATATAAAATAATTTTAGATACTAATTTTGTGTTTTGGTAGCTGGAGGGATATACTGTAACGGATTTCATTTTACTTACAATTAATCATTTCACTTGGTATAGCTCTCTGATTCACCGTTCCTTGAGCGTTGAGTGCACGAAAAAAAAATCAGTGAAATCTATCTCATCTTTAGTCAATGATCTCATCTATCATCTTGCACACGAGTCGATAAAGAACAGTGAGTAAGCGGAAACGGTCATTTTCCTCAATTGCAAGATATTAATAAACAGAAAAAATCCAGTCTATCGGTTTTGCAACACACTGATTTATCACCGCGGAAAACTCTCTCTCTCTTTCTCTCTCTCTCTCTCTTTACGGTGAATCCCGGTAAATCCCATGTGTCTGAAGAAAGATGATGTACACTTTGTTCTTACGAGCAAAGCCTAGGGAATGAGGATGTGTTTGTCAGGTGTGAAATATATCCTTTTACACCGGGAAATATTTTCTAATTACACTGCATGACGAAATTGCACGTGATGCAATGGAAGAGTGAATTATTGGAACCCTTATTAGAATAGAAAGAAATGAAACTTGTTTAAATTATTTATTAAACGTTAGAATAGGACTCTAGCTATTATATATTGAGATTCCAAGTGAAGTTAATTTTTTTGGAAAGGCTGGTTTGTTTTAAAAATGACAGTGGATCCAATGTTTGATAAATTTATAGAAATAATATGAAAACAGCAACAGGAGTACTAAAAAATGGTATAAATACCGAATATTACATAATAGCAGAAAGTTTATAATAATTCAGAATGAAATAATAAAATACTACTGAAACAGCAGTATCACAATCTGAAAGTGAATCTGAATTCTAATTTCTAACTTCACAATTTTTACATTGCATTAATTTGTATTACAATTCAAAATTATTATCATTCAAATTCGAAGCATGAAACTATCGCATTCAAATTTCTATTGTAGATGTGACGCATCTGTTAAAGTACAGAGAGCAATTTGGCAATTAGCTACTATTTACTTGAAACATTTTGCAACAGAGATAACCTCTTTCCATCTGAGGTGACAATATAACATTTCAGGGGCATACCCTACTCACGTTCAACATACATTTCTACACACGAAGTTCAATAAACACGGAGTCGTATATAAGTCGCGCGAGCTATCGTTCATTCATCAGACACTTCTCATTAACAGTTTGTCTTCCATCGTCTTCGACATAGTCGATCGCCGAGTTTCAACAAAAATTTCAGTCATAATGGCGAAGATCTATTTTCTTGTCGCTCTTCTCTTCGTTGCTGTAGCCGCCATCATGGCAGTGCCAGTGGGTGAGAGAAAGGAAATTCGTTTGATTAAACAATTCACATTGTTTCAATTGTTAAATTAATTAATCATTTAACTTTAACTTTTCATTCTCACTTTTTCGATTCTCGTTCATTTGTGTTATCAAGTTTTACATTTTCGAAACAATATTCTTTTCATCATTTCGCATTCGCCTACATCCTACAGTTTTGCAAAATTTCATGAAATTGATATTCGTAACGTCATGATAAGTCGTTGCTTGATTTTTGATAGATACTTGGGCAATATTTGCCAGAGTAGTGTCATTTGATTCTAGATTTTATACATTTTTAATAGAATTCCCTGGCTCTGTTTATGATTACTAATATAATAGTAGCAGTGGTTACAAAATCAGTATCTTTCCACTTTCTGTTTTTTAATATTTTTCATTTTTCCAATTTTTGGAATATTCCAGCATTAGCTACGTTTGAATTGATGACTGTAACTAGACTGTAGTACACATTCATATTTTTATGAGTAGATTTAATGAAACGGAAGGTAAAGGATAGTTTCATCTACCAATTATGCTTGGAATAATTTATATATTTTCTTCATATATATTTCACGTTCTAACTACTTTTAATCTCCCTATATTTCACAAATCCTTGACCATTTTTAATAAATATGTTGAGAAATTTCATTCTCCTTATATTTATGAAAACTGGAAGAACAATTTAGCTGCCTGATTAAACAACATACTCATTTAGCCAATGAAGGGCCCAAGGGAAAAAGGAGTATGTTAATGTCAAAAAATTTTAAATTCATCACTTTTTCAACGCGCTTTTTATCAGCATTTAATTAAAATTTTCGAGAATTTATATTTACTTTGACATACGACTAAATATATAAAAAACCAAATTTTCACTTCCTGCGAAATGACATTTCTCCGTCTTCCTGTGGACATTTTCCTCAAATAATATTTACTGGATAGTAGTGGTGCGATTTAAAAATTTAAAAATTTTCTCCGAAAATTCCCCTGTGACTGTGACAGCCAATAAAACACGGGAGAACGAAACGGATCGTTTTAGCTGTGCAAATGATACACCATTTTTCTCTTCCTCAATATCAAAGCGTTGATCTAACGATTCCTTTGCGTGTCATCTACTCTACGGAAGGCTCAGAGACGACGTTTAAATTTCAGAGGAGGAGTACGAGCCTCTCGAACAGCCTGGTGTCGAGGAGCGTGCCGACAGACAAAGAAGAGTGACCTGCGACCTTCTCTCCTTCAAAGGGGTCGCTGAACACAGTGCTTGCGCTGCTAACTGCCTCAGTATGGGCAAAGCTGGTGGCCGCTGCGAGAACGGAATCTGCAAGTGTCGCAAGTACGTGATCCTTCCCATTTTCGGTTCCTTCGAATTACTTAGGCCAATACTCAGTTTCGACTGGATGAATATGTGTCGAGGAAATATATGATTTTTCTTGTTCCAGGACCACTTTCAAGGAACTCTGGGACAAACGTTTCGGCTAAAGTCCACCTCTACCAAGTTCCAGTAATGGAATTTGTCTGTCCAACGAGAGAGACACATAAGAAGAACACAATTATTGTTAAGATATTAAAATACGCTTACTTCATTATACTAAAGTTAATCTCTCTTTGATGAAAATTTTGTGAACCTTGACTTGTTAAATTTCTTTTGGCTCTAGTAGTGTGAGTAGCATTGACTTTCGATATAGTATTGTGTTATAGTATTCAGAACCAATAAAATCTTCAAAAAAGAAAAGACACAAGCGTCTAGATGGTGTTTCTACCCTTCTTGTTTTTATTTGAAGTTAATTAAATCATCATTTTTTCGTGTCCCATGTTTCGAGGGCCATTTGACCTCCTCTTTCGTGTTATTCTACCGAATCAATTTAGGCGAGTTCTTCACTTGCAGCGTCTCTAAATTATAAATTATAAACACGAGGAGAATTGTAACAACAGGTTATGAATAATCATGACATTAGAATTTCATAACAAATTGGGATCACGTTGAAATTCTTTTTTCAATAAAGCAAGTATATAATGAAATTTTGTAAAACTACTAAGTATACAGTAAAATTTTTTAAGATTGTATTTATTTCTTAAAATGCAATATTTTATAGCATCGTTGAGTTATAGGTGTGACTGTAATAATTTTCATGCTGAAATTTAGAGTATCTTCTATGATACATTCGATAACATTTTCTATGATAAAGTTAAAAATACAGTTAAAAACTTCAGAGTTATGTAATTTATCTTCAAATTAGTATCCCTGTTCGCCACAGGATCTAACATGTGTCAGCTGAATAAAATTAAAAATTCCAAAACTAAGCAATCTGTTCTCGACTCGACATGTTTCCAGTGGGATCTAATAATGTCAGTTAAGAGTTAACACTGTCAAGTACTATATATGATCATTCGGAATGCAACTGTTTAACAAAAATTTATCAAAACCTTTTTCTTTTCGTCGTGAAACTTTTATCGCGACATTTTGCTCTTTTGTTAAAAATAAAAATAAAAAAAAAAAAAAAGAACACGACGCTCTACGTGTGTCGATAACAATTATTTCGAGTCTCGTGAAACAAAACGTGTACCGATTAATAAGTCACGCTGTTCTTAATCGCATCGAAATAAAGCATACGTGCCGGCTGAGCTAACAATCACGAGACAAATTGCCAATACCAATGCATTAAATACCAATAATGAACGATCGTTTATGTTGTTACCGGAAAATACTGCATCCCGAATATATACACGCTGGTATCGTGAATCGCTTCGTGCAATTATGCATAAAAGGTATAAATTTATCGGGCAACTCTATTTATTAGAGATTTCTATTTTCGTAAAACGAGAAACCAGTCATCGATCTTCATTTCTCGTGTATTCGATCGATTAATCTATCTTTAAATTATTTGTAGCTTTTCGCTACTATTGTACGATGTTCTTTTTTTATGATACAAAAGACGGACAATTTTAGTCGAAATAGTTAGCTGAACGAACAATTTTTTTAATTTTCCTTCATACACATTTTTGTTTATGGAAACGAGAGCAATTATTTTCGTAGGTTTCATTTTCAATTCTATCGGATTAATATTTATCGACGATCCTTTAAAGTTTAATTCAATTTAATGCAATTCTTTTTGTTTACAATAAATTATTTTCGAATTATTAACGAAGATAGGAGCGAATGGAGCGATATGGAATATGGAGATAAAAGTATGAGATTTCGCATCAGAAAATTGCTGAGCGGAAGAAAAATCAATTAATCGGACCGTCGAAGTAGAATCTTATATTTACTCGGTCGAGTCTTCCAATAAATTGACTTATTCTAACCGTTGATAAATTCTCTTTGCCCGGTACTAATATTTGAAAATAGCCCCTTCCTTCCGCCCTTCCTCGCTGTTAATAAAATACGATATTCGGATCGGCACGAAAGTTCCACAGCGGCCAGCAATTTTCATTCAGGGTCTCCGCCGGAACAAAGAAATCTCATCCATTAAGTCGCACGGAAATTCACATTTCGAAAATTTAAATTTAAATTAACATTTAAATGAATTGGAGCGAACTTCTTTCTTCCGTCCTCTCAAAAAATATTTCACCACAGCGACAATGAAAAAGAGAAGCCGGAAATTCAAATCTCTATCAAAATTAAAATTGAGACTGACCACTTATTTTTCTTGACTTTGTCAAAAAAAAAAAAAAGAAAAATATGTCCTTCATTTGCAACAATAGTCGATGAGAAGGTCGTACAATAATCATCAGATTAATTAATGAAATGAAAATTAACTTCGTGTCTGTCCCCTCTCTGCTGACAAATATTCCCTATCCATTCGTGGATAATAATGATAAATACAAAGAAAAGAAAAGGATACGAGCAAGAAACGTACGTACGTGCGATTCAGGAAGGGAACCCGGTGATACTACTTTTTCCCCGCGGAAGAGGATTAGTCCGAGTGAAAGAGGGTGAAAGGCCGTGAACGAACGAAAAAGAGAAAGAGAGAAAGTGAGACGAACTCGTCTCGAGCGAGAAGCGGAAAGGAAAGAGAAAGAGAAAGAGGAAGAGGCAGCTAGACTCGATTCGAAAAAAGAGCAGGAAAGGAGAGGAGACACGACTGGAAAACCAATATGCCTTGTGCTTCGGTGTGCAATTAAGGGGTCGAGAGAGTTTACTGTCGATATTTTTCGACTAGCAATTATTGGAATCTTTCCCCCCTCCCCCCTCTCCCTCCCCCCACCTCCAACCGTGGATTCTCTCCCACTGATATATCCAGAGCCAGTGTATAACCGGATCGGGCTCGACCACGACCACGATAGTCCTGCAGGACTCTTCTGCATGAAGAACCCTTCAGAAGCGGACAAATGCGGCCACTATATGCACTTATGGTTCTTTCCACGCTTTCATTAAAAATTGGACTCCGCTCACCAAAGCACCTTCTTCTCTTTTTTTTTTCCACCCTCCTCCCTCCTCTCGTTCGTATATATCCGTCCATTTCCTTCCAATCCCTGACAGAAAGAGAGAGAGAGAGAGAGAGAGAGAGCTATTCTCGTTCAACGTTCCCCTCTATTCTTCCATCGGGTCCAGCTTTCGAGCTCTGGGCTCTCTTTTTCCTCTCTCGTCGGTTTTTTTCTCGCCACTTCTCTCGTGGCTCGTGTAGATCGCGCGGGATATAGCCTCGATGTCAGTCATATTCGTGGCTGGCTTTTCCTTTTCTCTCTCTCTCTCTCTCTCTTTTTTTTCTTCTTTTCTATCTCATCTTTCGTTTCGCTAGCCGGGGCCCGTCCACCCCCTGTGTGCACCGTTGAAAATGATTTCCTCCGGTATTCCGCGCGCGGTCATACCGCGGCCTCTTCAGCCGGGGAGAATTCGGCTGGCCGCGAATGAATCGCGAATAACCGGCCGAACTTTTCCTAACCGTTCGTTTTTCCCGCGTTAAATCGCCCGTGTACGCTCGATCGCGTCGTATGTACGTGCACACACACACATGTATATATATATATATATATATATATATATCTCTGCGCTCGCAGTGGCGCGTCCACTTTTTTTCTGCCAGCAGTTTAAGAAGATTACCCGCGGGCCAACCTTTCGCGTCGTTTCTGAACGGGATTTTTCTGTCGATCGTTTTCTGCCGGAGTTTCCCCGAACCTGGAGTTTCAATTTGCAGCGGGGAAACCGAGAGCGGAGGAGCTTCAAACGGGAAAATGTGAAGAGAGGCACGTTTAAAGGAAAACGAAACGGAACGAGACAGCGAGTCAACAGCGATCTGCAAAATTTCGACGTAGTCATTTTGCACTTTATTTTGTAGCTCTCGAACAGTTCTTCGATGGACATTTGTAACGTTGGAGTTGGATTGTAAGTTGGATCGAGGAAATTGGTTGAATTGCTTCTTTTCTAGAGAAACTCAGTGTGGAATATAGTAAACAGCCGCGAATGCTAAAATAATTTATTTCGATTTTTAGAATCGTCTTAAAAAGGAAAGCAGAAGTGCAACGTGCAAAAAAAAAAAAAATTCAATCTGCAAAATCTATCTAATTATTATAAATTACAACGTAGTTCAATACAGTACAATATAGTTCAAGTAATGAATGATAATTCCACGACAATTTTACGATTGCAGTATAACTCAAATAATGAATGATATTTTCAAGACAATTTTATATCCAGGCAATTTGATTTAAAATACAAATACGAATTTATTTTTAATTATAAAAAAAATACAAGTATGAACACAAATATACAAAAATTTCGAACATTTACGTAAATTATTTCGCAAATGAAAAGTCGAATTAGAAAAATCCTCTTAATCCGACGATCAATAATAAAGTTGATCGCGATCGTTGCGAGCTGTGATAATTAATTAATACGATTGTGATAGTAATAAATACGAGAGTAATTCTTCTCGATCGTTCGGTCGATGGTGAAAAAAATTTCGTCTGTATTTATTTGCACCGCTAACGAGACGTGTTCGAATAGAAATAGAATTTTTGTCCCTCGAGGTTTTGTCGAGGTTCTCTCCTCCACGTGCTTCGCGAACCTCAGCGATATTACAGCTGCCATTATTTTCATGTCCCATTGATTCAGTTAGCGAACGCAACTAACTAAAGTTCATACCTTTATCCCTCGTATACGTTTCTTTCGCACGGCAAATGAAATTTTATAACAAACGAACGTGCGCCGGGTGTTTCTTTGAAAAGGACGCAATGAAAATTCCTCGCGATTGTTTCTAACGATATTCTGCGTGCGCGTGTGTGTTCCATTCACACAGAGGACGGCTTGTTTTTTGACAATGTCGCGGCACGGGGCCCGAAGAATTGTTTCGACGAACGTGCGGAGATGTTTCGCTCAGGTAGGAAATAAATAGAAAATGAATATGTTGAGAAATTTCTCAACAACATCGTTCAGACCAATGGAAATTGGAAAGTGAATGACGACGGTGGAAATCGTGCGAAATTGCAAGTTGAAAAAGTCGATCGTTGAGACTGTAAGTAACGTGTTACCAGCGGGAAGCATTCCATGAATTTTTAATTTCAATCTGAATCTGAAAAGCGTGTTGCAGTTCCATTTTGCAACAGGAATCAATTCATTCTCGCCTCAAAGAGAAAAGGGTATTTATCGATTGTGCACTAAATGATCTTCGTGAACTCGCAGTTATTTCACTCGTCTACATTTACTATATTTATATATTTCAAAAAATATCGTGATTTACTGTGATAGCAAAATATTATCGATTCTATTGATTTTAATGTCACCTTGCGATTACGTACGAGTTTTATGTAACGCAATTGAAAACGTAGATAATTCATTGGAAATCTGGTACAATTTTCGGAGTAATATTTCAATATTGCGATGAAAATGTTTAAAATGTTGGAAACGATGAACAAACACATGTGTACCTTCAACAGCAAACAAAAAAAACCTGTATTTAAAAAAAACCAAATAAAATTTTGGTAACTTGGGATTGATTGAAAACGTTCTCTATTTAAAAAAAAAAAAAAAAGAATGAAAAAAAAGAAAAAAAAATATAAGAAACTTGATTGAAACACGCAATTTTTATTTTTATTCATTTTTTTAACCAAAAATATAATACGTTTTATTAATAGACTGCGGATGTTTATGCATTTTGTGGGAAAACTAAAAGTGCGAGATTGCAGAAAATGCGACCGTATAAAAATATACATAAAATCTCGAAAACATAAAGCTTCCTACGACGTGCAAAACGATTTTTTACCCAACTCCCATTTTCTCAATAATATTCTTCAAAATATGAATTTTTATAGTTTTCATTGCATTCGATGCGTTTTCTCCTTCTATTTAAAAAAAGGAGAGAGAAAAAAAGGTAGCCGATACAGCAAAAACGGAGTTCGACGGTATTCGTCCGTCGGGACAGGTTCAATTTTTGTAAATTCGTTCGATAAACTGCACAACTACGTGCCATCTAACTCACGTCATTTTTCTCCCCCCCCCTCTCTCTCTTTTCGGTGCACACGCGTGCGTTATTAAATACCGCGACAGGAGTGAAAAAAAAAAAAGAAGAACGCAGCTGCGATCTGAAATTGCGTGCCACGGCGAACAACAAATCCCCGATGAAATTTCGCATTCAATTTATAACGCGTTGCAATTTCTAGCAGCCGTGGCCGTTCCCCGGAAATTCATTCGTTTCCGTTCTCGTGTGTGCGTGCAGTGCCACGCAGCCTAGAGTCTTCGATCGTTCGCGAAGAGATGTCTCTACGTGTGCCGCGCTGGTTTTTAAGAGGGTATTCTAGCGTGAACTGTTGAAAAAATCGATTGTTTTTTCTTCTCTTTTGCATATTCTTAAAGGACATGGTTTCGAAAATAAATCTCTGCAACCTTACGTGTGAACTCCTGAAATTAACGAAGTTATGTTTGAAGGACGCGACGATATATAGCGTCATTGTTACCGCAACACTAAACTTTAAAGGCATTTTTCTGGAAACTATGTTTTCACGGCGTCCGTGATATCTCGAAATCTACTTGACCAATTGACTCAAAATTTCAAGTACGTATTTAGTACGTGTGACTATAGCCCCTACCAGAATCAACCGAAAAATTTTATTTTTTATATTTCTTTAGAAAGAAATTCTGCTTTCGAAGTTTAACAAAAATATGCGAAAATCGATTTTCAAAGTATCGCCACTTTTTTAATTGCCAACTTTTTTCTCTTGTTTTGGTACCTGCTATAGCCAAACTCATACTAATTAAGGAACATTCACGTTTTTTTTTATTTCCGGCAAGCAGAATGGCCGTGAGACTGAGAGCATGCAGTGCCACTAATTTTAACTTTTTTTGTTCCGAAAAAATTTTAAAACGTCGTTGAAATACGTACAAATAAACCTTGTCAATTTGACTGCAAAAGGTATAATAGTTTCTTTGCAAAAAATTCTCTAACAAAACACGCACTTCACGCTAGAATAGCCCCTTAAGTAGAATATTGCTGACGTAGACAGACTCGACGTATTCAAGAAATAGCTGTTTATTTATTACTTACAACACTTCTCAAGTGCCAGACACAAACGTCAGGGCACTTGCTGGAAAATTTGAGCAAATTTTTCCTGTACTTTCGCGCTTTATATTTCTCTCAATCTCGAGTAGAAAGGGACACACATTGTCAGCCATAAATATTAAGATATCTACACTCGTGACTATTAACTGGCAAATAGTTAACAAATTTTTGTATTTATAATATTTCGTGTTATTTTATATAATTCTCCGTCAATGAAATAGGATATATGCTATTAGACGTAAATATTGGGATATTTATTCGTAATTATTTATCTTTATTCACTTTTTATACTCAGTCGGTAGAATGGAATATACCCTGTCAGTTATAAATATTGGAACCTCTCCTTGCAACTGTTTTCTGGGAAATTTTAGCAGATCTTAATATTTTATATTACTTTGTACACTTTGCCACCAGTAGAGTAGAACATACGCTATCAGACTTAAATATTGGAACCATATTATTGTAGAGATATGATGTAAATAATGTTTATTTAATGAAAATAACGATAATAGAACAACAAATAATTAAACGAGACAAATTACTTTACAAACAACACGAATTAACAACTAAAATAAATTCTTTTAACAATACAATTGACACTTTTCAACAGTTCTCTCTCTCAACGCTCTCTCACGACTCTGGTCTTCTTTTAAAAAAGGAAATCACATTCATATTTTATCATATTTCTATGATCAACAAACCAGGCCATTTGTCATATTTAAACGCAACTAAAATTATAACTACAGATTAATTATAATAACCGATACTACATTATTTTTGTCGCTGTTCATTCGAAAATTTTTGACAAATTTTATATTATTTTATATTATTATTTATTTTATTATTTTATTACTTATATTATTAATTATTATTATTTATTATTATTTTATTATTTATTTTATAGTATTCTGTATTATTGTACTAGAAATTACAAATTGACAATGTCAAGAAACTTCGGTTCAATTAGAAACGACAATAAAGTAACTAAAAGATGAGAATAATTTTGATTAGACGCAACAAGCAATATCTGCGATCAACAACGTGACTCAAATAGATCCATTGTGGAATATCAATTTTAAAGCTTTCCTCGCTTATTCATTCAAGAATTTAGTTAGAACGTTACCATCGTTTCCTTTTTTCTTTCATTAAACGACTTCGATATTTTAGATAATTACTCACAGCGTATGCCACTCGTTTATCAAATACCATTCCAGTATATAACAACTTCGATAACAATCTAGAATGCAGAAATTTCGATCGTTCGATATCCGCAGACCTCTTTCTAACTAAAAATCGTCCGTTTTTCCATGGAGCGATACGTCAGAACCGGCCGTTCAAACAGGTGACGCGCAGCTGAAAGGATTAAATTCCGTTGCGAACGCGTGATTACAGTATTCGATTTCGATACGCCCGCTTTCACAATCGGGAATCACAAAATCACACGCTGTTAACGAAACACAATCGCCGATTACGGAACAGCGGCTGGCGAATTTACATTATTCCCTTGTCTTTCACCGTACAATCATTTTCCTCGCCGCGCGCACGTCCCTGAATTTTCATCGAAAAGTAAATTTCGCTGGTGACTGTTCCACCTTGGACAACAACGAGCGAATTTTTCTTCAACTTGAAACACTGAACTCGACGGGTATCGTCGTTGCGATTTTATTTCAATAGATCAAACAGCAGTTTCAGATTTAACAGGCTTTGTACGATTTATTAATAGGTTAATCAGTTTTCGACTGTCCACGAGCAAATCGCGCGGTAGGTTACGCGTTGATTTCGTGGAAATCTCGTCCATTGGGGATTGTTACGTACGATGTTGAATTGCGTTTAACTCCGTTTATGTAGGTGTTCAATTACTTATATTAATATTGGAATATTTGAAATTTAAGACTGATGATATATCGAGGAGGAGAGAAATTGGAGAAATATCATCAGTACGATTGGACGTAGTGTTTCAAGATTTTACATTGGACAATTCTTTGCGACCCTATTTGATTTGAATGAAAAAAGAATTTCAAATCGTAAGATAATGAAATATTTGAAATAAATTCGAGGCAAACACGCGGAAGCATTGCGGACACCGAGCAGACGAATCGTTTAACATTAAATACGAATCAATTTTATATTGGAAGAAATTCTCTTCACTTACGCTTGGAATTAATTAGACGAAATCGGAAAGAAAAAGACACATTACAACGACACAATTATAAATTTCGCACAACTTTTGCGAAAGGAAAAACTCGATTATAAAATACTGAAATGCTCGTGATAAACCGGAGGCTTTATCTCATCTATCAGCTGGCTGAAATATTCAATATCGAAACGTAACAGACATTTCCGTGATCCAATGGCTCGTCATCCTCGATTACATCACGTCAAAATAAATAAAAAATGTAGGTTAATAGTAATAATTGATATGTTCGAAAATAATCTAAAATAAATCAGTGATCAATCAAATAAACAAATAAATTAACGCAAAAATTTACGAGAGAGAGAGACAGAGATATTACAATACAATACAATACAATACAATACAATACAATACAATACAATACAATACAATACAATACAATACAATACAATACAATACAATACAATACAATACAATACAATACAATACAATGCAATGCAATGCAATGCAATACAATACAATACAATGCAATGCAATGCAATGCAATGCAATACAATGCAATGCAATGCAATGCAATACAATGCAATGCAATGCAATGCAATGCAATACAATGCAATGCAATACAATACAATGCAATACAATACAATACAATATAATATATTATATTATATAATACTTTGCTAAGAATTTAATAAATAAGATAGAAATTTAATAAATCTAATAAATAAGAATATAGTAAATTCAAAAGAATTTAATAAATAAGTAAAGGAAGTTTGCGACAGGAAAGATCCGCTTGTAAAATACTGAAGCACACGAAACCCGAGGGGGATTTGTCTTATCGATCAATTAGCTAAAGTAGCCAATGACGGTACGTAGCAGACATCGTGTAGTCGAGTGGTTGAAGCTGGCTCTGCCCTCCGGAACGAGTGATCGGTTTGGAAATAATGCGATCGCAGAAGCACGAGGTCTCCTCGGTCGGTACGCGAATTAACGCTCTAGGAAATCGGATTACGTCGTGACCCACAGCGCTGGCTGTCTACTAACTCCTGCATTAGCCTCCGTTTCGAGCAAATTGCGTTTAGCTCGCGCCGAGAAGAGAGGACCGATCGGCTTGCTAGAAGTGCTGCTCGGCCCGAGTACAATAAATTTGCTAATCCGCGAGCCGCAGAAATAACCCCGACTGTGAAAATACGCGCCATCTCGCCGAATTCTCGCTGATCGACGATCGCGCCTCCACAAATCGATAACGTTGTTATCTCGGATTCGAAGTCAATTCCGAGCGTTGAAAACGAATCGTCCCCTCTTTTTTTTCGGTAATTAATCGGTAATTGTGTGACAAGTGATTTAAATTAATTGCGATATCCGATTTTTCATTAGTCACATTTTGCCCGAGTGTGGTTGGAATTTTAACTTTTGTCCTAAATTGCAACATTTCCTCAGTATATTTAAATATATTTAATTGTAACCCAGAACAAATGACAAGTTCGTTACTTCTTGATGAGAAGCGACGAATTATTGTAGACGGTTCGGTCACTCGTTATGGTCCGCGAATCAGTTGCCAGCGCAAGGAGTTAACAGCTATATACAATGAATGGCTGTAGCATTCACGTATGGTGAACATGTTAAGAAGTACTAGGCGTTAACTAAAGGAATATTAGAGAGAGTACAGGATAATTGATGGGAGAATATTAATCGTTTTTTTTCTTTGTGATTGGTAGGACTGAGCACTCTGCTCGTACGAACTTCACATTTTAGTCGATACTCGATTAACTCTTTCAGTCTGGAGAAGGGAAAGAAGCGATAACATTTTTTCAATTAAACGAAGCAAATGGAATGTACGCGAGAAAAAAGAAATTTCAAAAATATTCTATTTAGTAAAAAATAAAACGGATCGTCACGTACATAATATTTTTAATGATTTTTCGTAGAGGTTGTTGGAATAATGTCCGCAGAGTTGTGTGAATATAAAAATATGCCAAAGGAACGTAACTTGGATTAATGAAGAAAAAAAAAAATTAATTTTGTAGTTTGACACCCATTCTGACAAAGTTTATACTATTTGCTCGAAATTTTTCAGCAATTGTAACATATAATTCACAGAACAAAAATAAATAAAAATCACAAACTTTTGTGAATTTAAGCCTCCTTATTAATTGAATAGAACGCGGAAAAAAAATATCTTCTTCATCCTATTTACGAAAAATTTTGTAATAAACGTCACAAGTTTATCAAAAAATAACGCTCAGGTTATAAGATACAATATCAGGTATAATTTTTTAAATTGGAGACTCAGGAGTGCCTGAATTCCGCCCCAGACAGAAAAGGTTAAATGAACTTTCGTTTGAATCCACTTATCTGAAATTGAACTCTTGCTGCATGAACGAAAAATCACCAGCAAAGGAAAGAGCCAGCGGAGTTCTCTACCTGGGAACTGATTTCTCTACAAATGAAGTGCTCCACTTGTAATAAATTATTCATTCCAGAAAAATCCATATAATTCTACTGTATTTGTTAGAGAGTTTGTAAGAGAGGTCTGGAAACCTAATTTTAATAGTCTCGTCCCCCCTCTCTTTCGTCTTTCATTGGTAATCGGTACGAATTAAAGAATATTCGAAGAATAATAGGATAATTAATAAGAAAATATTGATTTTCTCTTTGCGACTGAAATGAGTTTCAGAAGCATTACAGTTTAACAGTCCAATTTTAATGATCTAATCTTTCCTGTCTTTCGTTTCTTATTCTTCGAATAAATGATAATTGGCGTTAATTAAAGAATATCAGACTATAAGAGAATAATGGGATGATTAATGAGAGAATATTAATTTGCTCTTTGTGACTGAGAAAAGTTTCCGAAGTATTACGGTTTAACAGTCCAATTTTAATAGTCCAATCATTCCTGTCCTTCATTCTTTATTCTTCGAATTGGTAATTGGTACTAATTAGAAAATATTAGACTACAGAAGAGAACAGATCGTATTTAACGAGGGAATATTGATACGGTTTAACAGTCCAATTTTAATAATCTAATCTTCCGTTTTTTATTCTTCGAATAAATGATAATTGGCGTTAATTAAAAAATATCAAACTATAAGAGAATAATGGGATGATCAATGAGAGAATATTAATTTGCTCTTTGTGACTGAGAAAAGTTTCCGAACTATTACGGTTTAACAGTCCAATTCTAATAGTCCAATCATTCCTGTCCTTCATTCTTTATTCTTCGAATTGGTAATTGGTACTAATTAGAAAATATTAGACTATAGAACAGATCGTAATTAACGAGGGAATATCGATACGGTTTAACAATTTTAATAATCTAATCTTTCGTTTTTTATTCTTCGAATAAATGATAATTGGCGCTAATTAAAGACTATAAAAGAACAATAAGATGATTAATGAGAGAACATTGATTTGCTCTTCGTGACTGAGAAGAGTTTCAAAAGTTGGCTCAACAGTCCAATTTCAGTCAAAAATCTTTCCTGTCCTTCGTTCGTTTGCTCTCATCAAATTCGTAATCGAAGGACGTCACACCACTAATTGCGGACAATTAATAAGATATTATTCAAAAATTAATTTTACGATCCAGGCTGGTGCACTCAAACCATTGTCCCATTGTTTCATTACGAAACACGGAGGGAAACACGAGAGGGCAAAAGAAATCACGCAATTGCACACGCAATGTGGACGAAAAGGTTACTGAAATGGCGATCGTGGGGGAACGGCCATACAGGGTGGCTGACAAACGTCGCTTCGAGATAATCTTTGTCCTGTTGCTACTTACCACGCCGTGTTCCCTCCACCTCCTCCTCCTCATCCTTCTCATCCTCCTCGTCGCTGTAACACGCGGCGGTGAGCTGCGGTAAACGTGTATCGCGGCACGTATTTGGCTTACAACGATTACGAGAGGATCATAGCCCCAGAGCCCGTTCAATCAATCAGCTGTTCAGGTATTAGCGTTTCCTGGCACGTAGCGAGCGGTTCGTACGTCGGTCCCGATACGTTCAACTCGCTGGCGTTCCAACAGCTGCGGAGGAGGAGGGGGAGGGATTCGCCATATTCGAGCAGCCTCGTGTTTTTCCTTCTCTCGCGGCCAGATTCGCGGAATTCGAGTGTTAAAGGCACTTTCGCGTCGATCGATCCGATTTTTCTGCCTTCGATTGCCGAGGAAGTTCTTCTATTCCTCTCTCTCTGTCTTGCACACGCGAATAGAATGAAAACGGAGAGGATCGACGACGGTGGATGAATGGCAGTCGAGCGATGCATGGAATGGTTTCTTTCACATTTTCGTGCGTCATGTTTCTTCTTTTTCCCTTTTTTCTTGGACTTTCGTACAAAAAAGCGAAGATTTTATGACGAGAGCAGTGATTATATTTCTCAACGGGGGAATTTCTTGGACAGTCTCTCAATTGGAAGTCGACTTTCTTTTAAATGATAGTAAATCATTTAGTTTAAATATTAATTAAATATTTTAAATGATAGTAAGTAATTTAGTTTAAATATTAATTCAATATTTCAAATGATAGTAAGCAATTCAAGTTTAAATATTATTTAAATATTTTTTCATATTTAATTAAAAAAAATTTTCTTTAAATATTTAAATATTTATATAAATAAGTTTAATTTGCAAATGAGGCAGAAAAGAAATTGTTTGAAAAATACGTGAAGGGAAAAGATTGGAGGGAAAACGATAGGTGGAAATGACATCATTTAGCTGCGTAGTGTATTTGTAATGATCTTGGTGTTCGGAATTTTACAAGTGCAAAGGAGAAATCTGTCACGAGCAAAAGTTAATTAAAATCCGTGTTGTCAGTTCAGTAATAAACTCTCAACACTGACAATTATAATTCTGCGTGTGATAATTGAATATTTGCAGAAGTATCAAGTGCAATAATAAATACTATTCATTCGTCATTTGTAATTTTATCGTGTGTCTATTTTGATCTATTCCATTGATTCTGATTCATTTCTACTTTGAGATTAAATTGTAGTAATTTACGATTCTAATTCCTCAAATTACAATATATAGGAAAATTTCGGATTCGGATATACCTCAAATATGAAAAATCTTTTAATCCAATATTGTTCCATTATTCTGTACAGGCTTTTCAGACAAAAGTGCTTTCGATTTAAATTAAATCCCTAATCCCTGAGTAAAATTGAAAATTCACGCTGAATCGGACAGTATAAATCGGATTAACTTAGAAAATCTGATTAGGGATCAGATCGTAAATATATATGTCGTTTAGACGGCGATTAACTTAAAATAATAATGGAATGCAATTGAATTTCATAATTTAATATAATTTTATACAATATTATTCCTTTCAATCATACCGTATTACCAAAATTATTGAAAAAGTTGAAAAATTCCATAAAATATCCGACAAAAGACATTTCGTTCAATCATTATTAATTATGTACTAAAATGACTGACGAAGCTAGAATATTCAACGAAAGAGAAATGTAGAATTATGTTTTGAACTAGTAAAATTGTGTTTTAAAAAATAAATATACGTCGTAAGTAACATTTCTTTCCAATTATTTAACTTGAGAGGCTATAAAAAAAAAAAATATAAAACGCAAGTTACAAGAATTACATATACAACGTGGAAAATAAAAAAAGAAATATAAAAAATTACAGAAATGCAAAATCCAGAAACAAAAGTTTGCCGCTACTTGCAAAATTTACATTATCGTGTCAGATCTGACCCAGTGGTTTCTATCGTGCGTGCAAATATAAAATGGCAATTTTGGTAAACTACTCACGTAGGCACCCGACGATGATGGACGAATCGAGGGGTACCTCATTACAGCTGCCATTATCGCGAATTCAGTATTAGAAATCGTTGTTGCATTGTTAGAAATCGTTTGTACGATGGCTTGGTCCGGCGACGCACGCCAGTTGTTTCGCCAACGAAACCTCAATTAGCAAATCTGTAATATCGTTAGCGGAACGCGATAATTGTAACATCAACGCTGGCAAGTTTGTTTCGGTGTTTGGCATTGTTGCGCGATAACGTTGGAAATAAGGGAACGAGGTTTCCCGCGTTGCAACGTGCATTACATAGATTCGCGATTACCGGGTCGCGTTCAGAATTTATATAAATAGCCTGGTAGAGCTGATGCAAGTCGAAATCTGAAGAAAGATATTTCGAAATTCCTAATCAACAACGAAACGTTTGAAATTGTTCGAAAGGAGAGAAGGAAATTAAGATACTGTTAGTTTGTAACTTAAAAATCCGCGTATTTGCGGAAAGTTCGAAGATATAAATATTCACATTGTCTTATGCACAAACTGTATCAAGTGTAAAAATTGAAATGCACACACGCTTTCAAAAGAAACATCTTGTTACAATGAATCGAATGTATATTTAAATTATATTTAATCTCTTTGTATTTGACAAAGGCTTCGGATCAAAAGGAGTATTTGCGTCGACTTAATTCTGCGCAGGGTTCTTCTTTGTTAAATATTTAAAGTGCAGAAATTTACACAACATGTAACTTTCAACTTCAAATTACAACTATAATATATATATATATATATATTATAGTTGTAATTAGAAGTTGAAAGTTACATGTTATGTAAATTTCTGCACTTTAAATTTATTAATTTAAATATATATATAACATATAAAGTATTAATATAAATATTAAACTACATATAATGTCAAAGTGAAAGTCATGCTTACACTGTAAGTATGTACGTATCATTTGTTATAACATTTAATATAATATTCGTTTCACTTACACGTTGTTATCTGTTCAAATTTGTTATAATATCACAGTAATATTTATAGTAATATTTTATATATTATTATTATTATACTATTATTATATTGTATATATTATTTAATATAATAACATAATAATATTTTATAAGATTTGTCTTTTACAATATTCACAAATCTATATACAAAGACAGTAATATATTTAATTATACACAAAGCTTCTCCATCAAATATTCTTTCAGCACGTGTATATATATATATATATATATATACGTGCATATACAAAAGTATATATAAAATATATACAAAATATATAATAATATACATATACAAAAAGTTGAAATGTAACATATATGTATATATGTTACATTTCATCTTTTTTAAATGCTCAATTCATCCTTCCAATTACGTTTCGTTGTATACTCATTGTTAGAGTATAAGAAATTGCATTGTAACTCAACAAGACAGGCCACTAATTGCAGCCGGCCGAAAAGGCTCACGCCGCCACGTTACTTACAACAACATTACAAAACAGACGTTTTTTCTAACATCTGAGAATTTATGCTCGTTGGATGGATCAAGGGAGCAACTTCAATCGGAATTCTAGCAAAAGCGAGGAGATTTATTCGACAGGGGGAGGGGGGGAGGGGGGGAGGGTGGGCTACGCGTGCTGCATGACGGCTCGCAGCAGGTTAAAGTAAGTCAGGATAATCCGGCCAGTTCGTTTTCCACTAATTGATATTCCATTCATGGTGATCCGCGAGACAGGGGCCGTAATAAAGTTGCGTCGCGTGGTTAACCGATCGCCAGGTTAATTGACGCACTCCGTTAACCGTTGCTGGCCGATCAGTTTTAATTCATTCCATTCTGTTTTCGCCGTTCTTTCCCGATCGATCTGTCCGTCCGGCCTCCCATTTTTATGCAAAATATCAAGTTTCTATTGTGTAGACTGTAGATTTTTTTATGCATCGTGCAAATTTTTGGGAAATTTTGTGTTAAAAAAAATGTAAAAAGCATCGAATGTATATAGGATGGGCATATATATATATAAAATGTACATAGGAAAAATTTCTATAATAATAATTTTATATACAGGGAAATAATATATAGGAATAATTTCTACAATAGGAAAATAGGAAGCATATAGGAATAATTTCTATAATAATAATTTTATATAAGAAAAATATATATGTAATGTATATAGGAAAAATTTCTATAATAGTAATTTTATATATAAGAAAAAAACATATAGGAATAATTTCTATAATAATAATAATTTTACATAGGAAAAATATATATATAATGTATATAGGAAAAATTTCTATAATAGTAATTTTATATATAGGAAAAAAATATATCTAATGTATATAGGAAAAAATTTCTATAACAGTAATTTTATATATAAGAAAATAATATATAGGAATAATTTCTATAATAGGAAAATAGTATATAGGAATAATTTCTATAATAATAATAGTAATTTTACATAGGAAAAATATATATATAATGTATATAGGAAAAATTTCTATAATAGTAATTTTATATATAGGAATAATTTCTATAATAGGAAAATAGTATGTAGGAATAATTTCTATAATAATAATTTTATATAGGAAAATATTTATATATATATAATGTATATAGGAAAAGTATATATTTCTTCTCGCTTATTTTTCTTTTTTTTTTGACAAAACATCAAAAACTAATTTCATCGATTTTAAATTAAATTTAAATTCAAACTTAAATCAATGTAAAGAAAAAGAAAAATTTAAAAAATATATGATAAAAGAGTTACGGATTTATTTTAGTAGGAGATCATTTCTGTGTAACCCTGTACAACAAGGCGATACAAACTTGCAACGTCTGTTTGTCGAAACGTATCGAAGTGAACTTGCATGACCAAACGAAGACTGCGATACAAAAGAAAAAAATTAATTTCGAACGCAGCGAGAGTGCGCTGCTTCAAACCGATACGCGATATGTATTTTCATCGAAACATGAAGCGAATTCGAAAACGTTCGACGTTCTTGATGTTTTGCATCCCACATTCCGCATTTCACGACCTGCATCTCGCATTTCGCGCGCTGTGTAAAATTCTCGAGCGTGGGATGGAAACGTACCGTCAGAATGTGAGAAAAGACACGCGGTGAACGTTTTGCAGAAGAAATTCTCTATTTAAAATCGAACGTGTATGGGTGCAGAGAAGGATGAAGCTGGATGAGAAAATATTAGTAGAGGAAACTAGGATAAACTAGGATATCAGTTCGAGATGCTGGAGATGTGGGATATGAGATATGAGATGGAATATATACAGGGTGTTTCGTAACCTGTGGGACCCACTTCGGCAGCTGATTGTACGTCTAAAAATAATGAAAAAACGTCATGTAAATATATGTCCTATCTGTCTTCGTTTATGAGATATAATGAAATCTTTTACTAAAACCGAGTCTCGAATTTTAATTCGTTTCAATTTATTTCACTGCAATATATAAGTGAACAAAGAAAAAAGAGACAAATATAAAATAGGGCAAGACAATTCTATAAAATGGAAAAATTATTATTAATACTCATAGATAACTGTGATATTTATCAATTTTAAAATTTCTTTATCTACCTACCACTATATATGTAGTTATTGCAATTACTGTAATAAATTGCAATATATATATATATATATATATGTACATGTATGTATATTGTATTGTGCCAAAACAACGTGATAACACGCCAAATATTTTTGACGAACAATCAACGAACAGCAACAATCGACGCACGTTATTTAATAACTATATTGCGAAGCAACGCCGAATGGATTTTTAATTATGGTCACTTCGTCGCGGTCGAATGGCTGTTTACAATTAAAATGCCCAATTAATTACATCGATTATACGTGGAACGTGCATAGGTCGCGCAGCTTGTTTTCTTTTCAACGAAAATGCGTTTCGATGTAACACGAATCAGGTTAACGGGCCATGCGAAATAATTGAAACGGAAATATACATCGCTGATAAAGTCCCGTTGAAGTTTAAATTCGCGTACGGTGGGCCATAATATTTGCCGACAAAATATTTTCCTTCTTTTTTTTTTTTTTTTTTTTTTTTTTTTTTTTAGTTTCGAACGGGAGAAAATTTCGAGAAAAGAAAAAAAGGAAAAAAAAATATTGAAACGCGTCCAATCAACGAGAATAAAAGCTCGACTTCTCGTCGTTCGTTTCGAATATAATCGCGCGTGGAAACGAAAGTTCGCGTTGAGAATGCGCGTTTTGCTCGCCGAAACAATTCGTCTGGCGATGACGTGATAAAGTGGTCGATAATGTAATTATTAAAATCACGAAGAACCTCGATGGAACTTTGTAAAACGTTTCTGCACAAAGTTCCCGCAGGTTCTTGGCCCACGCGTTCGTCAACTTAAATCACTTTTACTTCGTTCCGCTTAATTAAACGCGACATTGTAATAATTTCGTACTGGCTGGGAAATGCCTGGAAAATCGATCGCCTATCCATCTCGCCATTAACGTCCCTCCATGATGGGGACAATCGAGTTCAATCGACGGTGAGCATGGTGATAATTTGATAATCGTAAAAATTTCCAACATCTGACGTTATTTCTGTGCTCGAAGGCTCCATCGCCGACATGGTATTTTCAGCGTTGAAAAAACACTCGTAAGTGCTAAGACTCTTCGTCACATTCAACGATACGATCAATATTTCACTCTTACTTTCCTTTTTATTTTTTACCGTTCATATTCAGTGACCCTGTTTTATATTACGCTTCTAATTATCAGCGTTTCAAAGTTCCGCGATCTGGCACGCGTATTTTAATTTTGTAATTGCATTTTATATTTCATTTCGCTTCGTTATTAATAACTTCGTTGTGTGAAAAGTGACGTTTAATTTTTCTCAGTTTCTTTTTTTTTTTTTTCATTTTGCAACAAACGCGACGCTTGCCCTGAAATTTCTGCAGTTACTCTCGCCACCGTTGAAAATATCTCTTTTATCATGTTTTTCTTATTTTTCAATGCGACACTTCAAATCGAGTTAACAGCAGAGTACACATCGACAGAAAATTTGTCGAACACGCCGCTCTCTTCTTTATATGCGCGCGTTATTGTCGAACAATTAAAGATTAATCAAAAGTTAAATGAAAGTAATAGGACGAGTAATAGTTTCTCTTCTCTGTGACGCAAAGTCGCGTTATATATATTATTAATATTTCACGTCTCTGCTCGAATTCGTCGTTCGTTACTCGGACGTGGAAAGTTTCGAGCGAAATAACGCGCCGCGAAACTTTCCATATCGATCGTCGCAATCGGCACGAACTTTCCCCGAACAATCCAATACAACTTCTGATACATTATGCAAAAATGGAGTTCTCGATATTCCGCGACTACTGACACACCCCCTCCCTCACCGCCGCGCGGAAACAAAAGATTGATACGCACGTTGCGAACTTCCGAGGTCCCCATAAAGATGGAAAGCTTGATATTCTATAAGTTCCGATCCGCTTTGCATAAAAATGGGCGGTTGATACTCTCTGCCGAGTATCCGATGCACCGTATAAATACAGGAGGCTTGATATCCGACGCCTTTTGATGATTTGCACAGAAACTTGATATCCCGCCGAGCTCTAACAGCTCCCCTAAAAATGTGGATGCTTGATACGCTTGACAGTTTATAGCTCCCAATACTTGACACTTTATAAAATCCAGTATCGGCGTATAACAGAATACAGATAAAGTTGACAAAATCGTTCAGTCCTACAGTGGGGTGAAACGAATGGCACTCGCACACTCGACGAAAAATTATTCACAACATTTCAAACTTGCTTGAATTTCGCGGAACGAAGCAGCAGATGGAAATTTGAACACCCTCGTGGTCATTGGAAACATTTCTTCGTGCCTAGATCTCGAACACTGAAGTTTCTTCGATGTTAAAACCTGCTCTGTTCTCTTTCTCGCCAATTTATTACACCGTGTCCATGAAGTCTCTTTACAATTTCAAAAATTTATTACAAAGGCAAATGAAACGACAGATAAGTGGAAATTATTACAAAACGAGACGTATGTATTTTTTTTTTTTTGCCTCATTTAATATACTTCTATATGGACGCCATTAGTTGCACGAAGCATAACAAGACGATACTCGATTTCTTGCCATATAATTGCTATAAAATAACTCCATGCGTGTGTCCATAAAGTCTCTTTATAATTTCAAAAATTTATTACAAAGACAGTTGATGAGATATCTTCGTCAGATTTGTTCCATGTACTCAGTGGTTATCAAAGTTTTTATTACATTGCATTTCAGGTACTCTGTTGATAAATAAGATACTGTTAAATGAATCCCTCAAGAGAAAGCACAGTGTGTATCATGGTTTATTGAAACTAAATCGGATCTGCAGACTCAGCGAAACTTCAAAACCTTTTTATGGAAGAGAACCACCGTCAGGTCCATCAATTCGTGCATGACGCAAGAAATTTATGGAGACATGGACAGTGTTCGATAAAGAGAAGAGTGGACGATCAAGAACATCTGGGGAAAACGTGTAAAAATCGATCGAGTAAGAAATCGAGTACCATCTCGTGCAACTAATGGTGCCCCCATATAGAGGTGTATTAAATGAGCCAAAGAAAAAAAAAAAGAAAACTTAAATATACACGTCTCATTTTTCACAATTTCCACTTATCTGTCTTTTCATTTATCTCTGTAATAAATGTTTGAAGTTGTAAAGAGACTTTACGGACACCCTGTGTAATCTTGAAATGTTCTTGAAACTCGCCTCCTGTTCAATTCGCTCAGCGTTCTGTCGACGAACGTTCGGGTGAACGAAGAACACGCGAGCCTGTAACGAGCCCGCAATCTGCTTGTGGAAATGATTTCATTGTTCGACGAAAGCGATAGTCTCGATCGCACTCGATGAAAGAAAGATGAAGAAAAAGAGAGAGAGAGGGGGGGAGGGGGGGAGATCTAAGGGTACGTGCCTTGGGAGAGATTTATCGGTACGCGGGGGAGCACTTCGTGCTAACTTCATCTGTATTCTTCGGTGGAAGCCGGCGGAGCAGGGAAGGGGAACGAATAATTCGATTTTATCGGTTTACCGAGTTTCGTAGAGCACACGCGGGAAGATTTACGGCAACGAGATCACAAAACAGAAACGAGGAGCGCGGAACACGCCGCAACAACGACGTTGGCAGTGGCCAGATGGAATTTCGTCAGCGCCATTGAATATCTTTCTGCAGTAATTATGTCTGCTCCGCGGGACAGCTGTGATTAAACGGCCGATCGATCGGGCCATAATTCAGCGGGACTATCAGAAATCGTGTTACGTTCGATGTGTCTCTCTTTGTAACTGGCGCGGCGCGTGATTTCCGGATCACGCCGGGGTTTGAAATTACGATTTTAAACGAGCGGTATCGAAACAGAGTCGGAGACAGATGCTTCTCCTTTCGTTTCTCTTTTCAACTCTCTGTTTCTTTCGAAAGGCAGTGTTTTTCAATATTTCGAGAAATTAATTGGATATTTTTTTGGAATGACGACTGTTTAGAAATTCTCTACTTTTTTTTCTAGCAAAATTACAGACGATACTATACGATGCTAATACTATACTGCCCTGTTGTATTCAAATAGGCGTGTCTGATTGAAAGATGATTTTTCTTTTTTCGACTTTATTGACTTCAGAAAGCGGACTTTCAACAATTCAGGTGCTGAAATGTACAATGAAAAGTCGTTTGCTTTCAATTTTAATGCAGTTAAGATTTTTTTTATAATACTATTTCTGCGCTACTTAATTTAAGCGAAAATTGCAGAAAGTGGTATAACGATCGGTGACGTCATGTGATCAACTGACGACGTTAATGCAACATCACGTGATTTTCAGACACTTCACACACACACACACACACACACACACACACACACACACACACTTTAGTTTATATATTTATTTACTACTTATATCGTTCTATTCTTTGCCGATTTACACTTATCGATCATTCTTTTCATATAAATCAAATTTTGTATTTCGCATACTTGATAAAACTTGTCCAATGAAAATTGTTATTTAAACAAGCTATAGTATATTACGTGAAGTGTAAGAATAATAATACAAAATTCTCAATCCATCAAACACAAACAGTTCAACATAATTTTCAATGCACGACAAAATGAGACGGGAATTTCTACTTTCTTTCCCTTTTGTATCCGAGATTTGTACGTGGCAAATGTTTAATGTGCGTGGCACGTGCAAATTACACGCGCAAAGTTCATTTGCTCTGTTGATCTCATAGACAAATATAATAAAAGGGACCGGGCAAATGTTTGCTCTGCCTCATCTTGTTTCCGAATTGCAACCCAATTTCCCAAACTGTAGTCAAGTGTACCGGTGTTGCTTGTGTATCTTCGCGAAGTGTCGTCAGAAGTTACATACACCGAGCGTATTGGAAAAAAAAAATATTTGATCACCATCACTTCTGATCGACTTTTGTGCAATTATTAGCAGAGATTCCATGGTCCAGATTCTCGAAAAAAAAGGCAGTTCAGAATTTCCGTTGACAATAATCCCGATCGATTTACGAGAGAAATTTTCCTCTCACGTTGATCGATGTAATTTGTTCCTTTATGTGGTTTCTTAGTTGGATCGTCATCAAAATCCTTTAAAAGAAAAAAGAAGCATAGAAACGTATGGCGTTACAGAAAGATGTACGAATCAATGTAGATAAATTATTTGAAATGTATCGATCGAAACAATTCTATAGTTAAGTCGTTACCAGATATGCACGTGTGACACTTCAAAATTGATTTAGATCCAGTCTCAAATTGTGAATATGCATTTACGTAGATATCAGATATGGTTAATATATTTATAATCAAATGTGTTGCATAAAGTTGCAAAAAGCGAGGCGCAATTTTTGACGGAGATTTTGTTGTCGCAATTATTAAATATAGTTTATTAAATATAGTTAAATATTAAACATAGTTATATATTAAATTAATATATATATATTAAAATTTAATTATTATTATAGTTATATATTAAATTAATATATAAATTAAAATTTAATTATTATTATAGTTGTATATTAAATTAATATATATATTAAAATTTAATTATTATTATATTTGTATATTAAATTAATATATATATCAAAATTTAATTATTATTGTAGTTGTATATTAAATTAATATATATATTAAAATTTAATTATTATTATAGTTGTATATTAAATTAATATATATATTAAAATTTAATTATTATTATATTTGTATATTAAATCAATATATATATCAAAATTTAATTATTATTATAGTTGTATATTAAATTAATATATATATTAAAATTTAATTATTATTATAGTTGTATATTAAATTAATATATATATTAAAATTTAATTATTATTATAGTTGCATATTAAATTAATATATATATTAAAATTTAATTATTATTAGAGTCATATATTAAATTAATATATATATTAAAATGTAATTATTATTATAGTTATATGTTAAATTTAAATACGTAAAATATTATTCGCAAATTTCGTTGAAATTTTCACACACTATCGAAACGTTAGTAGAATGTATCACATTGATACATTATAATACACGATAGCAGTGTAACGCGAGTGGATGACGTTCTATAAATATTCCGAATTTCATCGGCATTGGCAATATCGAGTCAAAATTCCTTCAAATTTTCATAAACGACCATCGTTGGGACGCGGCGCGGCGAGTGGTGCTGTTGAAATCGTTACGGCCGATTGATCCGAGTGGCTCGCGAGATAAGAAAAAAGGAAAGCTGATTATGAAAGAGTTACCGTGCATGCGGCGATGAGATAAAAATATTCGAGATGAAATGAAACGTTCGAAACTCGCGGAACGAGAGACGATTCACCATCATTCGCAGACAGAAATTCGCGCAGCGCGGAGGTTTTTACGGTTGGCCAACAACCGTTTGTTAGGACTGCGCGATTAAAACCTCCAACATAATAGTATTCAAGTCGAATTTTCATGTACGTCGATAGTAAAACTCTCGAATCGGTCGAGACGAACTGCTTTCCTTTTTTTTTTTTTTTCATCGTCAGACACAGTGAAACTCGAACGATAAGCTTCTAGCTTCCTTCGTGCTCGAAATCAATGAAAATTTTAATTCGAATTCATTAGTTCTCGCCAATCTCGTTGCAAAACGTGACGCGCGTGTTGCATAATTCGAGCGAGAAGAAACGCGGAAATTTTATTTTTGCATTTCCTCTGCAACATAGCGCGCGTAATTGTTTTTCATACGTTCGACGAATATCTCTACGAAACATTTCTACATTTATTCTTCCAATATTTATCCTCGTAATTCGTTTCATTTAATTTATTCCCCTGTCCTCGCATTGTTAATCGTGGCAACATGCCCGTTCGAACGAAACGCAACGAGACTTGCGCTCGTTTAATTTCGTCGTGAACAACGAATTCTTCCCACGACGCACAATTCCACGCGCACGTGTAAATTCTCGGGACTGTGAAACCGACCGGTGAACTATTTTTCTGAACTATTTCCCCAACCTTTATGACTCTCTGGCGAGTATCGATTGTACGTATCTCCATAATTTACGTGTTACGCGTTACTCGTATTTTTCCGCGAGTTTCGGATAGAAACCTTTATTTCTCTCTTTCTCTCTTTTCTCTCTATCTCTGTCTAGTATTTTCGACAGCACTCGAATCTGCTTGATGTTTGCAACTCACGCGATCGTAAAATTTATAGTCGAACGTATCGTGCAATTAACCAGAATCTCTGAACTGCTCATCATTCCGTGCATCGAACTTTCTGTTTGTCTGTTTCAGTTGTCTTTTGTAAATCGTAGAAATAAGATCAATTCAAAGTGGATCTGGGGAACACCTATGGGGAAATGATTGGTTTCGACAAAATCTTTCGTTTCGTACGTGAGCGATAATAAAATAAAATAGATACGTTTTCGAAAAATTCGAAACACTGTGCAGGATCTGAGAAATTCTATTCCAATTGAAATTAAGATCGATTCTCGTTTCATCTGGAGTAATAAGTAGCGTAGTTACCAAGAAACAAAGATTAATTATATTTTACTCGAAGAGCTTACATATATAATTACTTTTTTAAGGAGGAAAATTCATTCTTCATTTCGACGTCGCATAACATCGTTCCGTTCGTTAAAAAAGAAAACAATTATTCAACAGAATTCCCAGGCTGCTGGATGCCCAAAGATATCACAAAAATTCACTAAATTCTATTAATCTGGTACCAAAAATCTCCACTCGATTGCTTACACAACAGACTTGAGAAGAGATTTTTAACCTCTTAAGGAGAATTTTTGTTCCAAAACTGTATAATAATATTTTCTCAATTCTAAGTGAAACAAAACAGGCGAAACAAATAATAAATTTATTACTTCTCCAGTGATATCGTACCGACGAGTTTCAAAAAGAAAGCGACGAATTGTTGCACACGGTTCGGTCACTCGTTATGGTCCGCAATCAGTTGCTAGCGGATAACACCAGTACTACCAAAGTGGTCGAAATGTATAATTTTCCAATCTATAGTTTTTCAGATACTTTAGATATTTTATGTATGGCACACTACAGTCAATATAATTTTGACAATAATAATATTCTAACGATATTAGCCTCTTGCGCTGGAATGACGTGCCACGTCGAGAATTTTTTGTTCCAAAATTGTACAATAATATTTTCTCAGTTTCAAGTATAAGTGAAACAAAACAGGCAAAACAAGTAATAAATTTATTACTCCTCCAGTGATATCGTACCGACGAGTTTCAAAAAGAAAACGGCGAATTGTTGTACACGGTTCGGTCACTCGTTATGGTCCGCAATCGGTTGCCAGCGCAACGTGGTTAAGACTACGATAAAGAGAGAACGAACGGGTAAGTGAAAAATAGCGCGATCCAAATGCCGGAAAATTTCCACTTGCTGGAAAAAAGGATTCGACTGAAGAAATAATATATCAACGAAGCGTGGAAAAGCGCGGAAGTTGGACGACGTGGTCGGTTCCTCTTCGACAGGCAATGGGGAATGGCCACAGTTCCCTTACATCGTCCCCGTGGATCCTCATCCTCTGTCGCTCGCTGTTCCGCCGCCGGTAATCTGCTCAGACCTCCGTTCCTCTCTCCTGCTCTCTTGCTACTTTCGCTCGTCCTCGCCGGAACGGTTTCGGTCGATCGATTACGCCGTGGATACGCGCCGAGCCGAGCGGAGCCGGAACACCGAGCGAAAGAGAGAGACACTGGAACCGGGCAGTGCAGAGAAAATAGAGAAGAGAGAGAGAGAGAGAGAGAGAAAATCGAAGAGTGAAAGAAAGAGAGAGGAAGTCAAAGAGTAAACGAAAAAGAGTGAAATAAAGAGAGGGAGAGAGAGAGAGAGAAAAGGTCGAAGAGTAAAAGAGAGGCAGAGTGGATAGAAACGCGAAACAAGGAGAGACAAAGTCGAAGACTGAAAAAAAAGAGGGAGTCAAAGAGCGAAAGAGAGAGAGAGAGGGAGGGGCGAAGAGCGAAAGAAGAAGAGAGAAACCCGGAGAGAGTCAAAGCGGTTGCAAGCCTGACAATGATGC
Organism: Tetragonisca angustula; assembly: GCA_036937485.2. NCBI lineage: Eukaryota > Metazoa > Arthropoda > Insecta > Hymenoptera > Apidae > Tetragonisca > Tetragonisca angustula. The sequence continues at coordinate 825,903 of JAWNGG020000052.1, read as the reverse complement.
AAAGCAACGGAGAGACGCGATAAAAAAAAAAGGGTTGGAAGAAGCGCGAGGAACAGAGACGAAGGCGAGAGGGACGAACAGAGAAGCGGAGGGATGAAAAAGGGGGAAAAAGAAAGAAGAAGGGAGAGGAACGCCGCGGCGGAAACGAGATCGCGGAATAAAAGGGTTGCGCGAGAGAGCCGCGTCGGGGCCCGCGCGCAACCACCGAGCAGAAAGAGAGAATCCGAAAGAGATAGAGCGGAGAACGTGGCAGAGACAGAAGAGGAGAGGAGACGCAGACGCGTTGCGCCTGGTTTTCAACTAGCCGCCTGTCTACAGGGGATAGGAAGACGCGGGTTCGGTTCCACTTTCTCTGCCTTTATTCCTCCATTCTCCCCTCCTCTCTTCTTACTCTTCTTCTTCTTCTTCTTTCCACACTTACGTATCTGTGTTTTTCTCCATTTCTTCTCCTCCACCGTCTCTCCCCGGCAAGAAAAACAAATTTTCGTTCTCCAGCTCAGAGGCGTATGGTCGTACGGCCACACCATTGACTTAAACTACTACACAGCTACCATTCTTGTGGCTTTTGAGATTTAGCATCGTACGTTTGGAACTCGAACGACGTAACAACGACAATCGTGCTCGTGACAATGTGAGTGAAATTCTAAAAATCGGTCTTGCGGTGTTTTCTTTATAGTAATCGTTCGAATACTTTCGGGAAGCATTGATACTATTTGTATACTCGTGTACGCGTATGAACAGTAGATACTATTTTTCTTATTTCGTCTCCTTCCTCTTCGTAACCTTTCTCTCTGCAGCGTGTGTGGCTGCATGGCGTATACCATTGACTTGTACCACTGCGAGCAGTTACCAATATTCCGTTTGAGTGAAAGAAATTTTGAAAACAATTTTGTGGGACAAGTTTTTTTCATACATATTCGAACGCTTTGGTGAACGCCAGTGTACACGAACAACGGTTACTATTTTCACTGTTTCATTTTTCTTCCTTTTGTAACAGGCAAACAAACTTCAATTCTCAGCACGGAGGTGGGTGGCTACATCATTGATTTGTACCACTGCGAACATTTGTACCACATATTCTACTTTCTTCTGAGACTTAATATCAACGCAATATCAGCATAATTGTGATTAGCGATAAGATCTGAAACGCTATGGAAGTCCAATGACAAATTCGAATACGATTCAAATTACAAATTACATTCGAAATTATATTTATGATAATGTAATATAATTTATTATATACCATATATACTATATTATATTATTATATCTTAATATAAAATTATAAAATATGTATATTATTATATTATAAAATGTATTATTTCACGTAATAAATTCTCTATGACAAGCAGCGTTCGGCGAATACGTTCACGTATTATTTCCACTCTTGTCAGTACCGTCTGGTGTCGCACGTATCATCAACCAAAAAATATACGCAGTACAGCGGCACTTTGTAGCATCAGTAATCAGCACCGCCATCTCCATCAGTCTGGCTGGCTCTCGGCGGGATCTCGCGGCAGCAACAGCCAGCAGCATCGGTGGTGGCTGCATTCGTTCAACCCCTTCTCGACGACGCTGCGCGCCGCGGCGCTTTGAATGTAACTAATTAGTAACTACGTTCAGCGTGACGTAATAAGCAGCAGACGGTTTCTAGCAGCGAGAGCTCGGCGTACCATGCGCCGCCCTCGTTATCGTTTTATTTCGAAATTTTCATCCCCTTGACTCGACCGCCCCTTTGCACCGACAACGAGCCCCGTTGCTTCTTGCTCTCCTCTCCAACGCTCTCTCTCTCTCTCTCTCTCTCTCTCTTGCTCTCTATCTTCTGTCCTTTTTCCGCGTTTCTGTTTCTTTTCGACGTGATTTCTCTTCTTGATTCTTGACTCGAAGCACGCGAGAAAATACACATCGTGCTTGTTGCATCGGAGCAAGTTTGCTTCTGAGAGTTTCGGAAACTTGGGAGACACTCGAAATACACACACACACATACACACACACTGGGGGACGGAGTTCGAGGAATCTCGGAATTTTGAAAGATTCAGGGAGATTTGACAAATTTGAGGGATCTCGGGAAATTTGGAGAAACTTCAGAAACCTGAGGATTTTTAGAGAGTCGGGAAATTAGTTAGGAATCTAAGAAGTCTCGGGACATTGGAGAATTTCAGGAATTTCGGAGTTTTTAGAGAGTTGAAGTGTTTCAAAGAAACGAGAACATTTGGGGAATTGAAAAATTTCAGAAATTGGAGAATCTTCGGAGAACTAAAAAGTTTCAGAAAAGTGAGAACTGAGGAGTTCTAGAAATCTGAGAATTCGAATGTCAGAAGCTGAGAAATTTGGAAAATGTCCGAAAATCGAAATATGTCAAATCGCCAAGACATTTTATAAACTTTCAAAGTCTGAGATTCGGGGGGGGGGGAGGGGGAGGGGGAGGGGGGAAGTTTTGAAAACTCGAGAACACGAGTTGAAAACATCGGAGGACTGACTTACGTCGATTTGAACTCAAATCATGTAAGATTTTAAAAGTCGAACAGACTTAATTATTAAACTTCTACATTTAAAATTTATCTTAATTCAACATCGAGGTCGCAATCCTTTTTCTCTATATGATCTATAAAAAAATATAACGCTGTTATCCCTAAGGTAATTCAATCTAACAATTGTAAATTATAAATCAAAATTTTTTCTTAAATTAAAGTCTTTTAGAATTAAAATTTATTAAATTCAATAATTCTCCCAATTAAATATTAATTTAAATTTTATATTAAATATAAAATTAAATTAACATAAAATTCTATAGGGTCTTATCGTCCCATAAATAAATTTTAACATTTTTATTAAAATTTCGAAAGAGAAAGAGGGGGAAAGAATCGTGGAAGAGCAACGTTTTTGACGGACTGGGGGAATTAATCGTTCGGTTTCGGGGATCGGTCGGAGTTTCGGGAGAGGTGGGGCGGTTATGCAAACCGGCGCAAGTTTTAATCGATGGAATCGAGTGTTCGCGCAACTGGGTCAACGTATCGCGGAAAAATTGCATGGGAAAATCGGGTAATTGCCACTGGACGCACACTGGATATCCCTTCGTCACTGTTGGCAATTTCGATGGTTTCCTTTTTGCAACCAAACAAAACTTCGCACTGCTGCGGTATCGCGTTGTGTACGCGCTTTATGGTCGAGTACCAGCTTTTGTAATTGGAGAGCGTACGAGGAAACTGTGATACATGCGATCTCCTAAGTTCGACGTTGCTTGTTAATCAATTACGAACGTAGTTGGAAAAATCAATACCTCAGAAAAGTAAGATTCATAAAGAGGAATGATAAATCCACAGAGAATTACGAGATTTGGAAAATATGTATCGAATGCATAATGTATTCAACGACTCAACTCTCTTTTAACTTTTATAAATATAATATAATATAAATATGTATATTATATTATATAATACTTTGCTAAGAATTTAATAACTAAGAATATAATAAATTTAGAAGAATTTAATAGATAAGTAAAGGAAGTTTGCGAAAGTTTAATATATATGTATGAACATATTTGAACGATAAAAATATATTTGTGAAATGAAAAATTTTTTATCTGCGAAAAAGTCACCTGTCATGTTCTTACTCTTGCTTATAATTTTATAATTGTTCTGCCGCTGACGACGACTGCCGGTGTATTGTGAAAGTCTAAAAATCGGGAGCTAAATAAATGGTTTCAGTCGAGCGTTCGCAAAGAAATATTAAATATAAAAAAAGAATCGTGCAATTAAACTGAAATTTAATTTCTCTGTATGAGTGTACTGTCGACCGAGATATTGTAGGAGTCGACGTTTAATTTTAGAAAAATACCGCGTTATTTATTATATTATTTGCGATGCGCTCGGAGAACGATAGCAAATGCAATGGCATGCACCGAGAAAGTGCATATTCAACACTGCGTTCCCACCACGTTTCAGTTCAATAAAAACTGCGCCAAAGTTGCTGAACACACATATTATACATGCATATTGCTGAAATAACGCGTACTGTGCAATACGAAGTGATATCAAAGGTGCTGCGAGGGCGATTTTGTTTGAGATAATCAAGCACGTATCAACTGAAATTCTAAAAGTTCGACTTACACATCCAAAGGTCTGACGTAATTGAAAAACTATAACATTTCTACAGTATTTCGAGAATACTTATTTTAATTCTTCGTCGCTGAGGTAAGGACATTAGACAAATATTAGAAATATATTCAATTTCTTTATGCACTTTCAATCGAACAAAATAAATATTATTGATTTCAATTTTATTTCATTTGGAATACCAATTACTATCTATTATCAATTCTATAATGGAAGTCGAAAGATCAACAATCTCACTGAGTAAATATTCAGACACGAAAAATTTAAAACTGTTGCAAGTTTGCAAAAGGAAGAGCTCGACGTATCCACTTTTGAAACGTGTCGTCATTTCATTTTCAAGTGTCTTTGTAAAATGAGCGATAGCGTTTTAAAAGCAGAGACAAAATGAGCTCTGGTTCGTCGTTGCACCATCTATCGTTTACAAAGTTATAACAGTTGAAACCTTCAGTGCCTCAATTCGATTTGAAATTTAACAATCACGCAGAACCACAAGTGTCGAGCAGGCGTGTATATATATAACCAAAATCGTCCATCAGAATCACGAATTGCTGATTCCGTTGATAAGCTGATAAGCTCACTACGAGGGAGATGCTTCTCCAAGTTCTACTGTATGAAAGTATTATTCATCAGATGATGGTTGATTTTTGCTTGGTCGTTTGGTAACCGAGAGTAGAACTTATCTTCTTCCTCGTTAAATGGTCCGATGTACACGTATATCCAGACGAAAAGTGCATGCTCAGCACTTGGCAGTGATAGTTCGCGTCGGAAATAGTATAGAATAGTTTGAGTGCTATTGTTTATTAAGTGATTTAGCGACTTTTGGAAACGCCGCTGTTGTGAACGCTGCATTATAGCGAATTGGCAAGCCAAACGAACGAATTATCCGTCCAAAGTTTTAGGACTTTTGGTAGATGCAACTGCTAAATCGTCTGATCGTTCTTAGAAATCTACTTATTTGTTTATTTATTTTTACGCGTGCAATCAATATGCTATTTGATAGATTTTCGTGAGTTTTGTAATTAAATCTGTGGAACTGCATTGCTATTTTCTAGTATAGTTGAATACTGTTATTTATTAAGGTGACTTTGTCTGATTTGCTGTTAAAATTTTTTAATTTTTCATTTCTCACGGTGTCACGTTACAGGGTAATCCGAAGAAAAGCCGAAAAACTAAAGATTTTTTTTGAAAACTAAAGACGTCTAAAAATGATCAGAGAAAATTGGTTTCCATCCACGTGTTTCGAGAAAGACGTAATTTGAAATTAAATATTTCGCGTTAAATAAAATATTTCAAATCGAATTAAATATTTCACCACTTCAGTAAACACAGAGTGATAAAATTGTTCAAATTAAATTGAACGATTTGAACGACGAAGTTAATTATTTCGTCATTTAAGTAAAACTGACAGAACGATCCTCTCGACTAATTTAAATACCAACCATGTGCAAGATAATTTCAGAATTATTACAGACTTCAATTACAAATAAACAAACGTAGCATTGTGAACGTAAGAATCAAAGCATTTCTAGCTCCATGGAATCAATGGCAAGGAGTTTTATCGACGTAAAAATTCGATTACTCAGAATTCAGTTGTCGAATGGAGAGAGAGGCCGCCGCGAGAGTTCAACGGCGATACACGAATGATCAAAGAAACAAAAATGCCGTGAATTTTTCTAGACGTGGACGGGTCGCGTCGACGGCTGAATCCGAAGGAACGGCGAGTTGGAGCACTAGACGATGAAATCGGGAAGCGGTCGCCTCTCTAATTAAAATCCGCCGCGATCCGCTTAGCCTGTCTGTCCGTGAATGACTATCTACCTCCGGGGATTAACAACGATCTCGCGACTATTACGCAGAGACCAAGTCAACGACTATTTCACCGTTACACCACCACGACACACGCTTCGTTTCGTTCGTATTTTTATTTATTCGCATCGTCGCGCTCCGCTTCCGATTTTCCGGCTGGTTGATTCTCATTTGCTCGTCGATCCTCTTTGAATAAAAATTGTATCTCCGTTCTGAAATTGTTTTTACAATAATTTTCAATTAAGAGCGAGAGTCGTCTAACTTGTAAAATTCTTTGTCGAAGGAGAAACAAGCGCGAATAACAGGTTGTTAATCGTTATTATTAACATATTTTCATCGCTTTCTCGCGAGCTGAACACGAAGAACACGATTCCCAGAGGTTTAATAAATTTTTATCAAAGGGAATGAGTTCTATCCAGATTCCTTCTGTTATTACTAAACTACTGATTTTTATACATTTTGTGTTTTATACGATTTTTTGTATTTTTGTTACTACATTACGTCGTATTTTACGTTTCGTATTTAATGTTTGTATTTTGCACTATATTTACATTCGTCTTGTTATGAATATCCCTATACTTTAGATAATAATACTCAATCTAGAACATCTGGCATAAATATCAAGACAATTCAATAATGAATGCTCTAAATATTATAATAAAATATCTTAATAATGACACTCAATATAAAAATAATATGACACTGATACTCAAAGTAATATGATAGTGATACTCAATATATAACATCTATTATAAATATTATAAACAACTCAATAATAAATACTCAATTTAGAACATCCATTGTATACAATACTATATACTATACTGTAAACAATATGTACTATTACATATACTACACTATATATAATACTATACAATACTATATTCTATATTATAAAGAACATATACTATTATATCTACTATACTATGCTATATATAATACTATACAATACTATATTTTATATTATAAAAAATATATACTATCTACTATACTATGCTATATATAATACTATACAATACTATATATTATAATATTTGTATACCGTACTGTATATTTACTATATTGATTCTAATCTAACCTAATATCTACTATATATACTATATATATGTATACACTATAATAACTCGATTTAGAACATCTATTATAAATATTGTAACACCTACTTAGATATTTCACACAATTCCGCAGCCAGCCAAGCGAAAATAAAAATCCACGATGCAACTGAACCCGCAGCCAATTAAAGTCAAATCTTTCTTCCTCAAAAAATACAATTTGTCAACTGTTCACCACCAGCCTTCCCCTTCTACCACAAATTTGGCCGCGAGCCAAAGAAACGACTCTCTTACAGCGATTTTTCCCCCTCGGCGGAGCTTCAAATTGCGCGAATCATCGTTGACAGATTTGTCAGCACGCGGCGAGAGAAGAAAGCCCGGCGATCGAGGAGGAAGCGTATCGGCGCGGAACGCCGCGAGAGGAGAGAGGAACGTGATGAACGAACGCAAGGATCTTTAACGAGTTCAAGCGGAGAGTTTCGGCTGGCCGTGGCTGCTTAAACGTATTTTCACCGGGAGGGTTGAAAACAACTTTATCGCGCGTTCGCGGTATGATTTTAAATTCGCCGTGTTACACGTTGAACCGCAAACTCCGCTTCCCTTATATACCATACTTAAGCCGTTATTTAGTTTATTAGCAACTTGGGTAGCTCGCGGGTCGCATGCTCGAGGGGCTGTGCACGGGCAGCGTCGAGGATCGCGCGGCTGCTGCGTTCGCAGCCGCGTAAAGTTGCAGCTTTACGCGAGCAACCGGAAACCAGTAGGCTAGTTTTACAGAATTAGGAGTATTTCCCGAGGCCACGATACACTCGGGGCTCGTTCCGCTGGAATTCCGTTCACGTGGTGCAATTTCCGCTCGGGCGCGTGCTCGAGTAACGTTACCGCGGCGACGTACGTGACAGTGTGAACGAGGCATAATCGATTGGCATTGTACCGTCGATTATTCTTTTGAAGTGTTGTGTCGGCGTTGTTAGATTAGAATATTGTACATTAATATTCTACTCTAGTAATACAACATTCAAATCTAATCTAATTTATAACTAATTTAAACTAATCTAATAATAATCTTCTAATCTGATAATAAGTTTATAACGAATTTAATTTAATCTAATAATATAACATATTCCAATCTAATAGTTATACATTATATATTATATTAATTATTGCATATTAATATTATTAATATACAATTATTATTTAATTATCATAGTATTATATGCAGTTTCTCCTTGAAGTGTGTGTATTTCTCACATGTTTCTTTTCATGCTAAATTTGGATAATCATACTTCTATAACACACAGTGAATTAATTTCTTAAAAAATGCGAAGGATAAAATAAGACTTTGCTCGATATAACCGATCTTTCGCCATTTTACTTTATCATTTATATTTTTAAATTGACTAATGGATTTTATCGATAGTATAAACTATAAATTATAAATAGTATATATTCGTAAGAAACTATTTATTTGTGTTTTATCTACAGAGAAGGAGAAATAGTTTCTATGAAAAAAAAGTATACAACAAAACTTCGTTCAATATAACTCTATTGGATTTTTCGATGTAATATATTTAAATATATATATATATATATATATATATATATATATATATATAATTTTTTAAATTGACGGACGAATGTATTTCAATTGATGAATACATACGACTTCATTTATGGATAGTACACGACACATAAAAGTCCTTTCCGACCAACCACCATCTAATCTGCAATCCTTGCAAATTTTTCATTCGTCGTTAAATCGATCAATGTTAAAAATATTGAAAAGGCTAAAAATATTGATTATGAAAAATATTAAGAACATTGAGTTATCACTGTGACTTGTGGAAACGGTACCAACGATCAAAAGAATTACAATAATACCGAAACTGCACGAAACTCGTCCGCCACTCCTAGTGCCATATTCAAAAAAATTAATAATTATTATTAAATAAATAATATAAAATAATTCAATCATCACTAATTATTAAAATATTAAATTTAAAAATTTAATTTTTTGACGATCAAATTCATAATTTATTCTAATTAATAATAATAAACCTAAAATTCTTTCACATACTATAAATATTAAAAAAATAAAAAATAATCATAAACTATATATAAATAAAATTATATATAAAATAAAAATTAAATGTAAAAATTCTATTAAAATTAAAAATCTTAAATAATAATATCTTCTAGTAAATATAATAATAAAAAAAAAAAATAAAAAAAATTTCAATTTTCCACGCGCGTTCGTCGAAACGAATTGACGAAAAGCAGCAGTGAGCAGAGCAGTAGCGATGGACACGATTTCGAGACAATTTTAACAGTTTCTGACGACGCAGAAATGCACGAGAAAAGGGAACGTCACACCTTTTCAATTTGAAATTTCGCAGACCTATGAAATTTCACGCGACGGCGGAAGATGCGGGCTGTTCCACGCTAAAATGCATTCGTCTGTCTCGCGAGATCGCCCGCCTCACCCAGCTGATTATGGTTACGCGATTGCCTTTTACGATCGTGCCCGCGAGATTCCACCAGGCTAGTATAAATCGACGCTGTAACCATCCGAGAAATGTTCTCGCGAGGTCACGCGGTCGCATTCTCACACGAGAACACCAGCCGACGTCCAATAATAATTGCCACTTGGCAACTCTGTTACATCTGCTGACTGGTTCGAATTTTTCATTTAGCCCTCGATTATAATGGTACGGGGCTTACGCAATTACTATGGAGCGCTAATATTTATCGCTCGTGCTTGTTAGACGCACGATTATACTCGAACGAAAATTATTCATCGCGGAACGAGAAATGTTTTTCCATAACATGTAAACGTAGTTCTTAAGTGTCTATAAACATTGATTATGTAATAATTTCCTCACGAGCTGTTAATATTTACTGGCGTTACCGTGTGGCGCAGTTAGATTCGGCCTGAATTTTTCGTCCAACTATTCAACAATTGTTACACAAGCGTCGTGAGTTAACATAAACTGTATGGTAATTAAACTCGTCCTTGTACCACAATTGAAGAGTATTTTTATTATTATGATCATTGAAAATATTTTTAACGATCGCTTTTTAACAGTCTCAGGTGGACGAAAAAATAACGCACTTTAATTAACAAATTTCATTTCACTAAATTTTATTAGAAATTTAATTCTATTTTATTCAGTTTAGAAGTTTAATTTAAAAACGAGCCTTTACTTTTCCCAGCGCACCTTAGATATATTCACGTCAAGTAGCGAATGGGGAATTCTCTTCTTGAAAATACTACAAATTGTTACAGCGTATGAATATATTTGATGCACGATTTTTCTTTTACCGAACTCAAACGAGATGCAAGTCTGAATCGTCAAATTTAACAACATTGTAATTATCGTTGATCACGATTTTTTCGCGCGTTTCTCTTCAACAAAAAAGAATGCTCGATCGCGAAGCGTGTTCAATCGTAATTAAGAGTCACCGAGGTTCAATTCGTCGAGATTTCGTGGCTCGCTCTGAATTCCATAAAAAGAAAGTTTCAAGCACAAACGAGCTAATAATTAGGCGCGGAAACATTCGCGGCTCTAACTTTCGCGAAAACTTGTCCGTCTATCTTGCGGGATCGTGGAGACCTCGGAGGGCGGGCCGCGTTAACTCCAAGTTTACGATCCGACACGGCAGAGGATTTCCGTGGCGAAATTGCAACGCACTCTGAATATTCTCTCTTTCACAGCCGTGATTCGAGGCTGTTTAGAAAGCCGAGAACAACGTCGACAGAAACGCGAGCTTATTTCAATTCGTTCCTCGTTTCTCCGAGACTCGTTTTTTTTTTTTTTTTTTTTTTTTTTTTTTTATGAGCGAGGAAAATGTTTCTTTAAATTTTGGGATTCGAGATCGAGCGAAGAATGAAATTTTCACACACTTCAGAGATATAGTTACTTTGTGACGTTATATATTGAATAAAATCAAAATTTTCTGAAATTTCTGACGCTGATACATTACTCGCAAAAATTATTGATTTTCAATTATTATGAGAGGGTTATTCACATCTTTTGTAACGGAAGAAGAAATGATTTCTTTGTAATTCTGTGATTTGTGGAAATACTTGTATGAAACAGACAAAGTTTTGATGAAATATAGGCAAACAGAAAGCTTTTAAAAACATCACTGATTAAGTCTTTGCATTAACGCTAGAGCTACCGACGACTGAAGCATAAGATTTTCATTCAGAGACATTAAAATAAAAGAATACGATATGGTACAGTCTTTCATTTATACATTTTACAAAGAATCACTCAAGTCTTCAAAAATACACTGTCTAACATCTGAGAAATATCTAACAAAAATTATCAACTGGTCATTTTGACCATTTTGGTAGTTGTAGTCAGTCATTCATAATTCCGCAATATTTAAACTCACGTTTCGTTCGAGCAAATTAATCCTTAACCACCGTGGATTACGTGTGGCGTTTAATTTTATTTTGTACTCTACATTCTTAGTAATATTAAAATTCGGAAATTAAGTTTAAACGAATTTCACGAAGTAAATATCAACGATTTATGTTATAGTCTCGAATGTCGGTAAACATTTAAAAGAATTCACATTTTCGAACAGATCCAATTTCATTACAATCTTCCGTTTAATATTAAATTCATCTAATTGTATCAAATGTCTTTATTTAGAAAAAAATAAATTTCCTCAGATTTAATAGACGAGATGTTTGAATTTACTCAATTCTATACTTCAGAGTCCACCATTACGGTCTTTTCTTGCTTCCTGAAGTTCAAATTTGTCGAATTTGGATTGAAGTCTACTGGAAAATGCTACTTCAGCTCATTCAATTCACCTCATGCCAGACGAGCATCGAAATTATGGCGTCGCGAAGATCATAAACGTCTATAGATACTTTACGAGCTGTAACTTTCGTCGAAGTGTGTGTACCTCGAAGTCATTACGTTAGACGAGAGTTGTAAATGTTGCTATCGGCAGAAACGCGTTTACAAAGTTTAAGTAGCGAACGCGTCAACGATCGTATACAATGACGAAACAACGACAAAACTCGCGGTATTCGAAAATTAATCGAGCAATAAATTTAGAAAGCGAGGAATCTTTTTGTATCTGATTCAAACTTGAGCTACATTCTAATGAATATTAATAATTAAATTTATTAAACTATGTCACTAACAACGAAACTTATTAAACTCACATTGAATTAACAAACATAACTGAAATAAGTCTCTTTTACAACAGTAAATCTGTGTTAATCGTGCATTAAAAGAAAAAGGAATTGATGCAATTCCGAATCTGTGAATTACAGTCTATGAAAATTAATGCATTAATAATTGATAAAGTGAAATTTATCAAATTTACATTGAACTCGATAAACCTTCAATTATGAATATTCCAAGAGCAAATGTGTGTCAATCGGGGAAACGATATTTTTACAATTTATCATTTATTCACGTCGAATCGCGAAGAGTATGAAAATACGAGGGTTCTGAACGTGCCAAGGGGAACGATATATTTGAAGATTTATAAAGGCGATCCGAGTGATTCCGCGAATAAAGGGGCAAAAAAAAAACGTAGTTTAATGGAAATTATGCATGGTCCAGCCAGTGCATCAATATTCGATCGGAAGCATTACGGTGGGGGAAGCATCGCGTGGAAAAAGCAGCGTGAGTTTTTCACGAGTCACAACATACTCCTGTTCTCCGTGGCCTATTAATCTTTTTCAGGAAGCGATCCCGAGGAAGTCGTCAGTCAAATTTTCGATTCTGCCCCGAAGCTTTTCAACTACTCTCCGCCGGCGTATTTAAAATCCTTCCTCGGATTTCGCGGCTATCCATCATCCTGATCAATAAAGGGAAGAGGTTACACACTAGCATAATTCCCAAGCTCGCCCATTATTTTGAATATAATTCTCGCACATCGCGCATTACTTTCAATATAATCTATCACCGTTTCATTACTTTTCTTCTTTTCTTCTTTTTAAATACGAATGATAATTCACTCTGCATGGAAAATAACTTTTACGTGAAAAATATTCAGAATCGAGTTGGCTGAATGGTGGCAAGAAGGTGGATATAATTCTTCTGATCAAAATTCCGCGCGAATGCAAGATGACGATTTAAGAGTGTGTAGACTCTTAATTGGGAATTTCACTGTCGTGTCTGGAACAAAATGCGAAACGAAATGAGAGAGGATGCAATAAAACGAACGAACAATACGAACATGATACGGGAAAGCACTAATCGTTAAATTACGTTACTTGATGCTCGACACATATAAACTTTCTATGTTGGACTCGATCTGAAATTTTACTTATTAATATTTAATAATATTATATATAATAATAATAATAATATTTAATAATATTTTAATAATATTTGAACAGTTTTCTTATTCTATTGTGCGCGATACAATATTCAAAGAATAATTACGAATTTTATGAACTGATATGCTAACAATTTCCTAAATCTATCATATATACATATATATAAATTTATAAATATTGCACTGATCCTATACCCGATTACCCATTTAAAATATATTTAATATAATATGCAGAATGGTTCGTAACTGGTGATATAATCGGGTATAGGATCAGTGCAATATTTATATAAATATTTCCAATGTCACAGAGGTGCAATAAATATATATATACATATGATAGATTTAGAAAATTGTTATTATACTTAGCAAATATTATTTTGACTGAAATTATAGATCAGTTGATAAAATTTGTAATTATCCTTTGAATATTGTATCGCACACAATAGAATCAGAAAACTGACAATGTCAGTTTACTGAGAGATAAGATCGAAGTCGAACCTAATGCTAGATAAAACTAAATTCATCGTTCATTTATAGTATACAGAATTTTATTCTTCGTTCCCTCGACATATTTTTTCTCCTAAAATCCCCCAGTATGTACAACACAATGCACAATTTCCTAACTTCATTACGTGTACTACGATGCTCGAGGAAGATTATACTTTCCAATCGAACCAAAAATCCTTCGCCAGGGAGTATCCAATCTTCTCGACGAAGCTGTATTATTAATTTGCCAGCGAGAAAGAAAAGAGAAAAAGAGCAGGGAGAAGAAAAGGAATTTGCCATCAAGCAACGGCGACGAACGAGCAAGGGGATTAAAAAGTGTTTGCGCGCGACGTGGCACGCGATGCGCTTTCAGGTTAACGCCGCGTACAGGCAATAATGTATCACCGGAGGCACGCGGGAAATTCATTTTCGCGGGAATATCGTGAAAGACTGCCCGCGGCGAGCGTACGATGATAAAGGGGCCAATAATGGCGTCGATACGACGCGGATTAACGCGCTTTCGTATCGCTGTGTATTTTTGCGAACAAAGCTCGCGCAGCACAGCAGGTAATAACGACGTCGGGCGCCGGCCGACGTAGGATTTCCATCCGTCGTCCACCACTCCTCCTCCGCTCTCCGCCGTCTCTGTTACGTTCATTAAAATTTAAACGAACAACACCGCGATCAGTTTATTCGATGCAATTTACACGACGCGTCAATTTAACCGTACCCGCCGCACACCTCTTCGTCACCGGTTTTTACATCCGTGAATAAATTTCGCAAATTCGGCCGACGTGCCCCAATGGCGAAAATTGATCCACGATCTATCGATCGAGCACCCATTTTGCGTTAGACTTCGTTAACGATATTGTTGAGACAGGCCCTCGCAATTGGACCGCGCGGGATATTTGAACGTGATGAAATTAACGTGACAATGGGATGTTTAAAAGGGAGGGGGAGGTGTGATAAGTTTGACAAATCGTTAGACTACCTCGTTAAATGGTGTTTGAAAGTTACTGTCTTGCCTTAGGAAATTGGTAAACTCAGCACTGCGGTGAAAATCTCGTCAATTGTGTGCAATGAAATTAAATTGTTGCATGACCACTGTGTTATTCGGTTATTATTGGTAGTTTTGAGCTAGATTATTTTATTAGGTGTTTAAAAGTTACAATTATACTGTTGGAAACTATATAAACTCAATATTGTGGTAAAAATCGCATCTCGTATATACAAGAAAGTTAAATGTTTTTGTAGAGTCGTTCTATATCATTATTATTGTTGTGAATTTCAATATCTGTATCGTTACAAACTGATTTATCAGGATATTAGAACTACTCTATCATCATAATTTATTAGATGCTCCATCGTAATTTACTATATTTCTATTATTATAATTTATTATATTTTGCTGTTTAATTATCTACTGTACATCCTAGACTATTCAATTGATCTCAAAGTCTTTCAGCTAGCTTTATACACCTTGAAAAATTAGTAGCGTGTTAAAATTTTTAATTACAACTTTCTCAAGGCTGACTATCGTGAGTAAAAACATCCTCGTTGAAACAAATTAAAATCTGGATGCATACCACATTTAAGAAATCGACAGAAGGAGTCACAGCGAGTCAATAGATTCACAAAAAAAAAAAAAAAAAAAAAAAAAGAAAAAACGAGAAAAAAGAAGAAAACAATCAACCCCGTCAATCAATCACGTTTGCCACGTTAATTCTATCAGGATGTATTATTTCGTAGAATTAAATACGTACTGGCAGGTAGTAGGTAACGTTGGCACAAACTAGATTTTGACGGGTATTAATGGATTAAATAGGAAACGATTAGGATTATGCAGATTAATCGCGGTAGCGGTCAACTAAATAATTACCGAAGTGAAATATAATCAGTTTAATTAATGATCGAGTTACAGGTTATTCGAATCGCGCGTGACAATAAAACAGAGAGAGATGGAGAGAGATGAAGAGAGAGCAGCAAAGATTTAAAAGAGATTGAAGAAGACTCGAAAAGAGAGGCACGTTTATCTCAAAGTATACCCCGGGGGAGAGAATATTCCTCTACACGGCAGAAAACTTACGAGCCTCATGGAAAAGTGTTCAAGAACCCGGTAACTGCATTACCGTTTCTCGTCGGCGAGTTGACTTTGCCCCAACAATTGGACCGCGTGCTCGAAACGCTTAAGAGAGACCCGGGATAGTTTCTTAACTTCTTGCAATTAGTTCGCTCGCGACGGGAAATAATCAGCGGTGCTCGTTGCACAGGCGATCAATCTTCCCGACTCGGGATTCTACGTTACTTCTGCTCGAAGCAGAGGTTATCAGGATTTTGCATGTCTTTGATATTCGTGTGGATTCGCGTCTTAAAAGCTGTGCGATCCAGAAAAAGTGAGACTTCGACAAACAGCACCGACTGTATTGTTTTGTTCTCATCGAATGTGAGAGAAATCGTAGTCTGATGATTGAATAATAATGCACGCGTCGAGTGAAGAAACGAGGTGAAGAAATATTCAATGTAATAAAGTAAAGAGAGTCATTCTGGTTTCTAGAGAGATTATTTTGTTAATTATCTGATACCACGTCGATGTTATTGATAATCCCTCCTCGGGATATACAACTAGGAAGGAACTTACTATTGTAAAAATCAAGGAATTGGTAAATTATTGTAGGAAATTTCTCCCCTGTATAATAATTAAAATAATTAATTATTTATATTAAATATTAAAAATAGAATATATGAATAATAATAATATATAATGAATAATATATAGAAATAATATTATATAAAATACATAATATTTATATAATATATAAAAATAATATTAAAACAATTAAATTAATTACAATAATTAAAAACAATTTGCTAAAATTTGTAAGTAACACTGAGCATGAAAATTAAGATTGTCAATTATCAATGGCACAAACTATCAAAAATTAATGACATATAATCAGTATATAATCAATTATACATGGAAGAGTATAAAAAATTAACATATTTTTATACAATGTCATGCACCTTCTATTTCAATAAAAAGTTTTCCACGAAACTACTTTCGCAGATGGCTATAGATTGGAAAATATGAAGAATAATGAAATTTACACGCGCGTGTCCTTAATACATGATAAGAATATAAGCGTTTTAGACATGATATTTCACAAATATAAATTTCTGCTTAATGCATTAGCAGAGTTTATGCGCCGACGTTATAACGCTGCTTCACTTTTCTTTTTCTTCTTTCTTCTTCTTCTTTTTTTTTTTTTCTGCAAGAAACAGCTACATGGAAAAGAATTTGAGAGTACAAACCGCGCGCGGGAATTTATTACGTTAAGTGTAAGTTACGGCGGACGCGAAATTAAAATATATTCATTCTGGCAGCGGGCATTACGGGAGCGCGTTATTTTATCATTTTTCGCTGTTCAATATCGCAACGAAGAGCAAAGCTGATAACGCGAACGAACGGCGAACGTGTTCAAAATAATTTCACCATCTACGATGAACAAACACCCAACGACGATAACGGCAAAGGGATATCATCGATCGTTGAAACGATGGCGCAGCTAAAACATAAAATATTAACCGCCGGACTTTTAATTTTTGCGATACGACAATGAAAATGAAATACCTGGCCAAGAAATCCCAACAATTAGATTTACATTTTTAATTTCTTCGTAGTAATGATTGCGGCCATAATTTGCGACATGATACAATTATTTTACAATATTTTATTATATTTATTATATTTTACATTTAATATCTTTATTTTTATATTACAGTATGATTTTGTACTTTCATCAACGTAAATGAAAGAATTTTTTATATACTGGAGATTGAAACTTGAATATTCTGTATATTTTTCAATATTATACGTGTCTCTATAAATGCACGAAAAATCTAACGACAATACAAAAAAATCAGAAAAATTCGACGACGGTTTAAGAAACTAATATCAATAAGAGTGGAACTAGAGAGTTGATACGTCTTTCTCTATTCTATGCATTTTGTAGATTTTTGCAATCTCAAGTTTCTCTTTAGAGTCAAAAAATATTTTAAAAAATTCTTCTTTTGACTAAATTCGCCATGGTATTGAAGAAATTGAAAATTTTCTCACTACAACGAGCCCCTAAAATTTGCTGTACAATTCTTTTTGATTTCATCGTGCTGTGAACAACAAAAGTGGGATTGGACGACAAAAATTTAAGAGATTTCGTCGTTTGAACTTTAGTTTTGTTAAAAAAAAAAAAAGATACAGTATGAAGAGAAGACTTCAATCTTCAAGACCACGGTTGATTCAGTCACGAGGAAAACTTTCCAACATTTCCAGAGGCATTTGAATCTTTAACAATTTTCGAGAACGAAAGTATCCTTGCTTTTTACACGATGTAAAAAAAAAAAAAGAACCAAACTCAAAATTGTATCGAAGCGCAGATTTCACTGCAAAGATTGTTTTTCGATATTTCAGAAATTGTGAATGCTGCTGTGTCTGCGCTGCGCGAGAGCGGAAAAGAAAATTTCGAAATTGCTTCGCGACGCAGGAAGGCGGCTCACCGAGTTCAAGGAACAAACTCGACTAATCCGAACGAGCTTTCAGAGAGCGCGATTTACCTAAAGCGTCGCAGCCCCAGAGAGGATTCAGCCCGCAAGTTAACCAACGTCTGTCAATTACGTATATATTTTACGCCGGTCAGTCGTGACTATATACGCAAGCTGCCGGTTATTTACCATCAGTGGTGGCCGGACACTCACGATGGAAACTAATTATAATCCTGAAAGTTGCGCGGTTAACGTTCGCCAGCTTTTCGAACGACGCGCCAACTCTCTCGGTCGGTAACTTTCTTTCTCTTTTTTTCCACGCCTCTCCTCTTTCGTTCGTCGAACGATTTCTCTCTCTCTCTCTCTTTTTTTTGTTTTTTTTTTGCTTTTTCTGCGGTATAATTAGAGACTGGCGTTTTATGAACGGGTATCGATGTTGAGGACTGGACACGACTATTCCCGTCTCGTTCGAGCTTGAAGATTTATTAAGGAAAGTTTCCAGGTATTCGGTTTGATATCGGACAGAGAGGGAAAGGAGGGGATGATTCCATCGAGTGAATGGCCTAATGGTCCAGGTAAATCGATGGTTACGCTCTGTGTACTCCGTGTTACGGAAAAGGATTCTGGATGAAATTTCAGCAACCCACGGCTGAGCGAGCTGCGAGTTTCCAAATTGGTGTACTCGGTTTCGTATGTCAATTTCGTTGCCAAGGAGAACGTCAAGAAATGGTGATTCTTCCTGGATCGATTCGATGGAAATGAGTTTTTTTTAAAAAATAAACAAGTAAAATTTATTTCTGCCGTTTGTATCAGGGACAATTAATTTATTTCAATAATTATCTCGAAAGTAAATGATCTAAATAAATAAATAAGTAAATATATATATACATATATTTTTTTGAAAAATAAAAAAGATAAATATATATTTAGAAATTAAATGTTTGTCGTTTTTATTAATATCTAGTTTTTTTTTAATAAATTTAATTTATACATAATAAAGGCGTTGAAAAAGATAATTCTCTTAATATTTACTCGAAACGTGATGGGAAATTTGAGTAAAACTTGCTGTGCGATTTTTTTCTTCTACCATCTTTCATTGAACTTTATCGAACATCAGGTTTAAATGTTGGGATTTCTTGAATTTTCGTCGTTTAATCCTTATAATCAATGTTCAATAAAATGCTGAAGAAAAACCGTACGGCAAGTTTTGAGACCTCGAGAAACTTTATTCTTCAAAATAATGGTGGATCCAGTCGCGAAAAATATTTTTCAATGCTTCTCAAACTTTTACAGTTTTCGAGTTACATGATCGTTATCTGAACTTTCTTTTAAAAAGTTAGAAGAATTCTAATTTTTCATCGTTATTGATTCGATTATGCTGCTCACCGTATGTTTAATTCATTCAATCAGATTGTTAAATAAAAAAGGTTTGTTGAAAAATGAATTTCTACCGAGAGGAAAATCGAATGCATGTACAGGGAATGAAGGTTGGTATTTAAAAAAAAAAAAGAAAATATAGCAAAAATAACGAATTAAAAAAAAAAGCATAGCAGACATAGACAGCCAAACTGGATATTTCAAATTAATATCCACGTTGAATGAAAAACGAAAATGGTTCCCCAACTTTGGATATCAATTTCTATCAGGAGCCACGGAAATTTATGAGTCTGCTTTGCAAAGCCTCAAATTAACAGCATAATCTGCATGATGAAAAAGTTAAGTCCTGCGAAACTTTCCACGTCGGGGGCATCGCTGCGTGTTTCAGTCCGCAGGCAAATCGAAAATTTTTAAATATCGCGACAAACTTGAATTAATATCCTAACGAAAGAGAATTTCAACGATTTTTTTCGAACAATTCGATTCAAGGAGTTGAAAGATCCGTTTTTTTCAGAGTTGATCTGAATTCCCAACGCCGGAGAAGTTGCTCACTTCCTGAGCAGCACTGTAGTTCGAAGTTCACTCTCTGTGTCAAATTAAAAGCAAGCCTTCACTAATATTAACCCTTCATTAATATCCTACAGATATTCTCTTCACTCGTCGTTATTAACGTTATCAATAAATATCTGAATTTTCAAGCACTTCTTGTGATAAAAAATTCCGCTTCTTAACCACGTTGATTGCGTACCATAACGAGTGACCGAACCGTACACAATAATCCGTCGCTTTCTTTTTATAAAATAAAATTTTTTCTTTTTACAATAAATTATCGAGAAATTATTAAAAAATTTATCACTTTTTTTGCTCAGGTTATACTTAAATATACTCAAAACTGAGGAAATGTTGCAATTTTGGGACGAAAACACTCTCGACGTGCGCGGCACACGTCGTTCCAGCGCAAGAGGTTCAATGATAAGTTACTTCAAAGTTACGAATTTTGATAGAAAAAAGGAAAAAAAAAATTCCATAATTCTAATCGATCAATATCGCGCGAAATATCTAGCAAATCCTCTGCACGTCGCTGAAAGATAAAGCTCGGATCACGGAGGACACGCGCGAAAATCACGAAAGAGAGAGAAAGAGAGAGAAAGACAGGGATGAACGAGTGGCGAAAGATAAAACTAGTGTCGGTGGTTCCTTCTTTGGGTTCATTCCCATTACGAGGTACAAGTAACGCGTTCTTTTTATGCGTTAACGAAGCCCTCCTCCTTGGAGTCTCGTTGGATCACGCAAGCGCGGAAAAAGCCAGCCAAGATGGGTGAAAGAGAGGGTTAGACGAGGCAAGGAGGATCGCGAGAGGGTTGGCAGGCTCCGCGGAGGGAACGGTGAAAGGAATTAAAGAAAAAAAAAGAAAGAGAGGAGAGAAGGAGGGAGGGAAAGAGAAAGGAGAGAGATAGAACACAGGGTGGAGGAAGAGCCAGAGAAAAGGAAATAGCTGAGCGTTCGTGTTCGTGTTTCACTCGGAGGAACACGCATATTTTTCTCCCGCCGTGGCACCAATACCGACCAGCAGCTACACGCTTGTACACTTTTATTCTAGTTTGTTCGAGCTCACCTCGTCGCTCGTACGTACGTACACGTTTAACTCAACTGCGTGCGCGTGGCTGTGCGCAGGTGCGTGTCTACCTGTGCACGTGTATATTTCTACATAGGGTGTCGCTGACAAATAGCAGTGTAGATTCGAATAAGTATAAAATAGTACAGAAATTAAAAAAAAAAAAAAAAGAAACAGAGTGTGTGAATTTATGTGAATTCGTTCGTTTTTTTTTTTTTTTTTTTTTTTGAATAAGTTTGTGTGAACAACTCGAAGATAGATTGTAAATTGTGGATCTTTGTGAAAACATCGGTCGTTTTGAGTTATTATATAATGGGAAAAGCAGAGAACAATTAACTGTTCTTTCTACATTTTATTCGAAATGTCGCTATAAGAACTTGATATTTTCGTGTCGTGCTGTGACAAAATTATAAAAATGAAAAAATTATGATTTTTGAGCTTTAGAATCGCGACCAGAGAAATTAGATCAAGGATACCATTTTTCAAATATTGAACTATAGATTATTGCTTCGTTGCCAAAAAAATTACATTCAATGAATGAAACATGAAAAATATAGTGTATATCGTTTCTTCTTATTAACATGAAAATAAAAGTTCAAAGTGTCTCGCATATTTCTGTCAACGTCACTATTTTCAACATATTATATTTACGCGAATGCAAGGAATCTTCAATATCAATTTATGAAGTTTCCAACGAGAAGCGTCACCCCCCCCCCCCGGTCTTCATCTATTTTTTCATACAATGTTATCAGGTTGTTGCATAAATTCTGTCCATCTCGTAGCTTAGGATACGAATATACGTGTGTAAATAGCCACGCATGACTGCAATTGTATAATAAAATAACAATAAACGAATATTTGTAAATGTGATCATCCTGAAACCAATTCTATTCTTTTCAAAATCGTATAACAGAATTTCTAAGAACTTCATTTATAATAGAAATCATTCCATTCCTTTCGTTCACTAACTCGTGCCAACAAATTTGTACTTTCACGAATATTTGTAAATGTGATCATCCTGAAACCAATTCTATTCTTTTCAAAATCGTATAACAGAATTTCTAAGAACTTCATTTATAATAGAAATCATTCCATTCCTTTCGTTCACTAACTCGTGCCAACAAATTTGTACTTTCACGAATATTTGTAAATGTGATCATCCTGAAACCAATTCTATTCTTTTCAAAATCGTATAACAGAATTTCTAAGAACTTCATTTATAATAGAAATCATTCCATTCCTTTCGTTCACTAACTCGTGCCAACAAATTTGTACTTTCTCGAACATTGCAGAGTAATTTGGACGAGAAAAATGAAAACATCACGAAAAACGAATAAATCCATTTTTGAAACGAAATGTAAATTTATGAACAAAGAGAAGTAGAGAAATGACGATAGAAAAAAAAAATATATGACGTTTATCAATTTTTGGATTTTATGCAATCAGACTGGAAGGTTAATTTGTAAAATTATTTGCGACAGATATATACTAATAACTAAACACAACGTTTGTACTGTAAATATATGTACGTAACATATTAAGTAAAATATGTACAAATGTATTACAAACGTAATATTTATGAATATATATATATAGTATGAATTTTCCCAAAGCTGAAATTTGTAAAAAAGAAAAAACAAGAAAAAATGTAATCTGGAATTCTGAAATGTCAAAACTTGAGTGTACCTCCTTTGGTTAAGAGACACCCGATATATTTTTAACGTGCGTGTACGTGTTGCCGCGAGTGGCGAGCGCGGACACAGGGTGGCGAGGAGAGGGTGGTGGTACCGCGAGCACGTCGACGGTGGATATTGTTCGTCCTGTGACAATGTCGCCTTGATTAGGGAGTCGTCTCCTCTGCCGGTTTCGCGTGCCGCCACGCTGATTCCTTTCTCTTAACCGCGGTCCTCCGCCACCCCCACCCCTGTGCAACCCTCTTTTTCTCCCTGTGTGTGATTCGCGCAGCGGTGCAGCGAAACTCTCAGAAATGAAGCGGCGCGCCGCCGGATGAAACGACGGTCCAGCCGTTTAATGAGAACGCGTCAGAGGAGCTTTTGGCGTTTCGTAACATCTCGCTTTGCCAGAATTCGTTAAATCGCGACAAGACCGGCGATCGAGACGATGGCTGTTGCACAAGGTCGTCTGCAACATTCGAAGGACCAATCAAGCATGGCTTTGGGGACCAGATAGAAAACTATTGACTAGATTTTTGATCAGATTGCTGAACGAATTTGTTCACTGACTAACGCGTGTGTGAGTGTTGTACATGAGGTTAACACGTGCACAAGGATATAAAAGAAATATTTTTCTACGTGCCACGACACGGTTATTCTCAACGTTCGTATCCCATGTTCCAAGTTACCTACTTCAACGAAGCAATCACTGGCAAATTTTCGTCTGAAGAACGTTGCAGAAAAACTTTTATGAGAAATCGAGTATCCGAGATCGTCTTGACGTGCTTCGTGCACATATAGAGGTGTATTAAACGAGGCAGGAAAGACATAAAATATATACGCCTCGTTTTCTAAAATAATTTTCACTTATCTGTCTTTTCACTTGTCTTTGTAATAAATTTTTGAAATTATAAAGAGACTTGTATATCTCACGACTTCGCGTTCAGCGAAGCCCGAACCAATAGAGTTCGAGGTGCCGCGTCTCTTGGGTAATTCGTGGCGGGGGCCTACGACTCCGTGTAACGGAAGTTCGAGCTTCGAAAATCCTCGAGGACGCCGCGTGACGAGAGTGGATGGAGTCTAACAATCCCGGAAGTGATGAAGTTGTCGGATCCCACGATTCCTTGGCGGTCTGCGGATAATTGAGTTTATACCACCCCTCCGTCGGGTGGTTTGTGGCGCGCGCTCGCGGCAGCTAGCTGACGAAATTCGAGGTCACGCGAGACCGCGCACGTGACGATTCACAACACTTCTGAGGATCTTCTCAGGTGACGAATTCAACACGGTGGATGGTTTTGCGGCGGATCGAACGATGACGAGATGACGAACACTCGAGGTACAGAGTGGTCCCGAAGTGCTGCCGAGCTAGTTTCGCCACCGTGGAAATACACTTGCGTTCCCATCATCATAAAGTGGACGTTCGTGTCAGAGACTGAAAACGGAAATATTTTGAGGTTTAGGTATTATGCCGAGAGACTGAAACCGAAGTATTGTGAGGTTTAGGTATTACACCCATATTATCGTAATACAACCGCTAGTTGGGAAATCGGTTTTACTATCGGTATTTTCATACGTATTTCATCGGTATTTGATGTCCACAACGGTAAAAATACCGAAACATATATCTGTACGGTATCGCTTTACTGACGAAAACACATTTTTCATTTTCTACGTACAGTGACTCTTATTAATATTCGGACATCATGATGTTCAAAATATTGCTGTGGATTTCGATTGTTTATAATAGTAAATTTGGATTGATTTTTTAATAATATAACAGAACATTCATTACAGTTCATAGTGACATAAATTTTATTTATTTATTGCACATACTTTTCTTAATGTCAAAGAATAAATTGAACTACGTCGAAATGTAGCGTGGCAAAAATATTCAGACACTTGAGGAACTACAATATTTATACCTAAAGATTGTTAACATAAACGATAATTAATATTTTGTTAGGTAGCCCTTAACTTCAATAATATATCGCAGACGCTTAGGCATATTTCCAGTAATTTTGTTCAAGTAATTTAGCGGAATATTCTTCCACTGTACGATTAATCGTTGTTTTAACACCTCTTTCGATTTATTGACAATTAGTCATTTTTCACCGAGAAGAAGGAAAAACGTATCGAGAGATCGGTCATCTTTCAAAATTAAATAAGAGTATCGTGGCTGATATTGTATGAAAATACAACGATGAATTAGTATTAGAAATAACAAAGGATACGTGTATAAGCGTCGTCAAATTTACTATCGGCAGCTTTATGAAAACATTTGATCATTGTCTCCTTTTCTTTTTCTAATATATTAATATTTTATTTACCGGTATTATACCGAAATACATCTACCGACTTAACATCGTTTTGACAGCATCGTACCGGTATTCGCACCATTTCGGTTTCATCAAACGTAATCAAATAGTAATCTAAAAATATTGGTATTTTACCGATTCGGTCTCTGGTTCGTGTAAGGTGGTCGAGGATATTTCACGTAATTCGGATATCTTTCTATCTTTTTAGTTAGTGTTGTTCTTGGACAACGTAATTTATTAACGTAACATAATGTATAATAAACTGTCGCCGTGATCGAATTTCCACGCTGTTCTGAATACGCTCGTGAACTATTGTATTTGATAGTTGGTCAACAGTTAATGAAGTGTGTAGTAATTTAGGGTCACTATGTACTCCAAAGAAGCGAATATTTGGAAAAATTAACTTTACTTTTTTTTTTTTTTGACAAACAGTATAAATCGATGGCGATATCTGTCGAATTAACTTCGTGTTAGTAATAAAATTAACAAGTAATTCGATCCGGGTATAACTCGAGAATTGATATCGAATTTTGGGTATAATTTAACGTACGTATGAAAATAACTTTACGATATCACATAATTAAATGCAATTTTTAATTTAGTCATGCCGAATGATTTTTAATTTCCATCGATATTAAAACCGGCGGTGCAACGAAAACATGGTCCAATTAAATATACCTACGAAATGCATTTCTTCCATTTGAAAAATTTCATTGTGTTTTCTTTTTTTTCCCTTTTTTTTTTTAATAATCCACGGATTTAATTTCCCATGTGTTTTTAAAGCAGGGGATAGCTTTTATCTCGTCTTGGTCGAGCAACAAAAATCCAAAAAAGGTATAACAGGAGTTTTACTCGGAATCCAAATATTATGCGTTCGGTGCACACTGGCCGTTATTTGGGTAAGATTAAGCGGATCGATTACCGACACGTTCGAATTAATTTTTATTCGTTATATGCAACGCGTATCGCTTCCGCGCTCTTCCCTCCCGTATGTATTCACAAATGTCCGCTGAATAACGCGGAAACTTTAATTTCACGCGACGCGTGAAACACGAAAGTTGAAACTACGCTTCCCCCCCCCGTTAATTTAGAAGACCGAACTTCTGAACAGTAATCTTTTTCTGCACGAATTTTAAAATATTCATCGTACGATCGCGAAACTCTACATCCTCAAACATGAAGAATAATAATTTTTTAATTAATATTTATAATTTTAATTAATAATTTTGAATATTACAATTTTAATTAATTATTATTACGCCTGTGTTATTAAGAATCGAACTAATTAAAAATAAAATCAACATATTTATCATTTGGTTGATCAATGATTTACAAAAACTTGTAGATGGCATTTCTCGTTCAATTGCAATTTGTTGAACATAATTTTTAAATATTGCTTTTATATAATACTTTCAAAGTATTATTTATTTTACGTTTCGCCCATTATCAAAAATAAAAACTTTTGCACTGTTGCTTGGTAAAAATATTCTAAACTACCACGTTCTTGGTTCTTTTTTTTTTCGAAATA
The DNA here is from genome assembly GCA_036937485.2 of Tetragonisca angustula. NCBI lineage: Eukaryota > Metazoa > Arthropoda > Insecta > Hymenoptera > Apidae > Tetragonisca > Tetragonisca angustula. The sequence continues at coordinate 799,085 of JAWNGG020000052.1, read as the reverse complement.
CTCTCCTTCATTTCTCCGCTACTCAAGTAAAATTATATATAGTCACATTAAATTCGAACGATTTAAGACGTGATTGAAAAGCAAATTCACCTCTACCTTAAAAATCATTTGTCTCGCCCTTAGAAATTACTTACTAAAAAAAAAAAAAAAAAATATATATATTTTTCGTAAACACCAACCATCAAAGAGGAAATAATACTGAAGCGTGCTAGGACACAAGATCAAAAATCACAGAAACTCCCTGGCAAAAGACTGTTACTCCCTACTGCCCAGAAGACTGAAAAGGAAACACTAGACCTCACTAACTATCAAATGGAATACAGTCAAACATGTATAAAAACAGAACCAATTCCATAAAAACTAGTGACTGTCGATAATCGTATCGAAATCCACACGATCTCGAACAATAATAATATAAAAAATGAAAATAATCGTGACTGAACAATTGGATTCATACACGCGGAGCAAATAAGAAAAAAGAAAAAATTTTTTTTCGTAAATTGACAATAGCTTTCCCGTGGAAATAAGCATTCTCCGAAAAGGAGAATCTTCTGCTGTTGGAAAGAAAAATGAAGACTGGAGGCGACGAAGGGGAGAGAGGAATGATAGCTCGCTTCCTCGAGCTTTGGCGAAAGTTGAGAGGATGGTGGTGGCCGTAAGAAATTCGTTCCTCGCTTCGGTAAATCGGATTTTAAGTAGCTAAACTTTAACGACCGAATTCCCAACAGCGGCGACAACGGTCGAATCCCACTTCTCGTCGATTCATTGCAAGCGGAATATGAAATTGTCCCTCGTTCTCAACGGACAATTAGCTCCGAGAGTTTCCACCTCGAACGAAGCGATTACAAAGCGAACAGCGTTGATTACTGTTTTTCCTTTGTGTAGCACAGAACGGCGTAAATGAATATAAAAGATGGAGATACGGGGCTTGATGTTCGATCAAATTGCCTTTAAATATTATAACGATCGATTGTAACTTCGAGGAGTAATTAACAGACTGCGGAGCTTTCACGCAAATTCAAAAGACAAAACACTGCTCGTATTGTGGTATGAAAAAATGTATAAAAAATATAAAATATTCAAGGTACAGTGCTTTTATATAATACAAAATCGTACAGAATACATGTAATACGAAAAAAAAAAAAATGTGAAATATAAAATGTTCGAAGTATAGTGCCTTTACATTTGCCACGAGAAACAGTTTTCGACCAATTTGTCGATTTTTCTGATTATATTTCTAGAAGTATGACTCTACGTAAAAATCCTCAGTTTGGTAATTAATTAGGAACCAGTAAGTTCTGTTAATTTTGCTGGAGTTTCGAATTTTTTATGTTTCTTTTAAAATTTTCAGTTTAACGAACAAAAAGATTTATGATGTTCAACATCGTGCATACTGGTGCGAGTTTTTCTGCATTTCGTTCAAACGAGATATTTTTCTAACTTTGGAGAAATATAAGTGGATGGAAATGGTCGAAAGAACAGGGCTGAGAATGTGTAATCAAACGTATGATTTTATAATAAACGTCACTCGTCGTTATGGTGTTAAAATTTGTGAATATCGCGAGCTGAGAAATTTGTTTACTTATTTATTAAACTACCGTTGAATTCTAAGAAGATTTGTATGTGATAAGATACATGTACAATGATATATCTGAGAATAGAAAGATGAGAATATTTGTCGAAAACAAACTAAAAGGTGATAAAAATTGTAGACTGTGTAATATAATGTATTCGTCACAGACATAAAACTATACTCACGATAAAGTGAGAGATCTCTGAATAAAAAAAACAGATTATTACACGTAATTTATGAAGATTATTCTACGTTGATATATGAAGGGCTTGGAAAGTCACTCTTTCATTGAAAGTTACTCGTACCGTAAAAACATTTTCTTTTCACCAAAATCTTCAGTTCATGGAATAATTTAATTATAATATTATAATAATCATATTATACGATTATTATCACACTATTATTATACAAAATGTTATAGCATAAATATATAAATAAAAATATATATATATATATATTAAATATTAATAAAATATTCTATTCTGTTCTATATAATATTATATATACATATATTTATATTATATACAAATAAAAAAAATAAATATATCGAGAGTTTTAAAACAACAAAAGGCATAAATTATCTCTAATGAGAGATTGTAAGTGGTTTCCACGTATTAATTCACATTCTTCGACTAATAAATTTAAAGAAGAAACTAACTAAAAGAACTAAAAAAAAAAAAACAGAGAGAGAGAGAGAGAGAAAGTCGGAAAGGTTTTATTGGAAAATTTTAAGAGAACGCGCGAGAACAGTACTATTACTACGTAGGAAAGAGTGTAAACGCAATTTCGCGAAATTTAATATTAGCTTTTTTTTTCTTTCCGAGCTTCGCTCTCGCGTCGTGCGCGCTATTTAAATTGGGAATTTGCTGTTCCGGAGCCGACGTTTCGCGTATTAATTTTTAATACTGTTATCGCTGTTCCTTCACCCCTCCCCCGTAGAATGGAGTTACACAACCGGTACAGTTGCACACGGTTTGATAATTTACGGTCCGGCTAATTACACCGAAATTGCGGTAAATTTGAAGACGTAGACACGCGAGCTGGAACGAACACTGCGTTAACATCCACGTAACTTCAGTCACCTTGTTTCCAATTTGTTTTCAAACGTATTTTTAACACGCATTTGATTACTAGAGTTGCAATTGAAATGAGGAGACAGAGGGAGATTGAAAATTGAGTATCATCTATTGAATCGTATGATATTTTTCTCTGTTTGACAGATGTTTATTTCTATATATATTGCAAGGTTGAGTTGAAAGAATTATTAAAAAAAAAAAAAAAAAAAAAGGAAAAAATGTAGAAAAATTCATGGACGTAATTTTCTTTTTCAGTTTCCTCTAGTGGAACGAATTACGAATTATTTATAGCACGATGGAACGAAATGGAAATGGGCAGCGTCGTGTATCGGCTTGAAAATTTATGCGAACAGAGAGAACTGGCTGTGGGCTTTTTCTAGATTTTTCTAATGAAAATTTGTCAACTGCCACCCGGGCGTGTCGTAAAATGGTCGCTGCTCGAATGTCGACGAACCTTCTCGACGCTTTACGATCGCCCTGTCTTTACGACTTGACACACAAATCGACGTTGCTGCGTCCATTCTTCGATTGCTCCTACCACTGTTCTTCATTTTCCTCAAATAAGCTAGAAATCACGTGAACCTGCCTCTTAATACGAAACACGTACAAAAAAGAAGGAAATTATCACGTATCCACCCATGGATAAAACACTTTACAATAAAATGAATAACATATTTTAAAGGTGGGGACTTTAAGGAGATATTCTGGTAATCTGGCTTAAAAAAATCGATTTTTTTTTACATTTTCTCAAAGTATATGCTTTCGAGAATGCCTATGTGAAAGGATTTGTTTAAATTCGTAAAATTAGCAAAGTTACAGAATTTATTATATTGAAAGGAAACGGTGTGCTGCTCGCAACGTAAGCGTGAATATTTTTGTGCAACGGGTAACAAAAGCTTCAAAAATTCAATTTTTCTCAAAAAAATATTTTATATTATTATTTATATTATTATTTACTTTTATATTATTATTTTATAATATTTTATTTTTAGCTTTACCCAGGGCTATATAATTTCCACAATTTTCATTAATTTCGTTAAAAAAATTGTAAATACTCCTTAAGTATGAATAAATCTGTGTGCGAAAACTGCATGCCAAAATCTATCATGGTTTCCTTAGAAAAAAAATCCCAAGAAAGTTGATATTTTCAAGCCGGATTACCAGAATCCTCCCCTTGAACTTTAAAATGAGCTCGAGTCTGTTACTGTACGACTTTGAATTTACAAAATTGTAATAATTAATATTCAAATATCTAAATATTAATCGAATTCATTTCCATTCGCGACAATTTGCAACGTACTCGAAGAGGGGAGCTACATTTTAAAATAAACTGAACACGATGCACTTTGAAAAAGCTGGCTTCGAAACAAGCCCAAGAATCTAAACCATTGTACGATTTCCATTGAATAAAATTATTATCAATCTAACTCACACCCTAACTTGTCAATCTCGTCAAATCGCACGAACATCCACTGTCTGGTCACTTTAAAAGCTGACGATATTCTGTCTCTCTCTCTCTCTCTCTCTCTTTTTCTACAATCGAGCAGAAAGGATGATGGAAGACGAAGTGAACGCGCGGAAATGTGTAAGGAATATGAAGTTGACTCGCGTCAGAAAACAGGGAGGGGCAAAACGATTGTCAAAACAATGCGTTGCCTTTTACGTGCCAGTGGAATTGGATTTCTCAATGGGCCGTGCCGGCTGTTCACGTGTCCCGTTTCGAAAAATTCTATCCACGGAAAGGAGGAAAGAGAAACGAAATCCACGGGGCCGGACGATTTTTCAGGGAACGGGTCACAAAAGGGGCGATTATTTCCTGTGGCTGGTGGATGCGGTTTTCCACCGCGGGAAAACGCTCGAATGGCTACGCCTTTGGCCCCGTCGGCGTTGCGTCACGTGACGTTTCCTTGTTCCGCCAGAATTGAATAACTTTCCTCTCCTTTGTGCCCCGAGCCGGAAGATCGATTAGTCTTACCAACGAAATTCCCCGACCGCCGACACGATCGTGACGTGGGTTTTTAAAACACGTGGCAACGTGTAACGACAGATTTTTTTCCAACGACGCAACGAGAGATGTTTTTTCTTCCCCTTCTTTTCTTTCTTTCGACATTCTCTGAAGAGTTTTTCTCTTTTATGCCAATGACGTTATCTATTTGTTCATTTTTTAGATTTATCATCCATTTCTTTTTTTTTTTTTTTTAGATTCAAAAGAAATGTTACGTTTCAAGAAATTTTCTGGAATGGAAGCTCTCGATTTTTGAGAGAACCGAGTTTAAAGATACGTCAATTATAGTTGAATCTGGCCAATTACACGCGCGAATAATCAACACGGGGGTTGATTCTAAAAAAATGTGGAAAAGTAAGTGGAGAATGCAGAAGAAATTTGTTCGTTTTCACGAAAATGGACGTTGAGCACGTTCCGTTAAAAATTACCTTATTTACCTTTATTTCCAGGTCATCGAGATAGAAAACTACGTTCCAACAAATACCGAACGTTTGAATATTTTTATCGCAAGGTGCGCTACGAACTTTCGAAATCTGGAAAACTGGAAGCGATGCTTTTTTTCTCGAAACTCCGAGAGACCGAACGAAAGATCTTTTTATCAACTGCTGGTTTACTGTTTGCCATCGAGTTGAAATTGCATTGCTAAAATGCAGCATTGTTCGAGGATAAAATTCTTGAAAATTTTTGAAAATACTTTGTAATAACAACAAGACATTCAGAGGGGAAGAGACACCCCCGCGATTTATTCATTTTTATTTACACTTTCGTTCAAACCTCCGCAAATAAAATAAAATAAAATAAAGCAACGTTGCTCGCGTACATTTCGAGTGACAAACTTTATGAATTTGCAAGATGCAAATTTCAATACGAGAACAATACGAGACGGGGATTAAACAGAATTAGACGACCATTGATTAATGGCTGTCTGATTGGCGAGATCGGCGTGGCCGAGTATGCTGGCAGATTTCGCCCGCGAATATTTATCAGAGCAGAAGAGCGAGAGCGCATCCCTGGCTGAATTTGTTAACGCTCCATTTCGTCGATGGCATCGATTACCGGCGATAGCCAGAAAAATACTTCGCACGTACGTACGCATGATTCCTACGAGAGTTGAGAAATCCCGATTCAACGACGCGTATTACACTCGTAACGCTACCACAAGTCGTTCAACTTGCTCGCTCGTTTCGACAAAAATTCCTGCAATTTTGCTGTTTAATTCTGTCGCATTTACTTAGGTTCGTAGTATTGTAATACCTCAATGCGAGTGTACGAGGGTTCTGGAATGGAGGTTTGATCGTTATATTTTTGTTGTTTTATTGCGAGAAAATTCTACGAGATATGAGAAAATTTTCAAATTGAAAAATAAAAAATTTCTTTCAACACGGAGATTAAAATTTTTGATTGTGAGATACATTTTCAGACTGTTTTCAAATTGCATCGATATAACTATGATAATTGTCTCTCGTTATTATTATATAACACTATATATTATATAATATAAAATTGTTGTATTATTACATAGTACTATATATTATATTATAAAATATAATATTTTTATATTATTATATAATACTATTATATAATAATACGTCATTATTATGAAATACTACATTATATTAATAATAATGAAATTTCAGAACGTTTCACGTAACAAATATAATACATGGCACGTAAATGTTCTCCGTTCGATCACTTTCATTTAACACACGTGCACACGTTACTGTTTAGAATAGAATTTGGAATAATTAATAATTCGTTATTTCAGTCTATGTCATTGTCATTTGATAATAATGATTCGCATTGATTTCGAAAGAACAAACTATGATATGAGACGAACCAGTCAAGTAACTCTATAATCCTTTTATTTCTCCACCTCTGGCGAACGCGAGGTAAATTAGTTTTATCTACGGCAGAAACGCGAGGGAATCGATTTTCCTACCGACAGAACTGATTTATGGTCCCATGTTAAGCGAACATTTTGTACTCGGCTTGACCAACGCCAAACACTCGAACTTCTTGAGCTGTATGTACGCAAATACTGTTTCTCTACTGTTGCATTAAGTGGGTAAAGCCCCTCTGTGTTCCCTATTTCCGGCGGACTGTGAAACCGTTTTGCAAACGGTTTTCACTCGAATCGTCTACCGTTTGTTTGCCTACGTGTACAGACATTTTGATAGATGCTTTCGCATATTTCCTCTCTCTTTCTCTCTCTCTCTTCCCCTGTTCGTTTCAATAATCCGTGTACAATTCTTTTTCGCCAGGTCTTTCTCTCTCGTCTCAATTTGATAAAAATGGAAGAAGCAGACGTAATTAATATTTTTTGGACCTCGTTCTAAATTCAATTCTTCTACTATTTTTCTTTTCTCGTTAATAATGATAATATGTATATATATATATATATATATATATATATATATATATATATATACACACACACACACACACACACACACACACACAATGTGAGAAAAATGAATGCCTCGTCAAGTGATTAACGAAAAAATATATATATATATATTTTTATAATATGTAAAATCTATATTTTATATTTTGCACAATCATTTCAGCTGAGACTGTATATATATGGAAAAAGCAGACGTAATTAATATTTTTTGGACCTCGTTCTAAATTCAATTCTTCTCCTCTTTTCTTCATTAATAATGATAATATGTATATATATACACACACAATATGAGAAGAATGAATGCCTTGTCAAGTGATTAACGAAAATATATATATATATATATATATATATATATATTTTTATAATATGTAAAATTTTTAAAATTTTTACAAATATAATATATATATATTTTTATAATATGTAAAATCTATATTTTATATTTTGCACAATCATTTCAGCTGAGACTATATATATATGGAAGAAGCAGACGTAATTAATATTTTTTGGACCTCGTTCTAAATTCAATTCTTCTCCTGTTTTTCTTTTCTTCGTTAATAATGATAATATGTATATATATACACACACAATGTGAGAAGAATGAATGCCTTGTCAAGTGATTAACGAAAATATATATATATATATATTTTTATAATATGTAAAATCTTTAAAATTTTTACAAATATAATATATATATATTTTTATAATATGTAAAATCTATATTTTATATTTTTCACAATCATTTCAGCTAAGACTATATATATATATAACTATATAGTCTCAGTTGACATATATATAATATATATATTTTATATTTTTCACAAGCATTTCAACTGAGACAAAAAATCGTTTATAACTTCGAAACTATTATTATTTCCGACTCATGTTTATTAGGACTATTTTCATGTTTCTACGCTGACGGTGACGAATCCTTTTTCCTATTCATCCTGTGTATTTTTAGATTTCTCTGAAACTCAATATAATCACAACTTCACTACAGTAAATTATTAAAATGTGAAACTTGGTTTCGCGCGACACACGCAAACACATTCGTAAGAAATTCACGATGAACTCCTGCTCAACTCAAACCACGTCACGATCTACGAAATCTTTATTCTTGTCGGCTAATTATCAACTATCAAGCAACCGTGACTCCCTTCCAAAGTTCTCCCAAGCCCAGTTGAAATCTGAAAGACGGACGAACGACGAAGGAGAAGAGGGAGAAGAAGAGGAGGCTGGATGCAGGATTCTCTCCATTTCCTGGCAGACGCGATTCCACGATTCGTGAACGACTGTCGATGCACGACACTTCGGAAACGAGGATATTGCCACTACGCGCTCGTTCCCGTAACTTACGAGTGTAGATTCAGCTCGGACCGAAACCACTGCCGGTAGCGAACGTTTCGCTGTTTTACGACGCGATCGCAAGATCGAAAACTTCCTCCTCGGATCTGTATTCATTGTCGGAGCTTGCGAGGAGGATGAAATTGTAAGACACGCAAAGTGCATGAAATGAAACGTATAAAAACATGAAAAGCACAATATACGAAATATGTATGGGATGTGAGGAATTCTTATTGTTCAGTGCGGCGTAAGAACGAGGCAACTATCGCCGCGATGCGTGTCTGATTTTGCGATTGTCGCAAAAAAAAAAAAAAGAAAAAAAAATTAGACTTGAGACTGAGTCTAGTGGCTCCAATCTTAAAATAAAATACCTATGGTTGTCTATGTGAGAGCGTGAGTGTATGAAATGCGCATGAAGACAGAGATTTTAAGGTTTTAAAATTTTGGATAGAGGATAGAGAGTCATGATAGTGTACAGATCCTGAGAGGGCTTAATATCTCTTTGTCACTGCCATACTCGGATTTACTCAGTTTTCTTCACTGTACTTAAATATTAATAAACTATTAATATTAGTTATTAATCAATTATATTGATAATATTTACATATAATTACATCAGTAATAGTTATTAATATAATAAAATATTAACAATACATATATATTTATATTATATTATAAAATGTATTATAATACAATATAAATATATATACATATAATATACGAATATAATATAATATAATATAATAATATATATATAATATACGAAAAATATGAATTACTCTGTTTTAACACTATATCAACTCCTCACTAACGACCGGCTAATTTCCAACCATGATTCAATTTTCGTGAATACGAGTTTCAGTGGCTTTACGATCTGCCATCGATTCCCAAGATCAAACCTAACGTGAACCTCGCGCAGATACAAAATATTCGAAAGGGAAAGAAAAGAAAATAACAGCTTACGATACGTCGTAATTGCCCCTGAGAATAATCGCATAGTTAATGAAACGAAACGTCGAATCTCGTAACAGATACAACGGATTAATCAGTTTTAATTATTCATGAACTCGTTGACTTCTGTCGCTTGACGAGCGTAAACAGAGGCGGCACGACCGATTACAGACGCAATTACAAATTTAATTCCCGCAGCTGTTCCGTTTCTCGATCGTGCAGCACGCTGCGCAAATCTCCGTTCGTTCTCGTTACTTTAAATTGAATACGATCGGCACAATGTCTTTGGGCGTAACGATCCATCTGCAATAGAACCTGATCTCTTGCGACGAGAATGAGACAATGCAAAAGGAAAAAGCAGGGAGAAAAAAGAAAAAAGAAAACGTGAGTTCCAAGTTATCGCCATAAAAGTGTCCATAATTAACGCGAAAGTGAAATTCCTCTTCGATTTCAATATATTGGGCCTTTATGGACACGTGAGAAACTTTTTCTTCTTTGCGTGTGGTTGTCAAATTTATTGTTTAAGCTAGAATTTTTCGACAAGTAACGCGCTTATGTAATATTATAGTAATACGCTAATACATATTTTGTTTAAATTATTTTTTTGAAATAATATATTTCTTATTACGGAATAAATTATTTTCTAATCCCGCTATACAAAACAATTTAGCAAAATGTTACAATTTTGAAAAAAAAAACAGAGTGTTTCAGTATATATTACTCACTGTACAATATATGCAGATACATGTACATTCACAGAAATAATATTTTACTATTATGTTATTACCTTTAATTTTCATTATATTTTATTCGTAAGATAAAACGCAGTTAACAAAGAAAAAGAAAAAAAGAAAAAATATGTTTCAATATAAAACTTTTGATCACACTACATTGAAGATATTCGCGTGGCGTTGTCAAATTTTTCGAACAAAACAATCAATCACTAGTGGCCCGTGAATTTAATTAATTTTTACGAATTCTTTGTTTCAATTTTGTTTGAACTTTATTCGCTATTGTTTAAGCTAGTAATTAACGAGTAAAAAACAGCTTTGCCCTCAAGTTCTCAAAGAGGGTTGATTAGAATAACCGAGCACGTTCGACGCTTCACTGTACAAGCAATTAACTTTTCATCGAAACTTTCTCGTACCGGGCACGCTGCCTGTCAAAAAATTTATCCGGTCGATTTATTTTATCATTCTCCGTTTACGTTCTACGAAATAACCGTAACCGTCGAAGAACTCTCGCCAAGACACATCTTTGCTCGTACACACGTGTAATTTACACGTCTCCCGTAGAGTTGCAACAACCATGAGACCGTACAAGTACAAATATACAAATACAAATATTTGGCTAATTAACAAGTACAAATATACAAATACAAATATTTGGCTAATTTGAGCTTGCAATGCAGCTCTTTTGGGAAGAGCACGAGATGAATACATCGTTATTCTCAACCACGAGATACATACAATGAGAAGCATAATAAACCTCTGGCGCTGGAATCACGTGCCACGAACGTCGAGAATTTTTTGTCCCAAATTGCAACATTTTTTCAGTTTTAAATACATTTAAGTAAAAAAAATGACAAGTTTATTACTTTTTAATAATTTCCAGTGATATCATATCGACGAGTTCAAAAGGAAAAGAAAACGACGAATTATTGTGTACGGCTCGGTCACTCGTTATGGTCCGCGAACACCAATTGCCAGCGTCAACGGGTTAAACACGCGACGATGAAAAATCGTCGGTTTAAACTGAAAATCGTTGTAACAATCTGCTTGGTCCCATATTAAAGTGTAAAGCTTCTACTTGACTCGGGTACAGTTCGACAGCGTCAAAGAAAATTATTATAAAAATTATATCCTCTGTTTCATTTCTAAAATTTTTTCAACGATATCTTTGAGTAATATCCCGTGTATCTATGCTTAAAAGAAAAAGCAGAAAAATCCTCCTCGCACTCTCTTGTGCTGTTCTACTGTCGTAAAAATTCCACGAAAACACCTCTCGAACGAACGTCTAAAATATCCATTTGGCAAAGCATCGAGGGGGGTGGAACCTCTCACAGAGGCACGCGACGCCTCTTTACCCAAACCTCCATCGAGCGAGCGCGACAGCTTCAAACGTGCAAATTGCGAATCTGCTGCGAAGTGGTCCGGGCGAAATAAGAGAAAAATACATCGTGCGAAACACGTAGATCCGCGGACTATCGATTCGCCGACGCTGAGAGTGCCGCCCAAATGAAAACAAAAAAGGAAGATGGAGAAAAGAAAAACAAAAAAAAAAAAAAAAGAAAACTGGAAAGAAAGAGGCGAAAGAAAGGAAAATGCGAGACCACGGTTCACGCGAGACTTGTTTCCTGGATGTCCAGCTTTTTGTATAAAATAAAGGTAGTGTTTACAATACCTGACACTGGCAACTACCGAAGCGACCAATTCATCGATATGAAACAGTGTGTTTTCAGAGATTTAAATGTATAGATAAAAGTGTGTTCCATTGTATTACAAAGTTTTCTTTCCTTTTTCTTTTTACTTCAACGTCTCCCATGGAAATTTTATGGGAATTTTATAAAATAGTTTCAGTATTAATTGATAAAAAAAGTTTCCAAAAGTTTTGTAAATTATACGTCAATTTAGGTTATTATACGTTAATATTTTGTTATTTTGTTATATACGTTATTCTGTAAATTACATGTCTATTTTTGTTATTATATGCTATTATTATTTTGTTATTTTGTTATATACGTTATTTTGCAAATTATACGTAATGTTTTGTAAATTATACGCAGCTCAGTAAATATAAAGATCGTGTTTGCAATAACTGATGGCGAACCTTTGTCAATTTGCAAAGCCGAGGATGTGTAAATTATTCGGTGTTCTCCTAAAAAAGGAAATTATTCCAAACAGCGTTATATATATTGCTCGTGTTATGTAAACTTAATCGCGTATCGAAATAAATTTAACGCGAAATGAACCGGAGTAGTTAAAATTATTCAATCAGTTGTAAATATGAAGGTAGCAAAATTAATTTACAATTACACAGCGATACAATTATAAAATGCTCGATTGATATTCGAAAGAAAGGTCGTTACCAGACTGCGTGCCATTATGCAAATTTCTAATGTTTGTGATCGAAAAAAAAAAACGTCAGACTTCTAAACAAAAATTTAACGCCCGCTATTGAGAAAACTGCAACAAGCACTTCGGCATATTTGTGTCTATAAATTTCCCATACATGACGCAAATCAAAATCTAATGATCAGAAATACATCGACAAGTATCATAATTTTTGGTAAAATATGTTTGCTCACATGTCACTGTGGAACAACAGGTTTGAAACGAACAATCACAAACAGACAAATTTGACAGTAAAGTGAAACGAAACCGACCGGATTAAACCGAATAAAACCGGTTCGAATCGAATTAAATCGGGTAAAAGAGAATAAAACTGAGAAAAAACCGATTAAAATTGGATAAAACTGGTGAAAACCGAAACAAACGGGATCAAACTAGACCAAACCAAAACAAACCAAAACAGAGTAAAACAGAGTAAAACAAAGTAAAACAAAGTAAAACGGAGTAAAACGGGTTAAAACAGAGTAAAACGGAGTAAAACGGGTTAAAACAGAGTAAAACAGAGTAAAACGGGTTAAAACAGAGTAAAACAGAGTAAAACGGAGTAAAACGGGTTAAAACAGAGTAAAACAGAGTAAAACAGGATAAAACAGAGTAAAACAGAGTAAAACAAAGTAAAGTAAAACAAAACAAAACAAAACAAAACAAAATAAAATAAAATAAAATAAAATAAAGGAAAAGGAAAGAAACGGAGGAAGACAGTAGGAAAAAGAAAAAAAGAGAAAGACAAAGAAGCGGTCGGTTCACACGAGACTTGTCTTTGAGGGCTGCGTTTCGAGTGTCTAACTTTTACACTCGAGAAAGCACCGGTAAACTCCCTTCTCGCGTTCTCTTCCCTTTTCTCCGTCGCGTCGCCCATCGCGGATATTCCCGTTGAACGAAAAATTACGAGGGTAGGAAGCCGTCGACGCCGCCAGGACATGGAATAATGATGGATGGAAGGAAGAGGAATCGGCGGGAGATGGTTCCAACTGCAGAGAAATCATCCACCTTGGCCGCGGCTCGATTCAGCTCGCAATTACTCTGACAATCTGATCGACTGTCTGAAGGAAGATGGGCGGAGGTGGGGAGGGAACGATTAACGCCGGATTTAAACGGCGTTTATTAAATGTGTATAAAATTCATCGATGTGAATTGTATTAACGAGAGCCAAAGAAAGAGAGAGAGAGAGAGAGAGAGAGAGAGAGAGAGAGAGAGAGAGATTCGATGAGGCAGAGCTTGCCAGCCAGTTTGTGTAATTTTAGTAGTCAGAATGGGGATGGGGATTTGTACTATGACCGAGGCGATTCGAGATGATGGAGGCACGAAATTCGTTAGGGTTGGAAACGGGGAGTTTAATTTGTTTAATTGGATAAAGCTCATGAAACGAGGGAAACGGGTAATCGATTGTGAATTCAAGTCGCCATTTTCTTCATTATTTGGCGGGATTGAGTTGTTCTCGCTGCAATTGGCAGGATTTCCGTGAGTTTGTTGCATCATGTGACAGTCCACGCTTCTTTTATTACAGTTGGCAGGACTTTTATGCATCGACTATGATATTTATTTATTTGATGGATTATGTTTTTTTTCAATGATAGCATCGATAAGATTTCCACGCATTACGTTTACGTTATTTGACGGACTACTACTTCTTCTCATTATAATTAAAATTATATTATTATTATGCTGTATGTATATATTACTATATTTTTCTTATTACAATTGCTATCATTTACTTCCTGATTTATGTCGTTACTGTGCCATTTGACGAATTACATTCTTTTCATCGTAATTGGAAGGATTTTTACACGTTCTACTGGAAATTTGGAGAAATATACAGCGTGAAAAAAATGTGTAGACTCCCACTTTGATAATTACAAAAGTATTTGCAGTTGAATAATATGATTTAAGATATTTCTGGATAGAAAATTTAAATTGTATTTGTCGACCGTGTTGCGCATATTTAATCGCGAAATGAATCGGAAATAGTCAAAATTATACGATCAATGGTAAATACGAAATTCCGAATGTAACAAATTAGTTCACACGTGCAATGGATACCAATTATAAACCTCAAGGTTCCTCAGTAATATTATAATACAATTTCTTATAATTGATCTAAAGAGAATCAAAATTAAGACTCTAGTAATAATGAATTAATAAAATTACAATAGAATTTCTTTGATCCAAGGAGAATTAAAATTAACAAGTTTTTAATGATATTATAATATGATTTCTTCGATCTAACGAGAATCAGAATTAAGAAATTTCTCAATAAATGTAATTTCTCTGATCCAAAGAGAATTAAAATTAACAGCATATAATTTCTTTGATCCAGAGGGAATAAAAATTAGTAACGTTACAATACTATCTCTCTGACCTGAAGATCAAAGTTAAGAATTTCTCAATTCAACAAAATTAACGGGCGATTTCAATTTCTTACTGGCAGTACGTACACGTGAAAAAAAGGAGGGAAGAGAGAATTTGATCGAGAGAATATCTCTTTCGATATTTTGAACACCTTCGTTATTTCTCTCTGGAACGAATGAAAAATACGACGAGATTTTAGGCGAACAGCTCTATAAATATATCCCTGTAACATCCATCTGCTCCGTTGTCTCATTCTCCGTTGTTTCACGGGCATAAAATTTGACTAATGTATCTGCACGAAGCTGCGCGCAACCCGCATATGCATTACAATGTTACGCCACAAACGGAAGTTGTCACGTCCGTCGTTAACGTCTGTTGTTTAAACGCTAATGCGACCGCGGATTTAACCCTTTAACAGCGGTGAGTTTAGTTCACAATACGAGAATCAAGAGTAACGATAAATACAATGCGTCTTATCCTGAACCAATTACAAAACTAATAATTCACTTGCCATCCTAGATTTTTTTCAACTCAAGATTTGGATGTATTTGCTCCTCGTTCATTCAGATGCAATTATTAACAACTGTCTTGAATCGTTTTCCATGATGCAAGATTTAAACGTAATTAGGCCAAACTACGCAGAAAATTATCACATATTATATTAGTTGAAGGCACTTAAATCGTTTCTTCTGCAGGCAGAGTGATAATTAATACTCTTCTTTGGATATCTTATACATTTTTGCGTTTCTGGATCTTCAGATTGTTTGCAAATGCATAAAAATCCGTGCTTAGCTATTAATCCTCGATAATCGGAAACTGAGCAAATCGATTTCGAAGACTTTTGATTTAAAAAGGGGACAGGACTTTAATTTCTGTTGGGTATATTTCACTTCTTAATTTTGTTTTTACAATGCTTTTTAATGGCGTATTTAGCAATGAGTACTACAGTCATCAGACTGTAGGTTACAGTGGTATAATGACTAGACAAGTTTGAACAGTCGAAACGACTGAAAGTAATAAAAGTTTACAAGTTTTTGCAAAGCCAGAACTGGTAGATTTTTAACAAAACCTGACTCGATTAATCCCCCGAACTTCAATAATTTAAGACTGACATAAGGTTGATGATCTCGATTTATATTAATGAAGCACTCCTACATTTTGCAAAATTCAAGATTCAGTTTAAAAAAATCTTACAGTAAGTTCAAGGAGTCCCTTTAAAGGGAGGACCTCAATCCTCAAGGCTATAGTAAATTTAGCCATAAAAGAGTTATTTTAAATTTGTTCTTTTATTTTTTATTTATTTAAAGTTATTTTTACAAACTCTCCGAACTTTCGCAATTTTCGAGGAAAAATTATCCTCCATTTTTCTACCCATTATACGATGTAAAATAATCTTCCAGAAAAAGAAAAAACAAATTCAAGGTTATCAAAGCAGAGAGACGTTTACGGAGACTTGGTCTTCAAAACGAGATCAAGCGACCTTTATTCACAAAATTACATCAATCTAAACTATCGGTAAATTTTCATCGTCGCTGTGTCGAGTTACGCTCTTCACCGTAAATTCACTTCCCTGAAATTATTCTGCGACTTCATACTGAAAGTTTTTCATTTGACCAGACAGTTTTACACGACTCGACCAAATGTCAACCGTTAACTATAATACATGTCCGCGTCAAAAAGGGTGGAAATGAACTCGAACTCGCGATACGCCAGATCAACCAGCCTGAAACGAGAGATGTAGGAAAGGACGAGGGTTTGAGACGAGACGTCGCGTCGGCTCGAGCAGACGAAAGGCCTCGAAAGATCGGAGAAGGGTGCAATTAGCTTTATTAGGGGGAATAGATCGTGGAGACGGGCAGGGACACGAACGAAGAAACCCCGCGCGACTAAAGCGGATCGTTTCCTCGGACGCTTTACGACCAACTAGCCAACATTTCCCTGGTTTCTCGCCCCTTGTTTTCGTTCGACTGCAACGCGATCGTTTCAATTTCGTTTCAGAGACGGGTGCACAAGGGGTGGAAGATTTGAATTTCAGAAGGGCGTTGAGGCCAAATGCACGCACCACTTATGACTTAGGACATGTTTCCAACCCAGCGTGGCAAATTAGAAATGTCCAAATGTTTGTGCTTGGAACTCGTAGGTAGAGGCAACTTAGAACGTCGACTAGATGATTATTTAATGGTACTTCGTGGGAAATATATGCTCGTGTAGTTTCAGAAAAATTGTGAATGAACAGGGTGAAAAGAAAAGCTTATCTGTGATAGATGAACTCTGCACCTTCGATTTGATGGAAGTACACAGAACCGCAAAATTGGCTCTGACCTTGATATTCAAGGTAAAAATTTTGTTTTGCATTGTATTCTGCTCATCACGAGTGTAAAACTTCACCATAGGTCGCAACCTAATAGTTCTTTTGCTTAAATTAAGTTTCTTAATCATTTAACATTGCAGACGCGTGGGTTCTAACAGCGACTTTATGGTTTTGGACGCGGGAGATGTAATATTTAAATTAAATTTCGAATAATTATATTTCGATTATTTAGACTCACACTGATGCTACAACTATAATAAATCAAATGTTAGTGAAGCCTAATACAAAAATTACGTAAAACAGACGTCCACGTGACCATAAAGTCGCTGTTAGCACGCAGTCTTAAATAATGGAGAAACCTTTTTTGCCATTTTTCATAAGAACTATTAGGTTCCTTGCAACTTATAGTTCGTTGGAAAAGTTTTACCTTCGTAATAAGTAGAATACAATGCAAAAAAAATGAAAAGAGAAATTGTACAGCAAGTTTTAAGACGTTGATGTAAAGAAAAAGACAATTTCGATCTGCAAAATTATAGTAAATCTAGTCGTGGAAAAAATTGTTCAGTCACTTTGGAGACGCTTGAATTTTCACAATTTTCAACTGAGAAAAATATTCATGTTTCTTTCACTTGCTGCGTGATGTAAGAACATCTTTGGAAGGTAAGGAACCTCAATGGCGGTAAAATAGAGATTTCGCCTATTTAAAGAGACTCCACGCTTTTAGAAAGAGGCCAACTGGATTGTTTTACAAAATTTAAATTATAATTTACAATATCGATAATTTTTCATCGAGTGTCACGAGTACACGAGTTTCGTCCGTCTCTATCCAATTTTTTATTTCCAATGAACGTGTCCAATAAATTTCCCGATAGTTAAAATTATCATTCGCAGTGTCGATAATTTTTCACCGAGTGTCACGGGTGCAACGTTTCGTCCGCCTCTATCCGATTTTTATTTCCAATAAAAGTGTCCAATAAATTTCTCGATACTTTTCAATTACTCTCCTCCAGATTTCTCAGCAACACACATACTGAGAGATACACTTATTTGCAGAGAAAACCGGCAGGTTCGTCCACTTTGCCTCTATACACTTGCTTGCCGCGGTAAGCACGAGCGTATAGAGATGATTCCACAAACAGGTCAGGTACTCGAACGTGAGTAGCGAACGATACAAGGGCTAACCGTACGAAAGCGAAATCTGTCTCGTCGTCGTTTAAGAAAGAAGTTATCCGGCTTGAAATTGTTTCATTCGAGTCCGCGTTATGACTTCGTACGCTCCCATCGTCTTACGTGTATTCCAATTAATCGTGAGAGCCGGACGTTGTTACCCGAGACTTTCGATTTGTTTCGTCGACGTGCAATAAAACTCTTAAATTGCATTTTATAACCGGCAGATAGTTGTCGAAAATTAAATCGAAACCGTAGTTCCGAGAGTTTATTGCGAAGTAACGTTAGATTTGTTTCTACTTACTAACTTTAGTTTCTCTGTTTCTCTTTAGTATCTTTGTGAAAATACAAACATTTCGTACGATTCGCTTATGATTAAAATCGTCGCGTGCCATTAAGTATCACGGGTTTCGCAGTATTTGTATTCTCTTATCACTCTGTCGAATTTTAACGTTA
Source organism: Tetragonisca angustula (assembly GCA_036937485.2). Lineage (NCBI taxonomy): Eukaryota > Metazoa > Arthropoda > Insecta > Hymenoptera > Apidae > Tetragonisca > Tetragonisca angustula. Next base: position 780,321 of record JAWNGG020000052.1, on the reverse strand, counting down.
CGACCTATCGTGTTCTGAAAAAAATTTATATCATTATCGAAGTTTCTTTACATTTAATCTCTCTGTACAACTTTCTCAGATAAAATATCGCAGTCTCTCTCTGGACAAACAAGTTTGTCAAATTTAAAAAATTTTTCCCAAGTTAACTAGTCATCGTGCATATCGCTACAGTAACACATGATTCAGTGGTAATTTTCTTTCAAAAATGAATCAGTAATCAAGTAAAGAAAAAAAAAGAAAAAGAGGAAAAATCTTCAAATGGTCGAGTTGAATTCAATCATTAATCAGCTGACTTGCGTTTTACATTTTCAAACGTATTCGTGCTCATGAAGGAATAAACTATCTTCGAGCCGGCTAGATTAAAAGTCGATCTCGTGAATAATTACCGCCACGTTCAGCTGGCTGATACCATTAATCAGTTATCTCGAATTATGGAATCTGACTGGTAAAAGAGAGAACTTCTTCCATGAGAACGATTCACGCATCCGCCACATTACCTCGCCAAACGATATTTTATTCGAAAACGTTGTGAAGTTCGAGCTACGCGCAACTTGTTTCTCAACTTGTTTTCAAAACTGCATTTGCAACGTGCGCGTTTTCATCCTTCACGCGGTAATCTGAAATTTTAATAATATAATCGAGGATTAAGTATGTATATATATATATATATGTTGCGTGAATCGTCTTGGAAATATCACAAGTATTAACTTGACATTGGCACAACCAAAATGACCAGTTTGTAATTTTTTGTTAGAAATTTTACGGATGTAAAAGAGTATTTTTAGTGATTTAAATAATTTTTCATGAAACGAATAAAGGCTCGTGTACGCCGTTTTATTTCTTTTACTTTAACACTTGTTGATGATGTAAAATCATCTTCGAGAGAAACGACTACTGTTTACAATTATCAAAATAGCTATGCTTTTTAAAATGAGACCAAGTGGATTACTATGTGATCTTTTTTTACAATTTTTGCTACAATTGTGCTCTTTATTGTAAATTATATTGTTCTTTTCTAATTAAAATTTTTTATTAACAATAAAATCTATAATAATAATTACATTTATTCAATAATAAAATTATTTTATTTTCCCAATTATATAATTTTCTTAATAATTATTTCATTTATAATTTTAATACTTTTAATTTAGTCAAAAATTTGTTATATTAAAAAAAATATATACGAAATAGATTATTATAATAAAAAAATTTAAAATAATTATTATAATAAATAGATTATTATAATAAAAAAATTTAAAATAATAATTTATAAAAGTATTACATTTAAAATTCCATTATCATTCATTAATCCAACACCAATAAATATTAATCATATACGAAATTTTTGATCAATATTCGGAACAATTCAAATTACTTCAGGATTAGTTTTATTGTCCAAATATTGATTTTGCTTTTGAAAGAAATTCTCCCATTATAGAAAATATTAATTCAGGACGGTTAATTCGTTTAATTCACATAAATGGAGCATCATTTTATTTCTTTTCAATTTATATCCATATTAGACGAAATTTATTCATTTAAACTTATTCATGTTTGATTAATTGGAAACTGCATTTTTAGGATATGCATCACCACGAGGTCAAATATCACTTTGAGGAGCAAAAAAAAAAAAAAAGAAAGGAAGAATGTTCATTTTTAAATCTCATTTTCAGATCTCAACGTTTCCTTACACGTCCTCAATTATACCAACTGCCACTCGTTAACAGCAGCTACTGTACAATTAAAATCACCCGGACTTTACTCAAAACGAAATTACTTCCTCCTACCCATTACTTCGTCCAGTACCCCGAAAAGAAAAATGCCTCGCGTCTCAGTTCTCAGCTCATTAACCAGACTCTGGTCAGCCAGTAGCTGACCAGCGAACCAACTACCAAATGCACCTAACCCGAACCTGCAACACACGGTATGGTACACGTCAGTTGATTCGGTCGCTGTGCGAGGGGAACGTTGCCACCGGGTCGCGATACAATTACGTTAGACATTCGGCGAACGTTAATTGCTATCCAAAAGTCGTTGCATTTCCAGCTGTTCCAACCTCGACGACGTTTCAGCGTGCGATAAACGCTATGTCGAGAGCGTATCAACCTAGCGGCTTCGATCGTTCTCAGTACACTCAAAGTCATTCTAGGCAGCCCTCTGATCGGCAAACCTAGCTATCCGTGCTTTCGTTTCGTTTTACTTTTTTTTTTTTTTTTTATATAAGGGTTTAGAGTCGCATCGACTACGAGGTCTTTAGCGACGTGCTGGAATTTTCTCTTTATATCTGGTCTAATAGTTGGGTCTCCTTTGGGTAGTTGATAACGTTTCTTTGTTGTTTGTGGCAGGTTAGAGCGGTGTTTTGGTTTAATCCGTATTTACTTCTTAGGTTTCGGTATTTTCTGCATTCACGTAGCAGATGTTGGGTGGTGATTTGTTGGTTGCAGGTGTTGCAGAAAGGTGGTTCTGTTTTGCTTAGGAGGTGTTCGTGTGTGATCTTGGAGTGCCCGATTCGAAATCTGGTCGTAGCTATCCTTTCTTTTCTGCTTATATTGTTGTTTGGTATTTTTTGGTAGATATGGTGTGCTGTGTCATGTATTTTGGTTCTATTTGTCGTAGTCTAAATTCTGTTCCATTTTTCTTTTTTTTCTTTTTTTTTCTTTCCTCGCGAACAGAGTGAACGATTCTGCGTATAGAAATTTGAGAATGTATCGGATTGGTAACTGTGTTTTTAGATGGACGTATACGTATAGAAAGTTTGTTTCAACCACGTCGCGCTGGCAACCGATTGCGGACCATAACGAGTGACCGAACCGTATACAGTAATTCGTCGCTTTCCTTTTGAACTCGCCGGTACGATATCACTGGATAGAAATTATCGAGAAGCAATAAATTTATTACTTGTTTCGCCTATTTTGTTTTACTCAAATTATACTTGAAACTTATTACAATATACTGAAAACATATTACAATTTTGGAACAATTGGCATGTCATTTCAACGCAATAGGTTAAACCGCAGATTATGTAATGTGATGATTGATTGTTCAAGCTTGTATTAGAAAATCTTGTTGACAATTTTGCTTGTCTGAATAGAAAAGGAACATTTCTGTCATATTTTGCTGTACTATACTTCCGAGGCTGTGCCAAACTCGTCAAAAATGATCTGAAGAAGCCTTCGAATTTCAATAGTGTTAGAATTGCTGAATTTTGCTAAATGTCAGCTATCGATGAGGATGTCAAATCGTTTTTGGAAAAAGATACGAACGTCTTTCGAAACGCAAAAGAGACTTTTTCGATCCTTCTTCGATATTCTAACTTTCTAATTCAATCCGTCTCTAAAATCTCTCGACTAGGAAGTGAAAATATTTGGCGAAAGAGTCTATTGAAAAATTTGCTTTCGACAGAGTTTAAATTAAATCTAATGCGAGAGCAGCGAACTATAATAATACACCAGCCAACTGGAGACTCCTACAAGCAAAATTCTATTTACAAAATCTAGACCAAACTGCGGATATTTATGCATTTGGACATTTTTGAAAACACGATCTCGAAAAGTTCAACGTAAGTATAGAAATCTGGATTGTTCGTTAAACGTCGCACCAACGACAAAGTATTCTACTTTCGATGCTTCAAATATTTCCGCTACACGAAGCTCTGACAATTGAAAAAGAAAATGAACGAAACCCCGTGCGAAAACTGATTTATACTTTATTGGTTGTACAACAACGCTGAACGTTGTACAATATTGCTCGATGCAACATAATTCGTCAGTCTCGTTCATTCATGGTCGGACGGCCACAGCGTTTCGATCGTTCGCCACTCGAGTTTCGCGTTTTACGATTTCGCCAGAGCCTGTGCACGGACTTTCGTAAGCAACGTTAGAAGGGACGAAACAGCCAGCCGGAGAATCATTAATTGCGCCTAGAAACTGGCAAATCGAATTAATTATCCGTACCACGTGGAAAGCTTCCCTCTCTATTTTTCTTTCCTATAATTTCCTCTTTTTTTCTTTTCTTTCTTTTTTCTTTTTTTTTTTTTGTTCCCCCGCTCCTGTCATGCAGATGTTGCTTTTCTCGCGAAATTTTGCCAGACCATCATCAATCATCCAGTCTCTTCGTAACTTTGAGAGAAAGAGAGAGAGAGAGAGTGCGTGTGTGTGTGAGAGAGAGAGAGAGAAAGTAAGAAGAGTCGCGCCTCGTCATCTCACGAACAAACGAGGAAAAGTCTGACCGTTCGCTTTTCTTCTCTCCACTTGGCTCGAGTGCTCGTTGAAAAATCGTTCCTTTATAAGCGAATTCTTTCAACGCAGCGCGAACATCGGTGGATTCAAACTGTAATTCCGCGAATCGCTCTCGAGAAATCGGAATCGTTGGATTTTGCGTTTCGAGCGTTCGCGTGCCGTGAAGAGAGAAATGATTAAAATAATTCGTGAACTCTACCACTTTCGTGGCGTCGGATATATATACATATGTAAAATACAATAATTTGTATATATTAAAAATACAGTAATTATATATTACTACAACTATAATTATGATATTATTAAATATAATAATTATAGATTATTGCAACTTGTATTGTAACAATAATTTATATATATTATATATATTATTTATATATTATTTTATTATTTATATATGTACATACAATAATTTATATATATTTATATATATCATATATTATATATACTAAAGTACAATAATTATATATTATATACTATTACAAATATAATTATATATTACTGCAACTTGTATATTAAATATAATTAATATAATATTAAATATTATTAAATATAATAATTATATATTATTACAATTTGTATTGTAACAATAATTTATATATATTAAAATACAATAATTATATATTATATGTTACATTGTACATGTGTGAATTATTGCATTTTACATTAATTGCGAATTGCATTTTAATAACTGAATGTTTTTATTTCTGTGTCGATATTTTGTTTCACAACCAACCATAAAATAAAAAATTCATTAAACGTTGTTCAAATAATCCCTGATAATTGTATCAAAATTAAACGATATTTTGACATTCCTTCCATTTCTGTACCGACATTTTGTTTCTTCATCACATACACGCGTATATAAAATGGCAAGAAATTCATTAAACATTGTTCAAATATTTCTCGACAAATGTATGAAAATCCAGCCATATTTTCATATTCCTTTCGCTCGAGCATTAACATTTTATTTCTCAATTAAATATAAAATGATACGTTCGTGAAACATTGTTCAAATATTCTGCAATAACCGTATTATGGTAATTAAATTAATTTCATTTATCTATTACCGAACGGTTGTTATAGTTATCGTCGTTAATTATAATTTTCTCTCGAATTTTCCCTCCTGCAGGGAATCGACGATAATTTCCATGATATGTAGGTTTTTCCGTAGATTCCTCTTTTTTTTTTTTAATTCACATGCATAATAACCGATCTACATATTATTAGCTTTTTATCTACCGCTGGTGTGCAACGCGAGCGTAGTTATGAATTTACGTCGAGTTACGAACACTCTTGCGGAAGTTTCGCCCGAAAGTTTTTACGACCGAGAAATTTAGAATCCGTGCAATTTTCCAGAGTGATACTCAAGTGTATACATCTCTGCCGTCCACTATCACGCGCAGTTTTTACGCGATTTAGATCGCATTCTGCCGTCTCCGAATGCTCCGTTCTGACAAGAGAGAAAAAGAAACCGAATATTTCGCTAAATTTATGTTGCATTTTTGCAGAAAAATTTAAAATTTAATTTCTCTACAAAGTTGTATTTTACAGAAAAATTAAATTCATACGCTTCACATCACGCGATGTTGTACGAAATAAAATATGTCAATTGTAACAACATGCACGCAAACAGTTTGGAATTATTAATGAAATTATCAAACATTAATGGAATTAAATTTTCAATCCAGTAAGTTACAATTTAAGTACTCAAGTATATATTTTATTATCCAAAATTGGAATTTGGGACAAATAGTAATGAAATTAAATTTTTTATCCAGCAAGTTACAATTTAAGTATTCAAGTATATATTTTATTATCCAAAATTGGAATTTGGGATAAATATTAATGAAATTAAATTTTTAATCCAGCAAGTTACAATTTAAGTACTCAAATATATATTTTATTATTCCAAATTGGAATTTGGGACAAATATTAATGAAATTAAATTTTTAATCCAGCAAGTTACAATTTAAGTATTCAAGTATATACTTTATTATCCAAAATTGGAATTTGGGACAAATATTAATGAAATTAAATTTTTAATCCAGCAAGTTACAATTTAAGTACTCAAGTATATACTTTATTATCCAAAATTGGAATTTGGGACAAATATTAATGAAATTAAATTTTTAGTCCAGTAAGTTGCAATTTAAGTACTCAAGTATATATTTTATTATCCCAAATTGGAATTTGGGACAAATAGTAATGAAATTAAATTTTTAATCCAGCAAGTTACAATTTAAGTACTCAAGTATATCTTATTATCCCAAATTGAAATTTCGAAAAAAATTCTTTCGTCAACAGTAAATTTCTATCTTCTGTTCGACAGCCATTTTGTTAAATTCCTTATTTCGTTCAATCTCCTTCAGATTTTGTACACATTTCGCGAGAGAAACGTGTTAGACTGAAGCGAAGGACGAACGAAGCACAAATCACGCGTAAACGCATAGAAATCCAACGCCAATGAAAATAATGAATAATTGCCTGCTCGTGACAAAAAAAAAAAAAAAAAAAAAAAAAGAAGAAACTCGCCTGACTGACTGATCTTCGCCTCATTTCAGACAACTCAAGATAATCCATTTCCTCCCTCGATCACTCGCAGTTTGAAGATTCAAATGAAAACATTCAAGATAACGAGCGAAACGAACCTGAAAGGATTCGGTTATACAGATTGCTCGGAGGATAGGAAGAACGATCGGGAGGGACGATTAAAAAAATACTTCCTCCCTCCCCTTTCCAATATTAAGTTCGTTTCTCGCATTTCGAACAAGACCGGCGAGAGGAGAGAGGGCGAAAAGAAGGCGGGCAGCAAACAACGGTTTCGTAACAATTAAGCCACGTGGATAATTGACCGGCGCACTGAAAGGAGTAAAAGTATTCCCAATAGCGGATACGCCCTATTACGGAGTTGGAGAAATAATCGACGAACGGGAGGACGATGGGGAAACGGTGGACGTGGACGCATTAAATCGACGAGCGAAAGAAATCTTTCGACAGGAGCATGCGACTTCGTTGCGAAACTGTTTATTCGAGGTATGCAACACGGACGATTGTAGTGAATCGCTTTATAACGCACGTGACGATTTATCACCGAAGATGGATGGATAACGGGTCCACCACCGTGCTTTTTCCACGCGCGCTTTCTATAATGCATTCGTGTTTCTTCTCCTTCGTTCGTCAGGGGCGGTGGGGGAGGGATCTTTCGTTTGTGGGATCTAATCGAGCGAGGAATCGACTTGCGAGTGCGAGAAAAAATGATGCGAGGTCTATCGTCGTGATGTACGACGCTTAACGGGGATAAAAAAATCGATTTCCTTTTTTACACTTTTTCAAAGTATATGGTTTCGAAAATATCTGCGCAAAAGGATTTGTTTGAATTCGTAAAATTGGCAAAGTTATAGATGTTTAAAAGAAACGGTGTGCTGCTCGCTACGCAAGTATGAATATTCTTGTACAACGGGTAACAAAAGCTTCAAATGTGTTTTTCTCAAAAAATATTTTATTTTATAATATTATTATTTATTTTTATATTATTATTTCATAATTATTTATCTTTAGCTTTACTCAAGGCTATATAATTTCCACAATTTTCATTAATTTCGTTAAAAAAAGAAAATTATAATTATACTCTTTCAGTATGAATAAATCTGCGTATCAAAATGTATCATGGTTTCCTTAGAAAAAAATCCCAAAACAGTCGATATTTTCAAGCTGGATTACCAGAATTTTATTGGACGAAATTCGAAAGGCGAATTTTTTGTTTGGGAAATTTTGAAAATATACAGAAGAAAAATTAACTGTAGACATGACACGCTATCGTCATTTTTTTTTTTTTAATCAGAAAGAACCGATCATACGTCGAAAGAATCATCGTAGCTAGGAGATACAAGAAACTCTTTGACGTCGATGTATGTGTAAAAGATGAATTAAAAGAGTGATCCACGAAAGAGAAAAAAAAACGTGATTTCGATGAAATGAATACTTTCCAAATGAAATTCGTAGGAACATCATACTGGCCGAAACACTGGAATTAGTTACATTGTTTGTTTTAGCGTAATAAAAGATAACAATCAAACAGAGAATGAAATATTTGTTTTCATCGTCCGTCGTTCATTGTTGAGTACAACGGGGAAGAATTGCAATATACGCAATTTTTAACAATATTTGTCGTAGAGAATAAATAAAGCTACACGCCGCAATATCCATTTATTTGAGCATGAAAACTGCCTCAGTCACAGTATCAATTAAAACAATTCAGAATTATTTATTGTTGGGTCAAATTTCGTCCAACTAAAATTCATCGAATGGAAACTGGTCAACTCCAAAGTCGGAATCAATTTTGAAGAAATATTAATTACGTGTTTCTGAATTAGATACAATCACCTTGAGATTCAACTTAGTTCAACAAATCGTGCAATTACTAACTCAATCAATAACAATGAAAAATTGTCCATAATTCAAATTCGTACAATTTCATGAAAGAAAATCATGTAACAATCTACTCTTGCGTAACAACTCTTGACAATAGTTAGTTTGTTCCTTTTCGAAGATGATTTTTCACCATATAGTGAGTGGGGAAAAAATGATACATTTTTTCTCGAAAATTGCAAAAATTCAAACATCTTAAACGTTGAAAAATTTTCTTTGTAATTAGATCCATCGTCATTTTGAAGAATGAAGTCTCACCAAGCCCTTGGAACTTGTTATACTGATTTTTTCTCAGCATTCTACTGAATACTGAATGTTAGAATTAAACGATAAAAATTCAAAAAAAAACTCTAACACCTCAAAAAGAAGATTTCAGGCTTCGAAATAGTTGCAGATCCATTTGTAGAAAAAATTTTTCATTATTTTTAGAGACGTTTGAATTTTCACAATTTCCAAGAACAAAATGTCTTTACTTTCTCACCCGTTATATGTGTAATACAAAATCGTCTCCAAATGAGATCAAGTGGAGAATTGCATGACTTTATTTATTTACGAAGTTACAACGATTTAAATCCCCTTCTTTCTTCTTTAATGCTATAGATCTTTATTCGAGGTTTACACAATAATGGTACTGATTCTCAAATCGTACACAACAAATTGTTTCACACAAATTTCCCATTTACACAAATACCGTAAATTCTCGCATGTCACGACAGACGATTTCATATTTTAACAAGCAATTCTCCATTGTTTCGATGAAATTCATCACAATTATCCCTCAGATCCGCCAAATGAACAACCTCAGGGGCCCGTATTCGAAATTTACGTTCGTACGAAACAAAAGTGAAATTCTTGATATTTAAGTTGAAATCGATCGCGTTAATTATCCAGACAGGCTGGAGGTTAACAGCGTGTAATTATTATCTTCCACGGGAGGGGAGGTGGAGAGGATAATGTCAACGGTCGGGGGATCTGTGGTTACCGATCGAGCAACTCGATCGTCACTGCTCTATCTGTTATTAAAACGCAGGCAGCCTGTCCAAGAAAAAGGCCACCGGTCCGCGTCGATCGTTATTATTACGGCTGTGCTGCGAGCAGCGTAATTTCTCATGCGGGAACAACCGGACTCCTTTATCCTTTCTTTCTCGCCTCTCGCGGTGATCACCCGGCACTCCTTGCGACATCCTTGCGACACATCCTGCTTTTCGCATTGGCCAACGCAGGCAGAACCGTCGCGAAGCCAGACGAAGCGTTCCCGCTTCTTGCAAGAGTCGGAAAGGTCAGAGAGGATGCGTCCGAGGATTCTTCCCGAGCGGTCAACAGACGGCGTTTCGCTTTTAATTAAAAATGATTCACATTGTTTTCAGATACTCAACGTGTAAAACTTAACAGAGAAATTTTTCATATTTTTCATATTCCAAACTTGGAATTTTTTTTTGTTTTTTGTTTTTTAATCTTGGTGAGTCGAGAATAATCGAAAGAAGCAAGTCCAGTATTATCTTCTCAACTCTTCTGAAAAATGATTCACATTGTTTTCAGATACTCAACGTGTAAAACTTAACCGAGAAATTTTTCATATTTTTCATATTCCAAACTTGGAATTTTTTTTTGTTTTTTGTTTTTTTAATCTTGGTGAGTCGAGAATAATCGAAAGAAGCAAGTCCAGTATTGCTTCCTCAATTCTTCTGAAAAATGATTCACATTGTTTTCAGATACTCAACGTGTAAAATTTAACCGAGAAATTTTTCATATTTTTCATATTCCAAATTTGGAATTTTTTTTTGTTTTTTGTTTTTTTAATCTTGGTGAGTCGAGAATAATCGAAAGAAGCAAGTCCAGTATTGCTTCCTCAATTCTTCTGAAAAATGATTCACATTGTTTTCAGATACTCAACGTGTAAAATTTAACCGAGAAATTTTTCATATTTTTCATATTCCAAACTTGGAATTTTTTTGTTTTCGTTTTTTAAATCTTGGCGAGTCGAGAATAATCGAAAGAAGCAAGTTTAGTATTACCTCCTCAATTCTTCTGAAAAATGATTCACATTGTTTTCAGATACTCAACGTGAAAACTTAATCGAGAACTGTTTCATATTTTTCATATTTCAAACTAGGAATTTTTCTTTTTTTTGTTTTTTTTAATCTTGGTAAGAATGATCGAAAGAAGCAAGTCCAGTATTACCTCCACAATTTCTTGAAAGGACAATTGATTTACTTCCACCGGTTTATTGGCCACAAGTGAACGACATGAATAATCGTGAATTTCGGGAGAAAATTTAACGTCATCGCATTTCTTTATTTTTCAATGGACCAGGCTGATCAATATGGTTTCTGAACTGCTCGTACGACGATAAAGATTTTGTTAAATGGTAACTGTGGAATATTTTATGAGGTAAAGATGCTGATTTAAGGAAAGTGGTACGTCGACTGAAGTCCGAAAATGCGGAGAAAGTTCCCGCAAAAATATTGAACGACCATCGTTACTTCGCGTTTTTCGTTTCTCCTCTCGAATATTATGCAGTTTACGACGAATGTAAATGATAACGATCCCCACCTGGATATTGAACTTTCTTTCCAATGTTACCAATTTGGTATAGGAGATCTTGTTTTTTATTTAAAGAACAGGTGGGAGGAATGATTCAGTATCAACATGACTCTCAATTTGATATACTTTTTGCATAAGAGATAACAATGAATGTACAAAGTCGTGTACGAAGTATTTATTAACTATTTGTTAGAAACGCAAGTCCATTGAAAATTTAATTCTATATACTTTTGAAAGTTACGAACACATTCATACGAATTCTGTTTTTTTTTTTTCTAACTTTCTAATATTAAGTTTTTGAGTGTTTGATACGTACTGGAGTAACGTATGGGTAATCTTCTAATCAATAACATAATAATTCATTTTCTTATTAGAAGTATATAGTATATTATATATTATTATATTTTTAATATCATATTCTTCTCGATACTTTTTTATATTTAACATTCTAGTATTATATTCCTTAAGTCTAGTATTACATTTTTAATATTATATAGTATATATATAATATTATATTTTAATAATATATAGTATATTATATAGTATTAAATTTTTACTATTATATTCTTCTTGATACTTTTAATATTTAATATTCTAGAATTATATTCCTTAATATAAGTCTAGTATTATATTTTTAATATAGTACATGTATATAGTGTTATATTTTAATAGTATATAGTATATTATATAGTATTAAATTTTTACTATTATATCCTTCTTGATACTTTTAATATTTAATATTCTAGAATTATATTCCTTAATATAAGTCTAGTATTATATTTTTAATATAGCACATGTATATAGTGTTATATTTTAATAGTATATAGTATATTATATAGTATTAAATTTTTAATATTATATCCTTCTTGATATTTTTAATATTTAATATTCTAGAATTATATTCTTTAATATAAGTCTAGTATTATATTTTTAATATTATATAATATACATATATATATATATGTAATTATATTTTAATAATATATAATATATCATATAGTATTATATTTTTAATATTATATTCTTCTTGACACTTTTAACATTTGAGTCATCACCAAATCATCTCTCTGTTAAAACGGAGCTCAGTATTAATTTTGACAAAAATATCCGTACGCTTTCAAGCAACTGTAAAAAGAAAAAGAAAAAAAAATCTGAAACTCTTATCGACTGGTTCGATTGGCCCAATATTAGTCTATACAATGTTAGTATATATATATATACTACTTTGAAACGCGCGCCAAGTTGAACAAAGAAATTCTCGAAAGAAACATCGCGAACAGTTTCGTTCTACAAGAGAGAAAGAGACAGAGAGAAAAGAATGTGAGAGAGAGAGAGAGAGAGAGAGAGAGAGAGAGAGAGAGAGAGAGACGTCAAGTCACAATGATCATAACTCACCAGTGGGGCCATCGATCAATCACGATGAACTCTGTCGTGCCTATCAAAAGCCGACCGTCGCGTTGTTTCGAGGACTGGCCAGGTCCAACCGAGCTTCTCTCTCGTGGCTCTCGCGAGTATCAGCGCGCGTTACAGCGAATATCATTCCCGACATGAATTATTTCGTCCGCGCGTCGCACGCGCTTCCTCCTCGCGGTGGCCATCTCACGCGAGGATGAATCTCGCTGCGTTGGTGGATACGACGTAATACGGCGCAAACCCGAGGATTTCGCGATTCGCGATTCGAGGGGGATTAAGTGGACGCTATTACGAGGAAATGCACTTAATGTCGCGCTATTCGCGACAGAATCGTGGGGGAACACGTGGTTCGGTCGGATCGTGCCGGCAAGAAAGAAACGAGAGGAGGGCTTTGTTGAGAAACGGCTTGCGGACGATTCAGAGTCGAGTAGGTTTCGGTACTAGGCGAGGAGCGTTGGTCAAACCACTCTCTGCGAGATCCAGGAATAATTGGGAAATATCTAATCAAGAAATGGCCTTCTCTTCTGCACATCTTAGATGGATTCTTGCTCGTGGTATTCAAGAATTCGCGGAACTGATGGATTCTTAGATTTCCTGGAGTTTTATATTTTTCAATGACACTCTGATTTTTGTCAGATTCATTTTAGATATAGAATATATCTAATAATGTAGAATAATATAATAATAATAATAATAATAATATAGAATAATATAGAATAATATTATTATAATAATAATATGGAATATATCTAAAATGAAGAGGATGATGTTTCAAGACTTCTCTTTTGTGACTTTCTTGGTAATAAAATTATACTTGATACATAAGAAATGCATTAGACGAAAGCTATTTTGAAATAGCATGTTACATATAAAGTCTTTTCAATCGTCTTACGTAAATCAGATTTCAACATCTCCACGAAACGTTTGAGCCTTTATCATTAACCAGCAAGTGTGAATTATAAACTGTGAAAATTCTCTCTGAAGTAGTGTATCTATCTAAAATTTATCGTTAAATTTTATCAAACATCATGAAATTTTTAGTATCAATACAAATACTAGAAATCTGATTATCCAAAAATCCGTAATCCGTTTCTAAATTCGTGCGTGGAATCCCGTCACCTGTGACACGAACTGTGAGTGACTGAAGAGTGTAAGTAACACGCGATCATTGCGAAGTTTAACCGCTCCGAGGTTCTCCGACAAAAGGCTTCCACCAATTACATGCTTGGCCTAAATGGCCAGAATTAACTGTCTTAAACTCTAATTGACTTTTTGCTGTCTCTCGCTCAACCACGTCCTACCTCGAGAAAAGTGAGAATTGTAAAATGCCCGAAACACGCAGAGAATCTGCTACAGTTCGTTAATTTCTTCATTGTAACCAACCTTTTTTTTTTATCGACGACAAATTTGTTGAAAAAATCAGGCGGAAAAATTTTCAAAAATTTAACTTCGACGCACGAATGAAGTTCGTTCGACTATTTGGTCATTTCACGAAACACAGAAGAAGCAGGCTCGATCGTCGAAGCTAGCATTCGTCTTTAATGAACGAGCTCGAAATTCAGCACTCTTCATCGCTCGAACAATGAACGAACGCAACAGTTAAGATACGCTATTAACAATGATGTCTAATATCTTGGCAAACAACTCTGTAACTCGCGTGTGAAACGACGACGTGCGAAATCATCTGAGCAATCACTCTTAAAACCCAACTGGCCTCTACTAGTGAGTAATCACCACGTGCTGTGCGCGATAAATTTACTGAAAAGCACCGCGTAATGCGCGAAGATTATTAAACATGGTTTTTTATCTGTTCATTGTTCAGTATCTAACCGACGTGTCATAAAAGTGATAATTATTATCGTGATTTTATTGTAGAACAACCTAACAGGTGTCTTGTAAAAATTATTGCCGTCAGATGAGTCCGAATGATTTTGAGCGGTGCAAGAATTTTTACGCCACAGTGCTATAAACTATTAGGATTTCCTCAAACTTTGGAAAATTTGACCACGAAGAGAAAGAAAATTCGTCAAATATATTTAAGTATATTTAAGTACAACTATGTATAATTAAGTACATTCGAGTATAACCCAGGCAAAGCAAATAATAAATTTATTCACTTCTCAATAATTTTTATCCAGTGACATCGTACCGATGAGAATTTCAAAGAAAAAAGGCGACGAATCGTATACGGTTCGGTCACTCGTTATGGTCCGCAGTCAGTTGCCAGCGCAACGTGGTTAAAGAACACGAGTTTAATCATAAAGAAAAATTGAAAGAGTTTAACAAATTTATAATTCATCGGGAAACATTTATAATTCGAACGATGATGTTCACGATGAAAATTATACACTTCTGTTCTTCGGTAGTGCACTTTTCGAGAAGAGTAATCACGATAGTTCCAACAGTCGGAAGAACAACGTTTATCTGACGAGACAAGCGAAACCACTAATTGAAAATCGAAGAAACCTCCAATTATATAAGTTACAGATAGATAATTATAAATTGATCATAAACGGGCACAGTGTCGCGGAGCACAATACGTACATATGTAAGTATATAGGCACAAATTCCCCCTGCGCCTAGGACGTTTACACATCGAGGTAATCGCAATTTGTCAACGAGAGTGCGCGGCTTTCGCGGGTAATTCTTTAACTGAAGGCCGCTTTGTCGACTGCCGGAGAAATCCTTTGAAGCAGACGGACAGAATATCCACGATGCTCGAGGAAATTTTGTAAATGTATGCGCGGGTCCAGAGGTTTTGCGTCGTGGCACGCGTGAAAAGTTAGTCTCTGATTTTTCTCGCTCCATCGCTCCCCAGTCTCGTTCCCTGTTCTTTCCTTTCTTTCTCCCCCAACACTCCCTTTTTTTTTATTTCGTTGCTTTTCCGCTTCGTACGTGTGCAAAAGAACCTTTTGACTGCACATGTTTTGGCGCACAATGAAGAACCGCCGACAAATGATCCAGCCGTCCCATCAACCGCTCCGCGCAATTTTCTCCTCGTTAAAAATTGCCGAACCGCGAGGATCCCCGGAGCCGAGTCGATACTTCTCGCGACGAGGGATGACAGTTACCAGATACACACCGTCGTCGAGGAACGTCAGTCTCGAAGAGAATTACCCGGACACAGTTCTCTCCATGGCTGAATGAAACGCTGGAACGATGAAGAGAACGGTTGCAGCGAGTGTGCGTCGCGTAACAGATAACCATAACGGAGTTGAAACGGTAGGAAAATTAAGAACTGTGGCTTTCCTCGGCGCGGAGGATTTTGATGAAATTTGGTTTTGTAAATGTAGTTTGCAAAAAAAAAAAAATATTCGACAAGTATTTTTTTTTTTTTAATTGGCAATCGTCGATGTTGAAGGGGTGAAAACTACCCTCAAATTTGAGGGCGATCATACATATTTCGTCAGACATCTCGAAAATTATTTGAAGATACAGTTTTTGGGTAAATTCGTGAAATTATTGCTTTTTAACAACGAATTTAATGGTGTATACCATTCAGAGAGAACAAATATTTCTTTAAACGATTTATTTGTTGGTTGCTATCATAATAAATCTGAGGGCCATGATAAATCACTCGAGTTTAGAATTTTTAATTCGAATGAATTTTTCTATGGCGGGGGAATGTGAAATAGAAAAGATAAAATCAAATTATCGAATATACTTCGTATCAATTATGACATAAATTGGTACATGTCACCTATGACTCATCGATGCCACTTGTTAAACAAATAAATTACACGATCTTATCATATTTCAAGGAAACAGAGAAGAATTAATTTTTGCGTTTCCACAATTAGTTAAAATATACAGCAGAGAAAGGAGAATTATCGCATTGTTTACTATTTAGGATTCAAACGCATGATTACAATATTTCCCGTCTACAAATATCTTCTGCATACATCTACTTGACGAGGAGTTTAACTTGGCCTACTTTAAAATCAGCATGTATAATGAGTTTAATACTGTTTAAGACTTTCAGCTCCTTGTGAATCACGTTGTCGAAAGGAAACTTTTTATAGCGTGAAAGATTGTCAACTATGTTAAAGGGAATCGTCCAACAACGTGAACTGCCATTTTATTTTCATAAGATAAACAGGAGATGGATTCAATTAAAAGTGTCAAGTCTATAAATCCGCCAACAATTAAGTGAGACTTCAAAATTCGAAACATTACAAAATAGTTATTAAATAAAATATATCTGGCAATAAAATAAATTGTTCGTAACACTGCACGGATTTGTTGATTTGTAAATAAGTAATTAATTAAATTGCATTAAAGTAGTTCATGTTTTAATTGACTACAATTATTTTTGTAATGGAGATATTCCATTTAATTAAAACTCAACCAATTAAATTAAATTAAAATAGTTAAAATTTCCTACTTGTGAGAGATGAATCCCGTGCAATTCTCCGATGTCAAATGTATTGTATTAAACATAAATAATATAATTTAAATGTATATTACATATTATAAATTTGAAGTCTAAATCTAGATGTAAAACTATCTAATATGTAATAAAATTTCTAACAAACCGCCGTGCATACTTGGACATTATTAAATTATTGAAATATAAAATATATTTAATTTGATATTAACAGACATTGATGAAAAGAAATAGCTAATGTTACAGTGACTAGGTGGCCAAAGACTCTGAAAAATAACTTTAAGCATGTTGCTAAAATTTTAGCTCGATTGAAAAACGTGTTTTCAAAACGTCGGTACAGACTTTGCGAGGCAATTATTTTTTTTCACGGTATTTTTGCTCCTCGAAAAAAAAAATAAATAAACCACATGGATGATAAGCCTCGACGCTCCAAAATTGCAACTAACTTCCAATAATCTCTCATTTGGAGTAATCCCCCTTTTCAAAATATCCGCCACTTCGTTCAAAAGCGCATAACCCACGAAATCACCGCGTGGCTTACAAACACGCCGCTGCCGCGCCGCGCGTAGATCAAAAGGAGCGCAGCAGTCAAAGTAAATTCAATGATCGTTAAATTCTCTATTACTCCTCGCCTCTTCGCGATCGACAATCTCCACCCGCAGCGAGTAAAAAAAAAAAAAAACCAAAAATGACTTGCGTCAACGGCGCAACGACGAGTTTGTCGAGTGCCTGGGCGCAGAACGGTTTTCAAACTGGCGAGGCAGACACACCGAGCCGGTTCGGAATGGCTTTGATTCCGCTGGATCGGCGTATTTTCAGTCGAACGAGCGTATTTTTTATAGATACACGCGTAACAAGGCGTAGCCCGGCGCTCATTCGAGAGGAGCTTTAAAACTGCACGGTCCCGTGCGCTGATACGATTCCGCATCGTAAACAATTCCACGTAAAATCATCGATGTAAAACATATCGGTGAATTACGGCCGCTCGTACGTCGGCTCGCGCTCTATTCGCTCGATATTTGCTTGACTGCATGGAAATGCGATTGTTTGAATTGTCATTCACCGCGTGTCTAAATTCGATCATTTCTCACGGTAGGTGTATAGATGCAAAGGGTGGTGTTCGACGAAGAAGAAGGGGCAAAGTTCTTTCGTTTTTGGGGTTTGTTTATCGATGGAATCATAGTTTGATAGGTTCATCAGCTTAATCTTTATATCCGTTGGTTAATTCATTTCTTTACAACGAAAAATAATTTATTATTATTCGTTTATTTTCCCTCTGTTCTTTAATGTATATACGCCTCTTCGAATTTTGTAATTATCATTTCGCGCAAAATTTTTATACTCTTTTTGCCAAACTCTTGCATCGACGTGGCTCGGTATTTTTATAAAATAGTTACAATTTTTTGTCGATCAAAAGAGGTAGGTTTTTGCGTTCTAGCCAATTTTATCACATGACCCAGCAGCCATGTACGATCAAGCCAATTTTCTACATTAGAAAATGTTATTGTATATTAAAAATCTACAAATCCTTTTATTTCAAATTCCATTGTATCTTAATCTCTTTACGAAGAATAAATTTTTTTCAATCAACTCGCAATTTTCGTTTCTTTCTTGGCGGTCGTCGCTGCTCTCAATGTCACGTGTAATTTTATTACAATCGACTGCAGTAAGTAAGTAAATTAAATAATAATGAAAAAAAATTCTGGGTCTTCAGAATATTCTTCTTTCGCCACTTTTAACGATAAAAGAATCCTTTTATGTAGCCATGGTAGCGCTTGTAGAGTGCAAAGGATTAAATTTAACTAATTATGAACTGGTCGAGAATAAATAATCAACAAGAGATCGTTTTACCTATAAAATATAAACTTTCTCGTAGAAGGCCTCGAAATTAAATTTGAAATTTGATCGAGAACACGCGCATTTACCAATCTTGACCAAACATGTTCAAATTTCGTCCCCTTAAAAACACCCTGTACACAAACATACACATACACACACACACACACACACACACACGGTAGTATGGTGGAGAACAGAATGTCGAACGAGTCTTGACTTTCTAATTGCCACGGTGATCAATCGTTCCGACTATTCAATTATGTTACATCGTAATCTCAATGCGAAACGCGTAACTGATGCAACGATCGGTCGCCCTTCACTCGTTCGACGTTTTCCTGACGCTGGAGAAGAAAACTTTATCCCGTTTCGCGGAGATGCAAATAGTCGGTGAGAAAATTCAACTGGCCAACAAACGAGGACGAATTAACTCGTCAATCCGTCTCTCTGGATGTTGCAACGATCGTTTATTACGTTGACCGAGTCGTAAAGTCATCGTAAAGATGAGCGCGGAATTTATTTTCTGAAATTTATCTTGCAATTTCCTCCACGATGTCTGTATCCTTCTATGTGGATAAATGAATTATATTTCTCATTGCAAGGTGATTCTTTTAAGACTGATGACGTCTCGCACGATGAAATGAAATTTCTTCCAGATAGTTTTCCAATTAAATGCCAATTTAGAAGCACGAGCAAAGTTGCATTGATCAATTCAAGATTTACACAGAGACCCTTCGTTTTATCTTACACAGAGGTCCTTCTTCATCTCGAATGTGTCAAAAATGAATTCTAACGAAATAAATAAGGTACTACCTTATTTATTAATTAAATATTAATTTACCTTATTTATTAATTAAAGGCGACTCTTACGTTTCTATCGATTTTTAGTTTTATTGATCGTTAATGCAATGGCTCCTAATTGAGAGGTTGTAATCGGTATAAACTATGAAAATTACATTTTCACGGACTTTTCATTTACATTTCACGTAACGCGAAACTGCGAAATTCCATTCTCGAGGAAAAAGAGAAACGCGCGACGCAGAAACATTTAGATGGGAAGAACTTACGACACTTCGGCACAATTTGTACCGAAACTGACAGATGACGCTATACTGACGTAGATGTAATCTGGTATACCGTGACATATACGACAGACACGAGCCGGGCATGAGAGATTCTATAGACAAGCCTCTGGCAATGCCACACTCCGTATAAATTACTCAATGACCATGAAACTCGGTACCCGAATAATGGCGCGCAACGAAGATGGATAAACAAACTCGAAAATTACCAGTTTCGCTCGCCCTGATCGATAACTATGATTAAATCGATGCATGCGTCGAATCAAAGGGACTATTGGACACTGGATCACCTGACCGCAATCGGATAATAATAATCGTAGTTCAGAGAAATTAGAAAATACACTGAAACACGAACTCCAAATGTTGCATCAGAAGATATCGAAATGCATAGGGTAGGTAAAAGAATATAATTCTTGATTTTATTCGTTTTAGAAGTTTCTCATAGGTTTCATTTATTATTTTCTACTATTTAAATAATAATAATAATAATAATAATAACTGGAGAGACGAACAATTTCTCAAACTCGGTGTCTCTCTTTCTCTCAAACGAGAAGCCTGTACTGCAGGCAGTAGTAAGATCGAATAACGTTTTAATAATCAAGACCACGTGGAGGCTTGGCGTAATCTAATCAAACAGAACTATGAACTTTGCAGTGAATCTACTTATTTCAATCTTGACACCGTAGCATTAAAAAAAGAAAAGAAAAAGAAAGAATTGCTTGCACGTGTACACAGTTATGACGATACTAAATTTCGTATTCCAACAGGTTAATTTCTGTGCTGCAATCTTTGTGTCCTCTCTCGCTATAGGTACTCTGTCGTATTAATTCAAACAGGTCAGATTAGGTTTCGATTAGGTTTGGAAAAAATACTTTTTCAGTATTTAACAATCAGAAATGATCTTCATCCGAAACCTGTTAAGTAGATTGTTACATCTACAGTTTTACTGCAGTTAAGATTTTTTTTTGTACTGTACAAATACAAGATTACCCAAATTTAAATGTCAAAACTACGGATGTACGTTTTCTGTTCTCTGAAACGAACATATCTCCAAAAGACTGTTTTTCTTACAATTAGCTTATTCGAGACTCTATACACTCTCGAAGCTTTGACATTGAAATTTAAGACACCCTGTAGACAAACTATTTTCCAAAAACTTGACTCGATTCAAGCGACAAAATTATATACCTGTACGAATTTGATTCCAGATTTGAGTTTCGAGTCACATTTATAAGTTGTGAGTTGTAATTAATTGTCGATTCCAGAGACTGAAAACCGAAAGGTTTAGGTATTATACCGGTATTTGCTCCCATATTATCGTAATGTAACCGCTATTTGGGAAATCGATTTTAATATCGGTATAAGACGGTCATACCGCTATTTTCATACGTATTTCATCGTATTTCATCGGTATTTGATGTCCACAACGGTAAAAATACCGAAATATATATCTGTACGGTATCGCTTTACTGACGAAAACACATTTTTCATTTTCTATGTACATTGACTCTTATTAATATTCGGACATCATGTTGTTCAAAATATTGCTGTGGATTTCGACTGTTTATAATAGTAAATTTGGATTAATTTTTTAATAATATAATAGAACATTCATTACAGTTCATAGTGACATAAATTTTATTTATTTATTGCACATACTTTTCTTAATGTCAAACAATAAACTGAACTATGTCGAAATGTAGCGTAGCAAAAATATTCGGACATTTGAGGAACTACAATATTTGAACCTGAAAATTGTCAACATAAACGATAATTACTATTTCTTTAGATAGTCCTTAACTTCAATAATATATCGCAGACGCTTAGGCATATTTCCAGTAATTTTTTTCAAGTAATTTAAAGGAATATTCTTCCATTCTACGATTAATCGTTGTAAACTCCTCTTTCGATTTACTGACGTATGACAATTAGTCATTTTTCACCGAAAAAAAGGAAAAACGTATCGAGAAGTCGGTTATCTTTCAAAATTAAGTAAGAGTACCGTATATATATATATATAATACAACGATGAATTAGTATTAGAAATAATAAAGGATAAGCGTCGTCAAATTTACTATCGGCAGCTTTATGAAAACATTTAATCATTGTCTCCTTTTCCTTTTCTAATATATTAATATTTTATTCACCGGTTTATATACCGAAATACATCTACCTATCTAACATCGTTTTCATAGCGTCATACTGGTATTCGCACCATTTCGGTTTCATCAAACGTAATCGAATAGTAACCTAAAAATATTTTACCGATGTATTTTACCGATATCCGTAATACCGATTCTCTGATTCTGTCGCCCCCGATCGGTTTCCAACGAGAAACAACCGCAAAGGATGCGGCGACACGATAAACGATCGAAGTCTCGTGGCTAAACGATTGTAGCACGCCGTTGTGTCGTTGGCCTCGAATAGCCTTGACACGCTGCACTCGAGGCTGCAGAAGGAAAGAAGAAAACACCCAGTCGAGCCACGAGAACCAGGAGGACAGAGAGTCGAGGCATCTACTACTAAGGATCGGAGAATCAACTTGCAAATCTTTCACACGCGAGCTAAACACTTCGTCAATATTAACAAGTTTTTTTTTTATATATAAGAATTTACAAAGAAAGGAAGATCATTTCTTGTTGAGAAAGAAAAATAAATAACAGTAGACTGGGGATTTTTATGCATTTATAGAAAATTTTGAAATGCAAAATTGCACAGAATATTTGGCTCGTAAAATAATCTTTCCGTCTATTACATTTTCGAAAATATTAATTATTAAATGTTATATATATATATATATATATATATATATATATCAATTGAAATTCAAATTAATTAAGCTGACAGAGTACGTGTCATTTTTAAACAGAATTAAAATTCAATAAAATGAAAAACAAATCATACACCAAGTTTTCGTGCGCTTCAGTCTTTAAATCCATTGTAGATTCAGTCATGGAAAACATTTTTCCAATGGTTGCGCTAATTCAAGAAAAAAAAAAATGAATGTCCTCATATTTTTATCCAGCCGCTACCTGATGTAAAAATATTTTGGAATAAAACGAACGATGCATTTTGAAAATAAAGGCTTCGAGTTTCAAAATGAATTTATTGCACAATATTTTTTACGAAATTCTAACAATTTAAATATCCAGTGTGTGAGTATTAATCGGAGTCATTGTAAACGAACAGTTTAAAAAACTTCCAATCGAAACTGCATGTTGCTGTTCAATAAACTCTTAAATAAAAGTAAAACTCGAATACTCGAATACATTTCGAAACTGACAATAAATTAACAAGTAATTTCAATTTTTGATACTTGTATACAATATCAAAATGTCTGAAAATATCTTGCCTCG
The DNA here is from genome assembly GCA_036937485.2 of Tetragonisca angustula. Lineage (NCBI taxonomy): Eukaryota > Metazoa > Arthropoda > Insecta > Hymenoptera > Apidae > Tetragonisca > Tetragonisca angustula. The sequence goes on along the minus strand of JAWNGG020000052.1, from coordinate 757,034 downwards.
TTTTAACTTAATGTTTACAGTCTGATTAACCACTGTTGCAATAAATTATCGAAGGTTCTAAAATTGTAATTAAGACGATACGCCGAAAGTACATACGTTTTCTAGAAAAATTACTGAAGAAAGATTTGTTTGAAAGAACGTTTTATCAATTCTAAAATATTCTTAATTATCTTGCGTAGAAATGCATCAGAGTGTTATCCGACAGACTAACGTAGTCCAGGGATATGTTTTTGTATTACAATCACTGATATTATTATACCTGATGCTTCAAACAGCGTAAAACAGCGGTGCAAAAATCCGCATTAAACTCGAAACAATTGACCAGACACAGGATGCAATTTTCAGGAACGTTTCCCCGGTAAATTGACACTGTTCTTTCTTTTTTCATTTATTTTTCTCCATTTGCTTCTCTCTCTCTCTCTCTTTTTTTTTTTATACACGCCATCCGCGTCGAACGCATTTTCCGTTTTGCCCCGTTTTCCATTCTGGCTCCATTAACATGAACAAACAGCGGGACAAGTGATTTGGTTACAAGGTGATTTTGTCTTCGTCATCGGCGGAGCTTGGCTACAACGATGATTCGTTGTAAACAAATTGATGAATCGATTGACTCGATTCGAACCGGCTGCCGAATGGTTCGCCGCGCCCAACTATTATTCCACGGATGCTTAATTATGAATGCAAATTTGACAATCGCGACCTGTCTTCTGATTGCATTCGTTCCCCGCCGATGAACGCGGCGGAACGCTGCGAATCAGCCCCTGTTTATCGCGTTTTTAACTTTCATTACACGTTCGACGAGGCGTTATGAAGAAAACATTGCCATCTCACGCGATTCACATTTTGTTACACACAGGTGTGCGAAATTTTTAATTTCGCGAAAGTTACACTGAACGAAAATTGCTTCGTGCATAGAAAAAAGAGAAACATAGTTCAGAATATTTCGTCCTTGTCCAAATGTGCTTTCAGCGCATCGAGTTCAACGTACGTATAATAATTTATCGTCGTGTAAAACTGCGGGATACAGATCACACGAGAAAAATTATTTGACGCTAGTAAATTGGTAAAATATGAAATTTGATAAATTATCGACGACTGAAAATGTCTGGCAAGTCATGCTTATTGTTAGCTGAATCTTGAAAGTTGAAATATTCGTAATGTCGCAGAGAGTGAAAGATGTATAATGCAATGAGAGAATAAAAATCCGAGAGAATAAAAAAAATAGGCGAGACAACGAAGAACTAAACAATTGAAATTATTCATTTCATAAATTTAAATAGTATAATAATTCTCTCGTAATAATCGTCTCTCAACAAGTAGGTAAATACGTACCAATTACACCGCTGCTGACATTTAACAGAGGTTCAAACTGTACTTTTAATTACACTTATTTCCCAACCATTTCATCATAAACAAGTATCACAAAACAAAAATAAACAATTTCTATATATAATTAATTTCAAGGCTGAAAGGAATACACAGTCTTTGCGCCTGTAAACTTCGAATATTGTCGTCTGTACTTTTGAAACACTAACAATAAATAAAATAAACAACTCTCAGGCAAATGTCGAGTTCAAAATAGGTGATCAACTTTTCGAAAAATGTCTCGAAAATGGAGTTGCTTGACCTCCTGTCTCCGAGCGACCGTTCGGTGGGTAGAGCCGAAAATCAGTCTCTAAAGACCGGAAACAATGAGAAAGAACCGAGAAAGAAGACCCATTGAAACATCAGTGAAACTTTATCTCGGCAGGAGCCTGGAAGCTTTGCAATTATTCGTGGACCGGCGGTAATCTATTACTCGATAGTCCATCGAGCCGTGGTCATCAATAAGGAGCTAATTACGAGGCGGAAGCCCGAGCCACGAAACAATCCTAAATTCACCGCTGTCGATCAGGGCCTGAACAATCGATACGGCGATTTCCAGCCAATAGCACGGCGCAAGAAACGACTGCCACGATCGTCGACCAACAATCAATTCTCGCGATCGAGCGATCCTACTCGTGTTGCTTCACTTAAAAGAGTCTCCACGAGACTGAATTCTTTCATAATCGGCTCTGACTGACTGACAGCGAAAAAGCCAAGATCCAAACAGGAGCATTGTTTTAGATTGTTTTTTTTTTTTTTTTTTGTTGTTGCTGTGGAAGTTCAGATGGCGCACGATTTTTTTTTAAAATTGATCGCAAACGCAGAGATTCGTGATACATAGGAGTGCGGATTATTATGCGTTCATTGTAAGTAGACTGCGGGTTTTTATGCATTTGTGGGGAATCTCAGGGCGAAAGAATGCAGGAAATATGACGTTCGAAAGTATATAGCGAAAGTAAAAAAAGAACAAAAAATACAGATAAGAAGAAAAAATATAGATCTTGTATTTCTGATTTCCATATTCAGAGTATATTTATCCCTTAGTATATTTTACGTGGAGAATTGTCGAAAAACGTGTAAGAATTAGCGTGCAACGAAATATTAAATTAAATGCGGCAAAAATGTATCCGAACTTGCCTGACCTGTACGCAATAAATAAATTATTAATTAAACATAGTATTAATTAAATACAGATATTAAAATCTCTATAAGTAATAATATCGAAAGGAATGTTAAAATTCTACTACATATCTCTCCTACGAAATCAAACAACTTTCATACAAAAAATTCGTATTTTTAACAGTTAGAGCAATGATGTAACAGAATAAAATTCTAGAATAAATTTCAAAATTCAATACGCTGTAAAAAAAAAAAAAAAACAGAAAAAACCGGGCGTACTGCAACGAAATATAATATTTATGCATGTTGAAATAAATCAGATTAACCATTAGCTTCGGTCTAGGTACACAATGTTATCGAACGTGAGCGAAACTCTACGTTGCCTAATCAAACAACGTATTAGCCTTTTACACGTAATTGACATTAGCACAGTATATGTAACCCTATGAAATAAAATTTCATCATCGTGAGAATTTTTTTCATAACCGGCGACACGTGAGAATACTTTTTGTGACCTTTAGCCAATTGCGAAATGATCGCTATACATACGTAGTATTTCGGTGGATCGTTCGGCAAACACGCGCGCGCACGTTGAACACTAACAAGTACATATTCAGTAATGCAATCGAGCGTTGCATACAAATTTCAACTATGTCTGCCGATATCGGTCGCGCAGGCTGGTTAAATTATGACTCGAGCAGATATTCCATTATTTACTACTCTGTACAACGCACATTCGCCGCTCCGTTCTTTATTTCAGCAGGACGAGCGTGAAATTTTACAAGAGCGACAGATCAAAAATTCCCGACACCGATCAATATTTTCTATGCATTCTACAGAAATTTTTTCTAATAAGAAATTTGACGACAAAGGCAAATTACAAATCATCTGATTACCTTATTTGCGGTAGACATGTAAAATTATGGGGAAAAAAAAGAGAGAATCCTTCTAGAGTAGATAGTACTCGCCGAAACATGAGAAAAATTAACAGTCGAAATTAATGGTCGAAAAATTAATAGTTTCAATGTTATAAACGATCCTGTGTTTCGAAGAAACGAATTTCTTCGCTGTATGTAATTAGTGGTTATAATTTTTTTTTTCTTTTTTCTAGGACTTCTACGTGTCCTCGTTCCATTTTTATGCATGCTTTCTATGCACCTTCGTAGAACATTAAAGAATTCTCTTTCAAAGATTCGCCGGATATATTTTAACTTTTTCACAAGCATTTCAACCCTTTTCCTCTATTCACTGTGTATATACGAGACATAACGATGAATAGATATTAAGCCAATTCTAGGCATCTCCTTTCGCAATTTTATTCCACGTTCTTGCACTCGCATACCCTCCTCGTGTCGATTATTCGCTGCACCGAATTAGCCAAAATTCACGTACGCTCGGTGAATTTTCAAACTCGGAAGTTTTAATAAAAAAGTTCGTTTCGTTCTTTCTTTTCGACACGTAGAATCGTCAGCCTGTGCACAGAGAGTTTCCATTTTGTATAGAGGAGTTGGTGTTAAAATTCACTACGTGATTAATTATACTAGAAGTTTATTCGGACGTTTCTCAATTGAATAATCTACCACGGTCATTCCACTTGGATTTCTTTTTCTTTCAACGCAGGGACTGCATGTTTCAATAATTATGCAATTCCTTCGTGCCTCGTTATCCCGAACAACCTCAGAATCGAAAGGTGATTTCATAAAAAGTGCAGGCATAAAATTTTATGACTAATTGAAGAATGAAAGGTACAAAAAGAAAAAAAAAGAAAAAAGAAAAACGAAAACAAGAAACATGAATCGTTCGTCGTGCATCGTGATGCTTGTGCCACTTCAGTCAAAGTCTAAGAGAATATTTTATTAATCAAGTAGTTTTCTCGGTAAATACAGTAATGCCCACTTAAGCGTCCGCCACTATTTCCACTAATTTTTAGAATTATTAGGACCTATCCTACCTTATCATGCGGCCACGTGAAACACGAAACAAAACAAGCCACACTGTTTCGGACACGTGTCTATCAAAGTTAGGCGAATTTTACGTTAAATGGCAAAACACATCCAATTTATACGTATTAATACGATCATTCTACGTGTATTGTTAATTTAATATTGATGAAAATGTAGCAAGATCTTCATTCAAGATTCCCATTCTTCCAAATTATCGATTGACAAATATTTTTGTAGGAGTTTCAATAAACTTTCGACAAAATTTAGATTAATTACAATCGTTTGATAATTACTGCTTTGTTGTAACTTATTGTTCCACTTAGTTTGAAAGTATGTACGTATGAAATTTAAAATAGTTGAAACGTATTCAGTTTCAGTAATATGTTAAAAATGTTAAATTTCTTGACAATCGAACAATCGGTGTAACAGTTGACGTTCATCCCTCTTTCTTTCGGTGCCAATTCGCGGAATACATCACCCCGTTGAACCTAATGAAGACACAAACTTCATTTTACCATTGAAACGATTCAATTGATCGAAGAATAACATTAAAACGTCGTTCTAACATTCCGATAAAACTGTTCCGGGCGTTTAACAGTTGGATCATCGCATAGCGATGACAATAAACGTCTGTATCGATCACCATGTCTAATGAATTCAACGACAACGTCAAAGTCGCGGTTTCGAAGCTTCCGGCGAAGTGGCCTCTCACCTGCATTTTACATCACCGTTTACTCCACTCAGACGAGTCTCACGATTTCCAAATCGTCATCGCTTTCGACCTGCAGATCTCGAAAGTGCTTTGTGAGTCGCCAAGACTACTCGTCGCATTTGTTGCGTGCAGTTCCGCCTTTGTTCGATAACCAGCCACCTTCACTCGAAAATTTGGCCACTTTCTTCTCAGCAACGTAGCGCAAGGAGACGCTAATTGCCATGGGTTGACACAGTTCGCGCGAGAAAGGGCCAAAGCGGTGAGAGAGTTTAATGGTCGGGGCAGAAAAGTAGGCCCTGGCGCGCGTGTGGACTCGATACGAACGACACGACGTGCTGATGGATCTCTTTTTGTCGCAATTCGCGTTCCTGTTTCGCCGCCAGCCCGCTTTTCCGCAGTGGCCTCTTCTGCACACAACTGGTGAAAAAAAGTTGCTCGATCCTCGAAAAGATCGCGCGCACGACCAGTAGCAGGGAAGGATCGATGCGTCCGCGTCGTTTGCAAGTTTGCATACGTTTCGACGATTGACACTTGCAATTTGCTTCATGCAAATCGATCAACATCGTCGAATCTATGAGTAGTTATGAATCGTAGTTCAACATGTTTCTTGTCGCCGTTCCTTTCAATCGGAATCCACAATTTTACGAAATGAACAATTTTATAAAATTTTTATGAAATTTTATTTAATTTTTATAAAATTGTAAGTTAACAAAGTTAACTCTCATTTTATAGAGTTAACAATTTTATAAAATTGTTAAAATTATTTAAAATTTTTATAAAATTGAAAGCTAACAATTTTACAAAGTTAACTTTCATTTTATATAGTTAACAATTTTATAAAATTGTTAAAATTATTTAAAATTTTTATAAAATTGTAAGTTAACAATTTTACAAAGTTAACTCTCATTTTATAGAGTTAGCAATTTTATAAAATTGTTAAAATTACTTAAAATTTTATGAAATTTTTATAAAATTGTAAGTTAACAACCTTATAAAGTTAACACTTTGATTATAAAGTTAACAAATTAATAAAATTTTTATGAAATTTTATTTAATTTTTAAAAAATTGTAAGTTAACAAAGTTAACTTTCATTTTATGGAAGTAACAATTTCATAAAATTGTTAAAATTATTTAAAATTTTTATAAAATTGAAAGTTAACAATTTTACAAAGTTAACTCTCATTTTATAGAGTTAACAATTTTATAAAATTGTTAGAATTATTTAAAATTTTTATAAAATTGTAAGTTAACAACCTTATAAAGTTAACACTTATTTTATAAAGTTAACAATTTTATAAAATTTTTATAAAATTGTAAGTTAACAGTTTCACAACAATTTCATAAAGTCAATTCTGTCAAACAAATATTCTGTCAAATATCTCGGAAATTATCGAACATACAAATTCGATGAAAAACTAGCGTTTTTTTCTTATAAAGTTACAACTGATCTTACAATTGGTAGTAAATGATCCAAACATATACATAAACATAATATTATTTCCGTGGAATAAAAAAAATAAACAAATATACATTTAGAAATCAAATGTTTGTCGTTATACTTATTTCTATCTAGTCTTCCAAAAAATAAATTTAATTTACATGTCATCAAAATTCTCTAGCGTCAACGAACCACAAAACGCAGTCCAACAGGCGAGCCAACCCCCAGCCAAGTTTCCACCAGGTCACCTACTACTTTCCTCCAGCTGTAAACGTTACACACAACTCGCACAGCTGCGTTCTCCCGTTGCGTAACGGCGAGTCGTAACGCCGATCGAGACGTTACAGGGACTCTCGCGTAACGAGACTTTCTCCTGGGATGTCGGCGATGAATTGCGAGGCGAGGGACCGGAGAAGCTGCCGCGAGAGGAGAAAGGTTCTCGGGTCGAGTCAAGGTAGCCGATCCGACCGACGTACACGATGATGACAATCGGTATAGAGGGAGGCTCTCTCGGTCGCCTGGTTTTCAGCCTGCGAGCGGGACTGGCTGAAGCAGGCCGGTAAGCAGGTGCGCCCGCCAACCGTGAACACCGATAATTGTGGTTCCCTCGGCTAGCTGGCCTCGACCAGGTGCACGGGATGTTTCATTCTGAAACGCCACCGCGCGACACCCCTGGCCGCGCGATTAGCGGTAATGCACGCCGGCCTACTTTCACGGATTAGTGCGGCTTTGCTCGTGGGTTAGGCGCGAGAACGCTCGCTCGCGCGCCCAATCCAGCGCATTGGCGCTCGAAATTGCATGAATTGTGAGAGCCATTACCTCGGCTGTTAAGGACTCGCCGGATTTACGCCGCCGGATGGTACATGACGATGCTAGTTTTTAGGGGATGCTCGTTAGCGTTGAGACACACAGGGTGTCGTGTAGCTGGTGGTAGGCGGGAAGGTGGCGACTCTACAATTCTGAAAACCCGAAAATTTTTTCACACGAAGCTTTGAATGTTTATCGAGTACCCGTGCACCTGATCAACGGTTTTCATTGTTGTCTCTACGAACATTTGTAAACATTCCCGTAGATGTTCGTACGCGTGGGCACAGAACGTCTACTTTGCACCAATTTTTTTTTTTTTTTTTTTAGTTTAAAAATTGTTGGAACTTTGTTGTTGCATGCATAACTGTGCTCTTCTCATTAAATTTCTACGAACGTTTCCTAACGTGTTACTTTGTAGTTTCAATGTTGCAAACGCTACAATAATTTTTTCTTCTAAGATATATAAAGTATATAAATAAATAACTATATATATTACATACGGTTTATAATAGAAATTGTCTATACGCATTTCACACGAGGAACTATTCTATTATATAATCCATTTTGTACAAAGAATTGTACAGTAAGGCAGCGAGATTGAAAAGATATTTTGATTGACTGGTTGAACCTTTCACGAGGAATGAAGATTGACGATGGTTAGTTAGATTGACCAGTTTAGAATAATGTTAGCATATAATGATGGAAATAATAATTGCATTGCTCGGAAGTTACATCGATTAGCTTTATAAACTGGAAAGTAGGTTATAGACTTCTACGCCTATTTAAAGTATCGAAGTGGTATTTTAGTCGGTTTGAAACGGCAATTAGGACAATGACGATTGAAATTGAAATGGAATGGTTCAGAAATTGTGTCGACTAACTTTGTAAATTGAGAAGCATTATTCATCGTTGAGCGTCACTTTTGAATTTACTATTGTTCACGCTGTTTCCTTAAAATATATAAATCTATGGAAATATATAAATATGGAGACAAGCGATTTGCTTTTTAAGAAGTTTAAATATTAATTATATGCTCGGCAAGAGAGTCTCATCTTGCTCGACTTTATTGCTACTTTTTTTTTTACTATAACCGCAGTATATAAAATTTAAACAAAAAAAAAAAATAAGGAAAGCATCGAAAGTTTTTGTTATTTTTAAGCGGTTAACTATATTTCCATCAGTTTAAAAGAATATTGGCTTTCGAAAAAAAAAAAAATTGACGTTACCAAACGGAAATAAAATTTTTTCACAAACATAACTGACCAGATATACGTTCACGTGCTTTCGTTAATCTACGCACTTTGCGGTTCACCGAATTTTATATTCACTTTTATCCACCGAGAACGTTTCATTTTATCCTCGTGTCTCTCATACCTTGCCCAAAATATTTCATTTTCATCCTAGTCCTAAGATTAGCCTCCTCGTACAGGGGAAAAAAAATAAATAATTGTACAATACGTGGGTATTACAAAAAAAAAAAAAAAAAAAAAACACGATAACCACGTAAAGTTTTCTCACGACTCGTTAAATAAGCATCGCGTGTGGGTGGAAAAAGTCGCGCAGAACTCGCGAGGAAAGTTGGGTGACAGAATATGTACTTACACACACAGATACAAGCTTCGATCAAGAGACAGAGAAATGACTCGCTGGAAAAATGGAGCGTGCCGACGTTTTTGCATTCGTAATCACCGTGAACGAGTCAACGAACGTACACGTCCATCGAACGTGGGTCGTGACGAGGTTCCCTAACGTGGAGAATAGATGGGATCAGATTGAAAATGACGGTACGATCGAAAAGTCGTACCCTCGTCCGTGAGTCAGCAGACAGAACAAAATGTGGCTGCGACTTCGTCACCAGAAACGATCCAACTACTCGGAGACAACGCGGACTAATAATTTCAATTTCGTGTTTTCCAAAAATTCTTCCAACAACTTTTGGATCAACGTCCTGCATAAATTGAAGATTTACTTTTACCCATCTTTTGCGTGGTTATACAATATATTCAAGCATTCTAAAAGTGTTTTTTTTTTTTTCAAAACTTTTCTTCGATATTCATGTTTTATTTATTCATTGAATACCGATTGTTCAATTTTCGTATCCAACGATAAGACTTCAAATTTCGGTAACATTTATTTCAATTTCGTACGCGTGTCGTCAATTTCACGTCGAGTAAACTATAATGAAATATAGTTCACCGAATATAATGAAATTAAACAACAATAACTATGCGTCAGAATTGCGTTAATGTTGCGGCTATTAATAATCATAGCGTGTGGAACAAGCGTCCTTGGTGACTTATGGACGAAAGTGTACGATCGTTCGCCAATTCACGTTTTACCTTTCAAAAAATTGCGTCAAGGGTGAGAGCATCGTTTGAATGAACGACAGCTGGATCGATCGGTCGATGAATCGATTGTTTTTCGCTATCTCGTACAATAGATACACGCGATTCGTCAGAGACCTTCCTCTCGTCGATCGCGAGCTAAATGTTCGACAAACGAGTGCCAGTGTTTCATAATTGCCAGTGACTTTCTACCGATTATCTATTGTGTTGCGCTTTTTTCCTCTCTCTCTCTCTCTCTCTCTCTCTCTCTCTTCCTCGCTTTCTCTCTCTGTAACTGTTTCTCTTTGAGTCTTCGACTGTACGACAGCCAGTATGATCTCATCTCCGGACGTTTAGTATGACCGTAGTATGACCGTAATTGAGGTTACGCAATTGCCCTCTTGGATCGTTTAGATGCGAATCATTCTGGACAGAAACGGTGTGGTAAAAGTCCTCGGATGCATTTCTCATGTATTACGTATTGTTCAGACGTCTGTGCATTTAATCCTCGAGTCTGTGCACAGTCAAATTTTTTCTTTCTGCTAGAATCCTGGTTTATTTGTAGTAGGATACATAATTTGTCTCAACATCACCGAAAAATATTTAAAGTATTTTAATATTATAATATTTAATATTATAGTATTTTAATATTTTAATATTCCAATATTTCAATATTTCAATACTTTTATATTTTAATATTTTAAATATTTTAATTAAGAACGTGCAACTTCGCACGTTCTTAATTAAAATTCGATTGAATCGCGACTCAGGCATAATGTATTAACTGGTATCACTTTTAATTTCTTTACGATGGATAATATAAAGTGTTCAATATCCAAAGTTAGATTTAGTAATCTAAAATAAATCAATACGGGCATATTTAATTCGACCATTTGCGAGGAATGTATTTTAAAATTATATTTTAAAAATATATACCTACATTTGTGTAATATTTTATTACATAATACGTAATATGTATTTTAAAAATACACAAATATATATTAAATATTATTTAGGACACTGATTTATTTAATAAAATATTTCTGTAGAAACCAACGGTCTTGGATAATATGAACCACGATGGAAAAATAATTAAACTAGTCTGTATTTATTTCTCAAACAAAGATCGTATCGTACATGTAAAAAAAAAAAAACTGTAATATGTTGTAATTGGAATAACGCATCAAAGATCAGAGATACGTGGAAACGGAGTCACGCATATTTAAACGAATCATGTTCACGAGAATTAAGGGACTTACAACACGTTGATTAATTAATTAAAACAAAAAGGAGAGGAGGCTGAAGATGATCTCTCTGTTTCACGGCACGTTGAGTCGAGGAATTTTCACATGACAGGAGATTAGCTTGCTGATTACATCTGCACAGGCGGCGTTTTGTAAGAAAAGCGCAAACCGTGATGTTGCAACGAATGTTAAGATATTCGTATCCTTGAAACGCGTCTATTGACATGTTTCTTTCAATGACGTGTACTCAGCCTGTGAATGGTTGAAGAAGTTTGTACAACTGTTATTAACACTGACGAGTCTTGAATGGATTCTTATTTAATTTACATTTTCTTCTTTTTTCTTAGAAAGAGGCACATGTGTAAAGAGAAAATATACATCCGCGATGTATGATTTTTTAAAAATATACATCTGCCATAGTGATTATTTAGACGAGATTATTAGTGGACGATGGATATTTCTGCGGATTCAAAGTTTTCGTGAAATTTCGCGATGTGTTACCGTCGAATAAAAAAATTTCTAAATTCCAAGTCCCTAAATTCTCAAATTCTAATTCTAAATCTCTAAATTCTTAAATTTCCAAATCTCTGAATTCCTTAATTTCCAGATTCCCAAATATTTAATTTCCAAGTTTCTGAATTTCCAAAATCCTAAATTTCTAAATTCTATATCCCTAAACTCTCAAATTCCTAAATTTTCAATTCCTAAATTCTCAAATTCCAAAATTACTAAATTCCTAAATTTTTAATTTCCCAATTTCTAAATTTCTGAATTTCTAGATTCTCAAAAATTTCTAAATTTCCAAACTCCCACGTTGCCAAACTTCCAAATCCCTGAAATCTCTCAAATTTCCAAATTTCTGAATTTCTTAATTCTCGAATTTCCAAATCCTCGTACATCCTCGTACTGGAAATTATTAGATCCCCGCTATTAAACACATGAAATTTAAATAGAGATTTTAACACCGCCTTAAATATTTCATATATATTTTCACATATTAAATACGTTTTCTGCGTGCTCGAATTTCCCATAGAATTTATGAATAATCCGCGGTTTAATTATTCGCGACACAGAAACGCGAAAGCAACGAGAAACGTACATCGCAACGAGCATAACGTGAAACGTGTCGTGTCATAACAAAATGGAGAACTCTTATCCGAGGAGGATCGATGAACTCGTTAACGTAAATGTAACGCACAGTGGAAATGTAACAATGGTTGCACAAAAATTTAAACGAATCTTTCTGAGAATAAGGATACCTGCTCCGCAACCTACCACATTGCCCAACGCAGTCCCGATCCAAAATAAATAGCGGATGGTGGTCTTTCTTTCTTTCGTTCTTTTTTCTTTTCTTTTTTTTTAATTCGCTCTCGAGCTGCAAAGATTCGCACGACAGAATCGTGGCAATGATTGCATACGTAACCTGAATTTCTAGAAGCATTGCACAGAATGTAGCAAATGCTCTTATCTTCTAGTTCATCGAGGCGCAAAGTGTGCATGTATGAAAAATCTAAGTATGAAACGTGTAGGTACTGAGATACACTCGCGATAAAATGCAAGAAACAGTTGTATCTTTGCAGAATTTTAGTTCTCACTGGAAATGATATTTATTAGCTTTTACGTAATTTTACGAGTTTTTACGAAAAATTCATTGATGTGGAAATTTCGAAAAATTTTAGTGAATCACAAACATTTATGAAAAATTCAATAATGTGAAATATTTGTTAGAATGTCTAGTAGATATGCAAGTAAATTCTTTATAAATTATTTATAAAAATTTAAAACCGCACAAAGATCCGCCTGTTGACGCTGCTTCTTAGATCACTGTAGATTACGTAGTATAGTTATACGATAGTATTACAACTGAAATGTTATTAAATATTACTGAGAATATCATCAAACAGCATTGGACGATTTTAAAAAAATCGACGCTTAATGTTGCCTTAATAAATCACATTTAATTTCGACGACATTTTTTAAAATGAAGTCTTTACTCTTGCCATAACCACTCAAGGTCGAACAAGGTCACAGAGGAAGAGAAAGCAGTTACATCACTGCAGACACTAAGGAGACGTTCGATTTCAATTTCGCGAACGTTTTATCTCGATTTTCACACACATACACTTATATATACTATTACTATAAATAACATACATATATATATACTATTACTATAACTATTACTATAAATATATATACATATATATACTATTATTATAAATAATATACATATATATACTATTACTATAACTATTACTATAAATATATATACATATATATACTATTACTATAACTATTACTATAAATAATATACATATACATACTATCACTATAACTATTACTATAAATATATATACATATATATACTATTACTATAAATACACACATAGACACACACACACACACACGTGTGTGTGTGTGTGTGTGTATATATCACAAATAACTAAAAAAAATGCTAGTTCAATTATTACTATTTATTTATACCCCCAATATATAAGAATTGTCGTGTAAAGTAAGGTTTCATTGAATTTTCTGCCCTACATGGTGAACTCCACGCACTTCCCGGAAGTCATCCGCCTGGCACTCCGACTTTCGCAAGATCCGCAACAAAGACGAGATCACCGGGGCTCCCAGTTGGAAGACATTCGTAAAACTGGTTGCACATCGTGCCTGGACCCGGGCAATTAGCGGTTTAACATACAATGGATTCGCGTGCAATTGACTCGCGCACGAATCAGCGACCGCTCGCACACCGTGAACCTTGGTAATTAGGAGTTAAAGCGGATGGAGTTAAGCGACACACACACGTATCTATGTACGTGTTCCCGTTTCTCCGTTTGTCGCCAAATCGATCCTTTCTCCCGTTGCGTTCCTACTTTCGTTAATCAGTAAATCAACACATTTTTGATGAAATTTACAAGCCAGCGAAATTTCTCTCTTTTTCAATCGAAATCGTCCACTTTCTCAGAAATCGAGACACGCGCGCGACACACTGTACGATGCAAATGAAAGTAAAAAGTGTTTCGTTCCATTTCGAAGAATCCGTGAAGACCTCCTGTCGTATTTAGAGTTAAAGTTAAGTTGAACAGGAAGATCAATTTCGTAACTTCTTTCAGTCGATCCGTGACACGAGGCTTCATTCTTAAAATACCTGTAGCTGACGAAGAGAAATTTCAAGCGTTTCGTCTCATCGTTTCGTTCGCTTGCGACACGACTTTTTCCTTCGTAATGTCTGTGAGACGGGACGACGGTGCATCATCTCGTGCCTGAAAGTAGGTTATGCGCAATTGGGTGGAAATTTTCATCCATTTGCCGTTAACAAAAGAACTCGCAAGTTTAACTATTTATCTTCTCTTTCCTTCATCCTTCCTCTTTTTTCACCGAGGAATTAATTCAACACCAAGGAGAGTAAAATTAAGATGAACGTTTATTCCCAATCAGTTTCTGCCTTTCACGCGTCAGATCACGCAATTTCACCGAGTTATTTCAAGAAACACTATAACAGTAAAAGCTCGAGGAAAATTCTCACCGGGAACCGCGTGCTTCTCTCCCCCCCCCCTCCTCGCCCCGCTGGATCAAAAACTAATTCGACTGATCGTTAGTACACTCTCGGCGTGCTACGCTTAATTAATTGTCAATTCTGTTCGTTTGAAAATCCGGAAAGTATCGCGCGACTATAGGGAGGGGAGGCTAATTGCCGTGGCGGGAGATGCGCATTGCGAAAGACATCCGGTTCCGATCGATACGAGGCCGTTACGCGCGCGAAAAATATTTTTCACGGCAGCGTGGAACTCGGTTGAACAAAAGTGTCTCGACGCGATGGCCGATGTGAAAGGGTATGTCGCGAAGTCGCTGGGATATATTGAAGAGGATGCGATTGAATGCTCTTTGTCCCCTCCCCCGTTTTCTTTCGCGGACGATTTTATTTGTTTGGTTTGTTTTCGCGACCAGGGGGAAGCGGAGGGACGTGATTCTTTCGAATGGTTTCATTGTCTCGCTGGATAAAGGGCGATGGTAATTATAGCAGTTTCCCGTTGAAGGGAGCCATTTGCGTCGTGAAACTATACCGTTCAGGGATCAGTTTAGAGGGAAATTAGAAGTCTGCGCGATTTCAGGAGTGATCGTTCCCTGAGACGCTTAAAAATTAAACTTTTGACGAAAATATAAAGATATAAAAATGGCACGATTGCTACATGAAATATTAATGTACGGTGCAATCGTAATATATTATCGTTGTAAAATATAATACTATGTTATTGAACATATTAATAAAATATAATATATACAAAAATATTGCAGGTGTATATAATTATATACGTAAAATAATTACCTATTTTATGCGTGAAAAATAAATAGTTACTTATATAAAGGAAAGGACTTATAATTACCAAATATAAAATAATTGTAATTATTATTATACACTTACAATTATTAAATGTAAAATAATTGTAATTATTATTATACACTTATAATTATTAAATATAAAAGTTAAATAAAGAATTGGGATCATCTGCAGAGCAATCGAGTCAAGTGAATTGCCTGATAAATGAAAGAGTCAGATATTTCAAGCATTCAGAAGCGAGACAGAACCGTAATAAGTATTCCGTTATTCTTTTCTAGAATGTTCCTCCGACATTTCAGCAGAATTTTCAGCTTTTCCAATTGGAACTTATTGGAGCGTACTACTCAGACTCGTACGATTAACCATAAAGACCTGTGATCGAAATGTTAGAGATAATATTTGAAGGGACAGTTAATTAGCGAAGGATATTACGAAAAGAACACCGTACCGAAACTCGAAATTAATCCAAACTACAAATGTTTATAATTACAATCCTACCAATTCGACGAATTAATTTCTTCGTTGCTTCCAATTCTTATGCTCCAATTGTTCGATATTTCACGCACGTCGATAATCAGTTTGAATTCACTTGTGAACTTTCGAATATACGAAACACACAGTGTGTAAATACTACAAAAACGTAACCGTGTATCTGATCGAGCTGGTTCTTTCTATGTGCACGTTAAACGTCTTTCAACTCGACGCACGGATGTAATACTGTTGTAATTCAAACCGGAGAGCTAAATGTAGCATAAAGTATTTAATAAAACCGTTGAGCAAATATTTTAGGCACTCGGTCGGGTAACTGTGCGCGAGCTCAAAGCTGAGAGAGCTATTTATTTATGATAATCCTCTTGAAGGATAAGATTACGCGTCATACCTCTTACCTGCCACTTTACAACGTAATAAAATGAATTATCCATCTCAAACCGGGGGAATCCCATTAAAATAACATCGCGTGTTCCTATCACACGAACAACCAAATTTTCTCCGCGTGTTTAACGACTCGGATTACCAAAGTTTCAAAGTTTCCAAATTTTGGAAGTTTCGGCCTTCCCAAGTTTCGAAGTTTCCGCGATACCGTATTTTGCAAATCTTCCAACGTGTTCCAAAACCCGAATCGAGTTCGTGTCCTATGTGTATCGTCCCATAAATGAATAGTGCGACTCGAATCTCTACATGGTACTTACATTTAGGATTTTCATAACTGTTCAAAAACACTTCTTCAACTGTTTCCTCGTGTTTTAGAAGGAAGAAAATTATTTTATCACCAAACTTACTTCTAAATGACTGTTTCGATAGTCTTCGCCAAACTCGAAAATACTTCTCTCGACGATAAGCAACCGCTTATCGAATTATATGTATATATATATAAAATATGTATATATTAATAATAACAATAATAGTATATATACAAAAATATAGACTAAGAATAAAACAAATATATATATAATAATATATACACAAATATATAGAATAATAATTTTATATATATACAAATTCCCCGCAGCTTACGTAAACGAAATATAAGAAAACAAAATTAATAAAAAATAAGAGTACGATGTTCGAAGATACGTGACAGCGTCAATCGTGGAGGAAATTGCAAAATCTCGCGGAAGTTTCGCGATGAGTAATCGAGGCGTGCGAAGGCCGAGATCCTTTCAAATTGTTCCAGGACCGTCTAAAAAAAAAAAAAAGTGAAAAATAAAGGTAACGTTATCGTGGGGAGCATCGCTCGAGGGTACGGACCATCTCGCGGTTGCCATTTCATGCTAATTCCCATGGACACGTGCAACGAAGCGCGCGCATAACCTTGGTCTCTGCCCACGTCTGTGACCAACTTCGAAACTTTCCTCCTGGCTTCAAAAAAAAAAAAAAAAAATGAATCACGGAAGCGAGATGAAGAGGAAGATCAAGGACGAGCAAATTAGTTTTCGTAGTCCTTTGTTGCGACAACGGAGGTTAGGGGGAT
Organism: Tetragonisca angustula; assembly: GCA_036937485.2. NCBI lineage: Eukaryota > Metazoa > Arthropoda > Insecta > Hymenoptera > Apidae > Tetragonisca > Tetragonisca angustula. The sequence goes on along the minus strand of JAWNGG020000052.1, from coordinate 739,767 downwards.
TTTATCGGTGTATCAAAGTAAAGTACACTTTTTTGTGTGACATTTTTATGCAGGGGACACGTCACTGAGAAGAGATGGCGCCTTCGACCAGTCAGTATTTTCCCAACCGGTAGTTGTTCCACTTCCTCGAAGCTGAATGCAGCTCTAGAAGAAACGAGTTTAGAGTCAAGTCTGCAAATTGTTCTTGCTAAAATGATATACAAATTGCTCGAGATACCACAGTTGTATTTCGAGTTAAAGGTACGCTTGGTATTTGAAATTAAAAATAGATGTTACTTTAATATTATTTTCTTCCTAAGTTTCTACGTTGAACAGTTGCAACCAGATTGCTTCTTTAATTCAAAAACTCCGTTTTCTTGAACTACGAAAATTAAACTCATCTCGATCGTTTTATTGTAGAGTTCCTTCCTCGACAAGAATTCTTCTTTCACGAAATAATTCAATAATTTGTTAAATATATGTTTCGTTACACAAGTATTATGACGAACTGTTCCTTGGTCCTTAATGGTTAACTCGCTCTTATTTTTTATATATATATATATCAATCGAATTTATATGTACATATATAATCGAATGTGCGTAAAATAAAATTCCACTTCAGATCATAAATTCTAAATGTTTGTTCTTTATTTTGTATCATTATTTTCCTCGACTATTCTTTACCATTATTTACAATTAGTAAATGACACACATGCTAGATCGTACAGAATGATACGTCTAGCTAATGACCGACAATTACCTGTGTCGCATGAACCTTTACTGTCAGTCAGTCAGATCAAACTGAGTGTATTTTGCTTAAGTATACGTTCAGAGTGACTCAGCGCGTGATTAAAAGAGAGAGGTTTGTTTTTATCTTGCGACACATGCTTAATGGCTCTTAAAGAATAGGACAGTCGACTACGAATTAATGATAATAGGACAATGACAAGCACAATAGATCGGGCTTTCCTTTGCTAAAACCCTCCGGTTATTTATTATCGACACTCTAGAATCTATTTCTTTCTAAAATGCCCTTCCAGTAACCTCTCACCAGAAATCGACCAACCTTAAAAAAATAAAAAAAATAAAAAAAAAAAGAAAGAGTACAATCACTCTGAGCGAAGAAACACATTCACTTTTATCTAAGATTACGACAGCCACTCGATCTCCTTAAATTGCTTTTTGTGCGCTGCTGTTGTAACTTGTAGAACTCGAAATTTTACTTCAACTAGAGAATTAAACGAACGATCAATTTTTAAGTAAAACGAACGAATTTTGTTCAAAATCATAACGAAAATGTGTGTTTTTTTTTCTTAAACTTGAATCTCTTGTTCTAAGTTGTATGTCGTTTATTCGAATGTTTCGATTAATATTTTATTCGAATGTTTCAATTAATGTTTATTTCGCTACAAATTGACAATAACGGTATGAATTGAAGTCGTTATGAGCGTCAACAAAATGTACGTAATAATCACATGGTTAAAGTCAAATTTGCATTAGAATCAATTATAAGGATAATTAACTGGATTTAATAGACATTCATGCGAAATGCAATCGTTTAAACGATTTAGGATATGTGATTTCGTATGTGTTCAATTTGGAGCGATACTTTTGAACAGTTGCAGTTTAAAATCCGAAATTTTGTTTAAATAATAATAAAAGAAAATTCGAAATTTTATTCAAGCAATGTTTTAAGTAATGGAAAAAAATTTAATTGAAAGTAAGTTTCATTTCCATGATAATTGTCTATAAATACCTACATTTTAAAATACGATATTACCAAAAAAATATATTCTTTTTCAAAATATCTTTCCACATATCTAATAATCTACTAATAAACTTGTTTCCTATAGATTAGATCATCTATGGTCCATGATTTCTTAGTATCCGCTGTACGATTTCGCTGAACTTCGAAACGTTAAAATTAAATAACGAAATATTTAAAATTTCTCGAATTTATAATTTTCGTTTAATCTTAACATTCAAAGCTCGGCAAAATGAAAAAAAAAAAGATCATATAAGGTTTTAAGTTTTAAGGGCTCTGAGATTCTTCAAAATCATGATGATAAGATTCTTCAAAGTTACAAAACTTTCCAGCGTTCTCAGAGACGGTTGTATTTCTATAATTTTCGAGAAAAAAGTATCCCACCCATTTCGCTCAAAATTGCGAAAGTCTCGAGATACAAAGTAAGATCAACGATCGTTGCACGATTTTTCATCATTCTAAAGAGAAACTGACGCCGCAAAAGTCGAGAAATGCTATTTACTGTGATTCTTTCGTCGCGTTTCACTGTGAATTCGCTTCGAACCTACGTCGTCTAACATTCGAACATTTCTACCGTGTGATGTCTCGTGTAGGAGAACGTTCGAGGAATTTCGTTGAACCTGTTCGAAGGTACTGTGGCTTAGCGCCAGGCTGTTTCGGAGTTGCTTTCCAGGAACAATGTCCGGAACAGAGGAATCGGCGCGATCGAACGCTATCGGGAATGGATTTGGGACGTATACGGCTTTGCCAAGACTTGCCCGGACTCTGTTTCTGAACTATGTCGGATTGCGTCCATTAAGGGGGGGGGGATTATGTAGGTTAATTAAGATTAAGACGTCAGTTAATGGAGGCATTGAGAGCTCCGTGATTGAATAATTGAAGCCGTCCAACTCGATTATAGAAACATAACTCGTCAAGATTGCCAGTTGGCGAAACAATTTACCGCGTATGTATAATTTAATTATATTCGTTCGAGATACCGTTACTCTTGCTCGTTTGACAATTCGCGAATTAAATTATTAAATATCGTTGTCTGTTCTTTATAAAATACACGATCATTGCAATTTATATTGGGTGCTTTTCTTTGTGACGCTATACGATGTGAAATATAAAATATATTGTGCAATACTGCTATCGTATTTGTATATTATACGTTACTATATAAAATATATAAAATACAGAATAAAATATGAATATAATATGAATATAAATACAAAACTGCAACACTACGCTTCGCGCATGTTGCAAAATATCAACCAACCAATTCCACCCAACGATTGATTTATACCAACGAAATGGAGCAGCACGTGATTTTCCAAGATAATTTCAAAGGCACGAGAATCTATAGGGCGAGTAACTGGAAATTTTCATACACGTAAATACTCGGCAGAAAAGGGAAATCTACCTCTGGATAAGTGGAAACATGTTCGAGGGACCTAGACGCCTCTTTTTACATTCTTTTCTTCATCCGCTTTTTTTCTTTATTGTCATCATACGAGCAACTCTGCCCACCGTTCTCTCAGGAATTGCACAAAATGTGCTCGCGGATAGCGAAATTCTCGCTCGGAAACGTCCCAGCAAAAACGCGTCAAATATGTATATACAGAGTACGTACATGTACGTGCTGCAAATATGTGAAGTGTTTCATAATTTTCCTCCTTAACCTCTCGTCAACCCCAACGTCGAGAAATTTTGTCCTAGGATTGCAACATTTCCTCAGTTTTAAGTGTATTTAAATAAAACAAAATAGGCGAAGCAAATAATAAATTTATTAATAATTTCTCAATAATTTCTATCCAGTGACATGATACCGACGAATTCAAGAAGAAAGCCACGAATTATCGTATACGGTTCGGTCACTCGTTATGGTCCGCAATCAGTTGCCAGCTCAAGTGGTTAACATCAGTGCTATCAAAGTGGACGAAATGTATAATTTTCCAATCTATAATTTTGTAGATATCTTCGATATTTTATGTATGACACGCTGCAGTCAATATAATTTTGACAATAATAGTATTCTAACGATATTAACCTCTTGCGCTGGAATGACGTGCTGCGTCGAGAATTTTCTGTTCCAAAATTGTAACATTTTCTCAGTTTTAAGTATATTTAAGTCGAACAAATAATAACAGGCAAAACAAATAATAAATTTATTACTCCTCAATAATTTCTATCCAGTGACGTAATACCGACGACTTCAAGAAGAAAGCCACGAATTATTGAATACGATTCGGTCACTCGTTATGGTCCGCGAACCAATTGCCAGCGCAAGTAAACCGCGTACGTTGTGCCGGCGAGGAAACTCGTCGCAAGATGAATACACGGCGTGTCTAGTCACGTAAACGGTTCTCCTGCGGTTCCTCTTCCGGTTACAGCGTCTGAAGAACACCGTTCATTTTTCCGCTGTCGATCGCGCGGATGTTTTACATTTTTCCCAGGACGGGGGACGAGGGCCACGAACGCGGCGCGAAATAAACGCGGGAATAGGTGGCTGGCAAAGTATTCGGGGATCCGTGAAAAATATTCAGAAGCGATGGCGAATCGATCTCGAGGAATATACACAAATCCATTCGAAGGGGCGCGCGCGTCCGAGGAACGGCGAACGCGCGAGGCGACGCGACGTCTCGGCTGCGCCACGCAGGAGGTGGAATTGCCTTGCAGCTTTGTAGAAACGATAAACCGGCGAGGAACGAAGGAAACGGGGCCCCCGACGACAGAAGGAAAAACCGACGGCGAAAGAGACGGATGAGAGACGAAAAAGATCGATCTCACCGTCTCTCGATGATAACGTTCTCCCCTCCTTCTGCAGCGAGGAATCAAATTTTCAAACGAGTTGCCCCAAGAGCGAAATCGCGCTTCGAAGATCGATTTCAGTTTCGAATTTCAATCCTCTTCTTCTCTCGTGCTTGCAAGAGTGGAACCAAGTGCGCGTAGAACGAAGAGAGAGAGAGAGAGAGAGAGTCGAGGCAGAGACCTGTATCGATTCATTGGAACATACTACGAGAAATCGAACGGGATCTTGCATCTTGACGGATCGCCAGAGCTGGCAGAAGGCGCGATGAAGGAGACTTGGCTCGCAAGGAGGGAACAAATGGTAGCGGAACGATAGGTGTATATATCGAAGTTGAACGTTGGCGATATTCCGAGGAGAAATGAAGTTCCGCTGGAACAAGATTGAATTTGTAGAAGGAAACGAGAAAGCCGACTCCTTGGCCAAAGAAGCAACAACAGACCGAACAAACGAAACCCAACATCCCAATCCCACACCAAGACCTACTAGCTTCAACGACCAAAGCTGAAAGAGAAGAATGGAACAGAATTTGGACTACGACAAATAGAACCAAAATACACGACATAGCACACCATTTTTACCAAAAAAATACCAAACAACAATACAAACAGAAGAGAAAGGATAGCCATGACTAGACTTCGAATCGGACACTCCGAGATCACACACGAATACCTTCTAAGCAAAACAGAATCACCTTTCTGCAACACCTGCAACCAACAAATCACCACCAAACATCTGCTACGTGAATGCAGAAAATACCGAAACCTAAGAAGTAGATACGGATTAAACCAAAACACCGCTCTAACCTGCCAGAAACAACAAAGAAACGTTATCAACTGTCTAAAGGAGACCCAACTACCAGACACATAGAGAAAATTCCAGCACGTCGCTAAAGATCTCGTAGTCGATGCGACTCAAAACCCCCATATATAAAAAAAAAAAAGAAAAGATTGAATTCGCCGAGGAATTAGCATTGGGGCTTTTAGAGTGAAACACGGCGGTTGCTCGAGCTGGAAGATTAAAAGGAAAATTTGAAGCTTCGCACGAATCTATGTACTTAACATTCAACTGCAATCGACAATGTACGTATATCCTTCAATTCACATAATTCACGAGAGATTTCGTCAAACTCAACGAAGCATTGTTTCTCTCTACCAATTCGCCAGGCAATTTTTAAGTGTGGTTTTTATTTCACAGTTGCACACTGCTTTCGAAAATGAATCGCCTGAGAAATTGAACGGACAATATACAGACACGTAGGAGAATAAGCGAATAATATTTTCGAAACTTTTTATCTTTTTATACTAGTTAATAAGATTCGAAAAGTGTGTATCCTTCGTTGCTCTCGATCGATTTTACTTCGTTTTCGAGCATGAAAGAGACTATATTACGTTACAGGTATAAATAAATATAAGGCTGCTATTTCTCTCTCTCTCTCGATAAGATCCGAGTTTACGCGAAGAGTTTGAGAACTGGAACGGAAAGAATCCCAAACTTCCGTCAAGTTCGTCGCTGCGCAGCTTTGAACTACGCTAAACATCTTGCTCATTAACCTTTTAAAGGAAAATATACTTCGTCTTGCTAGTCGACTATGAAACCGAATTATATTCGCACGGGCTGAGGTAATTGATGCTCGAAGTTAATCGCTACCTAAACTAATTTGCTCGCTGGTATTGAGAAATAGAGCACGCTAACTTGCTACGAGTTAAGAATTGCCTCGATCAATGATTTGAACGTCTTTTAAACGGCTTATTCGAGTTTCATGTCTCCGCAGTTGCAAACTATTTTTAAAAAGGAAAGAACAGATTCATTACTTCTCTGAAAAGTAATTGCCAATAATTTCCCAAAGTTGATGTTGATTAAATATGATTAATACAAGTAATTATAATTTGTTACAAGTAATTATGACCAATACAAGTGACATTGATTAAGTGTGATTCAACTGAATGATTCAATAAATTCGATTGATCACTGTTGGTACATAGATTGGTAAAAAACAAACTTTCTCTATTTCGTACATTATTCGTACATTCATTTAAATTTCTCACAAATAAACATTTCAGCGTTTCAAGCATTCATCTTTAAACTGTTAATCTTCTTTCGCCGATCTTCTGTCACGGTTAATCTCGTTTGGTCGATCGCACGAAAACGATCGATCACGAGAAAGAAGGGAATAAAGATCGCAAGCCATGTGCTAGCATTTCTGCGTTATAGAATTCACGATAGACATTGACAGACAATTCTGGAAACGTCAAAGCATCCTGCGAACAGGTAGCAAGAGGAACATATAACACAGAAACCTCTTTGGCAAGATCCTTCTTACAAAGGCTTCAAAGATATCAAACGTGCCTCTTGGGTTCCTCCCGTACCAAGATCCTAAAATCCTACGATTTTCAGTCCGAGCGTCGTTCCTTCCGCTCGTCTTCCCTCCTCTTTCCACCGTTACGAATCCACATCATTCTGGAAACAATCGTAATCCCCTGACGAATTTTTCAATCGTTTCTTCCGCCGACGTTATCCACTAACGATCGCCGACGAGAGCAAAGAAGATCAAAGAGGATCGAAAATGGCAGAACAAGAGAGAACAGAGATAAAGGGAGGTGTATTTTTAAAAATCGAGACCTCCGTGATGCGTTGACTTTAACAATGCATGGAAAAACAGAGTAACGATGAGCAAATTAAGAGCTTTCTCTTTGAAATACGAAAGTTCTTAATTCCAATATAAATTTATATATATATATATGTATATTAATTATATTAATTAAAGTTTTATAAAAAAATATATTAAAATTAATAACATTATTTATAGTTTAATGAAAATGAATTTTTATAAAAATAAATAAGTAAAATTTATTTTGTACCTTTTGTATCAGGGTTAATTAGTTAATTTTATTTTAATTATCTCGAAAGTAAATAATCCAAATATATATATTATTTTGTAAAATAAAAAAAATTAATATATAGAAATTAAATGTTTGTCGTATTTATTATCTAGTTTTCTTTTAAATAAATTTAATTTACGTACAATTCAGCTCTCGTTAGTCCTCGTAAAATCAAGGTCACAACGTTCCAATTGTGAGAAAAATCTGTCGTTTCAATTACTAACAGTAGAAACTGTCCGACTATCCCAAATTTAATCCTGCGCGACTTCGTTTGTTGTAATATTTGTTGCAACAGTTGTAAATATTTATAACGTCCAATTCTTAAACGTGCGAATAAGTTAATGGGAGTAGCTGCAGTTTGCCAAGGTTTCAGAGATGACAATCAGAAAATTACAAAAGTTGAGGCAATAAACGGAGAATAAATCAACAATGTTGTTGGGGCCAAAATTCACAAAGAAGAAAGAACCTCGTCGAATCCTCCAACGCGTAACAGTCAGAAGGAAGCTTTTATTAGCTAAAAGAGAGCTCGACGCTCGCTAAACTCCGACGTGAATCTTCTCCGTAATTAGTCGATTCCCGTTGGCCGAGTGTGGCGAACGATCAGAGAGAGCCACGGGAGCAAGCAAGCAAGCAGTTCGCACGTACGAGCGATCGGCAAACGAGCCGATTGTTCGCCATCGAGCCAGATTCCACGCGAGGCAACCGGGCGCGACGCGGGGGTGGTGGTAGCAAGCAGGACAATATCCATCGAGCACAATCGGTCGAAAGAGGTTTCCGAACGGCGATCTATCGGCGGATCGAAGAGCCGAGAGAGCCGGTGGACTGCTGCCAATCGCGGATGTCGCAATTCCGGCTGGTCGGCGCCGACACGCTGGAATTCCGTACCCGAGGAATCACGCGAGAGAATTCTGTCGCGTGGGAATTCGAACGCTTTCCTCTCTCTCTTTTTTTTCTTTTTCTTCTTTTTTCTTTTTCTGCTTTCTCCTTTCTCTTTCTCACCGAGCGTGCCTCCTCCATTATGAATTTCAAGCTTTTCCCGGGGAATGCGAGGAACGCGCGGCACGTACCGATCCTTCGACTTCTCCACCCTCGATTCGTTCAGCGTGTAACGCGAAGCCCTTCGTGTAACAGATCCTTGCTGGGTTGTTTCTTGTTCCTTTCGTTCATCACGTCGAGGCGAGCGTTCGAAAGATGATTCTCGAGGATTTGTTCCTTCGTTCCTCCCTCTTTCTTGAATTTAGTATTTCAGTTGTTTGGTGGCAAGTGCTGCTTCGAATTATACTTCGGATGGTGTTGGTATTGATTTCTTGATACCTTCTCTAATTTTCTTCGCGAAAACATACGTTCTTGTAGTGGAAAGAAAAGTTTGTTTGCGTTTGCTATCGTAGACGAATTCTGCACCTTCGATTTTAATGGAAGTACACAGAACCTCGCAAAATTGACTCTGGCCACAAAATTCAAGGTAAAAATTTTGTTTTCCATTGCATTATACTCATTACGAAGGTAAACCTTTTCCAAGAAACTATAGGTCGCGACCTAATAGTTGTCTCATTGCAGACGCGTGGGTTCTAACAGCGACTTTATGGTTTTGGACGCGGGAGATGCAATATTTAAATTTCGAATAATTATATTTCGATTATTCAGACTCACACTGATGCCAACACTATGATAAATTAAATGTTAATGAAGCCTAATACGAAAATGACGTGAAACAGACATCCACGTGACTATAAAACCGCTGTTAGCACGCAGTATTAAATGATCGAAGAAACCATTTTGCCATTTTTCGAAAGAACTATTCAATTCCTTGCAACTTATAGTTCCTTGGTGATGAATAGAATAAAATTTTTTTGACCTTGAAATTCAACTTTTCCTTTCAGCTTGTACAACACTACGAATGATTATGAAAATCAAAGTTTGTAACTTCAACGATGTTCTAAAATTTTTCATTCTAGAACACTCGAGCTATTCGTTTTTAGGTAAAATCAGATTATTCCTCTGCGTTTGATATTGCAGAATATATAAGCCCTCCTAACCGCGAGTGCGTTGTTTCGAGAGCACGTTCAGGCATACGAGATATCTTGTTATGTTCACGGTGATAGCATCAATTTGCGCGAGGGGATGTAGAAAACATTGAAACATTTTTTAGACAAAGCCGCAGCTACGACTTTGGAAACTCGCAAGCTCACGCCGTGTAAAAATATTTGCAACTAACAATTTTTTAGTCCTTGTTTGTTTAATATTTAATTACTCTATACTCTCGGAATCTTTCACATCATCGACAACGACTTGTATAATTCACATATCGATTAAACGATTACATTTTCATGTTCAATGTAACTTTGTTAATTATCTGAACAATTAATATAATTAAGTATTTCTCACTTTCTCGATCAAATAATCAAGAAAACACTTTCTAACAATTGTCGTGCAAATGTATACCATCTGATCCATCTCTGTTCATATTTCTATTCAAATTAAATTCGTTAAGGATACCCGTAAGTAACGTCGTTTTTTTGACACTGTACGAAATTTTATTTTACTCACAGTATTAAATAAAGTTACTACAGTATTATATTATATTAATCTATAATATAATCTCCATTGTTATTGACAATCTCCGTCCATCTCTCTGACAAACTTTCAATTCTCTTTTTGTAAAGCGAGGGTGATTCTGAAGTAAAAACAAACAAGTCTTCCAGATTTTATAGATATCGAAAAGATTAAAGTCACCGTTCTTGTATTTTTTATATTAACACTGACATGTTCTGGTACCCAAAGCACCAGGATAAACAGCATTAATGGCATTAATTGCATTTATGGCATTAGCGGCATTGTTATGTTTTCGAAACTTATAAAGCATCAAATGTCCAATATGCAATTTATCCACACTTTGCTCTTTCTCACAGGATATTTGCTCAAATTTTTTTTTTCAAAATTCAACAATGAGCGCACTAAAGTCAATGTATTTAATTAGAATAGATTATAGATTACGTCAAGTTAAGTTATTTTCGGTTACGTTCAGTTGAGTTATTGTTACTAGGCAATGTTTATTAAGTTTGAAAAAGAAACACATTACTTATGGCTAACCCTAATATTTCAACTGAAACTAGCTGCAACTTTAGCCACTCAAAAATCTTTCCATGGCGGATGATTCCCAAAATTTTCCACAATTTCTCTCAATAATATAATATAATTTTATCATAATATATAATATATATAACAATGTAATATAATAATATAGTATAGTAGAATATAATTATGCAGAAATTCTCTCATCACGCGACTCGGTTGTTTTCGCCGAACTACGCCTAATTCAGTGGAGATCTCGCTTTTTCATCGGGAGAAACAGAAGGCAACAGATTGTTAGCCGGCGGAAATGAACGTTCGGTCTGAGAGAGGTGAAAAAAAAAAAAAAAAATCAACGACGTCCAGACCCGGCGAGGAGGAACGAGCCGCAAAGGCATAGGCAGAGAAGGCGGAAGAGGTGGAAAATCAATTCCTCGAGAGTCTGGACCGCAGCTTGCTCGATAATTCGTGCGAACACCCTCGACGCTTACACCTCGTTTGACACAAGAGGAACCCACCTTAGGTGCCGATAGTCAAAGTCGTCGACGCGATAGGCTCTTAACACACAGCCCTCCCTCCCCCACCCCCTCCACCTTCTCCCTCTATCGACTATCAGCGACACGAATAGATTCTGATGTTAATAACACCGATGAGATTTTATCAGGAATTTCGCGAACAATGCCGCGCCGAGAGCACGGGTCTGACCCTGCACGGGTAAATTCTACTTTCATGTTGCAAGAGGCTGCAACATCAGCAAATTATAATATCAAGTTGATTGTGATACTATTTTTCTTTTTTCTCTCTCTCTTTCTTTGGTCGAATCTTTTAATCTTTAGTTTCTTGAAATTCCTTTTTTCTTTTGACCTTTAATTCTTTCTTCACAATTTTTTTGTCCGAAGAACGAATGAAACATACTGTTTGATCGTGTGAAATAAGGTTTTCACGAGGATGCTTGTACGTTTGTGAGAAAGTTGAAAATTTTGGTAGGATACTCGGTAGCTAATTTAATATTCCGTGTGAGCGAGACAGATCCTTTCGATCGTATTGAATGAAAATGTGAATTTGCATGAATATTCAGGGACTGGTGATTCGACGGAGAAATATTTGGAATTTGCAACGTGGTAAGCGCGTGACACTAGATTCAGACGATACGTGAAATATACATGTAGGAAAATTTTAAATTACTGTAGCACGTTCAAAGAATATATTTACGATCAACATTCTTTAGCACGTGTAACGTTCTTCATTCTCGTGTTTTCCAATTTCATAGAGGCAACGTGGTGCTTTACGATACAGCTCGATTGGCAGTAATTCCAAAGTTTTCACGTCACCGAGGGAATCTTCACTTATCGTTAAGAAATATTCCCAAGAAATTTCAGTTTCAATGCTTACAAACTTCCCCGCGAAAGTGGAATGGATTTCTTTTCTTTCGTTTTTTTTTTTATTTCAACATCAACGTAACGGCAGGAAGATCGAAACGTTTCTTTAGGTTTCTCAACACTGAGCTTTTGAATGCTTTTCAAGAAAGTCAACGTTCGAAGTGCCTCGAGACGCGCGTTTACACAGGCGCGAAGAACACACATCCTCGCAGGCATTTTTCTAATATCGCGGATAGGAAACAAGAAAGTCAAACAAGACAGCCACGCGAAACGATATCACCATATCTCGGTGAGGGGGGCGGTGGAAAAAATCCAACCGAAGAAAAAACATTCCGATCGATCCGTGGAAACATAGAATTCAAAACGAAGCTCGAACAAAACTGAGTGTGTACTCGTTCAGACTGTCGTAACAAATCGTTTCCAACCACTCCCTCCCCATTGTGACCAGTAGACAATAGAGGGTGGGAGTGAAAAAAAAAAAACACGCGACCCCCAAGTTTCTACCTCGAGGTATTCCCGAAGCTTTCAAAGTCAAGCTGCCCAATGAAAATGGAAAAAAAAGGGAAAAGGAACACTTGGAGAATCGCGAGCAATCTTCGTCGAGTAACGTCGGTCGGTGACGTCTCGAAACGTCGCTCGATGAAAGCGCCAGACCGCGAGTAAACCGCTTCGCAACTACAACAGAGGAACCTGTACTCCCCCCCGGCGCGCGGAAGCTGCCGCGGCTGGCCAACTATCCCCTAACTTCATTAAAAGTTGCGCCGAATTTGCGCGAATCGCCTGTCGAACGTTTAACGTCCCCTAGAAATCACTGCTGTACCACCGGACACGTTGCTGAGAGCTGCACCGCAGAACCGTTTCGATTAAAATGTCACCAAACAGAACGCATTCATGGATTTACGCGGCGATACGGAGTAGTGTGTGTCCCCTATGTCGCTGTTAGACGCGTCGAGGAACAGTAATTGAACGAAGGAATTACCGGCGACGTAGGTTTCCTATTGTGCAGAACGTAGCATTTTCTTTTCTTTTTTTTTTAATTACGTGTCAATGATTATAATAATAATTATTTTACATTTAATATTACATTTAATAATTATATATTATTAAATATTTAATATTGTAACATTAAGTTATTTTTAATTATAACATTATAATATTTGTTACATAATAATTATTATTGGTCATAATAATACCCGCGAGTATTGTCGGTTTTTGATACTGTGCGAAATTTTATTTTACTTGAATTATTGCCACTAGATGGCAACGTTTGTTAAAGTTGAAAAAAAAAACGACAATACCTAATATTCGTCGATTATATTTTACTGAGTATGCCTTCACAAGTTACGGGAGCACGACGTGGAGAATGACAAGGTTACAAAGTAATTAATTAGAAAATCAAAGGGACGATTATGCCGTTAAAAGTTGAAATGAGTACAAATTTGATTTTGAGTAATACAATGTCAATTATTTTGCCGAAATTCTCCAAACAGTTCGACTTGCGCCGTTGACTGATGATTTTTCAATTGCTAGGACAAGAGAATTAGTTTATGATACAGCACAGTATTCTACTTTCCTTAAACTGCCAAAGAACTAAGAATTTCGTCGCGGTATCTTATAAAACTGCAAAGTACACCTCTGTAAAAATGAATATTTCCCTCGAAAAACTGAGGAAATTCCGCCAGAAGAATTCTAACAAACCACGTATTCGTGTGTTTGGTCCGTTTGTTTGAAGAAGCTGGACAAAGTGTTTCACGTCACGGTGGTGATACGTTTCGTTTCCCAAGACGAACCACTCTTTGAGAATAAATAGAGAAACGAAGTAATAACCTTCACTTTGCTGCTAATCAACGTTTAAATCCCTCATACGCACGCACGCACGCACACACACATACATACGAAGACCAAATTGATTAATTTTAAAAATAATTATTTTTCATCAACAAATTCACCGATCGATGATACCGATCCACCTAGCTACGTATGTATACTCACACACAAATATACATAAACCAAAGAGCAAATTGATTGATTATTAAAGATCGACGATAATGGAACCGATCCAGCTAGTTACGCATACTCGTACATACGTACATACGTACATATGATTATATGTGTGTGTGTGTGTATGTGTGTGTGTATACAAATACCAAATTGATTAACTCTTAAAGACGGAAAACAACTATTTTTCATTAACAAATTCATCCAGCCAGATACGCGCCTTCCAGAAAAATTCCACCGCGTAGTCGCTTTTGATCACTGAAGAGACTCTGTACGAGGCGTTTCACTCTGGAAACGTTTCATTTAAAAGACGAACTACTCTCTGAAAGTAGACAGAGAAGTAAAGAGAGAGAGAGAGAGATAGGGTGGGACTAAAAAGAGCGAGGAGGGAGGTGGAGGAGGTGGCTACTCGAATTCTCGAGCAAAGACGTTTACGACGAACGAGTTAAGTTGCGGATAAGGGTGGCTTCAAGTTCCAGCCGCAAGGAACCGTTCTAAAGTGCTCGTAGCCGACGGAGCGGAATCGATTTCTTGATAGACGTGCGCACTGATTCACGGCTACAGCCGTGAGGTCCTCGAGCGCGCGCCACGTCGCAACGAGAGACGTTCGCGAGACGAGCACGTTATCACTTTAATCGTCATTGTCGCTAATGAAATTCATTAGAATTCCTCCGGCGGCCGGCTGCGGCCGACGCCACCCGTTATCAACGACTATTAAGAATCGATAGTGGAGGGCCCAGCGTCGACCCTTGCCGCGTTTAATCCCGCTCCAAGGGTACCCGACTATTCTCTAGATCCTCTCTACGCGATATTTCCTACATATATATGTAAAATGATGTATATTAAATGTATTAAATATGAATATATAATATATATTGCGCTGATATATTAAAATAACTAGATATAATTAAATTTTACTAAATATCAATTTTATATTTAATATTGGAAACAAAATTATAATATCAGAAGATGCTACAACTTCATAAAAATTTCATATTTATTTGAAAATTTTATTAAACAAAAAATAAAAATAAAATTAAAAATTTTATTAAATAGCAATAACTTTATATATATATATATATATATATATATATTAATTGTAAAATATAATATACATCATGTTACATATATATAAATATATTGTCTAGCGTATAAACGTCCACGACGTTTGTCCCAATTGACGAGCGAATTTCCGAACGAACGCCAAAACGATCCACTTGTTGTTCATTTCTCAATCTCGAAAGTGTTACTACTTGCTAAATACCTTAACAAAAAGCAAATAATATAATTCAAGGAACAACTATGTAACGTAATATTTGCGGGACAAACAATTTCATTGCAATAATTTCCAATGAATTTTCAATGCTGTTCAATTTGTAGAGTTAGCAACGGCAATAAATAATCGTAAATTGTGTTACGGGTGTTACGTTGCTTCGTAAATCACGCATTTCTGAGAGGTATTTGATCCAGGGGTTTTAATTACATATTGGCAACCTTTTTTTTTTTGTTCTCGAGAGGCAGGAAAAATTCTCCTCTTCGTTAAAAATGTAGCGGATACTTTCTGAATTTTTCTCCGACATTCCACTCATAATTCTTTATTAAAAATCTTCTTCTACTTTCAAGAAGATATTTCCTACATTTACGTAACATATATGTATAAAATCTATATTTCACAATGTTTTCATCCAATGAATGAATTAACACGAGTGCTCGGTTTGCAAAGTTTGAAAACATCCTGTTTGATCAATCGTCGCGCGTGATTGTTCAAAATGTAACAGAAACTTAAATTGTCTGATCGACCTCACGACAATCGTAAACATCATTTTCGAGAATTCAACTACAAAAATTTCGCATTATGAAAATATTTATTTTCTCTTTAAATATTGTCAAATATTAATCGCGCGAGCGATGAAATTATAATCTTCATATCAATCTTCAATGGACTTAATCAGTTTAGTTTTCATATCAAAAAAAAAAAAAAAAAAAAAAAAAGAAAAAATGAAGGAAAGTCAGAGAGCATTATTTATTACTATTTCGTTAAAAAATCCATACGACGAATTAAAACCACATCTGGTACAGTCGCGTCCTGTCTTTCTGGAATTAAAAACGAGCAAACGAAAAATGGCAAAAGCAGAATTTTCTCTCTCGCTCTCCCCTCCTCTGTTTCTCTTTCTTTCTCTGTCTCGCGGCGTACGAACAACAAAAACCTGTCCCGGTGAATTTCGCAACGTTAACGCGTGACACAGTTGCGCGGAAGGATTTCGAGAAACAATAAAGCGCTCCCGTTTCTCTGCTACTTTTAATTAATCAACGCTGGTAACGACGCGCCGCGAAGAAAGGGATCATGGAAACAACCGATATGGTGGGGAAAAGCACGTGTTCGTTGAACCGCGTTACACACCTAATTAGTCACCACGATGCTAATTGGACCGGCGTTGGCACCGAGGCCAACGTTTCTTCCCTACTCTTACGGAGAAAATTCGATAGCGACAGTTTAGTTTCCCTCTCTCGTTTTCTCCACGGTCTTGCGCGATTTCTTGCCCGAAAGATCGAGTCCGGAGAAAGTTCGCTTCAAAGTTCCTTCCTCGCGTCGACGAAGATTAATTCCACAAAGGAAACTTGGAAAATTATTTTCTTTAGCGCGAGTTTTGAATTTGTTAATTTCCTTTCTTTCTTTTCCTTCTTCTTCTTCTTTTTTTTTCCTTTCTTTTGATGAAATTTGGTAACGAGAAATTTGCTCCTTTATCCGCGCGTACAAACTTCGTAAGCTGATTCTGACGGTTTTGCGAAACTTATTCAGGTTGGATAAACTGTGGAGAGCGATCCGAAGAGATAAAAACGTAGAAGTTTGAAAGGCGAGACGTTACGACAAAGAGAAGCTTCGCCGTTTCGTGTATTTACCTATATTGTGTTGTATCGTGACATACAGCGTACACTACTGAAAGACACGAGAGAAGATTCTCTAAGATTTTCTAGGATTGAGACAAGATATAATAATAAACATAACGTAGTTGATACTAATTTGGTCTTCGTTACTTGACGTAGTAGCAACATCAACGACATGGTGGTTACTAATAAGTATCCAGAAATTGATACAATCTCGCGATTCAATAAAATGAAAAGTTCCGTGCGAAAATTTCGAGATGAAACTGTAACCGTTACAACTTTTAGTATTGCAAATCTCGCAGTCATTCGTTTCTAAAATACTGCTCAATGACTTGACACAGTCTCACAATTTTCTTACAATTCACGCGGTCGTTCGTTTTTAAAAAATTACTCAAAAACTTGATACAATCTAACAATTAAATAAAATAAAACATTCTACGCGAGAGTTTCGAAGATGAAACTCTAACCATTGCAATTTGCGCAGTCATTCGTCTCTAACGTACTGCTCAATGACTCGAGCTGTCATCCAAAGTAGACTGAGACACCTCTCGAACAATATACTACATCATATAACCTCGACTTAAAAGCACCGCCGCCATGCCGCGCAAAAATGCACGATAAATCGGCAGTTAGTGAGAGGCCACGCGTTTCTTATTCCACGGAGGATAATGCCGCGCATTAAATCGATATCAACGGAACGGATACTCTCGCGACGGTAACGAAGGTAAAGCCGCGTCTCTCGCTTTTTCCATCCCTGGTCCTAGGCGTTGCCCCGTGCATGGCCAGCTAACAAATCGCGCCACCAACACCAACACCAACATCGTCACCGTCACCACCGCTATTCGCCATCGGCAGTAACGTGTACAGAGAGTTCTAGCGGCTGTCGCCATAAATCGAGAGGCAATTTGTCCGGACCGGTCACGCTCTTCCGTCCCTCGTGTCTCGTAATCGTTCGTGGCCAGCTTTCATTTATGCCCACCCCCACCGACCACCCACTCTCGCTCGCTCGCCCCTCTTTGAATTCGTACGATCCCGCTATAATTCGCCGACAAACGAAGCTAAAGGGGTCGTACGGCGAATGCGGACCGTGTTCCAGTAGCGCGACCCCGGCCATCTGGCTTCCTCTTTCGCCGACCGCCTACCCATTCAAACTTTCCGACGACGCACTTCACCAACCCCTTCAAGGACTTCAATTGCCACGTTTCAGAGCACGCCGGCTTTCCCATTATGATTTTATTGCCACTGTTATCGCCGTTATTGAGAACGCGTCGACGCGGAAAACTGAACTGGCCGATACTCGCCCCCAGCCGGGATTGTCAGTGATTCTCTCTCTCTTTTTTTTTTTTTTAAATAAGGACGCGAAAGAGATTTAGGGTTGTTTCTGGAAGGAGTGTAGAGAATCTTGAAACTTTCTGGGAAATCTCGGTTTCTGGATTTTTTGGAATCATTTACGCGAAATATTTTAGACGTTGATCCCTGGACTAGTGTCGTAATAGTTTCGAAACTAGTCGTTTATACAGGGTGGGCCAAAAGTTTCTTCCCACCTATTTTTTTTTTTTTTTTTTTTTAATGAAACATCAAAATATAAGGGAAAAAAATCAATTTTATCAATTTTAAAGTAAATTCAAGTTCAACGTGGTTTTTTCATTATGTTTTAAAAACGTTACTCCCTTCGAACGTTGAAGAGATGCATCACAGCGTTCGAAAATTAATAAAAGAAATAATTAAATTGTTAATTAAAAACTTATATAAATTAATTAAATTAAGAAACTGCAGATTTATTTCAGCAGGAAGTGATTTCTGGCCCATACTATATTTTTGAAGAATCCTTCCATATTCTACAATACCAAATATTTCTTCCCAGTCATTCTGCAATTTTCATCTCAGCGTCAAAATCAGCGTTTAGTGTAACAAGCACGTTTCTCGTCGCAAGTAGTTGAGAACATTTTTAATTGCAACGAAATGCGAGAGGGTTGAAATTTCAAACTCGTACATACACGCAAATCTATATTCGCACTGTATTTAAAATAAGTTTATAATTTACTTGTTAAATCAACGCTATCTTCGAGAATTTCTTCGCGTTGTTCCTTCTCGCTGGCATAGCGGAAATATATTTCAGTGCCATTATTTCGTAACTCGTTCGCGGTATCTAGGACGATACCTAGAGAGTGGACGGAGGATCGACAAGAAAAAGAACTTTTTACTCGGATTAAAGAGAGGGTTTTACCTCGGGAAAGATTTGCTCGTGGATCCAACCTTCACCAGGATTTCATCCCCGGTCTTTCCTGTGTACGAAACGCTCGCTCCTTTTATGAAATTTTTCCGCGAATTCTTCAATTTCTCGCGTAACGAGAACGCGATTCAGTTTAAAACGGTTAGTTCTTCACAAACGTCGATTGCTACTTTGCAACCTTCTTCGTATTTAAGCGGCAGAGTGTTTTCACTCGTTGAACAAACTTCGTAACATCGTCCTCGTATATAACACGTTAGGATGAAACTTATTTCTCGTGACGTTGGTGTAGAAACTGGCTGCGAGACTTCGATCATCTCGACAGTAATTAGTGTTGAAGCTCTTGTACAGAGATAGAAAGAGTAAGAAAGAAGGGAGTGAGTCTACACAAAAAAAAAAAAAAAAAGAAATATAGAACGAAATTGTTTTCATCCAAGCCATCATTTTCGAGCAGACAGTTTAGCTTAGAAATTGGTTTGGCGTACTTGATAAAGTTTTAAATTATTCTTTTTCTCTATTCTATACTATCAGAATTAGTTAAATTCGAATACAGTTGATTTCCTCGACCAGAGGTACCCTGTATATTCATCTGAAAATTTATTTACTAATATATTATTTATTAATTTATTAATAAATTTATTCTCTTTACTTTGTAAATGATTCATTGAAATCATTCTTTTTATCAAAGGTAATTATCGAAAATGATTTACAGATTGATTACTTGTTTTAACGAATCGAATAGACGACTTACGACAACGACGAGTATAAATTTATGTTTTACATTCCGTGTGCATGGCTGTCACGAGTATGGCAACGTCGAATAAACATTCGAACCAGTTCATTTCTCTATCATTTCATTTCCTCGCGTGAAACGAATATGAATTTCGGGGATAGTTTCCTGGTTAAGAATTTTACTGTGTCAACAAAATTACTGTGTCCTTTGAGAGAAGAGAACGAAGAACGACATAAGCAACGGGCAAGATTAAATGAAACGAATTCAGTCAATGAACTTGCAAACACTCTGTCTTTTGCATTCGTCTCATTACTGTACGAGCAAAAATGAAAATGAAATGATAATCGTTACAGTATAACTACATGTTAAGCGTGTCAAAGTGTGAGAGTTGAAGAACTTACTTTGTATATATATTACACGATATGTACAAAGTTCTAGAAAGCATAAAGCTAGTGAACATCAGAAATTCAATTCAGACGAATTTATTAAATGTAAAACTTTCGAGAACTATTATAATATTCCACTGCTCCAAATTGATAAATTCCAACAATAATCGAGTGAAAATTTATAAATTCCATGGAAGAAGTCACCTTTGAATCGTCGAACTGACAATTGTCAGTCATCTCCCTAACAAGAGTTAAAAACGCGCCGCGGAAAGTAACAACCCTAAGCAACAAATCCCTTTCTCCATAGCTCTTTGCCAGTGAAGTGCCTCGCCGCGTGTCTCTTTATAACGTGCACGTGACACGTAACAACGTCATTATTCGACGATTCGCCGCGACGTATCCGCGGTGCTCAAAAAAAAAAAAAAAAAAAAAAAAAAAAAACAACGTAAATAGCAACGCGCTGTTACGGGGACGATCAAACTTATCTCGTTCAGCGACGGCGAGGCTCTCCCTTCTGTTACGCGTATTTACCGGACGATTTGAAAACACAGGTCGAGAAGATGAAAGCCCAAGTTCTCTGTTTATCCACCTTTGCATATCTCGAGCGGATCGAGGAGGAACACGCTCGCAACTCTCTCTCTCTCTCTCTCTCTCTTTCTCTCTGTTTGCCAGCGACGATACAACACACCCGCGTACTTACAATTTCTACGTTCGCAGCGGAGAGTGAGATAGCAAGGTGAACGAGTGAGAGAAAAAGAGAGAGAGAGGTACGTCGATTACTCATCTTCTGCCGTTTGTATCTCTAGCGTGCACGCTTTTATGGGCCGCATTTGCATACTTTGTGTCCGCGATGTATCCTTGTCTCGGCGGGTTTTAAAGCTCTTTCCGGCATTTGTCTGTCCGGGCAGGAAGAGGTCTCTCTCGTCATGGATATTCATCGCGGCGATTCCCTTTTCCCTCCCAACGGCCACTTATTCCTTCGAACACGGCGATACTTCTTCCTCCACGTATGAATAATTAACCGCGACGAATTTTTTTTCTCTTTTCTCTTTCTCGTCCCTCTCGTCCCTTGATTCTTGACTCTTTGTTCGCTTCTTGTTCGGGAGAATCTTACGAGAACAATATGGTGTTAGAACGTGAGACACGTGTCATTCGATCGATCATTCACCAGCCCAAGGTCTCCTCCTCCTTCCATCGTTCGATATCATAGACGAGGACTTTGTTCAGTCGAAGAATTTCGACTGGAGTGAATTACTGTCAATGTGCCATGTTATCCACTTGGAAGGACGATTGCAAGGCTGTTTTATTTTAAGATTTGTGAAAGTATCGTCGGTCCTTCCGACAGTTGTCCAACATCCTTCCACGAGGATCATCATCCTTCTTATTTTTTGAAATTGTCAGCAGCCTGCAGTAAGTATGACGAATAGTCCTCGACGTATCCGAATTAACACACTGCGAACGGCAGACGCGAATTCACGTCTTTCAGTTTTCAACTGTCGCGATGTAGGCAAACGTTATACGTAATTTATATTATATACAATATTATATAAATTTTCAGGAAGTAGGGAAATTGTTTCCTAACACACCACACCAAGAAACGTTACTAGAGGTATTTTCATTTTATTTAATAAAATACGTCTAAAACGAAAAATAATCAATAATTCTAATTATTAATAAAATGATACGCTTGTCAAATGCTGTACATTCTCTCTTGAACCTTTTCAATCATATATTAAATAATTCAAAAAATACGAGAAAGTACAGGCTATATGTTTGTCAAAGCATATCGTTCTCAATGCGTTACTATAAATACAAAATAAATAAATAGTTAAAATCTAAAATACATAGTAAACAGATTCTTGAATATTACCATAAACAGTATATAGTAATATTTAAGAATGTTTTATCAATGTGAATTAAACAAGTGCATATATGCGTTGTACGAAGTTTCCCTGTTGCTCCAAAAATGTGCGAGCCCTGGGAGCAAGGTTAGGCGCGCCAAGTGCGGTGCGCAATGTGTTTTAAGATGTAAAGCGGATACATAGAAACTTCGGTCCAAAGTTCAGCCACATGGATGCGTTTTCTTACTATCGAAGATTGATTCAAGACTATCGTATATCTGAGAGTTCAAGTTGTTTCGAGATTACATCAGTATAAGATATTAAGTAAGAAATAATTACGTGTTCCAGTGAAAGAGCTTCTTTCACGTTTTAAATAAAGTTTACCAAATCAAATATATGTCGTTTTGTTTGACCATTCTCGAGGTAAAATTATAATCTCGTCACTCTGGAAATTCGCCTCAATTTCGTGACAATGAGATGAAATAAAAAGCATCATAAAAATGTATTGATAAAAGGAGCGTGAATATATATTTAGGCACTTTCAACCATCTGTGCGTTATAACCTGCTCAGTATGCTTCAGCAGTTACTTTCCAAAGTGGTATATTATTCAGCACTGCGTTCACTTTCTGTTTCGGAACCTAAACTCGCACCAAGTCCGACTGAATTATTCAGCAAAGATTAAGACAACCTTCTCACTCGCACGTAGCAACAAAAATACGTATAAACAGAAATTTTATTATCCTTTAATCCCCAGTTTCCTTTCCTCTAATTCGCATATTTTCTTTTTTTTTTTATTTCATTTTTCTCTTTCTGAAAGATGTTCGTCAAAAGGTTCAGAAAGATTTCAGTAGAAACAATTATGCGAGACACGGCAGGCACCGTTCATGGTTCTTAATCAACTCTCTGCACGAGAGAAAGAAAGTTATCATGAAATAACCATTTTTATAATCTTGGAATAACCAATTCGTTTATTTCAACTCTTTGCCCTCATTTTTTGTATCATTAATGAGATTTGTATCATTAGAAATAGTGAGTGAAGTATCATTTCGAATAAAATGACGTAGAATATAATATATTAATATAATATATATTGTTATATATAATTAACATAATTATAATATTATAATTAGTATACTATAATATACATACATGAAAAATTTCCTTCACCATTTTATAAACTTTCGTATGAACCAATAAGAAGTTTAATGTACGTGAATTATCCCGAATTATTTGAATAATAATTTGACGAGTGCGTACGATGATAATGAGTGTCAACTGACTCACGATTCTCTCTATCCTCAAGAATTTCTTCTCTTGAAATTTTATTGCTTCTCTCACGTTGTAATATATCGTACAACACCCATCTACGTTCATTATAATTATCAGCAATTATAAAAAGATTCTGTAATTTTAGCTGTTCGAATGTAAAGGATTAAAGCAGAAATTTCGTATGTCTGTACCTTATTGAGAAAACGCGAAAACATACGGTACACAAAACACATTCTGGACACTTCATCCCTGTATCACATATCTGAAATATCGAAACGTAATTTCAACAGTAAAAGACCGCACGTCCAACGTTTGAATTTGAATTACGTCAAATCTGCCCGTGTCTAATTGCATGAAATCCGAGTTCAATTTTTTTGAATCTTCAGTGCCTGAAACGGATGTCCGGTGCGTAAATTTCTCAATCGTTATCTAGAAATTCAAAATGTTAAAATTTCTCGGACTCTCACGTCCGAACGTTCGAATTACTGAAATCTCATTTCAGTTTGAATATTTCGAATTTTCCCAAGAAAAAACTGCGAGGTCTGCCGTGAAAATTCGAAAAAGGTAGACGAGAGTGTCTCTGGCATTATTTAACTGGCAATTTCTTCACCGCTTTCTCGCGGCGAACGACTGCGGTTCTTCGCGGATCTATGAAAAATTCAAAAACACGAAAATGTCCGGAAAAGAAAATTAAGGACACAGAAATGTCGTACATAAATATGCAGAAATACGTGAAACGTTCCAAATGTCGTACACTTTATAATATTCAGCAGATAGAAACGAAAACATTTTCGTCTAATCGCCACTTTTTTTTATTAATCATACTCGCAAATATATGAATTTGCAAAAGTCTGTAAACACGCGCAATTCATATAAATGTAATGTGATTTCGAGGAAACATCGCGATCGAGTTTCGTCAACCTCCTCCTCTCGTTTCTTCGTGGGGAGATAACGATTCAAATTTAACTAGACTTTCGTTTGATTACAACTAGTGATGGGCGCGAGACGACGTGAGTATATACTTGGTTGGCCGATCGTGCGCGTTGCATCTTAACCGTGACAGGCGTCTTGCTTGCAATCCCATTCCGTCGAGTCACTTCACGATTGTACACATCAATTACCGCGAGAATCTACGTGAACACCGAGCTAAATAATTCCGCAGCGAACAGGTTTAACATCGTAGCAGTCTCGATTTGAAAATTTATTTATTGTAAATTTATATCTACTTTGTAATTGTTGTTGTTACTGTACAATCCCGCTCGAAAAGGACACTTTCATTTTTAATATTCGATACTTATCGCGGATTATCATATGCCTATGCGTACTTTGTAACACAGAATATAATGTATCAATATATTAATATATCAACAGAGTGATACTTTTGTATAAAATGTGTTTTGTATTTATTGTATTTAATTATACTGTGCGTAAAGCATTTGCTGCAAATACAACAATTTATATTATTTACTGTATTTATTGCATGTAATTTATAATTTACAGTTATTGTACTGTTTCTATTAAACAAATGTTATTTTAAAATTTTTGAGCGTGAATGTACGCGGAAGAGATTTCTTTCAATGATCACGTGTTTCTTCGTTAACATTTCACGAATGACATTACAATATTAATAGAGGATTTTGCCATTCGTGTAAGACATTCCGTAAAAGTTGAATTTTATGTAAAAAAAAAAAAAAAAAAAAGAAAAAATACGTTGAAATGAGTAATGGCTGACCTACTTTCCGATTCCATTTGCATTTTGGGATTTTTTTCTCTAAAAATGATGAATATTTAATAAAACGAAATAATTGAATTGGTGGCCGCTTTCCAGTCAGTTTCGAATATTAAAAAATATCGAAATTTGAATGAAAGTACGTTTTCTCTTCTAAATATAATATATGTGCTGTATACGCACATATATTTTATAATATAACGTACTCAATATTTCATATATTTTTACGTTCTCGCTCAATTAATTAGCATAAAAATCTGCAGTTATTCATCATCTAAATAATCAATTTCACAAATTATCATAACGAGCAACAAGTTCGTTCGCCCCTCAGTACATTTACTTTCAAGAATACCATAAAAGTTACTCAACACAGTGAACACATTTCGTCTAATTATCTCGGAATGATTGAAACAAATCTCGTACGCAGGTATACCTATCATCGTGAAAATTTTAGAAATATACGTTGAAAAGATTCGTAACAGATCTTACGAAGCATCGGCTATTCACCAAAAACGAACATAAAACTTGGAAACGCAGGAAATTAACACATTCGTGGAACATTCGTTAAATAATCAAGCTTCCAATGGGATTTCCACTAGTCAATTATTAATGTACTACAGTCGCTGTAATAATTACTATTACGTGGTATACCATGTCGACTGTGTCACTCCAGATGTGATCGGGGGGGAAAAAAGAAAGAGTCAAAAAACAAAAAGTCAAAAAACGAAACGATCAAAAAGTCACACAAGAGTCAAAGGACCTGTAGGAAAATTTTCATCGAAGAAGAATCGTGGACAATCTATTCCCCGTTGCGGCTGCATACCTATCTCAGCGATGCATGGATTATGACACTCGTAATCAGACGAGATCGAAGGACGGGCACGAGGGTCAAAGGCCAGAGTGACTTTTATCGAAGAGGATCGTCGATAAATCGGACGGTGGTAGGCCGATATTAAGAATCGGCGCGACGTACAATAGACGGCGATGGAGCACGCGCTTAATAATTAACGGATTCCGCGGTATCCGTGGAAGAGGAGAGATGAAAACGTACGCGGCAAACGAGGCATCGGCCGGCAAACAATGCCGCTCATTACCGTCCATATCCAAGCGCTCGAGTCCTCGTAACGAGACGCAAGTAGCGGCATTCGTGATTTCCACCGTGATAACCTAATAATCATCGTGGCAAACGATGACCTCCCTCCCCCCTCTCCCCCCCCCCCAGTTCGCTAGATACCATTCGCCTCCTCGATATCGTTCCCCCATTGATTATTAATTGCGTCTTAATCATCCACCGTCGACCTTTTATTCACTCTAACGAGACCAATCATCCGTCATCTTCGAATCTGTCGGCAATCGCTCGAGTTGAAAACGAGAGCACGAGGAATGTAGTTTTGTATTAGATCCCATCTTCTTTTCAATACTGTTTCCCCAACTGTTTATTAATTGCGTCTTAATCATCCACCGTGAATCTTTCATTCATTCGACCAAACCTCTTCCTAGGGGACCAATCATACTCTGAATCCGTCAGCAGTTGCTCGAGTTGAAAACGAGAGCACGAGGAATGTAGTTTTGTATTAGATCCCATCTTCTTTTCAATACTGTTTCCCCAACTGTTTATTAATTGCGTCTTAATCATCCACCGTGAATCTTTCATTCAGTCGACCAAACCTCTTCTTAGGGGACCAATCATACTCTGAATCCGTCAGCAGTTGCTCGAGTTGAAAACGAGAGCACGACGAATGTAGTTTTGTATTAGATCCCATCTTCTTTTCAATACTGTTTCCCCAACTGTTTATTAATTGCGTCTTAATCATCCACCGTGAATCTTTCATTCATTCGACCAAACCTCTTCTTAGGGGACCAATCATACTCTGAATCCGTCAGCAGTTGCTCGAGTTGAAAACGAGAGCACGACGAATGTAGTTTTGTATTAGATCCCATCTTCTTTTCAATACTGTTTCCCCAACTGTTTATTAATTGCGTCTTAATCATCCACCGTGAATCTTTCATTCATTCGACCAAACCTCTTCCTAGGGGACCAATCATACTCTGAATCCGTCAGCAGTTGCTCGAGTTGAAAACGAGAGCACGACGAATGTAGTTTTGTATTAGATCCCATCTTCTTTTCAATACTGTTTCCCCAACTGATTATTAATTGCGTCTTAATCATCCACCGTGAATCTTTCATTCATTCGACCAAACCTCTTCTTAGGGGACCAATCATACTCTGAATCCGTCAGCAGTTGCTCGAGTTGAAAACGAGAGCACGAGGAATGTAGTTTTGTATTAGATCCCATCTTCTTTTCAATACTGTTTCCCCAACTGTTTATTAATTGCGTCTTAATCATCCACCGTGAATCTTTCATTCATTCGACCAAACCTCTTCTTAGGGGACCAATCATACTCTGAATCCGTCAGCAGTTGCTCGAGTTGAAAACGAGAGCACGACGAATGTAGTTTTGTATTAGATCCCATCTTCTTTTCAATACTGTTTCCCCAACTGATTATTAATTGCGTCTTAATCATCCACCGTGAATCTTTCATTCATTCGACCAAACCTCTTCTTAGGGGACCAATCATACTCTGAATCCGTCAGCAGTTGCTCGAGTTGAAAACGAGAGCACGAGGAATGTAGTTTTGTATTAGATCCCATCTTCTTTTCAATACTGTTTCCCCAACTGTTTATTAATTGCGTCTTAATCATCCACCGTGAATCTTTCATTCATTCGACCAAACCTCTTCTTAGGGGACCAATCATACTCTGAATCCGTCAGCAGTTGCTCGAGTTGAAAACGAGAGCACGAGGAATGTAGTTCTGTATTAGATCCCATCTTCTTTTCAATACTGTTTATTAATTACTTCTTAATCATCCATCGTGAACTTTTCATTCCCTGTAACATCTGTCTTTGAATCAGTCAGCAATTGCTCGAGTTGAAAACAAGAGCATTGGGAATGTAGTTTTAAAACAATACGATATATCTGAAATATTAAATTCCATCGCCTCTTCAATACCGTTCCTCTATCGATTATTGATTACGTTTTAATCATCCACCGTGAATCTTTTATTCCTCATGATTATGAGAGTGTGAAATCGTATTTCGAATCTGTCAGCAATCGACAAATCGAGTTGTAAACAAAAGCACGGGGAATGCATAATAGTTTGGTAACAATACGAATTCGTATGTATTCGAAATATTATGTATGATTACTGATTATTAGTTACGTCTTAATCATCCACCGTGAATCTTTTATTCATTCGATCAAACCCTCTTCTTACAGGACCAATCATACTTTGAATTCGTCAGCAATTGCTCAAGTTGAAAACAAAAAGAGCATGAAGAATGTAGTTTTGTAACAATACGATGTGATTTGAAACACTAAATTCTATCTCCTTTTCAACATTGTTCCTCTATCGATTATTGATTACGTCTTAATCACCCGCCGTGAATCTTTTATTCATGATCGGTCCAATCCTTGTTACGGGACCAATCATACTTTGAATTTGTTAGCAACTGCTCGCATTGAAAAATGTAGTTTTGTAATAATACTTTGTACTTAAAATGTAACTGATTAACGAAAGTATACCAAAAAAAAAAAAAAAAAATAGGAAAAGTATACGAAAAATTTTTATACAAAATAGTTTAAAGAATTTATTAAAAATTTCGAATGGCACACTGCAATTTGATAGAAGTATTTGAAACAGCACAAATAATTTGTAAATTGAAATTCAAGATTTAATATTCTGATTAATTTTTGGAGACCAATTAATTAGGAAATTATTTTGCGATAATTCGTTTTAATTTTTCTCGTACAAGACACAAGGATCTTCACTTTTTACAATTTAACATCGAATCTTTCCTCTTGAGATGCGCGTGTCGATATATTTCTTTAAATGTTTAAAATATTTCTGCCAATTTTCAAATAAAAAAACTATAAAGTTTTTGAAACACGAGGACTTTAAACTGTCATAGAAACGCTCACGATATATTATAGTACATTCACACTGGCCAATTACAAAGAACAAACAGATGTTAATTTTATCGACAAACATATACGATAGGAGGTAAAAGTTATCAGATGGAAATTAATCACCACAGAGTTAATAAACGGCTGATCATTTGATATAGCAATCATTAGGCGCGGTGTGCAAGTTCGCAGGACTTGGCATTATGTCAAAAAAGCATTCAACGTTGGAAACACACACACACACACACACGGGGATTCTTGAGAAAGTTTCTCGAAGAAGTATGTCGTTTCTCGTAGATTCTTTGCTCCAAGGTAAGCAACATGTTCACACTGCTGATAGTAATAAAAAAGCCGAGATACTGTATCTTCTGCCATCATCTTCTCACACACTCATACACCGGTCAAAATGGACAATTATTCTTTACGTTTAGCAACTGCGTGACTTCCACTCATTACACTTCGTTTGATATCATAATGACCGGCAATTAGTCACGTCGCGTGCCTAACGTTGCATTCGTTCTCTCCGATTGTCACTCTTTGCTTTCCTCCTTTATTCAGCGTGCACGCGAAACTAACGTGGCAGCACTCTCAGATAATTATTCATCTTTCAATTTTGCCATTTTGTATCTTTCAAGCTCGTTATCATGGTGCATTTAATTCGAATTAGTGAATTGCAATGAAACTGAGAGAGAGCTTCAACGAGATTTTTTAAAGATAATTTTAAGATCTCTTTCAGTTCAGTCAGTGTGTTTCTTTTTTCCTTTTTAATGGAGAAAAAGGAACTCTTAATATGATTTTTTAATTTTTAACGTATGATTAATTTTTGCAAGATTCTTTGTACGTACATATGTAACATACGTATAATTAGGATTCTAAAGAATTTTCTGTTATTTGAGCAACAAGCACAAGTTCGAAGTTTACACGTTTCTTACAAAACCATGGTCTGATGTCCAAAAATTACTCAATGCACACTGATCTATCGCGTGTTATCTTCTAACACATTCCAACGATAAGTGAATTTTATTTTCCAAGTGAGCGACATACATAAAAGATGACATGATCGATATTAAAGGACATCGTAGCATAACTTCGGCCTGGCGTATTTAAAAATTCAGAGGATGACTTTTGACAGTCAGTAACTATTCTAGTCCTCAATCAATTTTTCATTTTAAATCGACGTCGATATTCTCTTCCTGCATTATCACGTTAGTTTCCTTAATATTAATTTGAACAAAGAATACTGCGAACTCTTAGGAACGTTAATATACAAAAACTGAAAAAGTAATAATTCAACGTTAAAAAATATTTAACACTGGAAAATTAGAAGAATGGTATTCTGAATATTGCATCGAGAGAGGAGGGGAGAGAAAGTAGGAAGAGGAGAAAGAGTAAAAGGAAAATGCGATTCGTCCGGGTCTTTTCAGAAAAAATTTGCAGCTAGTCTGTGTCTTTGACCTGGAATAGTGAAAAATAGATAAAGAGACTTATTTGTGCGAATGAAAAAGCTGTGAAATTCGTGGCGAATCTGAAAAGACTGGACTGGTATTTTCTCTGGTTCCTTTGATAATAATAATTTTCTAACACCTGTGTGTCGTATATGTGTGTGTGTCACGTCGACTGTTGTCGTGTTATGATTATCTGCATAGTTTAAGCACGTTACGAATACTCAACAATTTTCAAAATATTTCCAAATTTAAGTTTCTTCAAAGGCACGTGGACAGCTCAGAGATCAATCAGACGAAGTTTTATTAAAAACAATTTGCACTATGCAAATGTTCCCTTGCTGATAAAATCTTCGATTGATGGAAGAGTTTAATCGTTATAATACAATCGTTGAACTGCGAATTCTTATGCATTAAATTTGAAAGTGCAAATTTGCAAAGAAAGAACATAATATAGAAATATGTGTAAAATATATAAATATGTGCTTTTTATAGTACTTAATTCTTCTCGTTAGTTCTAATTTTTTTAATTCCATTTTCAAAAATATATAATTATTACAACGTTGTAACTAAACTGTTCCAAACTAATTATTACAATATAATAACCAACTGTCCCAAAATTTCTATTTTTAATGGAATATGTACCGTATTATATAATTTTTATTTAATTATTACAACGTTATAACTAAACTGTTCCAAACTAATTATTACAATATTGCAACTAACTGTCCCAAAATTTCTACTTTTAATGCAATATATGACGTGTTACATAATTTTTTCCGTTTTCTGATTTTCATAACACTTTTTATTGTCTCTTCGTTTTTATGGAGTAGATTACCTTCTCTTTCAGCGAGTATCCTTTCTCTTTCTGAGCTAACGTCTCTCGTTTGAATCGAGATCATGACTCACGATCGTCAAACGAATGATTCACAACATTCTTGGCTATCCTATCTTGAGTATAGTTACAGCGCTTTCTGTTTTCCAAGTTAAGATTGAAATATGCAAATTTCTCGAAAGCTGCAGTTTATAATTTCCTCAATAGTGGAACATCGTGGTCCTGTGGCGCAACGGATAACGCGTCTGACTACGGATCAGAAGATTCCAGGTTCGAATCCTGGCAGGATCGGATGATATTTATCAATTTTTGTCCATAAAACTGTTTTTTAATGA
Source organism: Tetragonisca angustula (assembly GCA_036937485.2). Lineage (NCBI taxonomy): Eukaryota > Metazoa > Arthropoda > Insecta > Hymenoptera > Apidae > Tetragonisca > Tetragonisca angustula. The sequence continues at coordinate 708,251 of JAWNGG020000052.1, read as the reverse complement.
CCCATCTAGCGTTTAATGACACATTTTACTCCTCTCTTCTATCTGTGTTGTATATCACAGAGCAACGATACATACGTATGTATGTGTGGCTAGAAGCGTAACGATCAATTTATGTTCTTCACGAGATGCATATTGTATCAGAGAACAACAAATCTATCAGTTATCATTGGAAGAGTAATCTGTACGTCGATTCAATCGACTGTTTCTGTGAATTAAAATAACAGGAATATTTTGTAATAAAATCCTGTTTGAATATTAATCCACATTTGCATCACAACTACGAATTTCATGATTTGAATTGCATGTATCAAACGTGTGTTATAATTTGTCAGATCTCGATTTATAAATATTTACACTGAAATACCAGAGTATGGAGAACTCTAATCAGTGTAAGTTGCTTCTGATTAAGAACAATTTGCGCTATGAAAATATCACAAAATTTGACAAAATTTTCCGCCAACACAACAGTTTAATCGTTGTTATATCGTCACTGCAGCATAATTATTAGAATATAACGACTAAAATACTACTAAAAATATTACTACCTAAAATACCATTATTATATAAATGACTGGAAATGATAATTAAACTGTTCCATCGATGGATCGTTTGATCACTTGTACTAACTTCTAAATCTCACATTATTTATACTCGCGAAATATCTCTATACCTGAACGAACACAGCTCATCCATGAAACGACCGGGAAAACATTAGCAGAGAGACAGAAGAAGAAATAATTGCGAAAGATCCGTCAATTTTTGATGAATTTTCCCCATCCTATCAAGCAGAATTTATCTACAATATCCGGCCAATCATTTTCCCATCATTGGTCATTTAATTTCAGATCGCTTCAATTATACCGCCCGATATTCCTTCCCTCTCTGTTCAATCTTACTCCCGACCGTAACCGAACACACAAACGCAACGTAGCAGCCGGTTTCTACTTATCCGTACAGACCAGCCTGCGAAGTGGAGCTAACACGCTCGACGATCTCATTCAACTATCTCGCCCCGATCCGAATCGGAAGACGCGAGGGGAGCCGCTCCGTCGTCGTGGAAATTTACGATCGCGTTTCAACCGACGCGAATTTATACGGGTGAGCAAAATCGACGGGTGGGGGGAGGCGGCGTTGATCGTTCTAATCAGCGAGGAACGGGCGCGGGAAATCTGACGCGGGGATGCAACACATCCCGGCTCTAACCCCAAATAACACGCCGTTAATGCGAAGTTAATTGTTATCCGCGGCTCGTGGCGAACTGAACGAATGTTTTCATCAATGTTGCGAACGAGTAATATACGCGACGCGCACGAGCCGAGCCGCGAGTTCACCGAACGAGCCAGTAATTAAACGGAAATTATAAGCCAATTATAAATGATTAATTTCGCCGACCGACCGAAAATAACAAAAGCCACGAGAGATCCCGGCCAATAATACTCGGCGGCACAACTATCCACCACTTTTCTGCGTGTCGTTCTTTTATCCAGTAACACGCTTCGGCACAAAATTGGGATCATTATTAACGTAACGAAGGATGCTCGCGCAAAAAGGTAGTGACAATTTTATTTGACGTGGTAAAGCCGAGTTTTCGTATCCTCGATATCTTTGACAAGTAATGCGAAACTCGACTGAAAATGTGTAACGAAATATAACTGGAAATATTCGCATTAATTGAACAGACTTTCTTCATTTCGATGAATTAAAGTTATATCCTCGTAGCAAATTGCAAACGTTAACTGTTAATACAAATACAGGGTTATGCTTCGTTTATCGGGCCACTAATAACGAAAATAGATTGTCCATTGTCAGACGCTGAACTAGATCGCTTGAAAATTGGTCAATTATACAAATGTACAAATTACTTAGCTCGTTGAGTATCAAATTATTAAACCAAATAACCTACTGATGCTGTTAAATGTGTTAAATGTTAATAACTAAACTCGCAGATGTTTGTACAAACGCACTTTTTTTTTTTAAAACAGAATTTAAGTAAAAATCAGTCGCAATAAGATTTTATATTTCAAAGAGCACGCAACAAATTAGAAATGCATCTGTTTTTAAACGTGTGTCTTCATATTTATTTAATGTATCGTAATATGTTATCTTCTTTAAATCCCCTAATAAGTAAAGCAATTATTCGATTATCTGATTATAGGATTATCTGTACAACGTTCTAGTTCGCAGCTCTCGAAACTTTCTGTAAATACGTAAACATGCGCAGTGTCTGTTGTTGACGAATTAATTTATTAACAATCGTATATCCAAAAAAGAAAAATCAATGCATCAAATCGTACGTTAAATATCAAGATGGCAATGTTGCAAAATATCATATGAAATTGCAAATTACAAGTACACATTTAAATAAACATTTAACAGATGAAACACACTGAAGTACGCATTAAATACCAATCGTAAACAGACAACAATCGCCGTTTCTCAACTGGCATGCTTCGCCAGAGAGACCATTGTCGCCACCCCTGTTATACGTTTCTTCTACTTCGATACCCATTAACCTTAACGACCGCAAGAACATCGGATTTCCTGTATTTCCAGAGCATCGTCCATTATTTTTCCTCTTTTTGACCGACGAGAAACCAACCGGTTATGTACTCCGTAGCAGTCCTTCAACCACCGGCGTCGAGGGGTTGGGATCGATAAGATCGATAAATCAATCGGCTACCCGCGACACTCTTGCCCGACCATGTCTTACTCTACGAGAAGTTTCTCTTCGTTCAACCCGTCTACTACCCTACTCTTCTCTTCTTTTCTCTCTCTCTCTCTTTTCTGTCGTTTTTACGAAACAACGAAGGCTCGCAATACCACGCGACCACCTAACTGTTAATTAAACCAAAGGAATTATATTATAAAGCAGGGAGGAGCTAAAGGACCCGTTCTTTCCTTCTCTCCTTTCGTTTTTCTGTTTCCTTTCGACGTAGCGAGCAACTTGTTCTCTGCGTGTGGCAAAAAAAAAAAAAAAAAAATACTCCATTTATCCGGGGTGTCACGCGTTTTAGATTTAACGCTCTTCGTGGAGATGCTTGTTTTCGCGCTGTGTTTTGTCGAGAGGTTACGCTACGTGCTCACGCTGTATTTTTGTTTTTTTTTTTTCTTTTTTTTCAAACGATTCTCCCGACAAACTCTATCGCGAATGTTTTGTACGTTCAGAGAAGACGCGTTGTTTTCGAACGATATCTTTGCGTTGCACTTCGATCGACAGCGCGGCCCGTTGCTTACTTTCAGATGCGCATTTCGATACTTGTGAAATGAAACGCGTACATGGCTTGTTGCACGTGTGTATCTTTTATTCGCATTCTCTCGTGGCATATCGCTTCATTTACAGTATGCTATGTACAATATTCCTCAATCATTTTCAAACTATTTTTCTAAACCATTGTTCTCCAAAACGCCTATCAGAATTTCTTTCAAAGAAACACAGTCGGAGGTATGTCTTAATTCTCTTGGTAACTTACAATTTTTCTATGCATCATATGGTATTACAAACCCTCACAAAAAATATATATATATGCATATAACATGTAATAATACATATATACATACGATATTTACATATACATATATATACATATTGCTTTTCAGTAGAAACTGAAATTAATTTTCTATAATAAAAACTCGTTACAAAAAGCCGACTCGTTTCAAACATCCCAATTTTCAACTTTCACACCAATTAGCAATTTTTACTGATCAATTCCAACTCTAAGAGTTGCAGCGCTCTTTTTAAACTTTGCTTTCGTAATCACCATTTTGTACTATGTGGAGCCTTTCTCTCTCTTTTTATCCCCCCCTCCCCGCCCCTCGCCGTTCCATCGACTTTTTCTTGTTGCGGAGCAGAAGAGGAAGCACTTTACAAATAGTTATGCACACACTTTGAAACTCCGCAACGACTTCTGGTTCCAGAAGGAACAGGCGAAGAAGCAGAACACGGAAAAGCCGAGAAAGAAAGGAAAGAGAGAAAAGAGGGCGAAAGTACCGCGATCGAGACTCACAGGCTATAATTCGGGCGATACGTGGGTTTTTCAGCGAGAAAAATCTTCTTCGACGCTAGCAGGTTCGACCAGTTTTCACCTCTTGACCGTGAGGCACGTAATATTACGTCACGCGCCAGGGAAGCATCTCGCCGACGAGAGAGATCCCCTTGCTCTTTCCACGTCGAGAATGCTCGCGTATTTCGCAATCCACCATCGATACAGGTAGGCGCATATGTTTGTACGAGTTTGCACGTGTACGATTATACATTTTATACACACGCGTATATGTGTGTATATATATATATATATATATATATATATATATATATATATATATATATTTTTATAGTTACGATCGACAAATCGATCGGATCAAATTTCGCAAATGGTAGAGGTAATGATACACTGCCTTGCAGTGAACTTTGCAGGGTAACGTTATAAAAATTAGCTACAGAATATTCTGGTATTTGGAAAAGATAACTGGATAAATGGTAATTTCGAAGAGTGCAGAATTCTCGAGTGAACTTTGCAGGGTGACGTTATAAAAATTAACTGCAGAATATTCTGGTATTTGGAAAAGGTAACTGGATAAATGGCAATTTCGAAAAGTGCAGAATTCTCGAGTGAACTTTGCAGAGTGACGTTATAAAAATTAGTTGCAGAATATTCTGGTATTTGGAAAAGGTAACTGGATAAATGGCAATTTCGAAAAGTGCAGAATTCTCGAGTGAACCTTGCAGAGTGACGTTATAAAAACTAACTGCAGAATATTCTGGTATTTGGAAAAGGTAACTGGATAAATGGCAATTTCGAAAAGTGCAGAATTCTCGAGTGAACCTTGCAGGGTGACGTTATAAAAATTAGCTACAATATTCTGGTATTTGGAAAAGGTAACTGGATAAATGGCAATTTCGAAAAGTGCAGAATTCTCGAGTGAACCTTGCAGAGTGACGTTATAAAAACTAACTGCAGAATATTCTGGTATTTGGAAAAGGTAACTGGATAAATGGCAATTTCGAAAAGTGCAGAATTCTCGAGTGAACCTTGCAGGGTGACGTTATAAAAATTAGCTACAATATTCTGGTATTTGGAAAAGGTAACTGGATAAATGGCAATTTTGAAAAGAGCAGAATTCTCGAGTGAACTTTGCAGAGTGACGTTATAAAAACTAACTGCAGAATATTCTGGTATTTGGAAAAGGTAACTGGATAAATGGCAATTTCGGAAGGAGCAGAATTCTCGAGTGAACTTTGCAGAATGACGTTATAAAAATTAGCTACAGAATATTCTGGTATTTGGAAAAGGTAACTGGATAAATGGCAATTTCGAAGAGAGCAGAATTCTCGAGCGACTTTCTCTAAAATTCTTCTCCGTCCTAGCTATCCAAGCGACGTTTACAAAGATTTCCAATTTGAGACACAGAGTATCGAATTTTGAAACAGCAAACTGATTCGGCAAATGGTTATTGTATCGATTGGTCGCGCCAAGTTTGACACTCAAGTTTTGAATATTAGTTTCGCACGTAGAGTTGACAGAAATGAATGTACACGTGTCTTACGTAAAATCAGTTCGAATATTACGTTTTACGTAATATTTTAATACACATTTTTCTTATGTAAAAAATGACAGAAACGAATATGTACTCTCAAGTAAAACTAACTTGAACGTTAGTTTTGTAAAAGATGATAGAAATGAATGTCCCGTTGCTATTGAACAAATAATTCATCGCGAGAGGAGTTGATCCAGGAAATATGGAATATCGTCGGACAAGCCTGATTCGAATCGTATCCTTTTGGGAGGGCATTCGCAATCTCCGCGGCATTATGCGAGGTGGTGAAAGTTCCGCTGTTACAAACAGACACCGAAGGTGCAATGGAGTAAGTGTAGCGAGGAACCGGGTGCGGAAAACTAGCCAGAGGGCGGTTGGTCCAACGCGGTTCAAAGCGAACACGAAGCAACAATGAGCTCGACGTGCTCGCGTTTGCGGACCGGTGCAATCGAATTCGAGTGTGTATCAAACGAAACCCGCGGTTTCATCGCTTTTCAGCTTCTGCCATTGCCGGCGCATTAGCTCGAGAATCGGCCAAACCGATCGAAACGATTTTCTTGCAGCTGTTGACAAACACGCTCGCGATTGAACGACTTTGACAAGAAATTAATTTCAAATTAAGAAAGAAGATTCGGAGCAGATTTCGTCGGATAATTGCGCGAGAAAATGATGTTTTCTTTGTGACACACGTGTAAGTAGCTGCGAACGTGTTTATACGCTAGGAAAATTGGTTATTGAATTAAATATGATTGCGAGCGAAATAATTTCAAGATTGACTAATTGATAACGGACTGTAGCAATTTGAAGATTGACTAATTGATCGTTAACCGGGATAATTTCAAGATTGATTAATTGATAACGGACTGTAGTAATTTGAAGATTGACTGATTGATCATTAACGGGGATAATTTCAAGATTGATTAATTGATAACGGACTGTAGTAATTTGAAGACTGACTAATTGATCATTAACCGGGATAGTTTCAAGATTGAGTAATTAATGCACATTTATGGTACTTCATAGAACAGAGAGATGCAATGAAAATTCATAATTTGGCGCGAATAGGTATTTCGTCCTAAATTTATGCCGTCGTAATACGTATGTGATGCTGATTTCGACGTTTTCGACTTTAATCTATGACACATGCACGACATCAATTTGAATGTTACGTCCACGAGTAAAACTGTACTATTATGATTGAAGCTGAACGTCCATTTTTAATCTAAATCGATATCGTCGTGACACGTCGACAGGAACAGAAAGTTACGATGTCTGGAGAAAGAAATTTTCAAAATCACATTCTGCTGTAAACTGTCGTAGTAAACGACAACAACTTCCACGCAAAACTTACTTGCCGATACGTAGCGACTCAACGATGTTGAACGTTGTATTTAAGGAATAAAAATCACGCGATCGCGAACAAAGAAGAAGAGCAACGCGAGACAAGGCTGAGCACTTTCGACAATGAGGGGGGAGGAACGAAATTTCCGAACGTCGAAGAACGTCGTCGATCGAGATCGAATAACAGACGGAAATTGTGCAACTCGGGGATGGAGAGGGGCCGTGTTACGTTTCGCGAGAAATAACAGGCGAAACGAAAAGAATTCCAGGGGAAGCTCGGCGAGTCCAAAGATGGTTTTACAAGCGAATCGAATTCCTCGACGATGGACCGAATGGGTTGAATGGAAAGACTGCCAAACGCGTGCTAGAATTCAGGCCGAACGGGTTAAATGGCCGCGTTTGAATAGCCAACTAATGGACGGAAGTTGGCGGTTAACATTTCGAATCGATTAATTTCGCTATCGAATTCCTGTGTAACTTTTACGAGAGACAACAAGCAATGACGTCTCTTTCTGTGACACTTGACTTTCAGCTCCAAAAATCAAAAAACGAAACATTCACAATGCTAGAAAATAGAGGTACTAAATTCGAACTCCAGGCAAAAACAATATGTGACTGTACACGAACTGGCTGGCGTACACGCTGCCCGTAGGGAGATAATTTAATTAGATGATGTTAATCCAACTAATTTAAAAACCTCGTGAAATAAAGAACATTCTATTTCGAATGTAATTTCGAGTTAACGCTCGGGGGAGTAAATGGAAAATACACAGCCAAAGCGGCCAAATACGAAAATCGTTCGTAAAAATAATTAAAACGGGCTCGAGGCGAGTTAAATCGCGATTTAAACAGTACCTAAAAACTGTACCGGCCTCTTATCCTTTCCAAATTAACTGGATCCCCCCTCTCCCCCACATCCTACGCCAAATTAATTACCGGTGGTCTCTGCCTCTCTCCTACGTAATCTTTTTGAAGCCCTTGCGTCACGTCTAATTCACGACGAAATAAAAATAAGAAGAAAAAGAAACAGAAAGAAAGAAAAAATCGCGGCTGACCGACAGAGCCAATAACAACGGAGCGATTTCGTACACGTGTTGCGAAACCGCCCCCCCCCCTCCTTCTCCCGGTGTCTGTGCGTGTGATTCTCGATTTCCTCGATACTTTCGTCGATAAATAAGAAACGCAGGCGAAAAGACGAAAACTAAATTATCGTCAAAATCCGCGGCGAGACCGGCACGGGATCGATACTCGAGGACCGGTCTTCCCTGTCTTATCCCATATATCTTTGTTCGCCGCGGCGTGTTACGGTGTAACTTTCACCGGTGAAGTGCAGAGGAGCACGATCGGATCCGATCCGATAGGTCGATTCAACGCGGCGACTGTGCTACGAGAAGCATCGTTCAAATCCTCGCGCGAGCTTCTCGTCTGACCACGGACAGAAGAGTCATCGTGATCGCGGTTTGTCCACCAGGTGGATCAAATGGAACCCCCCGAAAGATCACGCTGAAACGTTGGTCTTTGTGTAATTTAAAGAAGGAAAATGATTTTTCACTTTATCGTTACTCGACGATATTAATAAGCTTGCAATTAAGTTTGCAATTAAGTCGTATCTGCAAATTGACAAGTTCGGTTGAAATTCTTCCTGTCTGTTTGAAGAATTATACGTCTAAAATGGTGACTAAAATGTTTTGATTGATTCTATTTCTAGGGTATCGATCGAATTAACAAAGAGCTATACACGCTCTCGGGGTTTTTCTGTTTCACCCCCGAGTATTTATAGAGGCCGCGCGACAAGAGACACGTTCAAGTAACTAACGAACCGTCGATCGTAAACGGAACACTTAAAAATTTTAAAACGATAAACCTACGAAGAAAGCTGGCGAATCTGAGTTTCACCTGCACTGTCGTTTGCAACAGAACCAAGGTTGAACTAGGTAGGAATAAATAGGATGAAAAACTTCGTGATACAGGTATCAAAATAAAAATTAACGGAACGATTCTATCGCATAAATAATTGATAAAACTTTTATGTCGATGCACGTGGATCCTTGGAGACTTTTACAGATGTACATGCAATAATTTCAGCTATCCCCTAATACTCGTCAACGAGCGCACACACGCACGCGCGAAAGCTTCACGAGACATTTCGACGTAACAGTTGAAAACCTCTCGCGGTACAAACAGAGAAGAAAAAAAACAAACAAAAGCAGGAAAAAATATAGGAAATTCCAGCGTGACGTAATTTTTCGAGGTCCATCCGAACTGTAAGAAGAAGTCGATCGACCCAAACCCTGGTGAAAGGCCAGACTCCTCGGCCCCTGTGTACCTCTCTCTCTCTCTCTCTCTCTCTCTCTCTCTCTCTCTCTCAAGAGAGACGTCGTTACCTTTCTTTACTCCGTCCCGAGAAAGCGAGCTGTTTCACGCGATACGATCGTTCAGCGCGAGATGTATCGTGATCGCGGACGCATTAGCGGAAACGAACGACCATGCGAGCCACCCCCGAAACGACGGTCCATTATCGTCGATTTCCACTGTTTTCCAGGACGATTAAGCGCCCACGGCGATACCAACGGACGGTATAGAGATCGGTTTCCGTCTCGAGGAGCGAATGGCGAGACATCGGATCGGTTCGAATCGGTATCTCGCTTCGTCCTCGAAACCCCATTACGTGCCAGAGTTGAAACGCTTATCATCGTCACGAAAACCGCCAATTGGTCGGGGAGGGGGAGAACATGACGATAATGGACATGGTTTTCTATTGAAAAATCAGCTGGATCCGATCACTTGCCAATTTTCGCCGACGCGTTCTCTTCCGCCTCTTCTTCGTTTAATTACTTTTTATTCGCTTGTAATTCCGATGAAATGAAAATCGCGACGATGTTATGGAAGAATCTTCTTCCGCACGGTGGCGAAGTGAATGAAAGAAAGTTTGAAATTGGCTATTCAAATCTCTCGTGAAATATGTAATTCCATTTTGTGAAATTTTAAGTCGATCTCGTTTCGCTTGACTCGTCCCTCTACGCTTGGATTGATTAACACTGGAGCTACCAAAATGGTCAAAAAATGACCAATTTGGTAATTTTCGAATGTTCGACGGACGTTGAACATTTTAATGATGTAGGATGTGAAACCGTATATTTCCAGAGGTTTGAACGATTTCTCGTAAAGTGTGTAAATAAAAGCTCGTGCGCTGCGTTGTATTACAAAGTTTTTCTTTCAATTTCTCTCACTTTAACATCTCTACTATCCAAAACCTAGAAAGAAAGTAATCGGAATACGCTAGAATTATCTACCGAGAATACCTAGCGTCAATTAACGCGTTAATTAACCTCTTGCACTGGAATGCCAAAATTGCAATATTTTCTCAGTTTCAAGTGCATTTAAATAAAATAAAATAGAATAATAAAGCAAATAATAAAATTATCACTTCTCAGTAACTTCTATCCAGTGATATTCATATCGACGAGTTCAAAAATGAAAGCGACGAATTATCGTGTAACGGTACGGTCACTCGTTATGGTACGCAATCAGCAACGTGGTTAAGAATATTTGCGAGAGTACCCAACGAAGAGAATTCAGACTAACTCGAAGAGTATCCGGAAGTAGCGGAGCGAGATTAAGAATCACCTTAACGACGATGGCGATTACTTATGAATAGGAGAGGCATTCGAAAGTGAGCGCCCGCGGATAACAAGGTGGGGGCGACACGGATTGGCACGGAAACTTAGATTAGACGAGTTCGCGATTCGACGGTTCGATGAGCAACGCCACGTCGCAGGAACGCGATGCCACGGCGCATAATTTGCTCAATTAAGAGGCGCAGCCGGATTATCTCGTAACAATGACGCTACTGGCTGTTGCGTCTCGCCGCCTGGTAAAAGTGTAGTTTGCGTAATGGGTTGAAATGTAGATGAGTCTCGGACGGAGTATGGGAAAATGATGGGTACGCTCGCGCGTCCGCGACGGCAGGAATTGGCTGGGATTCAAGGACCGAGCGTTTGTAGTTGGCTAAATGAAAGTTTCGCAGTTTTCTTGTTGGCCCCGATGGCACGGCCGAGCTTTCATACGTTGCCAATTAATAATCTACTCGAGTGGCGAAAGTCTTGCATATCTCGACGACACGCGCGTACAATGTGTCCATCAAAAATTCTGTGTGACAAATGCTCGGATACTGTCTGGTCACAACGAGTGTGAGAGTATTTGAATATTCGCCGTGGTGAATTTTTATGGGTACATTATACGTAAGAGTATGAAATTGTACAAGTCAATCGTTAGAATTAACAGTTGGTAAATTTGAAACGAACTTTACCAATGAACGTAGGAGTGGCGAGTCGTTTATTCGAATCGTGCACTCATTAAAATGTTAATAGAGCATGAATAGTCGTGTTAAACACGAAATTAGTGTTTACAGACGGTGCTACTAAATATTGCGGCTTGTTAACGTAATGAATATTTAAGCGTTCAAATATTTTGGTGATCTCTGCAAATTGTCTGCACAAATCATTTCTAACTGCCATGTACATTTGCAAATTGGTTTCAAACTTTGCCAACACGATCGTGAAATTTGTAACTGACGAAAATTATGTCACCTGCAACTATGTGTCAGAAATTTTCTAAAGGTCTTTTCAGAAAAGAATACTTTGTCAAACAACTTCGCGATACGACAATTGTTGCATAGAAATGATACCAGCACGGTCAAAGAATAAATTCCAAATTAGTTTCAAACTTTACCAATATGATATGATATAATTGTGAAATTTCTAATTATATTATCTACAACTAAACTGACGAAATTATATATCAGAAATTTTCTGAAACTGCAGTCGTTCAGCTTAATTTCCGAGTAGTGCACAGACTCAATATCTTCGAAAAATGTGTCGTAGCATGATATTTACGTAATGTAATTTATATAATAGTACAGATGTAACATATAATCGAAAAATATACACTATTGCGTAGAAATGATAGATCAGAAACTACACCAGCATGCTCAAAGGATAAATTCCAAATGAGTTTCAAACTTTACCAACATGATACAATTGTAATCAGCGAAAATTACATTATCTAGAACTGAAACTGATGAAATTATACATCAGAAACTTTCTGAAAGTGCTTGATATTTTCGAAAAATATATCGTACAATAATTATTTAGAAACTGTGGAAAGGACATGACAATTGTACCAACGAAGGAGTTGATGAATTAGATACCGACGATCAATTGCTTGCGACTTCCAGCATCGAATCTTACCGATTCGCGTCGCAAAGACGTCATTCATTACGAAAACGAGAAAACAGGCGCAACAGTGCCTGTCTGTCTGTCGTTCCCTCTCCGGACTTGGTCTCGCGACTCCCAGGTCGACACATTTTCCACGAAATTGCATCAAATTCCCTCGTCTTTTCCCTCAGATCTTCCGGAGGACTCGTTCCCTCCGAGTTTTTTCCTCGTTCTAACGACCGTCTATCGTAAAAAAAAAAAAAGAAAAAATTCACCGCGCGCATCCTCGCTCGACATCGACCTCGTTCGACAACGACCAACAAGAACCAGCACAAGAAGAATCCATATCGGACATCTCTCGCAGGTAAACATCCCACAAGCATCGGAGATTATCTTGCTAATGAATCATCGCATTTCCTCTGGCAACGAGGTCGGCGAATTTCCACACGATCCGCGATTTTGACAACAATACGCGAAAGAGGAACAGAGGGGGGGAGGGGGGAGGGGGAAAGGGGGATAAAGAAGGAGAGAGACGAGAGCGGCAAGACTGTACATACCCGTACGAAAACAGAAATGTCCCTAAGCGCGTAAGGGGAGGAATAGAAACTATGCTAGCGCGGAAGACCCTCGGGGAAGAAAATTTTAGAATTATGTATAAATTAAATTTATTGAAAAAGAAACTAGATGTTAATGAATTTAATTTCTAAATGCATATTTATTTTCTTTATTTTACAAAAAAAATTTTATATATATATATATATATATTTATATTTGGATCATTTACCTTTGAGATAATTAAAATTACAAAGATAAATTAATTAACCCCGACACAAAAAGGTACAAAATAAATTTTACTCATTTATTTTTTTAAAACATTCATTTGAAAGTTTTAGAGGATTATACCGATTATTATAGCTGTGCTTGCTCTATCGTAAAATCTACCGTGGTCACTAATAACCCGAGAAGTTGTTATATATATATATATATATATATATATATATATAATAAATAAATAAAAACTGAAACACAAACACTGGGAAGAATATATATGTATTTCTTCGATATGTGATGATCTTTCTTTTTTTTAAGTAACATTTGAATAACTTTTTATTAAGTAACAGTGTTACTTAAACTGTACCGATAATGATTTTATCAGATAAATGGATCTTCATTTAACATGGATATATAATAATAGAATTTTAAGAATTATTCCTCGCGTTGTTTGAGCTAATTGTCCTTTCAGTCGTCTTTTACGACAGACAGGACTTACCCAGGACCTATTCTTGTACCCCCGTACCCTGAGGGGGTGCAATTAGTAAAAAGTAACGTTTAATTTCGATTTAATTTCAACTGAAATTGAAATAATCGTATTTATTATTTTTTATTATAATTTATATTGTAGTACGATTGGAATGATTTAATTGAAAGTTAAATTTAATCGTAGCCAAATTAAAAGAGCAAACAACGAATTTGTAACAAACAAATCTAATCGCAATTGCAGTAAACTGCAATAAATCCAAATGCAGTTGACATCAAAAATTCAAGAATACGAGTAACAAAATAAAAGCAAAGTATATATATATATATATATATACACACATAGATATATGTATATGTACGTATGAAAAGTATAGGGTGAGACAAAAATCACTTTGTAATTTGCAAACGCTCTGACGGTCAACATATTCGAAAGAAATAATTTTTAAAACATAATGAAAAGAATCGTGTTTGAACTTGAATTTAATTTGAAATTTAGAAAAGTAGTTTTTTCTTATATTCTGCTGTTTTATTTAAAAAAAAAAAAAATAGGTAAAAATATGTACCTACATACGAGAAAGAGTAAAGACGGGCAATTCCCTACATGTGTCTCGGAGATTTCGTCGATTGGTGAGAAAGCAGTAACTTCGCTACGTATAAGAAATGTTTCACAATCAGTGACGTTTGTTTCGCTGAGTACTTTCTTGCATTCTGACGCGCTCGATAATAACATCTTTCGCGTGGATTTCTTTTAGAAAATCCCCGAAACAAGCGAACGAACGTCTAACGTCTCAAAATTTCTTTAGTCGACGTAGCTACATTTTGCTGCTCGAGAAAATCCAAGAACTTGGACGTGCTTTTCCACTGTATTCACGGTGTGCACGCGCATAGAAAATTCCACCGCAACGAAAGAATCGCGCGACCCTGTAAACTCGGACGTGGTGGCGGCCTCGTCAGGAGATTCACGATCGCCCGGTGCTCGGATGAAACAGAACGCGGGTCACACGTCGTTACGTTGGTTACACATCGTTACAAGGCAACAGACTCCGTGGAAGAGGAGTGGGATTTCGCCAAGTGGATGCAGGCTGACGGTCAGACTCGAGTAGGGGATTTTTGTCGCGATGGTAGTGGACACGAAAGTTAGGCGTTACGAGCAGCCAGAAGACGAGCTCGGTTGGTTAAACGGGGGGAGAGGGAGGGGAGGGGGAGGGGAGAGATCGGCGAAGAAAGGCAAGAGCTATAAAAGAGGCACCGGCCACGACGATGGGCATCAAACACCTCAACATGAAGGTACGTGTTCGTTTGTAAGCCTTCTACCATTCGTATTCCGTGTTCTTGCTATTAATTTTTATTTTTTTAACAACGTTCTCTCTCTCTCTCTCTCTCTCTCTCTCTCTCTGATAAGGATATACGATTCACGATCTCTTTTCGTTACAGGTGTTCGCGATTACGATCCTCCTGGCGCTCGTAGCCACCACCTACGGTGAGTAGAGTTAACCCCGGTGCTAACACACCAGTGAACGTGGAGTTGCAAAGTGAGCCGAGCTAAGAAATCGCGTGCACACCGTGGCTGGTAAACGCTGGTGGTTCCGATTACGAGAGAGCACGGACGATCGATGGCTGGTTGAACGAAAAAAACACGCGGAGGTTGGAACGAGCTTTCTTACCCTCCCGCCGGGAAACGAGACGTTAATCGAGTGACGGACAAAAAGCCGCGCACGCTCTCTCAATTTTCACGATCGCTTGCCTTCGATCGTTAATCGATTTACGCGCGAATCAAATTGCCCGTGTATCCCGTAACGACGTCGCCGCGAGGAACATACGATACGAGAGGCAGCACAACGATTTTGCATTATAAATAATCGTTGGATGGGGTGGAGTACGACTGATCTCTAGTCTTTTTCAACTTTGAGTTTATTGGTAAACTTTGGTAGATTATTCTAGACGTAATTGCGTTTTTTTTTTTTTTTTTTGGTTGTTAAAAAGTTTCTCGAGTTTGGATGAAGATATAAAGGAATCGTGACTTATCGTTTCAATTTTTCTGTTACAAGTTTCCTCGTAGAATCGTCGAGTAGCATTCGTAGAAAATTGCAGAGGACCAGACAAATTTTTAATCGATCAATCTCGCGCGACGAACCACCAGTGAATTGTTGAAAAATTTAACTTTAGATTCTGTGAAAAACCTACGTCCTAAAGGACGCAATATTTTGCAACTAATCCTGAATTTCAAAAAATTACTTGACCAATCGTTTGTACGAAGCTCACCGAAAACACAAACCTAAAATGTTTCCCTCGATTAATTCATCCTAAACCCTCCCCCTAAAGAAAACATTGTTTCCTCGTCTTTCGAACTCTCCTTCAACTTTAATCGTAATCCTAGAAGGTGATTTTCACCGATTGACCAGTGTTCGTCGAGGGAAAAATTCATCTAAAACCTAAATTTTTCTAAAAAAAATATTTTTTCCTCGTCTTTCTTCAATACTGATCGCAAATCTAGAGGATTCGTAATTTTCATCAACCGGACATTGTTTGTCAAGAGAAAAATTCATCCAGAATCTAAACTTTTTTAAAAAAATGTCCTCTTCTCGTCTTTTTTCAACACTAATCATAAATCTAGAGGAGTCGTAATTTTCATCAACTGGACACTGTTCGTCAAGAGAAAAATTCACCCACAACCTAAACTTTTTTAAAAAAATATCCTCTCCTCGTCTTCTTTCAACACTAATCGTAAATCTAGAGGATTCGTAATTTTTACCGATTGACCAGTGTTCGTCGAGAGAAAAATTTATTCAAAACCTAAACTTTTCTGAAAAAAATATCCTCTCCTCGTTTTTTTTCAACACTAATCGTAAATCTAGAGGATTCATAATTTTCACCAACTGGACACTATTCGTCCAGAGAAAAACTCACTCGGAATCTAAACTTTTCTGAAAAAGTAGCTTCCTCTAGTCTTTATCCAACACCAATCGTAAATTTAGAAGATTCGTAATTTTCACCAACTGGGCACTGTTCGTCAAGAGAAAAACTCACCCGGAACCTAAACTTTTCTAAAAAAAGTATCTTCTCCTAGTCTTTCTCCAACACTAATCGTAAATCTAGAAGATTCGTAATTTTCACCAACTGGGCACTGTTCGTCAAGAGAAAAACTCACCCGGAACCTAAACTTTTCTAAAAAAAGTATCTTCTCCTAGTCTTTCTCCAACACTAATCGTAAATCTAGAAGATTCGTAATTTTCACCAACTGGGCACTGTTCGTCGAGAAAAAAATTTATCCAAAACCTAAACTTCTCTAAACAAAAATATCCTCTCCCCGTCTTCTTCCAACACTAATCGTAACCCTAGAAGATAATTTTCATCAATTGAACTCTGTTCGTCAAGAGAAAAAATTCATCCAAAACCTAAACTTCTCTAAAAAAAAAAAAAAGAAAAAAAAAATATCCTCTCCTAGTCTTCCTCCAGCAATTTCCATCGATTGGCCAGTGTTCGTCAAGAGTAGCGTGACAAAAGTACCAAAAACTGACAAGCGCGGTAATCTATCGTTAACGAGTCAAGAAAATCGACGAGCATTCTTGTGTTTCGTCTTGCAGCTGGTTACATAAGCAGCGGCTGGTCCGGAGGCGGTGGTGGTTGGTCCGGCGGCGGCGGCGGCGGCGGTGGCGGATGGAAAGGAGGATGGCCTAGCGGAGGTGGCGGCGGGGGTGGATGGAAAGGAGGATGGAGCGGAGGTGGCGGCGGCGGTGGCGGTGGTGGAAAGATCATCAAAGTGATCACTGTGAGCGGCGGTGGCGGTGGATGGCCTAGCGGCGGGGGTGGTGGATGGCCGAGTGGCGGCGGCGGCGGCGGTGGGTGGAAGGGAGGCTGGAGCGGCGGTGGTGGCGGATGGAGCGGCGGCGGTGGCGGATGGAGCGGCGGCGGCGGCGGCGGCAGCGGTAAGAGGACAATTTGATTTTCCAAATCTCTTACCCGTGATCTCGTCCCGTTTTTTCTTAAGGCTTTTTGCCTTTGACACGTTCGTCTTGCCTCGGCAGAGTTCCGCGGCGCGACGTAGAGTATCGATCCAAAGTGCTCGCGAGATTGTTGCGCGAATTTTTCATTAGCCGGCTCCTCCCTCTTTATTTCCCCGTTGCCGCGATATTACGAGGTAAAAATATTGGCTCGAGGGCGGAACGACGATGCGACGATGAATTTTTCGACGGTCTCGTTTCCCTTTTTTCTCGCTGTTCACCGTCGGTCCTGTTCGCGGAAACATTGATTAAAAGCAGTTTCGAGGATTAATTAAGAATCCTTCGCGATGTCGGTGTCCTCTTCTCTCCTCGATTTCTTTTCGTTTTCGAAACCGAGAGAAGGAAAGTGTTCGAAGGTGACTGACTTATCTTGTTTCTTCTTCGTCCTGTGTGTTTCCAATCTACTTTGATGAAATCGTTCAGCTTCGATCGATACAACACGTATTGATTTCTAGTCTCCTCTTTTTCTCTGTTGATGTTTCGAAACATGATCCATTGAAATTGGAATCAGAGAACGAAACGAAACTAGATTTGACGAAACTAGAGACTTCTTGGCACGTGTAAATTGGGCTTAATTCGAAAAGGCGGATCTTTGTTTGACGTATTCGTTGAGAGGGTAACGCGTTAATTAGCTGATTCAGCCGGCTGAATTTCGAAGGCAGAGGGATTTATTTGCTTGTTTGTTTATGGGGAATGTTGTTACTGATCCTCGATTTAATTTGCCCGAGGTTGGGCAAGATAAATGAAATGGATCCTGAATTGAATCAACGTAGGGAATTATCGGCGGATAATAGATTTTAAAGTTGTGATTAATTACACGGTTTTACGGTGACCGGCTGGAAAATATCGCACTTGCGTGACCGGTGATAAATGCCGATATTTAAAAGGAAGAAATATTGGATTTAAAAAGACGTGATGAATATTCATACGAAAAATTACAATTGAAGGTGCCGGGAGATGAAATTCGTTCGGTGAAAGCTTTTCGAACTATTGACAATCGATTTCTTTGAACTTCCCCCCGTTGGTTTTCGATTCTTATTTTATTTCAGTTTCACGACAGAAAGAAAATGTCCCCCACGCTTTACAGTGAAAATTTTAAACGATCGATCTGATACACGTTTCGTCAAAATCCAAATGTTTCTCATCCATCTCATCAATTTTGGAAATTTCAGAGAAATCTCTCGAAATACTTGCGGAAGAAATCAGAATTTTCGTGCAACGTGGCATCATATTTACGTAGAACTGAAACACACTCGCGGGGAAAATGTTCGAACGACACGTCCTGGCAACGGCGCCGGCACGCAGAAATAACACGTTGATAATTTTTTAACGCGGCTCGCGGGAAACGGCGAAGCGTCGCTGAAACGGAAATTAGTCAGCCACGATCGGCAAATGTAATACACTCGTTGAAAAATGAATGGACCAGCGCGGCATCTAAATTTACAGCGTGCAGTTTAAACGGCAATTAAGCTGTTTGCGTAGCAGACAGATTCGGCGTGATGAAAAGCATCGTCTCTCTTTGCATCTCTGCACATGCTGCCCTCCCTCCCTCTCCACCCCTGATGGGGGAGAGAGAGAGAGAGAAATAAAAAAGGGATCTCGTCCAATCCCAAAACGTGAAAAACGTTTGTCGGCAAACGTTTCACCGTGGATGTTTCTACGATACACAGAGTCGATGGTAAACGATTTCGATCTTGCACGATCGCGATTAATCCAACGGGGGGGAGGGGAAGGTAGCTCTCGGTTTGACGAAACAACGCGGAAACCAGTTTCGAAGCTGGCGTGTGGTAATTGGAACGAAATGACGTAACGAGCAATCCACGCGAGGAGAAGAGCGGCGGGGAGGAGGCTTGTCGCTTCCGTGCTTTTGATTAAAAGGGTTACACACCGCGCGTTGCAAAATAACAGGGGAGGGGGAGGGGGAAAGCAACGATCTCCGGATCCTAGGAGACAAAAGAGACGGGCGAACAAAAGACCTCGGCGAACGACGAAGAATCCCGTTCCCGATTAACGCACGAAAAAATCCTTTTTCAGGCTGGTGGTAGAAAGGACAATCTGGAAGAGGACCTGCGAACAATTAGAAGGAAATTTTGCTCACCGATCACCATCAGTGCACGTCTTGGCTGTAATCACACCGATTGTCGGTCCACGAAGGGATATATCCTGCTGGCCTCTCTCGTATCGCTCCTTCTCTCTCCTTCTCTGTCCCGTCCTTCTTCCCTTCCGTCCGTACGGAGGAAAGAACGCGACCAGCGGAGCATCGTCGCGGCGAGGAACGCGCGCGGTTTTCCACCTCGGCGAAAAGAAAGGAAAGGAAAGGACAAACAGGCTCTGGCTGGCTGGCTGGCGAGATCACGATCACCTTCCCTCGTCGCAACGAACCTTGGACGAACCTCTCTCGTTTGGTTGTCGTTGGTATACAGAAGCTGACCGGGAATACCAATCCACTTCCGGCGACTCTCATCATCACCGAACGTCCGAATGCAAAAAATCTGCGCGAGTTAGACGCGCGTTCCCTCTCGATCGAGAAATTTGGCATCTACAATTCGCGGGACACGCGCGAGGCTACGGGAGAAGGCCGCAGGTCTACTCTTCGACCGAAATATTTAGCGAATATTACTCTAGACACTGCAAATTCGATCTCGCGTCGGTTTATGGCTTGTACGTTGTAATTCGGCTTCGCGTATCCGAGGAAAAATGGATTGTAACGACGTGGTAGAAAGAATATTGTACAGCGTGTTTTGTACCTTTTTTTTTTATATATATATATATCCGATTTCCACGTGGGACGATTAAAAATTCATTGACACACAAAACATTGTGGCGTTTCATTTGTTTGAATACCCCCTGCACTAGCTGTTGAGACCTTGCTGTTCTCGAAACGTTAGAATTGAACAGACGTTATTTATTGTCTATCGTTATTCAACGATATTATTGTCTAACGTTCGATAGATATTATTATCATTTTTTAATACTACGTTCCAATGTCCGATCTCACGATCCTTTGCACATGGCGCGCACGTCTGGGAATAAAATATTAGAAAGAAGGACAAAAGTATTTAGATGTAACGCGACGAAGAAGCGAGAGGAACAGCAAGGTCAAAATTTCGTTAAACAGATCCATTGACACCTTTCCAACCTTCAAATTTTTCTATCCAATTCACAGAGAGGACGACGCTGTTTTCGAAATTTTATAAACCAAGAAAGAGAGAGAGAGAGAGAGAGAAAGAGAGAGAGAGAGAGAGAGAGAGAGAGAGAGATTCGTTGCCACGCAACGAGCAATGTGTTCGCGTCACGTGGACGTGAATTAAACGGCTGTAAATCCCCGAATCGGCGAGCCTCCTTTCGATTTATGAATCCACGGTCATCTTGCGCGCGGGGTGAAAATTAAAATCGGGGCGAAACGGGCGTGGCACGGTCGCGATATTGCACAGCCAATGGATTTACTATCGTTCGCGCGCTCGCGGCAATAACATTTCCACGGCTGCAACGACGATATTGCAACGGCGTAAATATCATGGACACGTTGGATCGTTGGAATGATCGACTCGGAAAGTATCGCGATAGGGGGGTACAGCGACTCCAGACCACCCACCATAGTTTCCACGAACGACACCACGGATTACCCACGATTTTCGCGACTTTGCGACGTCATTCTCGATTCTTCGGTGATTCTTTTTATTAATATTCACGGATGGGATTAAATCAACGACATTTACGTGCAACGCGTGTAACACGTTTTAAAGAAATTTTTCTTTTTGTTTGTTTTCGCCTGTTTCAAAAATTCACAACAAAAAGTCTTTTGGAGAAGATAACAAGAATTTTACAGTGCGTTGAAAATGTTCGGTATATTAAATTAGTTGTGCAACATCGTTTAATACGATAATCTCATATAATTTTCCAGAATGAACGACATATTTCGCATCTTGTGAATTTTTGTTAGAAATAAGTCGTATGTGCAATATCGTACAACGTACGAAACGTTACCAAAAGTAATCATCGGGATACCATGTTACGATAATAACGGAGATCTCACTCGTTATTAATTTTTTTAACATTATTCCCCACGATAATATATTCGAGTAACCTGATCGATCGACGCTCCCTGATATTTAATTAATCTCTACTATATAATATATATATATATATATATACTATTTTTTTTTTATCAGTACTCTCATTTTCTGTTCAAATCTGACTTTCTGAATTTCATTGACAATTCTGCTGAATTCAATTCTGTGTTTCAAACACAGACCCGAGTTAGAATTCCCGAATCGGGAATTTCTCTCCCGTCACGTCCGATCTCGAGTTTCTTTCCAGAGGAGAAGCCACTCCGCGGTGAAGTCGCACGAGGTCGCACAGCATTAAATAATCAAGAGAAACAAACCTCGTAACAGCGTGTCGCGCGGAAATCCAGCGATTTCATCCTCCGTTACGACTTTCATTCGTTACACTCGCTCCGGTGGAAACTACCCTTGGCGTGTGCGCGCAAAGCAGAGCTCCTTAATTGGAAAAGCGCGTGTGTCCCGACGCAGTCGCGCGAACGAGCCCCGTCAATTATTTCGTTTGCCAAATGAATCGTCCAGACATGTCTTTTTTTTCCTCCTCATTGGCACTTTTTCGCCGAAAGCATAAATTCTCTCTCTCTCTCTCTCTCTCTCTTTCTGTCTTCCCACAAACGTTACGTAATGAACGATTTTTAATGGACGAAATTTTATCTGAATTTTAATTCCGCGACAGGTGTAAATTATTCAAAATTGTCCGACACACTTTCAATCGTACTGCGAAGAAAGTACACTTACGTTCTTCGATGTTACAGTTGAATTTTAGAATTTTAAATTTTAACAAATTCAAATTTAAATTTCATAAAAATTTATATAAATGTAAATTTTAACATTTAATTTAACGATATATTAAGAAGCCTATTAATTCAGTTCAGCTGTTGATGCTCATCAACCAAGAGACTATTCATTGGTTCTTTTGCCAATTTTAATGACGATGAACGTTTGTTTAATGTATCAAATACTTACAAGAAGAATACCGACGATTCGTAGTCTATAAAGGACCATGAAATTTCAGGAAATATAAACTTGCAAACATAGTAACCAGTGGCGAAATTTAAAAAACCCCAGAGACAGTGCAAAGTTCGTGCATCAGGTGCGTGTGAGTGAGTTTCGAGCGATATCATTCTCGAAAAAAAAAAACATTAAAAATTACTCGAGAACAATCATTATATTTGATATGATTGACGTCATGCTTAATAAATTTAACATATTTTATAAACAGTTGTTTCATGAAAATATTTTTACGTGAAATAAACATTACGTAACTCTGATATTATGAAAATTAAAAATGTTATTCAATTTCATTAGCCTAGATTAAGAGAAAGCAGAACGATATAGCGTGATAAGTTTAATCACGAGCGATCGGTAAAGTGTTAACAATCAATCTGACATTCTCTTCAAAATTTTACTTGATTTTTGAGTTGCGTCATTATTCCACTCCTTTTATTATTTAAAAATCACTTCAATACGCTATTAGCCATTATGCAATATTATCTGCGTCTCTTGACGATTACATCTTCAATTTTCCTCCAACCCTGACACTTTTACGTTCGTCTTACTTCCCATTATTTTGTACGAAAATATTCCCTTTTCTGTAACTGTAACATGCAAGAACGCGCTTATCGCGATCGCTACGATCTCCGTGTAATAATCTGCTACGACGCCGCGTAATTTATCATTTCGCTGCATCGCTAATAACGCGCACGGCGGGATCGATGCGATTATAAATTGGATGGAAGATCTAACGGTATATATAGATCCTCGCGATAAATGGTACACCGCCTGTGTGTACAACCCTTTGCATTTTTCAACGGCGTCGCTCGCTCGTGTAACAAGAAGCTACATTCGCCAAAGTCATCTCGTTTCCCCGTGATGGAACGAGCTGGATATCATTCGAGAACAGACATTAAAGAAAAAAAGAAAAATGAAAGGAGAAACGAAGAAAAAGAAGAAAAATTTAGAAAATTTTAAGAAATTTTTATGAACTTTCGCGACCTCAACCCTTCATCTTTCATCGTTCGTTTCGTGTTCATCGACGACGTATGGAAGAACGAGTTTTGCTTCTCGAAGAAGAGCAGAATACGTGCAAAAGGCCAGGCGAGAAATTCGACCGAGTTTCGTTAACAGTCCGCGAAATTCGTTACGTTTTACGAGGGGCAGAGGCTGAAAGGCTGGCGCGGTCCCCTCCCGATATATTAATCGCATTAATTAATTAATTTACGTAATCGAGTTACGCGGCAATTAAGGCACTTACGCGGTTACGCGCCCAGAGAATTCTCGATACACGATGGGGAGGGGAGGTGGATCTCGCTCGATGCGGAAACGCGTAACCGTGGCGAGGAAACGTCGGCTGAAAGACTGAGAATTTCTATGGTCTTCCCTCGCCGTGGTCTTCCGTACCTTTGTTTCCACTCTCTCGTTTCATTCGCCAAGAAACTTTTATCGCCCGCAGAGAATTTGAAAGGCAGTTGTTCGAAATTAATTGTTCGCTGGTTGTTTGGTTGAAACGTGGTGGGAAATGACTCGGCGCTCTCGCAGCGTTTTGCGTTTCATCCGCTTCTGCTGAGTGTATTTGTACTTGTTTCTTGACAACCAGAATATTCTCAATCGGTTGTAAACCGTCGCTCTGTCTGTAGTAGTTACATCGTCGATTACATTTTCCGATGCATCGATCGTTTCGAATTATATTATTTCTACGAGACTCGAGACGCATATTCGTAAAAGTAACTAGTGAATTTACATTAAAAAGTAAATTTTTAGATATTTATCCTTTAGCATTTTGGTCATTTCAATTTAGCAATTCGTCCAATATCTCGTCATCAAGCGTCATTACAGTTATTCGCAACTATTTCTTGTCCTGTATCAAAATCAAAAACCCATAACGATACGCTATTTTAGAATTAAAACTTCAACGCAGTGGACACGATAAAAAACAGAACAGACTAACTGGCGGCTCGTTATCCCCTCCACTGAAAGTCAGCAGACTAGGAGAGTGGGGTTCGCTACACGGCAATGTAGTGGAGAGGGGGTAGCGATCGGGAAAGTGGGGGCAAGGGCTCTCGTGCCGCCAGTTGGCAATGAAATATCTTTTATAATTTGAAGCAATTTCAACTCCTCGAGTGCTCAGCATCGTAGAAATAATCCGAAACGCTCGAGACAATAAATATCGTTCGCTTATTGAAAATCCAAAGGGAGTATGAAATATCATAAATGTTGAACAAGAATTACGTCGAACGTATGCTTCTCGTTCAGCATACAATTTTTGGATTTCCGTGTTCGCTCCAAGAGTTAAATAGAAAATCTTCGATAAATCCACTTAACAAACTTACCGAATGCCGCATTATTAATCGCGACGAGCGTACCGATATTAATTTCGATGTTTATAGAATATTTTAGAGCAGGCGAATTCGTTGAAAGTACTGAAACGATAAACCGATGTTCCATGTAAAAGATTAATAACGCAGCCTGATGAATAATAATAACGTTAACAAGTTACCCAGTGATCTCCATAATGCAGAGTTTCGCGATATAATATTCAAGAAATTACCGCGCGTCAGTGCGGTTTGTTTATTTGTTCGGCAGCTTGTTTATCGGAGCGGTGAAACGCAACGCGAGGTGACCGATGTGAGATTTTCCAATTCCAAGTAAAAACAATGCAAACGAAATGGGGGGGGGGGAGGAAACAGGATAAATCGAAACGAAGAGCAAAGTAATGAAATAAAAAAAAGAAACGGAAAAAGCTGGCAACGGGGCCGACGATAAACAGTGGACGGATCAGTCCGGATGGAAATTGAACTGAATGGCAGTGTAAAACGTAAAAAAGATGCGTGCAGAAAGATTCGTTAAACGATCAGCTCTCTGTTACTCTAGCTTTCTCTAGCTCAACTATAATCGTCCTATGTACAATTTATTGTTCCGTTTGATCGGCTAACGCGCGACCCAGTTTCAACATTATTTTCCCTCCGTAACATGCACAGCTATGTGCATATTTTCAAGAATTCTACGTTCACCAGTATTAAGTTTATTGTGCCTGATTCATCTTTAAGGTATGCAGATATGCGTTAGATGAACATGGTGGTTTTTAGGAGATGAATTTTTACAATGTCACGAATTTTAAAATCAACATTCATTTATAAACCTATATATGTTTAGTTTTACATTTGTACAACATACTTTTTGTTACTGTACATCAGCTAATAAATAGATTTTATGAATATTCGCATGACTCTTTTTAATATTCAAACACTATAGTATTCAAGACATTATTGCTTTGTATATTTATTTGTAATAGTGTTTTTGAACTTTTTAATATGTAAAATACAATTACGATATATAGATGTATTATTTCCAGATTTTTATCTGCCAATTAATATTTTTAAGATACAATCGCATTTTCTTTAATCGTGTTTCAATAATAATTCTAGATTTTTTAAACAAATTGTGCCTCTCTGTCGCTAAGAAGTTTCTCAGAATTTAGGAAGAATCGTCACCAATATGCGAAAATTGCAAAAGCAAAAAATTATTTAACAATAGTACGACTTCAATTTTTGTATTTGAGCGCCAAAGTCGAGCCATTAATTGAGAACCGTTAATTTTAATAAAACGTTACTCGTCGAAACGATTCACTTTCTCTCCGCTCGAGCGAACCTAATTCAATAGGAGGCGCGCGATAATGGACGATAATGCATTCTATTTTGATAGATACAAACTTTCAGAAACTTCCTGTCAGAAGATGTATGCGGAACGAAATCTCTATAACAATCCGCACCCCGCAGCCGACCCGTAATTGTACCATTAATAACCCGTTCGTATAAGTTACACGATATGAAGCGTTTCCACAAAAGCATCCGCACGACCGCGGATATAATTTCCAGGCACGATATTTGTGTGACAATCTACCTACCCCCCCCCCTCCCCCACCCTCCACCAACGTTGCCTCCTTGCCATTACAGCTTGCTTAATTACTATTATCGCGACAACTGCCGGCATTTATCTTCCGTTCCCGGCCCGGCTACCTTTCGGTTCTAATGTTTCGTCGAACCGATCGGTCGATATTCAATTTCGGATATCGCGCGATCCGCCGTACCGAAAGTTTAAAACACACACACGCACACACACACACACAGACAGACAGACACGCGCGTGACCGCGGTAATAAATACGAGTTTACAACGATGTCGAGTCGACGATGACGTGAAATATGTGTTCGAGCGAAATACTACTGCGCGATATCAGTGACAATCGATAACCGATCGATATCGTTAAATATTTCAGTTTGTACACTTTGATTATGTAGAAATCAACTGATTGAACTTTATGGTAATTGACCGTGAGGGGGGGAGGTGCCTGATAGTTGATTATTTCTTATCGTTATTACGATGTACATACGTACGTGGTCACGTTGGAGTTGTTTGACAAAGAAGCTCTCCGGGGGACCATGTGTTTTGATCCATTCGCATTACGACTTGGGTTTCGCGACTGAAATTGACACGTGACCACGTGTATCATAGATTTATCGAATCTTGATATTTATTATTCTTTTTATTAATACTAACTAATTACAACGAAATATCAGAATACAGAGTACATGATATTACACGGAGAGCTCATAGTCTAATCGGTGCAAGTTGCTTTTGAGTAAGAACAATTTTGTGCTGAAAATTTATTGTGAAAATATGCCTCCTTTTTTGACAAAAACTTCAGTCAACAGTTTACTACGTGTGAGTCACTGTAATATAATTATTAGAATGCAATAACTAAAATTACTCTTAGCAATGACTACCAACAATTTAACAATATCTTTAAATTCTAATTATAAGTATGTAAACATAAAATATGTATCATAGTTGTATATCCGTGTGATCTTCAAGACAAAAAGCATGTGAATTTCTCTCTGTGTTGTTAATATACACGTGCATGCTGCTAATAACCCAGTAGAGGGTTTTATAGCGTAATAAAAAAAAAATTACTAAAAATATTGTTAAAAATAATAATTAAACTATTCCTGTCATACGTCACACAACTGATAGTTTTAATAACAAAAAAATATTTGTACGATACAGTCACTTACAGTTAATTTACTTCTCAGCCTTTCACGTATCGATAAATATAGGATTTTTAATTTACTCGCGTTGCATTTCGCTTCGTGACGCAAGTAGGTTAAGACTGTCAGCGTTATTCAAGAGAAGTTCAAGAGGATGGCACGCCAAGTTTTAGAGACACGCGTTTTATCTATATTTCTCTTCTTCCATCCCCACTTCTCCTCCCTGCAACTTCTTACAAATGGGATCCTATAATCGTCAAACGAACGTACGTCAGACACACTCGTACCGATACAATGGAGAACCGCGTCCCTGTATTTCCATACGCGAACATACAGAGACACACTGCGCTCCGATGAACGCTGAGATGCTTCTTAAACTTTGCTATCTCTTTCGCTTTTCCTTGCGTCCCTCAGCTTCCGTCGATACTCTCTCAAAATGTTCTTTGTTCATTTCACCGATACAAGTACCCGAACCATTCACTGAAACGCCTTCTTCCACCTCTCACCCAAAAAAAAAAAAAAAAAAGAAGAAGAAGAAAAAAGAAAAGAAATGGAAGAAACAAATAAGGTAACTCGATGGTCGATAAGAATTCTCATTATACGGCGAATCGGTTATCGAAAAATAATTGCGAGCCGGCTGGCTCGAAGGCACACGCCGCGCGTGGGGGAGGCACCTCCACGTTTCGCGTTCTATCGCGAAAGGGCGTTGTTTTTAATGCAGCCAATTTACAGAGCTCGCCGCTACCATCGAAGAAAGCCTCGAAAAGCATCCGGACACTAATTGGACCCTTCAGATATCTGCTTTGAATAATTACCAAGCGTCCGTCTTCGAATTATTCGCGCGAATGCCGTCCCACACCGCTCCGCTCCCCCAACCCACAGCTCGACGCTTTCTCCGTTTTCATCTAGCCAGTCGGATGATATTTTATTCTTCCTTCCTGGTCTCGTATCGAACGGTAGCTCGATTTTCCCGTACGACTCGCAGATACAAACCCGACGGGCAGGTTATTCTTTCGGTATTTTTCCTACGACGTTCGCCGATCCATGAAAAACGAGCCTTTTAAATCGCTTCTCGCCATCGCCATCGCCATCGCCATCGCAATAATGTACGATTTCCGGCTAGCTAAGCGCCCGCTCGAATTAATCCCTCGGCGACGGAGTTTCATTAGACGGAGACGGCGTTTTTGCAGTGAGAATTATTTCGACGTCCGTGGACGAACGTTCCATTAACCGCTTGCGATGGCAGCAACTCGGTTCGCGGACCATAACGAGTGACCGAACCGTATGCAATAATTCGTCGTGTTTCTTCTCCTTTTGAACATCGTAGGCATAATGATATCATTGGATAGAAATTACTAAGAAGTGATAAGCTCGTCGTTTGTTTTGCCCCGAGTTGCATTTAAATATACCTAAATGCTGAGAAAATGTTGCAATTTTCAGGGGCAAAAGATTCTCGACGTGCCTGGCACGTTATTAAGCGAAGGTGACTGAAAAGACTTTTTTCCTTTTTATCGTTTTAAACAGGATATGTAATAACTACAATAATTGTTTATGTACGTATGTGAACACTAGTAACTTTTATACCAAATATTTTCACTATTGTTCGTAATGTTCAGCGATTTCAAAGTGTTAAATTTTCTTGCAAAATTGAGTTTGAGATTGAAATTAAATTTTCTCCCATTACTTTCGAGTCAATTTGAAAATAATTACTTCGAGTTATTTTTAAAGTTTTCGCTTGTTATTTACAAATCGAAAATTAAACTCTCACCCAAGTAAAATTTCCTCCTTCAAACTTAATAACAAACCTCTTTAAAGGTCTTCTCTTTTAAAATACTCCCAGACAAGAGACGTATAAAATTCGAGACGAGAAACACGGCAAAAAAAAAAAAAAACAGAAAAAAAGAAAAAAAAACGAAAGAAATGTTTATTTGCTTCGAAATAATTCATGAATTATTTACCAGCTTACCCGCGGAGTCGCTAAGTTTGCACGGCATTGAGCATCGAGAGGTAAGCAGGAAAAGAATCTGTATACTTATAGTTATGCTGGAACGTTCTGTTCGACTTCCTAATTGCCTTTAGAAAGCGCATTGATCTCTTTTCGATCGAGTATCCTGCTACGTATTGAATCGATAAGCGAACGAATTGCTCGAGAAATCCTTCCTGCTACGAAGAGCAGCAAGCAACTTTTTCCACCAAGAAACGAGGAACTTCTCTTTCATCTCGTTGCCCATTTATGGCGTTTCAGCCGGCTCGCGGTAAAAGCAACGATTCGTCATTACGTTTCCGCAAAGAGGGGAAGAAGGAACGTGGCCTGTGTGTCGCTTTTGCTGAATTCCAAGTCGATCGCGAAACAGACAACAAATCCAACCGTAAAACTTCGATTCACGCGCACTCGTGATGTCTCATTCTCCCGTCGTACGTTACACGTTGCGTCACGAAATAATATACTTATGTAACAAGTAAAAAAAAAAAAAAGAAAAAGAAAAGAACGCTGCTCAATGAATACAACCGGTTTCAAAAATCCGGAATTCGACGGAGTTTCGTCGCAACGAGAGTCACGTAATTTTATTTATTACGATTTTACCAATGGCGAAGCAGAATTTAATTACACGTTGTTAAATCATTCAGTTTTGATGGAATTATTTAGTCAGTTTTCTTCTTCTGGCGTTTCAGCGCGAGTAATGTTCAGAACTTTTAACGAATTTGCAATTGGAATATCGAAGAAAGTGCGGATGTCTTGTACCTTGCGTTTTGTTCACATTATTGCAAATATATACTACGATCTCGTTCCATGGAATTTCTAATCAAACTGAATTGCAATTCAAAGATTGACGTGTCAATGAAATTAAATATATTACGTAGCATCTTCGCTGGATGACGAATAAATGGCATGATATTTTTCACACGAATGCTTTGAAAAAGAAAACAACAAACAAACATCCTCAGAATTTCGCAGAAATATTCAAAACAAAACAGATTTTACTGTCATCGTCCGCTTTCGTTCAACTGTGACAGGTGACAGACACTCGTATAATTCGCGTGAAATGTGAAATACGTCGTCGAAAAATTAAAAATAATACACTCTCGCGTATTTATTTCCGCGTTCTAACGAATGTCAACATCTAGCACTAATCTGATCGACAAAAAAAAATATGTCATAAATTCTCTCCTATATGAAAAAAAAGAAAGAAAGAAAGAAAAAGAAAAACTCGAAGAATATATATTTAACAAGACGTATTTACCGAATCGAAGGTCGCCAGGTTTAAGGGAAAAGAAGACAGAGAAAGCGGCGACGTTCCCGCTACTCCGTTTCAATTAATGGCATATTCGACCGGAGCGCGTTCGGTCGCGTGCGACCAATTAGATTTCGAGTGAAAGCTCTTCAACGTAGACGTTCAGGCAGCATCAATTGTCGCATAAATTTATTGGACGCTGATGGCCTCGCAACCGTGCAATCGACTGACACCAATTTATGACACTGCCGCGGTAACCGGCCGACTGGCAAAACCGGAAACGGTATCGTTTCATTCCTGTAACGCGCTAACGCCTCCACTTATCTCTATTTTCATATTAAACGCGACGTCCATCGCAACCAAATGCAAATTTCTGGCTCGAGCTCGTACGATCGATCAAAATTCTGGCTCTTGTTTGAACGGAACGCACACGTGTGCACATGTGCGAAAAATTGCGAATATTACGCGATCAGGGTAAAAAGATTAAAAAAAAGAAAAAAAAAAGAAATTAAAATGTTATATTATTCAGAAAGTTTCTCCGAGATCCCGATGGGACAATAAATGTTTCTAATCCCCAGTAAATAAATAATTCTGAATATGTGGATTCTGTAGGACTATAACGAAAAAAAATGTTATTTTTTACATTTATTACGAGTTTCAAGTTGATGTACTCTCTAGGTTGTTATTATTATTAAGAGTAAAAATATATCTTAATCGTCGTGGTAAATAATTCAAAAGTCATGGACATCTTTCTAGGAAATACATATGTATGTATGTATGTATGTATGTATGTATGTATGTATTTTAAATGTTTTACAATGTCGTAAAACGTTACAAGTTTTGACTTAAGAATATCTTTTTTTAAATGGCCCTTCTTTAAATGGACGACGAGAAAAAGAAAAGATGCAAAAAAATGTAGGAAAGTGTTTTTGAGAAAAGACGATCAGATACAGAGAGATTATAGAACTCGTGGGACAGGTTTTTTTTGCCTCCCAAAATTTGTAATGTTGGTAAGAACAGATATCTTGCTATCAGAGAACAATTTTTATAGTGAAGCGGCTTATTTCTCTTCTGCAGTTACATAATACGTCGAATGTGTCGAACGATACTATTAAAATTTACATTAATTCCTGAACGTCTTTCAATCTAATCTGAATGTCTCGAAACGTCATAAATTTCAAATAACTGTCGTTACTCAACTATTATTTAACTATTAATTCTGATTTGTTCCAACCATCGTTATTTAACCATTATTCAACTGTAATTCAACTAATTCCGACTTCTTTCAAGAAAACGAAATCAATAGTTATTTACACGATAGTTTGAAAAGTTTGAAATACAGAACAGCAATTTAATAAAAAAGCAATTCTGCAGTACAGAACAGCAAATGTTTGAAACAACCACGAGACAACAACATCTCTCTATACTGTCTAAACCTGTTACAATGGCCACTTATTATTACACCACGCGAGTTTCTACATCCCTTAACCATCTGTCTAACCGTGTCCATCTATTTCTATCCAAACTTGCAAATCCGTTTCAACAACCAAACGTACTGTTATAACGATGTTCTCGATGTAACTCTCTTCAGACAATGTCCAACGGTTCAAGTTTCGACGAAGGGGGAGTGTGTTACAGAAATTGCTCCTTGTACAGGCCGGCGATATTGCCGACAATTCTATTTCGGTTAATGGCCATCGATGACGAGAAGCAATTAAATTAGCACGGATTAGGAAATGCGCATATGTGCGTGTGTGTGTGTGTGTGTGTGTGTGTGTGTGTGTGTGTGTGTGTGTGTGCGTGTGCGTGTGAGTGAAATAGGGGACGGCCGGTGTGGGCGGTCAGGATCGAAGGGTGCGGGGTATAAATTTCGGGGGTTAGGCCTGGTAGTGGTACCATGTTTCAAACACATCTGTGCCACACGGCCATATCTATCTCTCTCTCCTCTCGCTCTTCAATTCGACTCCGCTCGCTCTGTTTCTCTTTCTCCCCCTTTCGTGCCTCTGTTTCCGTTTTCCTATCGAAAACGATATCTGTTTCTCTCTTCGCCTGTTTCTCTCGTCTCACTTCGCCGCTACTGAACGTTTCAGAGATACGCGGCCACGAAACTTTACGACACGGACGAAGAAGGTGCTTTATCTCATCGTACAGCACGCAGAAATGTTCGGCGTCATCGCCGCGAAACATATCGTCACGTGTTACGCGTAGATAATACTCGCGCGACTGTAAATCCGCGAAATAATACCGTAACGAGCTCCGTTCCCACAAACACGAAATACCTCGTTTGCCGCGGACACTTCATTCATACAGAGCAGAATTCTGCTTTCTGTGCCCGAGTGAACGAACTCGCGCCAATCGAATCGCACAAATTACACAAACCGCTGTATTGATAAAATTGTTGCATAAATTTATTCTCTCGCGTCATCGTTCATCTACAACTACGATTCTCTCACGAGCTTCGATCGCATACGTCCGTCCGAGCTACCGAAATTTCGTCGACCATTTCTGAACCACCTTGTACACATCCCTCCACCCCTCCACCCTCGCGTTTCTTCCTCACGTTCTCCATTTCCCCTCCACTTTTGCAGTTTCACCCCCGCCATCCCCGTCGTTTCACCTGTACCATCTAGAGAGCACGCGGGGGGCAGTTCGTCCTGTCTTCGTCCTATTTTGTCCGGTCGAACGCGCGCCGGCTGTGCCTCCGTCTTCGTTGGACGTTCGCGGTCGTGTTTCAACCCCCTACTACACCGCCGCGCCGTGGAAACGCTGCTGCTGGTGCCAAAGCCGAATCGACCTGACGCTCACCCTGGCCGATTACAAATCTGACCAATTAGGCGCACACTGTGCCCGCCGGATCCGAATTGACGGCCGTTCCGTTCCAAGGTGGCGCCAACCGCCGTGGTTTCACCGACCGATCTTCCGGTGGATCGGCCTTATGTCAGCCTCTTGCGCTGGAATAGACGTACCACGCGCACGTCGAGAATTTTTTTGTTCCAAAATTGTAACATTTCCACAGTTTTGAGTATATTTAAGTAAAAGAAAGACAGATAATAAATTTATTAATAATTTCTCAATCATTTCTATCCGGTGATATCATTCAGACGAGTTCAAGAATTCAGTTTCAACCTAACGTCTAAGTATTAACGTCCGATATGTCGACACCTATATAATATCTGAGAAAGCCGAATGTCCGACATATCGACGGTCTCTCTTGTTTTGAGTAGCTCGAGTCTTTAATTGATTCGATTAACTTTGAAAATATAGGAACTACGATAATTTATATGAAAACACGTAAAATTGAACTAATCGCCTGGCGATTTAAATCTAGCGAAGGGGGATTTAAATACCCCGTTCTTGGAAGGTTAAAGGGAGTATTCTGGCTAATCCGGCTCGAAAAAATCGACTTCTTTGAGATTTTATTTTAAGGGAACCATGATACATTTTGGTATGCAGTTTTCGCACAGACATTTATTCACATTTAAAGAGTATTTACAATTTTTTTTTTAACGAAATTAATGAAAGTTGTGGAAATTGTATAGCCTTAAGTAAAGCATGTTTTTAAAAAACGGGTTCGCATGGCTGACACGATTCCGGTCCACCTGGTTATTTGAAACGAAAAACTAAAAAGCATCTTAATTAATATAAATATGGCTATAGCGTGAACCACTAAAACAGCGAAATTTTGAAAATTAAAAAAATGGCAGCATTCTGAAGTTTAAATATCAATTTTCCTTGTGCTTTTCGTTCTTTGGGTGGTAAACAAAAATAGGAAAAGACGTCAGATTTTGAAATCCGTGGTTCATGCGATAAAGGTATATCCGATGAAGATCTCCTCCAAATTTCAAGTCAATCGGTCAACTAAAACGTGAGACATCCCGTCAGCCAGTTCAAAAAGTATGGATTTGAGAAAAACACGTTTGGAATTTCTGTTCTCCGTTGTACAAAAATATTCATACTTACAATCAATCGAGCAGTACGAAGAATAAAATAACGACACAAAAAAAATAACAATATTGTAAAATAAAATATTTTTTGAGAAAAACACATTTTAAACAAGTTTTTGTTACCCGTTGTAGAAAAATATTCATACTTAGGTTGCGAGCAGTACACCGTTCCCTTTAAACATCTATAACTTTGCTAACTTTACGAATTCAAACAAATCCTTTTACACAGGTATTTTCGAAAGCATATACTTTGAGAAATTGTAAAAAATAAAAATAGATTTATTTTTTAACCGGATTATCAGAATACCCCCTCAAGTATATCCAAGTAACACAAAATAGGCAAAACAAATAATAAATTTATTACTTCTCAATAATTTCTATCCAGTGATATCGTACCAAAAGCGACGAATTATTGTATACGGTTCGGTCACTCGTTATGGTCCGTAATCAGTCGCCAGCGCAAGTGGTTAATGACGACGCCTGAACGATGTCGCGAGCCGATGTTACACGCGCGTGGATCGTGATCCACGAGTGCAGGAGAGAGAGAAAGAAAGAGAGAGAGAGAGAAGGTTTCTGTCGTTTGACTTTCGCTCGTATATTTTCGCCGTGTAATCGGCTCGTTAATGGAATCAGTCGACACGAATTACGCTGTCCAGGGAAGATTGCGACGCGTGATCGACGTTGCGTGGGACGATGTACGATTAATTACTCAGTAATTGTACGATTAGGACACTGGTTGTGTAACTGTTTGCTCGGTAGAGATGTATTTTTGAACGTCTACGTCGACAATACACGCAGAGGGATCGTTTGAGTATTTGTTACTACTAGAATTTACAGCGTAAGTTTGAACAGAGATTAAATATAATTATTACTATTGAATATTGCTATTTTTTGAATCTTACAATTCTCATATTTTTAGATTTTATATGCGTTCTACGAAACTATATAGAAAACTCGGTCGATAAATTATTCGTATGACAAACATCTGATAGAAATTGAATTGGAAATGGTTATTAACTAGAACTGCCAAAGGCTAAAGCACAGAATTTTCATCAGAAACATTAAAGAGGAGAAAAAAAAAAATCTCTAAAAATCTCACTGTTTCACATCTGCGATGTATCCAACGAAACTTATAAATTAATCATTTTAACGCCACCTTGATGGTTTCTTGGTGGCGTTAAGGAAAACGACAGTTAAAAGTCTCCTTGACTGAAAACCAATCCTTCAACAATTTCAAATATCATTATTCTCGATGAATTATTGAATTAAACATTCACGTACAAATTTGTTACAAAGATAAATCAGAGTACCGCGAGGTCAACATTCTGTCACAGAAGAAAATTCGCATAAACGATAATTCTTACTCGGAAAACAGGTGCTCTTACGATGATTCAACGCCATAATGACTATAGTTGACACGTGGAGAGTAAAACACGAGTAAAACACATTGCGGAAATGGTATGTAACACGGGGGTATCTGTGTAACGGTATTCCTTTGGTAGCCAGTCTACAACTATTAAGGGAGTTAGAAACCCTTGTTCGTAGCCAGATAAACGAGCTGCGCGGCTGTTCAAGAATCCCATCTTGTTCTGTCGGCGACGATAAACTAATTTCCAAGATACCTAGGACTTTTGTGTCTCTCGTTTCTGTACCCAATTCTCTGCTTTCGAAGAATCTTCATTAAGCTCAACGAGGTATTTTACAATTAACATTCTCGTCTCAAACGAGAAAACGGTGCTTTCAACTTTGGGGCCATTAATCACGGAGATTAATATCTTCGTCGTTTGTTTTATCACGGACCCCCGTCTCACTGTGTTCAATTGTCAATCAAAATTTAAATTTTAATCATTAATAATTTCGATTATTCGCCATTGGCGATCAGTGTGAAAATAAAAATAATACCCAGTCCATTTACACAATATTTTTGTACTACGAAATTCTTGCAACATTGAATTATTAGTACGAAGGATTTCTTCACTTTCCACGTTCGCGATATTTAATTAACGTGCCTCGAATCGATGTCACACGTACGTTGTAAAAAACAAAACTGCTAATTTTTATCCCAATCGTACACACTGATCGCGTTAAATTGAATTATTCGAGAAAGTTACAGCTATTACACAAGAAAATATGCGTGCATTTTATGAGTTCAAAGATAAAGCGTATAAATAGCATTATCATTCAATGTACGATACAAATTTTTATTTATAGTACTTGCTCAATTTGTACACAGTCTAGTTACGTGCGATATACCTTACGATTTCCAAACTAATTTTCTGCAATGATATTTTTCATACGCAAGACGATGGTAGCTACGAATAATACTGCGGGACTATAGTACGATAAAATAATGAAAGAAAAAAATCGTTCGTTTTTTATACCTTGATACTTTGTGTAATAATTCCGAACACACTGTTGTATGTGTCTGTTGCACGTATTGGGAAATACAGATTTTACTAAATGGCAACACCATGCTTTTAAACGTAATTGACACTAGTATTTTCAGAGGTTTAAATGACTTTTTATAAAACACACGAATAAAAATCGTATTTCTATTTTTTTCACTTTAATAACCTCTGATGAAAAATCCTATGCTTTGGTCGTTTCGTAGTTCCAGTGTTGAGAAACGAGCAAATGATAATAAAATCAATCGCAATGTAAACCTTTGGCAATTTTTCGAAACTATCACAGTTGCGCTCGTGTACATTCACGTGGTTAAATCCAACGATAAGAATATACACACCCTGGCAAGTTTCACGGCGCAATTTGTCACGCGTACGCTAATACGTAGCAACAATCTCTCCGAACGGCGGATAACGCACCGGCTGTCAAACGCGACGACCGAGAATGGAAACGAACACAAATTTTTATCGACGTATTACAATATCGTCGGCACCGGGGTTCGAAAGGGAGTAAACGTCGAAAAAAACGTGCACCGTCCCCCTGCCCCATGCGTGACAAAATTTCACCCGGCACGGCATAACCGTACCGTTACAACCCCATCAGAGTCCTTATCGCGACGCGTTGCACCGCGACGTACACGAGAAAGGAAAAAAAAAAGAAGGAATTTACAGGAAAAAAAAGAAAGGAACAACGAATGCGTATGTGTTTCAGCGAGGGGGGAAAAAAAAGGAAAAACACGGACGTTTCACGTCGACCCCGATTCAATCGACACTGCCTTACACACCCTCCGCTCAACTATTTCCGAATGTCCTTTTTTTTTTTTTTATTCATTCTGCTCGAATTATCCGCCGCGGTATTTTCTACACAACCGACCAGAAGAGGATATATATATATATATATATATATATATATATATATATACGCGCAGAGAGGAGGAGAAAAAAGGAGAGAGAAACGGTGGAAACAGGGGATCGAAAAGAGAGAGAGAGAGGGTGGGTGGGGAGGAGCTGCCGGAAAATTCGGATGCACGCGCGCTGCCGGGCGACGATAATTTATTATTCGCTGTTGGGCCACCGGCCTCGATCCATACACGGCGGGCTGTGCACACACGTACGAGGCATTCGAAAGAGGAGAAAAAGAGAACCGAGTGCAACGAAAGAGAGTCGGAACCAAGAGTCGAAAGCACGGTGGAGAGGGGGTGAGTATGGGGGTGAGCAGCAGTAGGTTGGGTGCTGGTGCTGGTGCTGATGCTGGTGCTGGTGGTCGTGGCTGGACAGAGGTGGGGAGAGGTTAAAAAAGAGGAACAGAGACAAAGGAAACGGGGGTGACGGTGGGAGGAGAAAAATGCCAAAAAAGAGAAACGAGAACGCGCGAGTCGGTGTTTTATTGCCGGCGGATTTGTCGTATTGACCGAGAGCGTGGGACGGGCTGAGAGACAGAGAGAGAAAGAGAGAGAGAGAGTGAGAAGGGGTTGCAGAGGTGGAAGCAACGGGGTTGAAAGGCAGAATACAGGGAGCGGAAGATCGAACAGGCATGGCAAAAGTGACATTCGCCCACCGGCGGTCGATAAAATCGGCTGATTCCGGTTGTGTATAAATGATTTCGCGATAGATAGAATGATCGGCCAGCCGATTTCGAACGTTCGACTAAACGATTTGCCGGTGGTCTCTCTCGGCTGTCGATCGATCAAACGGAACTTCGTTTACCTGGCGTGCATCTCTCGCGGTCACGATTGCTACGGAAAATCACTTTTCCCTTCGAGGAACAGGCGCACGTTCGTGCAGGTACGATGCGCAGAGTCGACGATGCGAGTCTCGCTGGTGGATCACGGACAGGCGTGGCTGGTATTTCCGGTGGCAGGTGTTCGCCACCTGGACGAGGGTGGCTCGGTTTAATTGGCACTCGTGCTGCTCGATTAAAAGTGTTTCATGGGTTAGTGCATGAGCGCTGGCGTTATCGTTTGGTAATGTGTAGTAAATCTTCAACAGGTATATATACGGCAGGGGAACGAGAGTGGAAGGATCGATTGACGATGAGGCACGTATGTTTGTTCTGTTCAGGGGGGGGGGGAGGTGGAGGAGGGAGAATCTGGTTTTAAGTAATCGAGTTAGCCCCGTTTTCGTGTCACGTTTGGACAAACACGTGTGATACACGAGGGAACGTGTACCTTCGAGTACGATTTTTACGATGTAAGATTGGGATCTACTCGGTTATATTTAACGCGGTTCAATATTCTTCCCGTTCCAAAATTTAACCTGAGAATATAAGGTTGCAACGTTCTAGTTTCGAGATGGTGTTGTTTAGTACATTCCGTTCCAAACAAATCGATGAATGTACCTCCGGAAGAAGAAAGACATAATAATATTTGAAGCGATAATATTTACTGGATAAAAAGAGCAATTACTACAGTAATAACAATAACACTTCGATAATAAGCAAAATTGACAGGCGATGAAATGAAAAAATTTTCTCAATCCATTGAATAGCAAATTGCGTTGCAATTTGTCCGTCAGCAGAAACTGCAGAACACTGCACCTGTATGCAACGAGCAGGTTACATCCAAGTAATTTTACAGTAGCTTTGTTCAAAAACTTCCTTCGCCTGAACAAATAATTGCCAAAAATCGCGAACCCACGATATTAATTACCCAAACGTGGATGTATCAGCAAAATTCTCGCCATAAATAGAAAAAGAAAAAGAGATGAAAAAATCACGAACCTCGAAAGATATGGGCGTAATGTTCGCAACAATGCTTATTATTTCATCCACTAGAGTGGCTATGCCGAGTCGAAGGCTGAAATCGTTATTTCGTCGAGACAAAAGCGGCCAAAGATCGCGGCAAACGAATATATGAAAATTGACGAGGCATAACTAACCTTGGACGAGGAGGGATGTTCAGCGTCGGCGTGTGTCGTTCGAGGGGGGGGGGCAGGGTGAAGAACCCCTTTAGAATTTCCAGAGGTGCAGACGATCGCGAGGCGTGGGCGTTATAAAAATTACACGCATTTCCATCTGCGAGCGATACCATCAATCCACAAGTCTCGGGAATAAAAGGAAAGCGGAATGAGTCCCGCTGTGAATCGTCCGTTGATTCACGGCTCGCATCACCCCGAGGTCTTTGTCCGACCTCGCTGCTGCTGCTGCTGCTGCCTCTCTCCTTCTCCTTTTCGTATTTCGCGCACGCCTTTCTTGCTGTTTCTATCTTTCACCCTGCGCCGCTCTCTCTTTTTCTCTCTGGTTCCCTGGCTTGGCTGGACCAGCACTTCTTTCGGGGAGAGAGAGAGAGAGAGAGAGAGAGAGAGAAAGAGATTGAAATTACGGATTAGAATCTACCTCCGACAAGAGAGAAACCGTGGCAGGGACGAATTAAACAACCTTCGACCCCTGTGCAGACGGGGAATAATTCACTTCGTGGTGCATTCGAGGTATATCGCGAATTACCGCGAATTGAAGTTTGGCACTCGGTTCAGGATCGAGGACGATGAAAATCTTTTCCGTGGTAAACGTATCGTTCGCGGATTGAAGATACGAAGATAATCTACACGTCGCAAAAGGAATTACATACGCCATAAGTGAAATGAAAAAATTTTTCAAACGGTTTTGCGGGAATACGGCGGGAAATTCACGCGAGGAAATTTAAATCCAAATACTCCTCTGGTCGAAAGGTAGGGGGAAATGGAAATAGTATCCGCGCGAAAGAAAATCCTCGTATAAGAGCAATCTTCCGGAAAAAATGTCGAGTCGACGTTTTTTCAAATTGAATTTCCATGCTAAAAGGCAAGAACGCG
The DNA here is from genome assembly GCA_036937485.2 of Tetragonisca angustula. Taxonomy (NCBI): domain Eukaryota; kingdom Metazoa; phylum Arthropoda; class Insecta; order Hymenoptera; family Apidae; genus Tetragonisca; species Tetragonisca angustula. The sequence continues at coordinate 667,423 of JAWNGG020000052.1, read as the reverse complement.
ATACGATAAACTCCGTGCTTGCGTCTGAAGCATAAGCACCTTAGATCATGTTTCTAACGTGACAAGATTTAATAAAAATATCGGTGCATGATGCAAATACTGATATTGAAATCTCTGAAAGTTTTTATTCAAAACTTTTTATAACTTTTAAATGGCAAAAAAGAAAACTGTCAAAGGAAATTATCACTCAGACAACATAGCTCAAGATTTATGCAGTCAAAGGATGCTAGTTTTTTGTCAAGTCTATTTTGCAAAGTCTTAGACTTTGTCAGCAATCGAGAAAGTTGAGAAACTTTTAAACTTTTAAATAATTCGAAACATGGAACTTTTGAACGAGTCCCGGTGAAAACAGATAAATAAACATTCCTAAAGATAAAACAACAGACAGAATAGAACTTGTATAATATAAAATATAAAAATACAAATTTTTCTATCGGGAGGGGCAGATAATTTGTTCGTCAATATTAAAAATATTCTCACAATCAGTATTTGTAAAATATGAAATATGAAATATCTAGAATATCATGTACGAAGAAGAACGATAAAATAATACGATGTCGCATATCAAAATTACACGCGTCAAATTTAAACGAACACGACGCCAGCGAACTAAAGAACTTCTTAGAAGATCGATCGACCTGCTCGAGTAACGCGACCGGAATGGAACTTTGATTTCACGCGTGTCGTCATATCGAGAAAGCTTCTCGCACCGGTGCAGAAATCGCGCGTTATTCCGACGGCATCGCCGCGGCGGTGCGACCATCTCCCGAAAAGGGGGAGTAGAAACAGACACGCTTCCTCAGACAGTAATCGAGCACTAACTCATTAAAATCTCCGTGATGAAATGGCATCACGGAGAATACGTTTCTAATATCCGGGAAACGTGTGCAGTCTACCAGACGCGACTTCCTCAATATCCCTGAACGAATTTTTCGTTGGGAACACGCCGATACGCAACACAAGGAAAAACGGAGGGAAAAATACTCTTTCCAGACGTGTCTCGCTTATTCGCTGTCGAGCGATAATTCATCGTTAATCGGAAATTTGAACGTATCGAAGATACTACCTGTATCGTGGATGATTAATTAAATCACCAAAAACGCTATTATGAAGCTTGAAATCAAAAGTGGAGAAACACTGTACAGGTTAGACACTCGCATTGAACAGAAAATGAAATAGAATTTAACAACGTACAACTGTTGTCGGAGCTTGATAAGTTAACCCCGTTGGCGTTGGCAACTGGTTCGCGGACCATAACGAGTGACCAAACCGTACAAAATAATTCGTCGCTTTCTTTTCGAATGCTCGTCGGTATGACATCACTGGATAGAAATTATTGTGAAGTAATTTGGCAAATTTATCATTTGTTTTGCCTGGGTTATACTTGAAATATACTCAAAAAATTGCAATTTTGGGACAAAAAGATTGTCGACGCGCGTGGCACGGTCGTTCCAGCGCAAGAGGCTAAATCGTCAAAATGCGTCAGTCACAAACTGAGAAACAGCCGTGAAGACGGGAAACTTGAAAATTTCGTGGACTTCGATATCGATTAAACGAGAATTGTCGTCTGCAAACAGCGGAACTCCAGAAGTTACGTTCATTAGCGACTGGTTCGCTGTTCGAACGTTTGCGCGTATCTACACGTTTGACAGCAAACGGCGATACCAGGGTGGCTGAATACCAGGTTGCCACGGCCCACGATAATAGAGTTTGATTCATTTTAAACAGAAGCCTAATATACAGCGCATGACGATTGCTTCGATACGCGTGATCAAAGCGAGCCACGTTCATCGATTAAACGACCCGTGATGCGTGAAAGCCAATTTGGCAATGCACGGCTTTCCTGAAATTAATCTTCAATCGTCCCGGATCGGCCCGAACGATCCGGGGGTTTAAGCCCCTTCCCCCCCCCCCCCCCTCCGCCGGAAGAATGACCGTACACCGTAATAAACGAGGCAAAGGCAACGACTTGCGAAAACTACGACGCCAGTGCTGCTCGAACTAATTGCTCGGCTAGCGAAGGGATAATTAAAAATAATTACCGTTCTAACGTTCCCCCCTCCCCCCGCAGCGACAATCAATTAAATAGGCCGCGTTTCGCGCGCTACGTGCAACCGCGTCGTTCTCCCTTTTCTTTTTCTTTTTTTTTTTTTTTTTTACTTTTTTCTACTCTATTCATCTGGCTCTGATTTATCCCACCATTGTGTCCGGGTAATTGGGAAGCTTGACGACGAAATATCCGAGATTTAAGTCGTACAACGACGACTGCCTGGTTTATTTTTATTATCTTTTAAGTGAAAAATATATATATATATTTTTAATTTATTTTTATTTTATTTATAAAGATATTTACGAATTTCGAGCAAAATGTACCTTTCGAGTGACTATTTTTGCGTATTTATATATATGCAGTGCAGTGTAAAATTGAGTCAATAACAAAAATTTTTAAGAAAGATATTTTTTATTGTTAAATAAAGTATAGAAACACGAAAATAAACTCTACTATCCGATTCTTTATAGTTTTAGGAAACTGAAGCTATTTTTTAACTTTTAAGATTAGGTTTCTTCCTGGCTGAAAAAACTAAAAAACATAGAATCAATTTTGCACCAGAATTTTTTCATAGTCAGAAAACTATAAAAAATCAGATAGTCAAGTTTATTTTCGTTTTTATACTTTATTTAAAAATAAAAAATATTTTTCTTAAAAATTTTTGTTACTGACTCAATTTTGCACCCCATTGTACATATATACTTACGTAAAAATAGTATATACATGTAACATGCGTCTCTCGTGATTACAGACTCATCGTAATTTATGCCGAGATAGGTTCGACGATATCGTGTTTTACACGTCCAGTGCGAATCGTATCGGATTCTACGAGTTCGACGTCGCCAGTGTTGAACTGCAAACGTACGCGTAAAGTTTTACGCGTTGCGAGTCCCGTGGGAATCTATGGGAAAGAAAATCGCGCCTTGTGGATACCCAGCGACCTGGTTAAAGCTCGGTTTGTGTACTTCGAAGTATAGTGCCACATGATACTGCTCGTTGCTCTTGCAATCATATCAACGCACAATTATTCGTGAGAAATTAATTGTCTCTGACAGAAACACAAATTTCAATCGATGGATTCAGATGGTGATACAACAATTGCGATTACGTGAATTTGTGGATGAATCTTAAATCACAGCAACAACAACGGAAGAGGAAAGACTTGTCTCGTTGTAAGAAACGACTGACATCTGATTAAAAATCGAATGCCTGTACAAAGCACGTATTTCGATATATTCCAACAAGTTTTCACTAAGTTTGATCTAATCATTTGTCTGAGTTTGTCAATCCGTTTCGAAATAGAATCTTTCTTTCGAATTTCCTTGTAAAATTTTGCCTAGAAGGGCCTGAAATGTCTTTTCCCTTTTCTAACAAACTTTAATGTTTCAAATCTCAAAACCTAATCTAATAAAATAACCTAAAACCTAACCTCGAAATTTTCAAGAGATTAATAGTTATACCTATAGCCAATCTTTTCCAAATTGCGATAAATGAAGAAAGATTTTTGATTACAATAGTCGTATAAATATTCCACTGTCGAATAGAAAAAACAAAACAAGGCTCGTCTTGGCGACTAAACTAAGTGTATTATATATTAAATTTTTAACGCGTGATTACACCAAAAAATACGTCGATAAATGCCGTATATATTCGTTCGTAACGAGAGGGTTGAATTTAAATAACCAGTCAGCCACACGGTAAACAATCGATCCACGAGTCTCGCAAGTAACGCCGCCGGGATGACCGAAACGTGTCAAAGTAGTGAAACGTCGCTCGATTCGTGTCGCTCCGTCGGGACCGCGAGACGACGACGGAAACCGCGAAAGAAATAAACGCGGGAAGCAAGGAGAAAGCAGAGAGGAAGAGAGAGAGAGGAGGAGAAATCGGAGACGAGGCAAGGGAAGCGACGAGGAGAAACTCTTAACTCGGTTCCAAGTTCGACTTGAAAGGCTAGAGTTTCCGCCCTTCAGCGGCCATCGCTCTTTAAACGAGAGGTAGAAAGATCCACCCGTTCTCAACCAGTTTCTCGGATACGTACAACTCAGTCTCGTACACACAGCAAGGAAAACGCGAGCCTCGGCTGTTCCACACGCACGCGATCCCGAGTACGTGACATTTCGCGAACCTAACCGCGGCTACTATGCAACGCGTCGATTTTCCATTTACACGTGCGCAACGCACGTTGCAATCGTGAAACGCGCGTTCTGCGTTATCCTGCGGCGATGAGGTAACGATAAACGGTAAGAGATTTTTTCAACCTCTCGCGCACGTTTGGGAATGACGTGCCACGCACGTTTTGTCCCGAATTGCAACCATTTTCTCAGTTTTATGTATATTTAAATGTAACCCAGACAAAACGAATGACAAGTTGATTACCTCTTGATAGTTTCTATCCCGTGACATCGCACGGACGAGTCCAAAAGAGAATGAAAGCGACGAATTATCGTGTACGGTTCGGTCACTCGTTATGGTCCGCGATCCAGTTGCCAAGCGCAAGGGATTGAAAAGTTCTCGAGCGGACGCGTGGAGTGGAATTCGTGGTGTTCGAGGATGGAAACGAAAATTAATCTAGATTTTCGGAGTTGACGTTCAAGAATTTAGATTGATTACAATTACGTTTGAATTATATTCCAGTCTTCTTTCGAATGTTGACCATTTCAATATTTCTGTTTGTAATTTCCTAATTTTCCTCGTTTTCGTCGTTCCTCCAAGCTTTAAAGGCATAATCAAGTGACAGAGATATAGTCTCTATTATATATGTACAGAGTCATTATTTTTACTCTCCTAGAAAAATAATACAAATATTAATTCGTTCCTCCACAAGATTAGGCATCTTTTAGAAGACTATCCCATTTTAAGTTGAACGACCGTCAGCCACGTATGTCAGCCATGTAAACAAATTCCGATCGCGCGCTAGCCGGCATAAATTGCGATCAATTTCGAGTATTGAGCACACGTCACAACTTGAAACCAGTAGTACATACTGGAGATATATACGTACATGTACATAACGTACATATATATATATATATATAGAATATACAATATAACACAAGGGAGCCATTTCATTCGGTCTCGAAGCGAGGCGAAATACGCCACGTCGGCACTCTTTCTCTCTCTACCTCTCTTCATGGAAGGAATTCACTTTGCATTTTTACAGTTTCGCCGGAGAAGAAGAAATCGACGCGAGATTACTCTTCGGAAGGGACGTAACCTTCAATGGCGGCTGCTGCACAGCTTTTTTTTCGTCTACCCTCTATCCGACTTCGCAAGGCTTCGTCCTCCCTCTCCCGCCGCCATTTAAGGCACTCGGTCTCTTCACGACGATTCAAATTTTAATTCAATTACACCGGCACGACGACAGCGACGCGTCTCCACCATTCTCTCTTTCCCCTCTCTATCTTACTCTCTTCTCCTATTTCACCCAACCGATCTCTTTTTCCGTCTTCCTTTTCTCTCTAGCCACCAAACCTCCCCCGCCAAATCTGAATTTAATTATGACCCTTCACGTAACCGCTTTCGCTCCCCCGCCCATCGAACCATGATTCGTGGCCTATCTCACTCTCACATCTGCCGCCTCCGGAACGTTAAGACGCGTCCTTTCTTCTTTATTCGCTCTTTCTCTCGCCTCCTTCCTTCTCTCTCTCTCTCTCTCTCTTTCTCTCTCCGTCCATGCAAGCAAGGAGAGAGAATGATCGTAGACGACGGCGAAACGCCGAGGGTGGAACACCTTAAATTTTAAAAGGCGTTTAACCCGCCTATTACTTTCCGATTTTTTTCGTTTTTCTTCCTTCTCTTCTCTCACTTTTTTTCTTTTTTAGCCTCCGTTAAGGCTTCCACCGTTCGAACGTTCTATAAACGAATTTCCAGATTATAATCTAAGTGGATTACGAACCTTCATGGACGTTGTATAATATTTCTTAACGAACGTTGCCGAAGGGATGGAGATCAACCACCTGCGCCGACAACTGACTGCGGACCATAACGAGCGACCAAACCGTATACAAAAATTCGCTTTTTTTTTCTTCCTGAACTCGTCCGTGTGATATCACTGGATGGAAATTATTGAGAAGCAATAAATTTATTATTTGCCTGTATTATGCTTAAATATACTTAACGAAGACTGAGAAAATATTGCAAAGCGTACTACGTCATTCCAACGCAAAAGGTTAAATGATACGAATATTTCTAGGCACTCTCGTGCATTTTTGAAATTTCTAAATGTCTCGAATCGCGACGTTTCATCGTCATCGTTTTGAGATCATTTTTGCTGGACTGTTTCGAACAGCAGGCGAAACTGTTCTGTAACTCATGTAGGGAAAATTATTAATACAGTCAGCTATCGCAAACTCTCGTATCATACTCGTAGATAACACTGAACGAACTCTGCTCTTCAAAGACCGATGCAAAACTGTTCCTGACACTGACGATTGCCGGAGTATCGACTGAAAACTGCTGGGCCAACTAGATTCGCGTGCAGTCGATGCAGAGGATCTAATTTACGATACGTTCAGGTGCCTTTCGCTTTCTCTTTCTAGAATCCAATGCAGAATAGTGGAGACCAGTATCCCCATAGATTATAGACAAGCTAACGCAAAATTCAGTCACACGTCGATCATAATTCTCAAGTTGACCGACTCTGACTACATAATTACATACCACACCTGTGAAGGTTTGCTCTTTTAAATAAATATATTACGAGATTTATAACAAGAAACTATAACGTTCATTTATGTAGAGCGGGATCTTTGTGACGATCATTCGCTAACACTTGAGATTACAATATACTTTCCGCTATTTTTTTATCTGAAAGATACGCGCGCCTACATAAAATGCAAATGTATGAAACATCCAAAGTAAACAATTCTGAACAACTCGGGCGAATTTAAAAAAAAAAAGTTAAATAGAACCTTGCTGCTTACTTGTGAAATTGAACCTGACACACGCATATACCTGACGCGTCTCATAAAGTTTTCAGTAAACGTACAGTTGTTAACGATCGGTTATTCAGCGATAACGAAAACGATAATAAACAAACGATTGTCTGCACCGCTAACAAATGCAAATGCCAAACGGGAAGTTTTGTCTATTCAGAACTTAACGTAATTGAAACTTACCGAGGCACGTGCATCCAACTTCGTTAATATCTCAGTTCGTTCGAGAATCGTGCGTAGGATCAAATGTAAATTACTTGCAGGAACAAAAAGTGAAACGTTTGAAAGTTGAACAACCACGTCTTCGTCGTCTTCAGATAATTGTGAGGGAGACGACAGAAAAAAACCTTAACCAAAGGTGCAGCCCAAGACCAATCAACCAAGCGTACGTGTCAATTCGTCTGCGTTTCACTTTTGCACACGAGCCAAAGATCTGAACCAATCTGAGACGATGAAATAACCCATGAATGCACCAACTCATTCGCTTCTTTCTTCGCAGGAAACTTCACGTTTGCCCGCGATATCGGCAGCGCTGCACAATTCGCAACAGAATGCTCCGCGTCGCGTTCAAAGAGCACGATGATATCAAAGGCTCGTGACGGAAACGTGGAGTGAAATATGTAAGTAGACGATAATCTGAAAGCTCTCTCTTTCTCGATGGTAATGCCAGACAGCCGGTAACTCGAAGGAAGCTCCCCGCCCCGCTTTCCTGTAATTGGCGTCGGATTCTTCGTCCAATTTGAATCGTTCCGATTGTCACGACCATCATCGAGCCAGGCAATGCAGAGCGTTACACTGTCGTAACAGAGAGAGGAGAGGTGCATACGCGCGACCGGCGAGCGAATAATATCGATTGATCGTTGAATAAATATTCTTATACAGAAAATAACGACGGCGGGTCGCATTATGAAAAGACGGTAATAACGCATTCAGAATTGGTCGCCGGCTCCGATCTTCATTAATTCTCTTTTTCTCCATTGGCCGGTTCTCCTTCGTTTCGCCATCTTATTCGCCCCGGTCTCGATTATCCTTTAGAAAACATTCGCATCGGACGAGCCTTTCTTCCGATCGATTCATTCCTCCCCCCCCCCACCCACCCCCCACCCCCTGCCGGCCTTACCCTGCTATCCGTAGTATCTTCCTCGCATTCGCTCCAACCTTCGCCAGCAGTCTCATTACCTCGGCATCGATTCCGTTCCGGCGAGGTGTCCCGATACTAACGACAATTAAACTAATGCCAATTAAACAAACCGGCAACCGTTAATTGATGGTTTACAACCGCCGTCGTCGCATCAGCCCGTGCCGATTCCCGCAAGTTTTGCAAACGTCACACGCTGCTAATTGGTTAGCACTAAGGGGGCGGATTACGTGGATTATGTGCCACGCGCGTATCCTTGCGATTCTCGTTAGTTAGTAGGTTAGGCTCTTCCGATCAATACCGACGATCTCAACGTCTGTCGACTATAACTTTGGATTTTTTATTACGTTGCCAATGCCAATTGCATTGAGCTTAATTACGCCTAAAATCGTCTAATTTCAACCACCTCGATCTCTAATTTCGGAGAACGTGCAATTCGCACTGCAAGACGATTTTTTGATCGGAGAATTCTTAATACTGAATTCTACCCGTTTTCCTTCCTGTCGATACTAAAACTCCTCGACGAGGAATATCCAGCAATTTGTGATTTCTGCAAAGTTCAACTGACAGTGTAACGCATTATTATCTGAAAGTGGAAGATACTCCACAACTCGATGTGAACATCGACTGAACGTAAGTCCATCGCCGAACGACACAACCTAGAGGATGAAGAATCGACTCTAAAACTAATGCTACTAATTTCCTAAAACGATCTAACCCATACGATAGATCGTAAGATTTAGTGTCAAGTGGTCGACGAATGCTTCAAATAACGAACATAAAAACAGGAAAATTGAAATATTCCCAGGCAATGAATTTTATAGCTGGCAATATCGTACGGCACGGAATGTGCCGTTCCAACGACATTCCACGGAGGAAGGAAACGCGCGCTGACAATCGACTGAAAATTGCAACACAGCCACCCAGTGACATCTATTTGACTTTCGTCCTCCTTGAATCTCTGAAAACTCTCGCCGTTTCGGAAAATAGCCGGCTTCCTGCCGGCTAAACGCAATCGAAGACGGCAAAGCAACGAAATGCCAATGGGAAACGATAACAGGCTCCGATCAATCTGGCGGGTTGGAAAGGGAGGGGGGAGGGAGGGTGAGGAGGGAGGGCTATGAAAATCTGTAGAAGTCGAAATCCATTCGGGCAGCGCGGTGCTCCGGCATTTGACACAGCGGTGCAGCCGTATTCTAATTAAACGGTACAACGGACCTGATCTCGGGATGGAATCCCAAGATCGGCATCGATTACCCAGCCAATTTGCGACCAACCACTCTCCCTCACCCTCTGGTACTCCTCTCTGCTCCTTCTCCTCCTCCTCCTCCTCCTCTCGCGGCAGCCACCACCTTCTCGCTGTTCACGGTCTTCGGTTCTTCGAATCCGTTTCGAGCAGTTTCCTCCGAGGAAATCCCATAAATGTGCACGGGCTACGCGTCAAAGGACACGCGGGAACTAATTTCGAAATGAGAGGCGAGGCTTTCCCTCGTACGTACTGGGTGTCCCGACGTTGGCGGTGACATTCCACGTCGAAAATCGGGAGATGTTTCGCGTTTTCAAGAAGGTCGAACTTTGGAAATTTATATCGAGTACGTTTGAATTCGGTTAATTCCAGACGCGACGGGAAAGAATGATTAACAGTAGACTATTTTTCTGTAGGAAAATAAGCAAGAAACGCGGGATCAAATTTTGTTTTTGCAGAGTGAACTACTTTCGAGAGAATCGAGCTTGAGAATTTACCAAGCACGCGTGCACCAAGGGAATTTTTGACGAAACATGTTTAAAGCCTTCTTTTTTTTTTTTGAAAATGACGCCTTAAATGACGCTAATTTTCACTTGTTAAATTCTCAAACTCGATTACTTTGAAAACAAAGGCTTTAGTGAACAAATTTCAATCTTTCTTCTCGATTCGTTAGAATCATTCCCTCCTCCATCCATCAATACTGGGACACCCCGTATATGTCCCATAAATATTCAATAAATTTTGAAACGTGCATGTTTTGTAATACATATGTACGTATTTTATGATGTAACTGTCAATATATTAATTATAATTATTACGTGTCATTTCATTTTTCCAATTCTGAAAAAAGTAGAGTCCTAGGACTTTTGAGGTCTGATTGAACACCTGTCAATATATTACGCCAAGCATTTTGAAATTTCATTAGCACAGTAACAAATGAATATATTGACGAAAATTGTCCCGCATAAGATGCCCGAATATTTTTGTGAATCACTTTACTTGTTATTCCTGGAAAATGATTCACGAAACGTTCCATAAAAAAAGAGTTTGTAACGCGTGTCAGATTGTATGTGTCAATAAATGGAACGAATCGGGCTTTTCTTATCACGAACTTTATTTTTTCATGTTTGACCGCGTACACTGAAATTATTTTCGTGCTGATACGCTCAAGTATTGCGACGATAATATTACAACGAATCAATCGAAAGTTAGGATTATTCTGGAATGAAAAGAACTGCGTCTGAATTCTCTGAAATTATTATTGGACATTTTGCTATATGCGTAGAATCAGTCTCGACTTCGGTACGACGACTTCAGTAGACCAACGTGGTCAGCCAAATTTACAAGTAACTGCGCAACTTTGGTAATTAAAACTTTCGAGGAAATTTCAACTTTGAAAATACTCAATATTTAAAAAAAAATTATTAGATATTAGGAGAGTGTCTTTCTTTAAAGAATTATTAGGCGTTGGAAAGTAGACCAACCCTTACGTGGTCAGCCAAATTTACAAGTAACTGCGCAACTTTGATGATTAAAACTTTCGAGGAAATTTCAACTTTGAAAATATCCAATATTTAAAAAAAAATTATTAGATATTAGGAGAGTGTCTTTCTTTAAAGAATTATTAGGCGTTGGAAAGTAGACCAACCCTTACGTGGTCAGCCAAATTTACAAGTAACTGCGCAACTTTGATGATTAAAACTTTCGAGAAAATTTCAACTTTGAAAATACCCAATATTTAAAAAAAAATTATTAGATATTAGGAGAGTGTCTTTCTTTAAAGAATTATTAGGCGTTGGAAAGTAGACCAACCCTTACGTGGTCAGCCAAATTTACAAGTAACTGCGCAACTTTGATGATTAAAACTTTCGAGGAAATTTCAACTTTGAAAATATCCAATATTTAAAAAAAAAATATTAGATATTAGGAGAGTGTCTTTCTTTAAAGAATTATTAGGCGTTGGAAACAATTGAGTAGGCATCGAGACAGGTGGTAAATGATATCTGAATATTAAATAAATTTCGAAAAAAAAGAAAAAGAAGAAAAAACGTAATATCTCATCAGTCGACGCATCTCAGTCCAAGTGCAAAACGCGAAAGTGTTCACCTACGGGTAATATCGTGAACACCGTCGATGTTGGGGTCTGACGCAATTCACGCGATGGCGGAGTTAAGTGGTCGCCAAGCCTTAAAGCGGTCGTCGGTGGAAAATTTTCCGTCGGGTTCTCCTCCGTCGTTGCCTTAATAGTTCATTTGTCGTCACACAAGCTCCAACAACCGCGTGTTACCAAGGGGTGGTAGTAAGGGAAAAGCCAACGAATAAAAGAATAAAAGGCGCGGAGAGGGCGGCGGCGGGGAGGAGAGATGAGGAGGCGAGGGAGACAGAGGCTCGGGAACCACTGTTTATGTCAATTTCGTGCCTCACGGTGCATCACAAAGGAAATAAAAGGGAACAATTGCACCGTCGCCAAGTGCAATTTGCGCCTAGATATTATAAAAAGGTAGAGCGGCTGGAGAGAGAGAAAGAGAAAGATAGAGGTGGTGGTGATGGTGGAAAAGAAAGGAAAGAAAAAGAGAGAGAGAGAGAGAGAGAGGACAGACAGAAAAGAGGACTAATGGCGAGAGGGACAAAATGGTCGGAAGAATGCGGAGGAAAGAGGTAACTAGTACAAAACAAACGACGTACCGTTCTACGTACAACGGCTGCATTGATATATTATACGGCGTGCGGAGGCAGAGGGGGTTGTAGCCGCCCGCGTGTGCGACCGCTTTCCCTGCGCTTTTAGAATTCGATTATTGGACTACCGGTAAATCAAGCGTGGAAATAAATTTAAATTACGGGTGTTTCCTTTTTTATTTTTTTTTTCTTCACTCGCAGAAACACAGACTTCTTTCCTCTAAAAAGCACCGGTGGCAAAGGATCGCAAGCCGTGTGTATTAAAGAGATAAATTCAGTGTAAACGAAGGCGTTACGTTCGAGCGATTTTTCTGCTCGATTGTAAACTCGAAAGGAGAAATCGGCATTTTAAAAATTAATCGTTCAAAGGATTATAACGTTTGTCGGTGTGTTTTACTTGATACGCGATTCCCTTTCTGTTGTTTTCTTTCCGAATTCGTTTCTGAATTGGAAAACAATAGAGGTATGGTAATCGCTGATTGCGAGAGGTATAGAGGAACTATGATGTATACTATCAGAGTTTGCAATCTCCCACGTACGTAGAATCAACGTAAAACTTATCTGTTTAAGGAACATCCGATTAGAATGTCCAAGAAATTTACCCGAGGATAGAAAATTACTGTCGACACGTCAGTGGTAGTAATCTTAAATTACCGTCTCGAACAGTTAAAGAAACGATTCCAACCAGACGGTGGCATAACTGATGCAAATCCTTTAATTGCTTTCCGATAGACTCGACCGATTTAATTTTTAAACCATTAAACTTAATCAAAGGAACAAATCTATCAACGGAATGAATCCCCGTTCGGGAATTACGTCCGACACACAATGAAATTTATACGAATTCTTATGATTCCTCGATGGACGCTGTCGCGGATAATGAGTTGATAATTACCTTTAATTAATATTACCTCGCGCCACATTAAACGCTACATTTGTTATGAAATTGTTCAAAGGGCACTTTGACGCGATCGCGTCCGACTTCACAATCGGGAACCACTTTAAGAACGAGTTAAATTGATTAAGCGAGACAATCAGTTTTGAAAGAGAGCGGCAACTTGTAATGAAAGTTTCTTCCACGGGAAGACACTCATTATTTACCTAATTGGGTCGACGCTACGAAGTGCGACTACCTACAGTTTTATTGCGAGAAGATAATTCGAAGATGCAGAAATACTCCCTCCCTCCCCCCCTCGAAGCTATTTCCGAGAAACAATGGCAATTACTAAAGTTTGTCAATTTTTCAAGAAATCGACTTATCAAAATTCCGGTCCCAATTAGCGAGGTTCTTAGATTGTTACACGAGATGAAACGCTCCGCTGAATTTTCACTGTTCGAGCACTGCTGTGCAAAGCTGTGTTAATAAATTGGACGTATTATCAGGCAAATCTGTGCAGTGTTTGATCCTCCAATTATTTCGTATTTACCAATTTCTCGGTAGCGAGAGTATTACTCGTGCATCGAACGTCTTCGTACATTTTCGCGGGAGAATCGAGTTTTTTACAAGTGAAACTAACCAACCCTTGTTTATAAATTTCGTTCGAACCATGATCCATCAAACAGAACGTGGCGGAAAAGTGTCAGTAACGTTCGATCGTGGCGTTGATCGTAATATCGATTGAAACAAAAGGAGCACAGCGAAGGTTGTTGCTAAAAAAAAAAAAGAGAGAGAGAAACGGCGAAAACCCTAAATTTCACTTTGCGCGAAGCTCGTAGGTCCAACATTCAGCTCTGTCCTACATACGTGCTTATATACACGCGGCGAAACTGCCCGAAGCGGCGCAGACGAGACTCGCGAAAACGCATCGGTGTTTCTCATCATCGGCAAAGGCACGACGTTCAGGTCAAAATATACACGCGCGCGTCACTCACGACGGTCAACAGAGGGAAACGTATCCAGTGCCGGAGGGTTTCACCTAGAAAACGCGCGGTTCCCCCTTATTGTTAATCCTTTAATTCACTTCGCTCGAGAGAACGTGATCCGAAGGGGGACTGACGTGAATAATTCTTGCGAATTATTTTGCGCAATTGCTTCTCTGTCTCGTCGAAAAAAGACAGAGAGAAAGAGAGAGAGAGAGAGAGTAAAAGCGAACGAAAAGGACAGATAAATGGCAATAGAAAAAAAATGGAGTAAGCAGGACGGGGATACAAGCGACTAACGCGACTGACAGAGAGAAAGAGCGTCAAGACAACAGCCTTAATAGCCAGTACAATGGGCGGATCTTCGAGTCTTTTACGTCGCACTTGACGAAACAATAGTCGAACGAGTAGAACGCGGGCGATAGACCGGCGCTGCTGGAGGGTGTCGAGGGTGTCGAGGATGCCGAAGAGGGGCTGCTACCACCGGTAGACGACTCGGAATCCGTAGCCCCGGGTCGGGTTTTAACGACGTGCTCGGACATAGTAGTTGCATCCCTCTGCCTCCGATGTACGCGCTCTCTTTCGCCGTGACACTGTCCCTTTCTCCATCTCTCTCTCTCTCTCTCTCTTTCTTCCTCCCATTTCACCACCACCTTCTCCCTCCCTCTCTCCTCGTCCGTTCTACTTGGCCTAGCTCCATCCGTCTCTCGCGCTCCGGCCTTCGCTTCGTTTCGTTTTCGTGCATGCTGCAACCCTGGGACGCGCATCAACCTCTGCCTCTTCCTTCCCTTCACGCACACACACACACACACACACACACACACCCACAGAGTTCTCTTCTTCTCTCTTTCTGCCCTTCCATCTGTTTCTCTCTTTCTTGCTCCGTTCCTCTCTGTCTTCGTTCCTGTTGCTCCTTTGGCCCCCGTCGAGTGCCTCTGCCCCTTTTTCCCCCATTCTCTCTCCACTCTCGGGCTACGGTTTCCCTTTCCCTCTTCGTCTTGCACTCCGTATACTCCTCCACCGTTCCACCTTCGGCTCGCCGTTCTTTCTCGTCCTTCACCAACCCCTCCAACCCCATCGTCGTTCCTCACTCGCGCCACTTCCCTCCTCCGCACACCATTCCCGCCTGTCCCTGTCCAACCAGTGACGACCAGTTACCACTCGCCCCGTATGTCTCCGTCCTTCCTTTCATACGGCTCGAGCTTGTGCCTGCAAGCTCCCTCGTCGCTTAACGTCAAAACTTTCGTGTCCCTCGTCGCCGCTCCGTTCTCTCAGCCAATGAACACATCCTTCCGCCTGTACACTGGGTGTCCAGCTTTATTACCAACGATCCCATCCTTCGTGAAAACAACCTGTCCCTCCCTCGCCTACCACCCCTGTTCGCCGCGCTCCATGGCGGTCATTTCCAAGATGCACACCGAGACGATTTAAGTTTCCGGACTGTTCCGATTGACGCTCTGTATTAACTCCTCGGAGAACTTGGGACGAGCGTTTTGACAGATAAGTCGACTCTTTAACCCTCCCCCCCCTTTAATCCCCCTCGCCCTGAGATCTTTTCGCATCAACGGGGAAAGTATGGTATCGACCTTTTAAGGGGACAAATGTTAAGTGTTACCGAGACGATTATAATATATAACTTGTATTACGACGTTATTAAAATATACTTTACTTTTGTATTTCGTTCACCGTAGTGATAAATTTAAAATTTCACATCGTTGCGATCTTCGATGGCTTGACACGCGAACGAAAGTTTCAATTGGAACACGCGGAATTTGAAATTTGCATCTGTTATTTTGATACAAGCATTCTACGATACTTTTTTAGTCGTCACTAACTACTAGATCTGTCAACGAGTCACTTGAACGTGTTATAAAGTAATAAATGTACGTTGTACATGTCGCGCCTGCATTGGAAAAGCTTAAATTCAAGGTAATTCGTCTTTATTAAGTTTGACTTTGTTTCAAAAGAAGTTTTTGATTTATAACTCGTGGCTAATAATAGGTTACGAGTTATAGTTGCTCGTTTGCGAGGGGCCACGAACCGACTTTTCCACCTTTTGCTGATCGATAACTTGAAATTTCCAAGATTAACCTCACGCATAATTGATCGATAAAATCGGAAATGAAAAACGCCAAGGAGGCCAACGTTATTTTATCTTGAGTAGTTATTTGTATATCACACGTTTTTCTTGAGGTCAAGTCATGTGCTCCAATCTTTAGTTCAAACGACCCAAATCTCAATTTTTCTGATTTAACTTTGCGAAACATTGATAATAAATATACTTATGTTTCCCTCTTCGATGCTCAAAGAACGTCGATCCTTTTACCAATTTTTATTAGCAGTCCGCCGTGCAATTGATCGAATAAAAGTTTCCATTTTCTCAGTTCGTTACGTCGAAGTTACGTTCTTTATCGATCGCGACGAATGTTTTACACTTCAAGTTGCATTTTCTTTTTTGTTTTCTTTTTTTTTTTTTTTGACACTAACAATAAAATGAAAAACATACTTCTTCCCTTATAAAATATTTTACATGCAAAGGAAATACTCTTTCGCGTATCACGACAGAATTTGAACAAAAAGAAATCAGGCAATTATCCTTAACAACTTTCCCCCGAGAAACATTTACGAAGAATGTATAATTTCCAACGTAATGTAAAATTAAACTCTTCGCTCGCTCCCTGCATCGTTTCCACGGTCAGAAAATTCTTCAAATACCGCATTAAACTCCTAATAATGGAAAATTAATTAGGTCAAATTTGTTAATACACGCTGCGAGAAATTTTGTATTTTTGATGCAATCTGTCCGCGCATTTTGAAACATGGTTGGCCAAAAGGTAATTGCGTTTCTAACGGATAGAACATACGTATATGCGTATCTCGAAATATACAACTGAGTTTGTTTTAAACCGCAAAATTCATTGCGCAATCCGATACCTGATTGTTCAAACTTGTTTCAGAAAAAAAAAAAATGCATGATCTCTTTCGTCGTATTTTGCTGTACTAGTTTTAAAAACCTGTGCAAATTCGTAAAAAATTATCTGACGTACCCTCAAACTATTTGCTAAATTTCATCTATCAAATCGTTCTTGGAACTTTTTATTCGTCCAAGAAGATGCAAACTTTTTAAAGTTGCTTGAAAAGCGCGATCGAACGAAATCATCGATACATCTAGTTCCGTTTCTCGTGAAAAATTCGCCTCTTGCACCCCCACACACACAAAAAGAAACGCAACCCTGACAAAATAGAATGTAAATTCATTCCATGCAGACGACGAAATCAAAGATCAGTTCGATCCTGGCCAAAGCGAGAAAATTTCGTTTCGCTGGATTTTCCACGGGGGAAACCGAGACCCGTGGCTCGTCGCCGGGCGGTTTAAAAATTTCACGACTACGTATGCATAAACAACGAGAGATGCCGGGAGAGGAACTTTGTAAAAACTGTATGAATATAATATGGCCGGCGCGTCTCTTCTCTCTGTTTCCGAGAAGAAACTGCAGCCATCCAGCTTCTTGCAACTTCCGCGGCAGTCTCGTTTCAGGAAGCACCGAGGAAAACAGGAAAAGTGGAGAGCTGCAGGGGAGGATGGAAAACCGAGCCCGGGCCGAGTGTATTTTAATAAAGTCGTTAAAAACTCCGACGCTGGAATCCCTGGCAAATAGCTGCGCAAAAATTGAAGAATTGAAACGCTACGTATATTTCCTCCTCTTGTCTCTTCCATTCTTTCACCCACCCCTCTCCCCGCCGCTGCTTTCCTTTTTTTCAGTATCTTTCTTTCCTGTTTTCTTCCCTTTTTTTTTTTTTTTTTTATTAAACAAAGGGACAAGACTTCTCGACGGATTCGAGTCGAGAAAACCGTTTGGGTAAAAGAGTAAAAACCGCAGAAGAAGAAGAAGAAGAAGAAGAAGAAGAAGAGGAGGAGGAGGAGGAAGAGAACGAAGACAAGGAGTTTCCCCCAAGAATAAATAATATATCGCGAGGTGGTTTGCTCGAACCTCACCCAGGCTGCGTGCACCTAAGTCGCAAAGTTCGTCAAAGATGCAACGACTGCAAAATGTTCACCGCCACCCCCTTTTTTTTCCCTCCCGCTGATACTCGCGCGCGCCGCCCTTCTCGTCTTCTTCGCCCCTCTTTGCGGCGTGCCGGCTCGTTCAAGAAACCTCGAGATGACAACCGGTAACGAGACAGACGCCGGAGCGCAATATGCGCGTGGTAAAGCGCGATAAATTTTCAGCAAAGCGTCACAAAGGGAAGGAATCGTACGGGGAAACGGGTAACGAGCGTGCCTCGTCGAACCAACGTGCTCAAAGAAACAACCGAGGACTGAATTCCCGAGGACGAAACGCGCACGACGTTAAGCTCGTGCGGGGGAATCGCGCGACTTTTAGTTTCGGCTGGATTGCCTTTGTTAGCTACTTTCATGTTGGATTAGCGGAGGATAAACAAACAAACTGTTCGCTGCAAGACAAATATTCGGCTTGCGGGGAGAATGGTACCAGGAGGTGCGTTTTTGTTTCTTTCGCTTCTTTTTTTCGAGAGAGAGAGAGAGAGAGGGAGATAAGCAGAAGAAGTGATACAACGCGGGATTCGTGTTTATGTGGAGGATCTCGGCTGTGGATTTTCGCTATGAAATATTTTCACGAGTGCATACGTTTTCGAACCGTATGGATATTCTTTTCTTTTTGAGCAATTAATTTCACCTGTACATTAACCTTCACGGCTATTAACAATGACGATTTACTCGTATAATCCGTGTGTAACAGTTGCAATCAATTTTCACGAATCGCTGTACGCTTGTATAACACTGAAATGTATGCGTAATAAATTACGAACGCATTTTTTTCACAATATAGATGAAACGTACGAAAATAATTTTTAGAATATTCGTTGGAATCAAATTATGATGTTCCTTCTCTCTAACACGTTCCCGTTCAATCTACATACTTTGATTCAATTAATCAAAAGTGATGAAAATATTTTCTAGAAACCATGAAATTTCTGAGTATTTCTAAAACTTGCACGTCCAAGTTGCAACGCTATAAACCAACAAACACTTTGTTCTGCCATCCGGTGAGAATGCGCAGAGTTCTTAGATTTCCACAAAACTAGCAGCTCGAAGCTTCGAGAGAATATTTAAAATCGTCGTGACTTCGATCTCGATTTATCGCAACAAGATCGAAAAAAAAAAACAAAATGCTCATTCTTTATTCTTGCCCGACTACGTACCGCAACAACCGCTATATATCAACGATAGCCACAATGAACGACCATTAGTGCTCGCGAATCGCGCGCGCTGTTCAAACGGGATTATACCGTGGCAAGGATGCTGAAGCTTTAATCTCTATCGTACGTGAAATCGTAAATTATTCGACCGCCCGTTTAAATTGCGCGCGCAACCTTAACGCGTGCAAACGCGCTGACGATTTATCAATATTCCGCAACAAGCAAACGATATCATTACATTCCGGTGCACGTTGCTTGGTATGTAATGGTTTAACAAGAAACTGGAGAAATCAGAGGAAATCGAAGTTGATACAATTCATCGTGCGCGTGCGTTTAAGCACTCACACGCGAGGTTTCAGTCGTTCGATTTCGTAGACCAAATAATAATTTTAATCACTGGAATCTATAAGCTGGATATCACCGTTATTGTAGGTAAAAATAATGCAAATAACCTACGTGGTTTAAAATAAATATAAATAAAGTTTATCGATTTAGAAACTGACGGATACTCTGAGAAGACCCAATATGGCGATGACAAAAGATACTGATCTCTCGCTGTGATACTCTCTCTAGATCCATACGCTATATACTGTATAACTATTATAAATTTCATATATAATTAATATTTACTGGTGTTGGAGGATTAACAAATGATAATGGAATTTTAAATATAATATTTTTATAAATTGCTATTTCAAATTTTTTCATTGTAATAATTTATCTCGCAATTCTTTTTTTCAATATGACAAATTTTTGATGAAATTAAAAGTATTGAAATTATAAATAAATAAACGATAAAATTGTTTTATAATTATAAAATTATAAACAAATAATAAAATTATTTAAAATTATAAAATTATAAATAACGACTGTATAATTTCTATATAATCTCCTCACTACTCGCTCTTCACTATACTCTCTCTCGATCTCTACATCTCGCTATATTGCTGATTCCTTCACGATATGCATCGAAACTTTCTCGAAACCTTGGTCCTTCGCACACTCACGCACACAACCATACCCTAATATTTTAAGTCTTAAAATTTGGACGACCAGGCAGACCCAAAGTCTTTTTCACAACGACGACAATTGCCTCGCTCTTGGACCACGCAGAAGAAAGGTTTCAAGCAATTTCCCAGGTCTCCTCACCCGACATTATTATCGCGACGTGAACGCAACGGATCTTCTCTGAAATGAACAAAGATCGTAGAACACCAAAATCGATAAAATCTATATTCTGCTATCGTCGAAATTTAAATACACCTGTCCCTCCATTTACGCGGCATTTTTTCCACGCGATATCAATTTACACGGCTGGAAAATACATGGCAGACAATGACCTCTAATTAAAAAATGTTGTAACGAATATCAACAAATAATTAACGATAAGAAAAGATTATTTTGTGAACACATCGTCGGAAAAAATTAACATTAACCATGAAAACTTGAAAGTTTAACTAACCAAGTATTTCAAGCGTCGAGAGTTAAAACGTTGAATTAAGAAGAAAAGGTTCATTGTTTGAGCAGCGACAGCGACAGCGACATCGAATAAAATACTTTTACTTTCTGAAATGTCACTATTATTATTATTTTCGTTTTTCGTCAAACCTATGTGAAATAAACGTGAATTTCCACAACTTGTATCAGCTTTCGTTCGCAATATTTTGTTTACTTTTCTACCGACGGATCTTTCCGTTTATGCAAATATTTTCATTCGCGTGAAACGAATCCAAAAAAAAAAAAACAAATTCGAATGGAGGGACGGGTCTATTTAAGTCGAGAGATTAGTGGAACCCACAACGGATCAATGCAACTCATACGTTACGCCTCTAAGATCCTTTAAACCCACAACCACCGATACCCCAACACAATTAGGCTCCGAAAATCGTTGGAATTGGTGCAGCGAATCCTTAAAATCGTTTGGAACGTTTTGCATTGAGCCTCCAGCTTTGATCCACGTTGTTGAAACCGATTCTACGTTGAAACTTGACCAATAGACTTTGAGATCGTAACGTATTGGTTCCGAAGCCTCTGTGTTCCAGGTGTTTGCGTTCCAAGGATGTCAGGATGTCTTGATGCATGGATTCTGAGACAACGTTGAGGCTGTATTGTACGAGTTCCAACATCCATCGGGTGTCTCTGCGTATTCGCTCCAACAACTTTGAGACAAGTACTAGCGTATGGATTCCAACGACCCAGTGCTCCTAGGTAGATCCCGTGGGCTGTATTTCAGCGTCATGCTCTCGAAAAGATTACGCGCGATCTTCAGCTGGGAAATCCGCTTGCCGCGCAATTTTCGTTACGCGTTGAAATCCGATCGCGAGAGTCTGTTCAGTTTCGACGGACGAGGAAACGAGAAACGCACGCCGAGCGTGATGAAATTAAAAACCCTGGGCAAATTAATATAACGCCGCGCGTATCCCGAAAATGTTTTAATCGAGAGAAAAGGGCTTCCCCTGTTTTCTTTTCATTAACGTAAAACCGAATAAATTAAATGCGAATATATTACGAACTTTCCAGCGCCGTCGTTCACAAATTAATAGCGTGTCGCGCAACAATTTCCAAGCGAGAAGACGGCCGCGCGGCGTGCGACAGAAAATATACACGACACGGCCGAAAGTGTTCGAAAGCTCCGCCGCGCGTGCAACAATCACCAAGCATAACACTCGCGGCCTTTTATTCCGTCCTAAGCACCTACACACCAACCGCGACATCCAACGCCACCGCGCCAGCGATCGAGAGATGGCGAGAGCAACGACGAGAGAACACCCGCGACAAAGCGGAGCAAAAATTACGCCAGAGTTGCTCTCTTCACAACGCTCTGAAGAAACCGTACGCAACGCAAGTGTGAGAGGAACTCGGCAAAAAAAAAAAAAGAAAAAAGAGAAGAAAAAAAGAAAAGAGAAATGGAAGGAAAGAAAAAGAAACATCGTACTTTACACCAGCATTCTACTACTCGGAGAGTAACCCGCGAAGAAGAGAAGAAGCGGAGGATGCTTCTCGAAGCAGAGACCAGAAACCAACCCTTTATCGCGATATATCTATCTATCTGTTCGTGTTCCTCGAGTCGAACGTCCAGAGACGCAACCCCGTTATACTCTGGAAGGAATTTTTTTCTTCTTTTTTTTTTCTTTCTCGGGCAAGACAATAGCGACGAACGAGAGAGGTAAGAAGAATAAAAGGGAGGCAAGGGGGGAGAGAGAGAGAGAGAGAAACGGACAAAAGTGTAACGCATCGCGAGCATCTACGAAACGCTGGATGCGTGCGCGCTGGCCGCGCACCGTACGTCCTCCCTTTCATTCTTTTGTGGCACCTGCAGCTAGCTACCCTTTCCAACCCCCTACACGAGACACGGCCGAGCGCGTGCCGAAGCGAGACGACGAAAAGCTCGGCTCGACGCGAGAAGGACCGCGGTAGTCCGCGAGGAAGAGGGGCTGGACGCATGCGCGCGAGTACTCGCGGGGGTTCACCGGCACGATCAGTCGTGGCCGGCGGTGCCGGAGGCCAAAGACTTTCGCGAGGGTGGACGCGCCGCGTTTTCTGCCGGACCTCTTTCGCTCTATCTACACCTATCTCTGTCCCCTCTTCTCCACTCCTCCAGCCGCCGCCGATTTACGCCGCCACTGCTCTGGTCCGCGCGCCACGTATGACCCTGCACCGCCACCGCGTGCACTTTCGCGGTCGGCTGCACCACCAACGACGTCGTCGACCACGACACCGATCGCCGTGTCACAGAGGAGCTGCTCCTACTGCAATTCCGTGGTTCGCCGTCGTCGCTGATCCTCGCTGCCTCGTCGTCGCGTGCTACACCGCGCGTACCACCGACGACGACCGGAGGAGGAGGAACCGACGCGACCTGTGACCGACTTCTACCTGTCCGTCGACGCGACCACCACACCACGTTTCACCGCGATCGAGGACCCGACACTGCCACGTTCCAGGATCGCCGACCAAGTACTCCTCCGAGTCGCTTCCGCCAAGTTCCTCGAAAGAAAACTGCCCAACTGAGAACAGCCAGGATCCGAATAATGCTGGTCAGCTGCTTGATCATCGTCGGTAAGTCATCATCTGCCATCACCAAGTCTGTTTCTGTTCCCGCCTGTGCTCCTCCTCGCTTCTCCAGCCGATTTTTCGTCGTTTCGGAATTTACGATCGAAGTTTCGTTGAACGTTCCCGTCGCGTCCGATCGAGGCGACGATTCGCGAAAAAAAGGCGCGATCGAACCGGTGTACGCGACAGTCGCGGATGCACTCGTGTCCGTCACACATTCTCCGATATATATATATATATATATATATATACATCGTTTCGCTGCAACGCGATGATCGATAGAAATCTGTCGGACGTTTTTTTCCAAAAAATACTCGCGAAAATTTCTCTCGTTTCTCTACCGTTCGTTTTCAACGTGTATGTGCCGATACGAGGGGTGAAAAGGGCGAACTGATTCCACCGGTATACCTCCGACGAAATTTACCGGCGCGTAAAATTACCGCGAAAGAAAGGGAAAAAAAGAAAAAAAGACAGAAATGAGAGGCGCGGAGGAAGCATCGACGGCAGAGTTTTCACGCTATTTCGAGGGGAAAAGAGATAAAAAAAAAAAAAAATCGTTCTCGCCGAGAACAATCGCACGCTCGGAACGTTCTCCGCGATTTTCTAAAAGTTCACGCCGAACACCGGCAACTGTATTGGAAACGAGATAACACTCCAAGCACATGACACTCTAAACGTGTAAATCTAATTTGCGAGATAGAGTCGGCACGTCCCATCGAGTCGTCGAATCAAAGGCTTCTATGATGATGCCCGACTTCTGTGCGTGAATGCCTCTCGGACATCAGTGAGTGAGTCATGCGTGAAAACGTTCCGTACGATACGCTTGTCCCTACGAGGGACGTGCTCCTTTTATTCCCGGCGATCGCGTACGTGACTTCTGAAAAACCCTGTGTGCGCGTGTGTACGTATGTGCGCGGGGGCTCCTCTCTAATGAAAGAGTTTTTTTTTTTCCTCATTCAAAAGTCAAGGCTCCAAAGTTTGATTGATCTAATTGGCAGATACGCGAGATCGAACTTAGATTTACGGGACTTTACGCGAGAAATATCCGCGGTCGGGTTTTGCATTTGGTGAAGTAACGAACTTCCCGTCTGGCAATCAGCGTGACAAGGAAATTTAACTTTGCATAATAACATTAAGCATTGGATAAATTACATTTCGACAAATACTACGTATTTACCACAAATGTTTAAAACGTTACTTTGACGTTTACTATATAAGATGTTGCAACGATGTAGGTTAAAACATTCATACATGTTATTTCCAACAAAATACACGAATGATTCATAGTTCAGACTTCATTGGACAACCACATACATGCGTTTACCATCGATATTTACCAGTGTCTGACGTACGGGAAGAATAAATCGTTCGTGAAAATAGAAACATCCGATATGTGCAGATAATTCGAATCAAATCGGAGTAAGAAGACGACAGAAATTCTGTTTACTCGTGCCGCAATTCTAACAAGTGTCTAGTCTACTCTGCGGAGCGCTGTGCCGAGTTTATTTGTCATTGAAATTATTCTAGCAGATAATCTTCTAAAGGAATACTTCCGCGAGGCTTTTTACCATTTTCCTCGTTCGAAGTTTTCTTATCCCTAAACAGGGATTTCTAACGAAAGCGTGTGATCCATTATACAATTATCATATCTTACCCTCCCAGAGTTTCAAAAAAAAAAAAAAAAAGAAAAAAAGAAAAAGCATTCTCTCCTCTCGCAATTTTACAAATTATTTTCCAATTCCTTTGTTCAATTTCGCGAACAAAACATTACGTTTTATCATTGCGTCGGAGTTTACGCGCTCGTGTGAAATTTCAGTTCCCTGTTTCAAACTCTCGTTGAACAATTTTTGTGAACTGATCGAATACCAGGTACGATCGACTATATATCGTCACGCGCGTCACTTCACCTCGTTCAGAATTTACTAACGAGGGTCTAACTAATCTCGAAGATCAAAGACTCTAACGCGTTGCTGTTTAAAGAACCATTATCATCTCGTCAATTAACTTTGCAACCTTCAAACGAAACTGAACCCCAAAATTTCCCATGTATGTACAATCATTTCGATAATTCGTGAAACAACACGAGGTGTTGAAATCGCAGCAAAAATCTGTGAAGAACTTATTCCACGAAGACTTTTTCCGAGTGCTATTTCGAGACTTGTTAGAACGAAAACTTTTAAGGAGAAAATTTGGCAAAATTGAACATCGCCGCGTCTCTTCTTAGACGATCCTTCGTGTCGAACACGAAGGGTTTAGCCGCGAACGTTTCACCCGCTCTCGTTTCGCTTCTCTCTGTTCCGCGTGGAAACTCGACTTGCTAACCCCTCCTCGTCCAACAAAATAATCGACCCGTCGTCGAACCACCAGTGCTCGATTTCACCTCGTTTCCTCTCGAATTTTTATGCTTTTATTTTTTTCTTTCTTTCTTTCTGTTACATTTTCCACACTTTGATTGTTTCTGCGTTCTACGCTAGACTTGGACGTGCGAGTCAATTTTGTCACGTGCCGATTCTACTGTCGATTAAATCGTTACATTAATAATCATCGTTGATTAAATTAACGCCACGTAGCCTCGATGATAACCTCCGTTCGAGTGACTGATCCACAATCTGTCGAGATTCTACACCATATAATATTTTTCTCGGCTTCCGTGGTGCTCGAACCGCGAAACTTAACGACGAATTATACTGTTAATTAAACGAAGGACAGGAAAGAATTGAACAGCCACCATTACGAAAAACGCTGCGTAGGTGAAAATGTCCAAGCCATTCTTCCGTAGCTTCTAGCTTCCACTTAACCATCTCTGCTCTCTCCGCGGGAAAACAAACAAACCCTGCGAAAGGAAACAAAACAAAACAAAAGAAAAAAGAAAACAAAAATAGAAGGAAAGGAAAAAGGAAAGAACCGCGAGAATCGAAGGGAAACGGCAAACTAGCACGGACGATTCGCTTTCGCATCGACGTTCACAAAGGGCTACTACGTCGTCTTATTTGCGTTGGCGAGAACAATACGTTTGTCTGGCCGAGGGATGAGACGACATCGCCCAGACAATGAAGAACGTCGATAATGATCACGACGCATCTTAAGACCTCTCTCGTTAACGTTCTACTGGCTCTTTCGTTTCTTGCAGGAAGCTCTCCTCTCTCTGTACTTTTCCTGAAGGAGCTCCTCGCCACCCCCTCTTGCCATCACCGCCCCTCTGCCCGGTCGCTGTCCTCTCTCTCTCTCTCTCTCTCACTCACTCTCTTTCCTTACCCGTTTCGCACTAATTGCGGACAATTCCAGACTTTAAATCTCTCGAATCTCGAAAGCCTTTAATCTCGACGGCCGAGCCTTAACGACGTCGCCGTGTTTCGCAGAGCGACAGTTTGAAATTTAAGCGCTCGAGGGGGCGGAACAGACACCCTTAATAAGGTTCCTCCATCGTCTCGTCCTTCCTCTGCCTACTACTCACTCTCTTTCTCTCTCTCTCTCTCTCTCTCTCTCTCTCTCGACAATATACGCGTCTCTCTCCATCCAGCTACTCCATCTCCGTCTCTCGTTCGCATATACTCTGTAGCCATTCGGCTCATCTTCTCCTCTTTCTTCGTCGTTCGTCTGACCTCGCCTAGCCGCGCGTATGCCCGATTGCACACAGGCGAGAGAACGTTAATGGAATATTTTAATGGCTAAGCAAATCTTTAATCAAACCTTTGTTCGCTGGCGGGGCATTGTGCGAAATTAGGGATAAGCAGAGATAAGGTGTTGGCGGTGTTTTAACCACCGGAGGCATCAGCCAATGATGGAACATCCCCGCGAAGCGAGATCTCCGAGCGATCTGTTTCGCGTGGGTGCTCCCCTGAAATTCCTCCCCTCTCCCTCCCTTCTCCCTGTGTCACGAGTAGTTCAATCTGCGTAATCTGTTGCGAACGGATGGGAACAATTGTGTAATTGTATGAACTTTTGAGCCGTCGAGTCGTCACGAAAGTCATTCGAAAGAGTCATCTCTCTACGGAGATAGTGAGGATGTTTGGAGCGTCGGAAGATTAACTCTGGAGAGAGATTAATTACCATATCCAGAAAAGAGATGTTTGCGTTTCTGCTGAGAAGTTGGGGACGTAATTTAAACAAAGTTAAACGAAAGAAGAAGAATAGGCTGAGCCGTTGACACCGAAGTAACTTTCACGTTTCTCTAGAGTTTCTTCGTACAGAAAATCGGGAAATCTTTCTCTCTCAAGAGAAAGACAAGTTTGTAAAATCTCTCCTCAAGAATGATCTCCCTGTAGTTGCGAGTGATTTTCCAAGTCGTTCTTTGGGTTTTGAACGACAACTTATCAACTTCGTCATTAAACGCTGGAATCGTTACAGTGGAGTTATTGTAGTTATCCATTTCGTTGTTTGCTAGAGTTTCGGAGTCAGCTTCGCTCGCTTCGAACTTGTGACATGTAGCACTTTCGACGCAATTTCGATGAGATGGAGAGAACTAGATCTCTCCACGTGAAATGTACGTGAAACAATAGATTGTTTCGCGCAACAGATATTAACAGAAAATAACCAACAACGTAATTCTTAATTTTTCATTGAAAATTTCACAATTCAAACGATTTCTTTGGCAACGCATCACCTTTCGTTTCCCATTCTTTAACGTGCATTTTTCTAAAATTTTACTTGTCGTTCCGGCGTCGGAAGCAAACAACTTCCAACTTGTGACTTTCCCTAAACTTTTCCACGTCGATCAGTTGGATAAATCTCAAAATATAAAATTCACGATGTCACGGCCACATCGTGCGCGCGCGTGTCGTAAATTTTCTAAAAGACAGAAACGTGTACGTTCAAGTGGAAGCAGGAAAACGATCGAAACGCAAACGTACGTTCCCTCTCGACGAAACGGCGAAATGGCAGATTACATGCGGAGCTGGCGCGCGAATCGATGCGAAACTAAATTCGAAACGTTCGAATCGGCAACACTGGGTAAAAAGTTGGGAAACGCGGAAAGCGCGAGAAGTTACCGGTTCGAAACGAAACTCCGAAACTGCTCTGCCTCCGGCCTGTCCATACCGCAGAGAACGCAAAAATTCTCGCTCCCAAATATGATATAATTACACGAAATCGCGTAATTAAAGTTTCGAAGCGAGATCGCCGCCTCCTCTCTCTCTCTCTCTCTCTCTCTCTCTCACTCTCAAATCGACTCGGTTTGTTTTTCCAGCGGAATAACTTCACGGTTAAAAAGAACGAAGGAACGAAGAAACGAACGAGAGAAGTATCGATCGAGCTTTATCGCGAGACGTCAAGCGAGGGATGTTGTTGTCGAAAAACAAAGCGACCAGATCCGGTGAACGCAAATAGCTTGATACACTGTCTCGAAAATAAAAATGGAGAAACAGCAGGACGCCGGCTGCGAGCGCTGTCAGTCACTGTGAAAATTATCGCTCAAGTATACCGGTGGTTTGCGCACAGATCCCTAGACAGTCTGAAGGGTTGCGCTCTCGCAGAAATGGCGGAGCCAACGACAGGTACGCGAGACACACCGAGAAGGTAGTAGCGTGGCGCACCTATACCTCTTTTCCTCTCTCTCTCTCTCTCTCTCTCTCTCTCTCTCCGTCTTACCACCTTTTCCCTTTCTCTTGCTGTCTCATCTCCGTGTACTCCCTTAATCTCTCTCTCTCTCTCTCCATCCCTCCTTCTCTGTCTCTCTGGTTACACTCGACGTTCTCCGATTATATGGATAATGCGAGACAACGCAACGTGACAGGCCTACACACACACACACACACACACAACCAGATAGGCACACCCCAGACTCAGTTGAATAACTTATTCGTTATGAATATAAACTCCGGGAAACTGATTCGTACCGGCGCGTTTACACTCTCTGAACTACCACTTATGGCTGGAAAGCACCCTCGTCACCGGACGGAAGGGACATCTCACGGTGAATTCGCGTTGCTAACTTTCCTCTCGCTTATCGCGCTCACGTTTTCTGATTCACCGTTTCTCACGTTTTTTTGTCGTATCCTTGCTCCACTGATACGAAAGATGCCTTTTTCCGGCTGTGAAACGGACGGACCAAGGTGTTCTCTTTCGTTTCGTGCGCGAGAGATTGTTTGGGGAGAGGGACTCTCTCTCTTCTCAGCGAGAAAATTTTCTCTAGCTGGAACGACGAATGAAAGCCAAACAGGGAAACAGCTAAACGGACGAAACACGATCGGCCGTGCGTTCATTCGTTAACCTGTTTTGAATTGGATTTGAATTGCTTCACTGGAAGACGATCCTCTTTTACCAAATGTAGACTGTCGTGCGCAATAATTTAGTAACAAGTAGCAAGTGAAGAGCACAGCTGTACCAATGACAATGAAAAATTGTCCATAATTTAAATTGATATAATTTCGTAAAAAAGAAACATCATGTAATAATCAGTTGAAATTGTTTAAAAACCTCTACTTTGACGATCTTTCTTGTTAAGATGATTTCTCGAAAATTTTAGAAACTCAAACACGTATAGAAATTGTTAAAAAAATTGTTTTCGTGACTAAATCCGCCATGGACTTAAAGATCAAAATTTTTCCCCACAAAACTCACTGTACAATTTTCTTTTTACCTCCATTTTATTAAACTTTAAAACATTATAATTAGATGGCGAAACGTTAATATTCCTTAAACTTTTAACTCCAATATTTGACGTTTCATAAAATGATGAAAGTAAAAACAAATCGCCCGCAAGTTTTAAGAAGTCGTGATGAGAAGGAAATTTTAATTTTCAAAATGACGGTGGATCTAGTTATTAAAAAGAATTTTTTCACGTTTCTACACGCGCTTGAATTTTGATAATTTTCAAGAAAGAAAGTACTCTCGCTTCTCCACGCGCTGCGTGATGTTACAGTAGAAGTTTCACGTTTTAAAATAAGAATTACATAGATTACTACACGATCCCTTTTTACCAAGTTATATTTCTTTCGAAGTTGAAATTATCGATTGTCATCAGCCACAGTTAAGCTCCCCAGTGTAATTTTAAGAACTTTTTAAATAACGTCAAACTCCTTCTCTAACGCTGCCTGGGAGAACATCGTTTCAAATCTACCAAGCTATCTCTTCACAAAGTTGTTGCGTTATATTTTCCTGTAGCACGCGTTCCGTCACTGCATTCCGTAACTTACCGAAGAAACAACGAGGTAGAAACGCAACGCTTTGTTAATTCCACTTCCTCGCTAAACACGACATTTTTGCTTTAATATTAATCGTTCAGGGAGTAACGAGAACGCAAAAGCAGAAGTTGCAAACGTTATTACAACCTCGCACGGAAACGTGCCATTGTACGCTGTTATTTATATTTTTTCTCCTCCCCCCCCCCCTTTCTTCTTGCAGTCATCACATTCCCTTTGTCTAATGGCAAAAGGCAAGCACAGAGGCTAGGCTGTTAGCGTGTTTTTCAGTTAGATGCTGGCCAATCAAATTACTACTCGATGCTGAGAACGGCCGAAAGCACATTCAATTTGGTACGAGCTATATTATCGTCTAAAACACTTCCCCCTCCCCCCACCCCCGATTTTCCCTCTTAATGTTTCATTCTAACCCTCTGAGTTGAAACTACCACTTCTGGATAACGTTTCCTCGCCACTTCCGCTTATTTCGTTAGTAGAAAGTTAAGAAAAAAAAAAAAAAGAACACGCTGGTAACGTTATACTGTATCCTTCCAATTCAATTCGGATAAGTGCGAAATTGAATGAAATAGAATGCGAGAATCTTCGCTGTTCTTCGCTTCAGTTTTACCTTCTCGGTGGTATTTTGTATCCTGTTTAATTCAAGAATTATCAAAGTATCGATTCGTTGAAACAATTGATATTTCACGTTTTACGCTTTTTTGTTCCCTCTGACGGATAGTGTGTTTTCTTAAAAAAGAAATCTGTCACTCCCCCGTATCCCAAGTAACAATTTATTTATATTTTTCCATTTCCTTCGTTCTCCCAAATCGTTTAATTCAACGTTTCATTCGTCAAAGCATTTCCGTATGACAATTATTCACGATATCGTCATTGTAGATGGCCCAGGATTTCCGTGTTCCACTTCTATTTCGAAGTTAAATCCGCTCCTTTTGCTTTTCAATGCGTTGCATTATTAAAAGCACTCACGAGAGGCTGAATGATGTAAGCAGCTTCTGAAAATGACGCCACTGTTGATCGTTAATGGTTCAGCCGTGAGCATAACGGAGTAAGATAGCGTCTCTAGCTAGCTATTCGCTAGAACTTTTCAACTTGCCTCGTTAAATGTATATTAAAAAGGAAGCGGCAGTTTGCAAATATTCTTCGTAACTTCCTACGAAACTTGTCGCGTTCAGAATTGACGCATTCTTCATCTTGGTGTGCCAAGTTTAACGCGTATGTATATATGTAACTATATCTGTCGGTTCAATTCCGGCTGAGCACCCAATTTTTTTTTTTTTTTTTTTTGTAGGTAAAAACGATGCTAAATAGATTTCTCCGCGTGGTTTAAAATAAAGATAGATAAAGTTGATTAAATTAGGAATTAACAGGAAAATTCCAAGTCACGGCGATGACAAAAGATACTAATACATTACTAAGCTCTCTTATGACTCACTACACTCTATAGTAGTAGATCGTCTTCATTTGTCGGTTCAATTTTGGCTGTGCCCCCAATTTTTGTAACTAAAAACGATGCCAAATAGATTTATTTTCTCTGCGTGGTTTAAAATAAAGATAGATAAAGTTGATTAAATTAGGAATTAACAGGAAAATTCCAAGTCACGGCGATGACAAAAGATACTAATACATTACTAAGCTCTCTTATGACTCACTACACTCTATAGTAGATCTTCATTCGATCATAACTCGATTCTCTCTCTCTCTCGTGTCTCGTTACTTTCTACATGAATCCTCCACAACACGCATTCTAAAAACCTTCGTACACGCGCACAAGCAGAACCACATTCTAATATTTTAAGTCCCCAAGCTGTTAAAACAAATATTCCGTGGCCTGACCTTCCAGTTTCCCAGGTCTCTCATCCCACTTTGTTCCACATTTGTACTACTCAAAGTCTCTACAGGGTCGCGTGTTTCTTGCTACGTTACCTTCGTTACACCTGCTTTCTTTTGTGGCAGAAGATGGTCGCTCGCATTCGTGATTCTCTCTTGAAATTCATCCTCCCGGATAAAGGAACATTTTCGATCGAAATATCCGAGTATCCTATTTTTCCTATCGCACGATATCCACCAGCCAGGTTCGATTCCAACCTTTTCCTCCCTTTCATTCAAAACAGTTATTTCTTGAATTTCCTTCTCCTCCTCTCTTCCAACCAGTTTCTGTGATATCGTCACCGAGAAACTTTTACGTCTGCCATCGAGAGTCGTAACATTTCCCTTTAACTTCTCTCCCCCCCCCCTTTCGCGCGTCTAATTTTATTCCTTCCAGCCCGTTCGTTTCTTTCAATCTCGAAAAGCTCGTTTCAATTTTCCACGCGCCACTGAAAAGACACGAAATGGATACGCGTGACTGTTTGTCTATCCTTGTAAAAAGAAACAAGAAAAACACATCGTCGAGATAAATGAGATCCTTCTATGAGAAACGCGTGTTCGTAATGCATAAAAATTGTCTTTGTTCTTCTACTGCTTCTGCTACGACTGAAAAATTTCTGGCCCGTCAGATTCACGTATTTATAGAAATTAACGTCTTTCACTTTCGTTCGGTTATTATTTTATACTATTTCGTCGTCTAAATATCTAAAAGTCGTTAACCCGATTCTCAGTAAGTTAATCAATTATTATTTCCTTATTAAAACGTCACTTTCAATTCTGTGACAACAGCAATGTATTTCGTAAAATAGGAAGTGCGATTATTGCTCGCGCAAAAGTACGAGTGTAATAATTACACGTGTAATAGTCATTGACACCAATTGAGCATCAAGTGTTGTCTCAGAGTACATTGCACAAAGAGAGTAATACTAATTGCAAGATTGAATTATTAAACACAAGAGCCAGAAAACTCTTTTAATCCCTGAAGTATGAACATAAATTTTGAAATGTTCATTCGCTCAATAACGTTTCGTTTGAAATAATATATTCTACGAACGTTTTTACATTTCGTCCCGATGAAATATGAAGAGGTTGCACGTTGTTCTTCATCTTTGTTGGTTGTGTTTTCGCAATCGTAGCAACGTGCCTATTATGCATTAGCTCGATCATCACATGCGAATTATCTTTAATAATTATCTTTAACAATCGATAATCAAACACAAAAATAACTAATTAAAATCACTGTGCAACTATATACTCAGTTATGAAACAATATGTTCATTCTTATAATACTCGTGCTGTTGCGAATAATGTGAATCACGAACATTTGAACAATTGTTTGCACAACAGTATTTTATTTAAAATTCAGGAATTGAATTACTATAAAAATTTGTGAAATAATTGTCTCCCTACAATTCTCTAGTACAATTTCATATTAGAGATCCTACAATTCTTTGATATTTTATCTAGCTAATTTCCTAATATCCTAATCGGTGACTAGGCGTTATAAATCTACAAGGCAAGTTAGTTAACACGTGGCACATTAAATTATGCTTGTTACACGAAAGAATACTTCAAACGAAACTTGTCTGCACGGTAACAATTACTCTTTGTCAATTTGCATTTTCAGTTGCAAAAAATAATTTACAAATACAGCGCGTAAAATTTGTCTCTGTGATTCGAAGAAGGATACGCAAATTTCTTTCTCGACGATCTGTTTCCGATTAATTAAAGATTGCAGAATCCATCTCGTATGTTGATGATAACGCATCTTCGATGATAATAATCATCGATCATCTTATCAGCGTAACGTTGCGACGCGCATCATTTCAGCGAATGGAAATAACGTGTCGTTAAATCAGCAAGCGCGTCTTCTCGATGATTCACGGGGTTTCGAACTTTCTCTTTCAGCGATTAATTAACACGCGCGAGCAACACACGCAGAAATTTGCAGTCAAGCAGTTGAAAATAAATCAGCCGACACGCGCGAAATCTGATAGGAACGCGGGCGCACACAACAGCCGCGGGAAACCGCGCGAAACGTACGACGTACTTAAAAACACCACATACACGCCTTCGCGGGGCGATTTATGACCTTGCACACGGTCGTGGATCGATCCACCGGTGGTGGTATTTTTAACAATCCGGCGGGGGCATTCTTCGAAAATCGTTACACCGCCCTTTAAAACTTTCCCGAACGTCAAGACCGCGAAGAAAAATGGCCTCCATCGGCGCAGCGTGATCCACCAGTATAAGGAAATATTAGGCTGTCTAACAAGTTCATTCGTCTTGGATTCCCAATTCAAGACGAACGTTTCAATTTTCGCTGCTTCTTCCGCGTCCCACTCTACTCGCGAAGGAAAATATCTAATCTAAATCTAAGCTCGTCAGGGTCGTCTGATTATATCCTTGTATCAAAATTCCATTAAAATCATATTATGTTACATTACGGATCGTGTCATTGGAGCTCAACGTTACTTAGAGGACAGCTTTCAACGTCACTGATGAATATACAGGGCGTCTAGAAATGTTGGGACCAAGCTTAGACTTGCGAGTCATCGTAGCTACGTGTTACTGAGGTCAAACAGATGAAAAAAGACCGAAGATACTTCGTTGAAAAGATATAAGCGTTCAAAGATTTATGGACAAAATTCGTCTTAGAATTCGTTGTACAGAATCGTGTACGTGTTACAAATTCTCAATAAGATTATTGCAAAATAATCTACACGATATGTTGCATGATGTCTCGTTGGAAACACGCTGTGAAATGTGGTTTCAACCTGATGGTGCCCCGTCACATTTTGAACGAAATGTATGTGAATTTCTTAATAGACAATTCCCTCAACGTTGGATCGTTCGCGGCGGACCAATCAGTTGGCCTCCAATCACCCGATACTTTGGGAATGTATTCAAAATGCATTTACTATGATTTCCAATACAAATGGAACATTTAAAAAAATTCGACAATCACTAATTCGACGAATGGAAGCCTGCATTCTTGCAAAAGGAGGAACATTTTCGAACATTTCTTATAACTGTTGCAATAAATCATAAATATCTTTAAAAGCTTACAACATCCTTTCAATGAAACATTTTCGGACATTAGTTTATCTGAACTTTTTTCATCTATTTGACCTCAGTAACACGTAGTCTAAGTTTGGTCCCAACCTAAAATTTTGTTCGATTCTGAATCTGATTCTTTCTGAATCGCTCTAAAATCTTTCGTCAAAACACTTATTAAACATACGCGTATTTCGACATTTTTCAAATTTTCCCTGTGAAAAGGAAATTGTTCATTGTCGAAAACAATTTAACACGTTGAATGCTACAAAGATGACTAAGTATCTAAACCTTTGTTTAACTCGGTGCAGACTCAAGTTCACTTCGTTCGAAATCGTTTTTAAAAATACGCGCCGCATGTCGAAGAATTTTCATCAGTTCTCCGACGTCTCCAAACGAAAACCATTATTTTGATTTTTTTTTTCTAAAAGCGGAAAGGGATTCAAGGAGGAAAGTCGGGATTGGAACTGAGATTGTCACTCCTGGCAACTCGGTCGATCGTAGAAAGAAAATTTTTCGCTATTTTCCTTGGCGAGCAAAGTTACCAACGCCCGGGCATTTACAATTGAAATTACTTCGCTCCTCGTCTCTGGATTATTACTTTAAAGTCTGGCCACGAATATCCGCGCCGTATTCCTTTTCCCCCGCGTGCTCGATGGTCCTCCTTTCGTTTATCGGAGAAGAGCTTCACCCGGAGGACACGTCGCGTCATATCACGTCATCGGGAAATTCTCTTTCCTCGAGGAGATGTAACGAATTTCACTTCTCCCGTTTCTTCTCGCCGTATTTCCACCTTTGTCGCGCTTTTATTGCACAAAAGTAAGGAATGCAATAGATTGGTCGAGTGTCCAAGTCGCGTCAAACTGCCAAACGAAAGTTTCGAAAATGTTCCAAAATTTTATTATCGTTCTCGTCGAACCTCGACGTCGGTCGATCTCACGCGTGAACTTAAAACTAAATTTTTATAATACGATCGCAGCTATTCCAACGTGATTTTGCAGCTCAAACTAAATGTTTGAAATGTGGAAACTACGAATGTTTGCCTGTCTTTTGCCGTTTGTTGTCGCTTCGATGAAAAAAGAGAATAAAAATGTTTACGATAATAGAAGGTTAATATTTCGCGGTTCAGTCGATGAATATATTTAACATACGCATACTTCTATAATCTGATTATAATTAACTGATTCTCTCTCTCTCTCTCTCTCTTTCTCTCCTCTCTAATAGATTACATCTACATTTAATATACGCCGACACAATTTAATTATATTCCATTGATGTTTCTAGATAATATGCATTTGCGTATAACATCGAACAAATGAAATTCACGTGCGAATTAATAAATTACAATCTGTTTGACGAGTTGCGAAAAAATAGAGGATTAACACGATACACGAACTCATTCTACTCAGGTTGAGAGTTAACAGAATGGTGATACAGGTCAACGTATAGTCTAGGATGTACGTAGCTCCTCCGCCATGTTGGACTGTCATTGACGCAGTTTATGACACGATCGTAAGGGAAAGCTATTTTTCAGTTCACGATTGTCATTTATTGTACGTACGAAAATACCCATCGCAACCTGACAGATACGAAATTTTCGACGGTACATTCGCTACAAAGGATTACGTGACATTGTCTGTAGATGCATTAAACTGTTGACTGTGCGGTGATTAAAGTTAACAGGGACGTATGAACACGGTGAATGGAAATTCAATTAAATTGTCAAGATTGAGTGGAATGTACCGTGAAAATCAGGCCCAGTAGTCTGATTTTTCTTAACATTTTCTTGTTGTTCTGTAAGTTATCCTCGTTGTATATTAAAGATTCTCTGGATTGCACAACAACTTCCGACGAAAATCCTCCCTCAGCGAGAATCATCCTCTTCAACTTCCTCTTCAGCCTCACTTTCGCGCAATTTTTCTCGCGAGAAAAGTTTCACGCCCGACGGACAGTCGTAAAAGACTTGAACTTTCATTCGAAACGATCAAGATTGCAAATACTTGCATCCACTCTGCTGAAGCCGCTATTAAAATTCCCAAGAATCTTTGCCTGATAATAAAAAAAAAACAGAAAGATGCAAGCGTCTAAAAATGACAAACGAAGAATGAAACGAACGCTCGAAACAGTCCACTTGTCAGACGAAAAAAACGAAAAGGGGACGAACGAAGAGAAAGGAACGTTTCTTGCGCTGGAATATTTCCTCAATTTTAAGTATATCTAAGTAAAACAAAATATCTAGGCAAAACAAATAATAAATTTATTACTTCTCAATAATTTCTATCCAGCGATATCGTACCGACGAGTTTAAGAAGAAAGCGACGAATTATTGTATACGGTTCGGTCACTCGTTATGGTCCGCAATCAGTTGCCAGCTCAAGTGGTTAACACCAATCCTACACCAAAGTGGTCGAGATGTACAATTTTCCAATCTATAATTTTTTAGATATCTTATGTTACGGCACACTGCAGTCAATATAATTTCGACAATAATAATATTCTAATGATATTGACTTCTTGCGCTGGAATGACGTACCACGTCGCACGTCGAGTGTTTTCTGTTCCAAAATTGCAATATTTCCTCAGCTTTGAGCATATCCGAGTGAAACAAAATAGGCAAAACAAGTAATGAATTTATTGCTTCTCAATAATTTCTATCCAGCGATATCGTACCGACGAGTTCAAGAAGAAAGCGACGAATTATTGTACGCGGTTCGGTCACTCGTTATGGTCCGCAATCAGCTGCCAGCGCGAGTGGTTAAGGGATAATCAAATCTGCGGGAAGAAGTCCGTGAGGACGTTCGCGGTGCCCAACGGATCTTCGAACCCCCATTACTCGGCGACTCTGCCGCGGCAGCAAAGATACAAAAGGAGAGAACAAAGGGGAGAGAAGAGAATCGAAGTTCTCCGCAGAAATCCGGGCGGCATTGTACCGGTAAATTAAGTCGTCACCGGGGTTAAAGGCGTCACAGTTTTACGCGCGATAAAACGACGAAAGGAGGGCCAATTTCCTGATCGACCACGGGTGAAACGTCGAAGCTCACCCCGTCTGGCGACCTCGCGTTACCGTCGCTATACCTTCGAACGTGCTTCTTCGTATATACCCCTCTGATTCCAAGCCTCCTACCCCCGCCCCCCCATACCCCGCGATCAACCCTCTTTAAACTCTCAACCGTAACACGCACGCCAGTTGGTTCGTCGAGTGGTCGGTCGGAACGTTTATTTTCATTCGTCGAGATTGCTTTTCATCGACGCTCGACGAACACGACAAAAGCTACTCTCTCTCTCTTTTTTCTCTTTTTCTGCCGGTACGAAAAGAGAAGATAAACCACAGGCAAGTAGGTGCAAGTATACGCGGGCTGCAACCCTCTCGTCTCTTTCAATGGAGCTCCTCCTTGGCAACGTTCTCCATCACTTGTATCGTCGTCCTTGGCCGAACCAACGAATAACACCGGCTAATTTGCACGTTAATGAGCTGATTATTCCGGCCAGTTCGCCGGTCGCGGGATATTAAGAGATAATTTAGATAGCGACCTCCAACCGCCAGAATCGTATCAACCGGGTCAAACCTTTGAGAACTATTGGGAGGCGGAGGGGGAGTTCGATTGCCCGCAGCCCTCTTCGAAGAAGGAAATTGCGCCAGACACGAATTTGACGCGTCTGTCTCGCTCGCGTCTCGCAACAGGGCTTGGGTGTTAGCTGGATGACACATTCGTGTGGATGGGATCCATATTATTGGATCAACAGTAAACTATACGGTGCTGGATTCTAGTTAAACGACACACCCTTTAGTTTATTGCTTTATTTATTTTATTTTATATGCTGAAATATTCTTTGGTGAATTACTATCGATACAGAATATTACGACAACGAGTGCCATTTGGTGTCTTGAATTGAAATTGCATCAACTTTGAATCGTAATCGTGAACTGTAAAATGACGAATGAAGAATGTAAGAAGAATAGAGAATTGCTGGCAAAAACCGGCTGGTAGTACAACCTTGAATTATAATCGTGAACTGCAAAATAAATGTCACACTCTGCAGATGAGTAATGTAAGAGTCGAAAAAAGTATGACCGCTGGAATACAACCCTGCAATATTCATAACACAATTTCAACAAAGAAGGTCTGTTGACTCGAAACGATCATTCGACGTTGCTCGAATCAGTCTGAAAAAATACGATATCGGAATGGACAGGGCATCAGGAGGGGATAGGAGAACGCAGAGTGCAGGGAAATAAACGAGCTGAAATGAAAACAATGAATGGGAGGGGGGAAAAAAACCGATCGATCCATCTCTCGCGGACTGTTTCCGCGGTAAAATCGCCGTGCCGGCCGTTAAATCAACGACGCGTATCAACAGACAGAAAGTGTCCCTAGCGTGTGGCCAATTGGTGTCTCTAAGCCGTGCAAATTGCTTCGCGCCTTCCGGCGCGATTACAATATCTCTTTTGGCGACGCGGCGGACCGTGTCCAGCGTCGAAACACGGAAAGCGGAGCTTCGATTAAATTTTCAAGAATCACGGTTTAACTTTCCACACGGCGATCATTAAACCGTCGTTTGCGCCCGACGCGTACGCGGCAATAATTAAAAGCAAATTTACGCCAAACAGTTGAAATTCGAAGTTTGTTTGTCCCGCGTGTTAACCGATTTCGCAGTTCATGTTTCATCGTGTAACTTGTCAAGGCCGGGAGATACTTGGGATTAAAGAACAGCCAATTTCAAACGTAACTGTTGATCGTCGTGTATTTCTGTTGTTGGAGATAGAACTATTTTATGAACATTGGACTCTTTCTGTATTTTGAGACGAATTTAAATTTTATCTTCTTTCTCCTGTCGTGGTGTAACAATTCCTTCGAAACGAAATATTTCAACTTGGAGACACCGAACTGATTCGCGTGTCTAATGAAAGTCGAGGAACAAATATAATTCGAGTTTATACAACAGCAATAACTTTCCAGGAATGTT
Organism: Tetragonisca angustula; assembly: GCA_036937485.2. Taxonomy (NCBI): domain Eukaryota; kingdom Metazoa; phylum Arthropoda; class Insecta; order Hymenoptera; family Apidae; genus Tetragonisca; species Tetragonisca angustula. The sequence continues at coordinate 627,222 of JAWNGG020000052.1, read as the reverse complement.
TCGCTCGTCTAATAAAAATTCAGGTTCAAAATTAATTTAAACCAACCACTCAACCGACAGGAATTCGTTTAAACCAGGTACCGATTGAAATTTGTTTCGAACAAATGGAACTCTACACCGTGCGAAAGGAAACTTTAATCAATGGCCGATAAAGCAGATCCTGGCCCAAAGTCTCTAAATTCGAAATAAAATCTTTCGTTCGAGATCGCCTTTCGAAATTTAATCCAAACCAAAGCTATTACCTAGCTGATATAATCCAAGATTAATCGTCTTGATTCAAAGTTTCGAGAACGTGGTAGTCGAACGAGGCTGATCAAATAAACGAGGCTCACTTTTGACTCGGAATGTGCAAACCCGTACGCGTGCACGTGCCATTCAACACGGGAATCCCGGTAGGACCATGGCGTTAGTCCGACCACGTATCGGACGTGTGTGCACGTTATGTTCCCGTCTACTAAATTATTCCACGATAAACGTGTTTGCGTACGTTTAGTCGCGCAGCGAGCGTCACGCGGGCTACTTTAATCGCCCCGGCAAATAGACGTGTTCAATATCTATCCAATTCGATTGAACGGCTAGCACGACGGTCACGTATCGGCGTATAAACGATACGCTAAACAGCTCCAACGCGTTCCCCTCAATTCCTCTACTCTCTCCCCCGCTTTTTTCCCTCGTTTTCTCTTGTCGCGTTCCCCGACGACGCTTTATCGATGAAATTTTCAAGCGAACCAAACACCAAGCCTTTAAATTCAAATACGGGATTCGTTCGAAATGCAAATACGTACGATACGTACGAACGCTTGGCACGCGTTACACGTTGGTCAAAATGATTAATTTATTATTTCTTTAGAGTCACGGACTTGCAATGTCGCACACTTTTTCGAGATTCGAGTGATTTTTATAAAATACATGAATAACAGTTTGCACTCGTTATCGTGTTACAGTGACCTTCTTTCCTATTACCTGCATTCTAATTTCTTTGACTCGATTTTTTTTTGTTTCGTGATTAGCGTTATCCTTCAAGATGACCATTTCTGCTGCACCAATGTTACGTCCAGTTATTTTTGTAATCACGTAGATGACTTTATAGTTCATCGAATGAAAGAGGAGCTTCACTTTTCCGAGAGTTCGACGCTAATTTCACTTCAACGTCGATCTAGAGGCTACGGATTGTAATAATCGGACAAAAATTTGTTTCGAAGAGAAGAGACACGTAAAACAATAATAAACTATTCGTCGCTCTGCTCTTGACATTTTACGCGAACGTGCGAGAAATATACAAACCGTAATCAAAAATATCAAAAGCACCACGATTTGTAGTCTAATCGCGTAACGTGTAAAAGAAATCAAATCTCGGCAATTTTATCGTTGAAAGTGCCAAGCTCGTAGCTGGAAAGGAACAAGCTCGCAGCTAAATTCAACTTCAACGCGCGAAGAGACCTCGTCAGTGCCTAAAGACGTTCTCGCTTCATCGTTGCAGCGTTGTGTGTTACTTCGTTCATCCCAACTTAGCCCGGCGAAAGCATCGAAATAAGACGAACGACGCGACACGGCAACCTACAAAAGGCCAAGTTTCAAAGTTTCCATCGAAACACGACGGGAAGTCGATCGTCCTGAAATCCCATTGTACGAGGCAGCCGCCGACTATGCACGGGATACGTGAAAATTTAATAAGCGCTGCGTACAAGAGAGACAGTCAGAGAGAGAGAGAGAGGGAGAGAGAGGTACGACAGCTCGTGCTTAGAGCTAATACGAACTTTAACAAGTAAGAGGCGTGCTCCGTGCAAGCTGAGACACTTCCGGAACAGCAACAGCGCCCCGTATCCCACCCCCTAGCGCTTGACCGGCTACACGACAAAGGCGGATTTTCCGTTGGACAGGATCCGCGAACAGCGGCCACGAAAAACGAAAGATCAATGGCCAAAGTACCAACGATCGTTTGACGCGAACTGGGTCACAGTCACTGAATGGAAATTCACATTGAATTTCTCGCTTTAAATTCTCGGTTCCGGGGATTAATCGCAGTGAAATACCTCCCGCTGAAGGTGTCTTTAGTGGCTATGTTTCAGAAAAATTGGAGAGAATATTTTACAGTTAACTGTAAGTCGAGAAACTTCAGATAGTAATTGTTGGTGATCTACCGACTTGTCGTCAGAAGATTGATAATTTATTTATTATATTATATATGTAATACTTGATATTATATTACTAAATATATTGTATCATATAATACTTTTATATTATTATTATTTATTGCAACATCTACGTTTCATTTATCATATCGTTACAAGAAGAAGTTTCCGTATAAAGTATTTATGCTTTATTCTACAAATACGATACTCCAGTACACGTGACTCTCATCATTATTGATTATCACTGACGACTAATATCACGTTATGCCTGACTTATAAACCGAACAAGGATCTAACTCTTCCGACACATAATCAATTACAACGAAATAAAAATAGACGAAAAATTGACAGGAGAGTTACGAACGATCTATCGGGGCGAAGCGTCGGCCGAGCGTGGAACGGAAATCGACGTTAAAGCTGATCGATTCTCATTTCTGGAAAATTGATTAGTTCGATTTTCCTTCGAGGAAATTGAAGTCCACGGCGTGTCTTAATCCAGTTTAGAGAAACGCGAGGATATCTTGAAACGATCGGATGGAGCGAAATGGGATAAAGACGCCCGTCGATTTTACGAATTACATCGTATGATTGCAATCGCTCTCGCGCTGCTTGTCTTCTCTGGTTATTGCGCGATGATCGATTCGCAACGATGATCAAATCATTTACAAGAGTCGTATGTACGAGTTATGACGTACGAGTGTTACTTTACAAGAAGAAGACTCGATTTAAAGCGGGACGAGTGCTCCAATAAAAAAAAAAAAAAAAAAAGAAAAAAAACAGAGATCGATTTTGATTAAATTTTGGTAAATCTGCAAAATATACATGTACGACACGTGTACGTTTAAACTCGATCGTCGTCTTTCAGATAGAATCCCGACGAAATACAATTCAATTTGAAAGTAATTTTTCGTTAAACGAGCGACTGTAGTTTCTAAAGTACTTGTATTATACTTGAGATCCACTTCTCCGTCCGTTCGACGCTCGATCGAAGATCGAACGTGAGTTACGCGCCTCGTTACATTTGACACGTTGCAAGAAAAGGGAAGGAAACGCATGGTGTAAAAAATTGTTCGTGCATTAGTCGAAGATAACGCGATTAACCATAGTTAATGGATTCGGAGAAAGAACGCGGGGCACGTACGCGGATAGTTGCTCTATTTTTCGAGTCGTTTCGCGAGGCATTTCATCGAAAAAAAAGGAAGGCTCGGAAAAAAATTAAAAAAAAAAGAGAAGAGAGAGAGAGAGAGAAAAGAAAGAAGGAAGGGAAAAGGAATATCGTCCACGCAAACATGGTTGCGTTCCACCGAATAATTTCGTCGCGGAGTTTGCGCTCGTCCACTAGTAAAACAAACGACCTCTCAACCGTTCCATTGCCGGCAATAATTCACTAAAGGCTATTGCCGTGGTTCCCTCGGATTATTTCTGAATAATTCAACCGTTTTCTCTGCAATTTAACGAATGCACCCGGCGCACGCGAACACGAATCATCACGGTCGATGATTCCTCCGCAGCACGTACACACACGTACACACACAGCCACGCGTAACCTTCTTGCTGGCGCTTTATGCGTTTTCGCAACGTTTCCTCCACGGAAACGCTACTTAATACGGCCGAAAATGATATGATGTCGCTGTAATTAATCGAACGTACCAAAATCCTCGTTTCGTCCGCTATTGTGCGGTTCCTAAAATGAACTGAATGGGAGTCTTACGATTTTTAATTGATTCACACAACTCCTATGAATACTGTGTGACTTGGTCTAGCTGAAGAACTATAAAACGAATGCTCTCGCGAATTATCACGGATGACGATTCCTCCGCAACAAGAGCCGTGTGTAACCTTCTTGCTGCACGAAAACGCTATTTAACACACCGAAAATGATACGATGTTGCTACAATTCGAGGATTAGTAAATCGATAAATATCAAAATCTTTATTTATTTTGAAAAATGGAAGCATTACGATTCATGTAGCTTCTATGAATATACAACTTCGATTAGCTGAAGGTCTATAATTTTTCTACCATCTAGAACCATCGGTTTTTTTGCGAGTACCGTGGGAACGTACAGAAATCTTGACGAGAAATCTGAAAGCTACTTTTTACTGTAAAAGGTTCGCGAAAACTTCAGAGATCTTCGAAATTTGTTTCTCCTTCTCTCGCAAGATCCACGACGCAATTTCACCGTAAGTAATTTCATGTGCGGACCATTCCACTCTGGAGTCCATAATAATCCCCCCGAATGTACCAGCTATCTATCAATCTCCAACCGAAACAAGAAACCGTGTCCGCCTCTTTAACAACCCCATTTCCCGCTAACAAGAAATCACGATCGGTCACGAGCTGGTTTCGTGGCTGGCCACCCTCTATCTTCACCTGGACGATTTCCTTATCGGTTACGTGACGTTCTGCAAAAATTCCTCGTGGATGAAAGCGCAGCGGGGAACGACGCGCGCACACGTCCATCCCCCTACTGTGCACCTACTTTTTTTCACCCCTTTGCCTTATCATGCTCGACCGGTGACAGGTGTACCGTTACGTACCAATGTACCACCGATCTCTCGATAAAGCGACTATCTAGCAGCAGCGGCTTCGACAACCTCGTCGTCCTCTCATGGTCTTCAAGAAGACTCGCCGGAACGAGCAGAACGGCGAGAGAATGAAACAGAGACGGCGAGCGGGCTGGCACGACTCGCTCGATATCCATTAACCCCCTACCCCTGCAACCATCCCGAGTCTCTGTAGAGTTTAGAGGGGAGGGGAAGGTTAGTCCCTCCTCGTTCATCGAAAAGACACGAGTTTATGCCACGCCGAGAGGCCGAAGCCTCCTCGTTCGTTAACCTGCACGGAAACTGGAACTTTGGAAATGAGCCCGACCAAGTTCTCTCTTTTTTTTTTTTCTTTCTTTAATTCCACCCTGTTTCACCCTGTTTGAATCGTGCCGAGATTCGGATGCCCTTCGCTGCGGGAAACGACGATGAAAGTTTGAGAAACTCGCTCGCTCGATATTTGTTTATTATACTTCGAGATGTGGTTTTCACAGTGTTGCGAGAAGATGTTAGATACTTGAAATTTGGAGGAAATTAGATACCAAACTATCATCACGCTGACAATTCGTAAGATCCACTTCAATCACCAATCAATTTTCCTCGTTTTACAGTACAATTAGCTACTCCGGTTCTTCGACGTTCAAAATTACACGTTCAGAATTACACGCGACAGTTTCAAACGCGAGAGGCACATCGCGAAACATCTCGTTTCGGTGAAGCTCTTTCCTCGCGTTTTATTTTACTCCTTACAGAGTCGGCCCTACAGAATATGTCTTGGCCATTTGATATTCACATGGTGGCGCACTACTCCTCGCCCACAAGGGCAACCTCTCTTTCTCTTGCGTACCTCTAAAAAGAAACGAACCATCCCAAAGCGTACCCCATTCCCCTGTTTCCTTGACGAAATAAGAAACTGCATTTCAGAGTCGTCGCCACTCGTCTCGAAAGCTTGATGGCCACTCCCTGGCTAATTACCCGCATTTATCGTGCTCCGCCATTTAATATAATTTCGCGATAAAGCGGCGAATACCGCGGGGAGCCGCTTTACGACGACCACGCGATTCTCCTTTGAGATGAATGCGCATTATCGCCGCAGCAAAGAGTGGATAGACGATCGACACACCTTGGCGAAATTCAAACGCTGCATCCAACGACTGTTTAATGCACTTTCGAGAAATTTCATTCTCAACGTTGGACGTTGATTAATCTTGCAACGTCACCGCTCGACACTATTTGCTAATTTTCATTGCTACTTTTGACTCGATTTTCACCTCGATTACTACTAATTTCATTAACGATCCAATTCAATTTCGTTGTCAATTTAATTTTTCAATATCTATTCGATATTTTCAATATCGTCTGTATGTTTCTTCGGCTGCCGTTTCATATTTCTCTTTCGTAAAATGAAGTGAAGCGAGACTGGCCTGTTTCTATTAATTCATGATTACGCGATCGCGGAAGTTCCTGACCGAGTTAACAAAATTAATTATGGAAATTGATCGTTGTTGACCCTTTCGGTCCCAAATTATTTAACGGGCAACTACGATTTATCCACAAATTTACTGATTTCCCGTCGCGTGAAAGATCTCAACGATATGAATATATTCTCGATGCAAATACATCGAATCGATCGAAAATTAATTTCCCGATGATCGGATCGTGACGTATCCGTCACTGATCGACGGTGCACGTTTTCAAAATACGAGGAATACTTGATTACGATCTCAACTCTAAAGTCAAAAGTTTTCATTCTTAGAATAAATGTCATTCGATCTATACACATGAGTCACTCCCCTCTAGACTAACTGTGACAAATTAGCATCTTTCGTGCAAGTAAACGAACTTTATTTCGAACAAACGTGCAAACCGTATTTTTAAAACTGCATCCACGTCTCGCACGTTGATGATATCGAGGTCGTGGCAAAACCGTGCACGCAAAAGAAGCAGGTCAACCCCCGAGATAGGAGGAAAGTTCTCCAAAAATGTAACAGCAATTTGATAGCGTTGCCCCTATAGACGAGTATATCGATTATTCCCGCGGCGATTAAAGCTTCCACTCTTTTACCCGCTCGCTCTCGTTTACTCCCTGCAGGAACGAAAATGTCATTTAAAAGCATCGATCCGAATACTGAATTCCTACTTTCCTCGATTCTATCGCCGGAAACAAAGAAATCGACGAAAGAAGAAAAAAAAGAAACGCGACTGCTTTCTCTAACGATTCTCGTTCTCCTCTGTTACCCTGTTTGAACGTAATATACTAACAGTAAATGAATACGAACGAAACCATTTTAAACAATTTTTAGCCTTTGAGATAAGCTCGTCGAGTGCGTGTACATAGGTCATTTCGTTTTAAGCGATTACGTTGCCAATTTGGAAATAGTTGCCAAATTTTAACAACAATTTGGGAATAGTTACCAAACCTAATCTAATCGTCTCGATTTAGAAAGCGTCGTTTCGTATTTTCGGTCGATAAAATAACGTTCCCAATTTTCGGACGAGTCCAGAGACAAGCGCCCACGCTCGCACAGTCGCCGCCGCTAACAGAGTCCATTATACCAGAACTCTCAACGAGCGCACGCACCGAACACCGACTCTGGTTCAATTTTAAAAACTGGTTCTAACTCCGCCGTTAACGAAACGAAATTCGCCTCGGGGAACAGTTTTATTTCACGACGATTTCAAGTTTACGTTCCATGAACGGACCGGATCGTAACGCACCTTAGGAGCACGATTCTCAACGTATACCTATGCTACTACATCTCTGACTCTCAAAGTGCTTTCACTTTAGATATTTTATACATTTTTCAAATGTCACTTTGTGTCCGTGGCTCGCGATTTGCTCGATTTTAGATATTTTATATAT